>OZ022563.1:30581320-31781320 GCA_963991005.1 Barypeithes pellucidus
ATATTAGAATAAAGAATAATAAATATTAAAATAAAAAAATAGTAAAAATTAAAATAAAAAATTGTAAATATTTAAATAAAAAATAATAAATATTAGGATAAAAAATAATAAATATTAGAATAAAAAATAATAAATATTAAAATAAAAAATATTAAATATTAAAATAAAAAATAGTAAATATTAAAATAAAAAATAGTAAATATTAGAATAAAAAATAATAAATATTAGAATAAAAAATAATAAATATTAAAATAAAAATAGTAAATATTAAAATAACAAATAGTAAATATTAAAATAAAAAATAGTAAATATTAAAATAAAAAATAGTAAATATTTAAATAAAAAATAATAAATATTAGAATAAAAAATAATAAATATTAGAATAAAAAATAATAAATATTAAAATAAAAATAGTAAATATTTAAATAAAAAATAGTAAATATTAGAATAAAAAATAATAAATATTAGAATAAAAAATAATAAATATTAAAATAAAAATAGTAAATATTAAAATAACAAATAGTAAATATTAAAATAAAAAATAGTAAATATTTAAATAAAAAATAATAAATATTAGAATAAAAAATAATAAATATTAGAATAAAAAATAATAACTATTAGAATAAAAAATAATAAATATTAAAATAAAAATAGTAAATATTAAAAAATAGTAAATATTAAAATAAAAAATAATAATTATTAAAATAAAAAATAGTAAATATTTTAAATTCACCATTGATATATTTAAGAAGTGCAGTGTTTTTTTTAAATTTCACTGTCCCCATCATCACCATTCTCACAGGGACGATTTATGACTAGACATTTACCATTAGTTTCTGTCTCAAATTCAGATATTCTATTTTGTAAGGTGACCATATCTGCCCGTAGTTAACATTTTTCCTTTTAACTTTATCTATAATTTCTCAATTAATCTCGCTCTCCTGCACTGGTCCAGATGCACTCTTCGGAATGTTACTGTCACATGCACCAAACCGGGGGGCTCCTTTTGGGGGACTCATCGCTAATTGAGAAAAGGAACAAGAAAGAGAACGATCCGCCAACAATGTCGCCGCATAGGACCGAAAAACGTAAACAAATGCACGTTGTCCAAATAGATAAAGTTTAAAAATCAGCCGAAAACAGGACAAACTTTATTAACATCTCTGTAAAATGATATAGTACTTAATCATTGTGTCTTTTATTTTTAATGTCTGATTGTCGGATGGATATGAAAATGTTTATAATGAAAAACAATCTTTATTCATTATATTCATCCTTGCGTTAATTTTGACAATGTTGTCGTACAAATTATTGTGGAACAAATTCTGCAAGGTTTCGACTTTGGCCAATTTATGTTTTCTCGAATTATTAGCTTCGACCCTGTACAAAGGCTCAAAGGTGCGACTATGGGTATTTTTCGGTTAAAGATCGATAGATTAAACACTTCTATGCCAATTTCGATGTGGAACAAATTCTGCAAGTGTTCGACTTTGGCCAATTTATGTTTCTCGAATTATTAGCCTCGACCCTGTACAAAGGTTCAAAGGTGCGACTATGGGTATTTTTCGGTTAAAGATCGATAGACTGAGTACTCCTATGCCAATTTCTGAGTGGAACAAATTCTGCAAGTGTTCGACTTTGGCTAATTTATGTTTTCTCGAATTATTAGCTTCGACCCTGTACAAAGGCTCAAAGGTGCGACTATGGGTATTTTTCGGTTAAAGATCGTTAGACTAAACACTTCTATGCCAATTTCTGAGTGGAACAAATTCTGCAAGGTTTCGACTTTGGCCAATTTATGTTTTCTCGAATAACTGGCCTCGACCCTGTACAAAGGCTCAAAGGTGCGACTATGGGTATTTTTCGGTTAAAGATCGATGGACTAAACACTTCTATGCTAATTTCGATGTGGAACAAATTCTGCAAGGTTTCGACTTTGGCCAATTTATGTTTTCTCGAATTATTAGCCTCGACCCTGTACAAAGACTCAAAGGTGCGACTATGGTTATTTTTCGGTTAAAGATCGATAGACTAAACACTTCTATGCCAATTTCGATTTGGAACAAATTCTGCAAGTGTTCGACTTTGGCCAATTTATGTTTTCTCGAATTATTAGCCTCGACCCTGTACAAAGGCTCAAAGGTGCGACTATGGGTATTTTTCGGTTAAAGATCGATAGACTAAACACTTCTATGCCAATTTCGATGTGGAACAAATTCTGCAAGTGTTCGACTTTGGCCAATTTATGTTTCTCGAATTATTAGCCTCGACCCTGTACAAAGGCTCAAAGGTGCGACTATGGGTATTTTTCGGTTAAAGGTAGATAGACTAAACACTTCTATGCTAATTTCGATGTGGAACAAATTCTGCAAGTGTTCGACTTTGGCCAATTTATGTTTTCTCGAATTATTAGCCTCGACCCTGTACAAAGGCTCAAACGTGCGACTATGGGTATTTTTCGGTTAAAGGTAGATAGACTAAACACTTCTATGCTAATTTCGATGTGGAACAAATTCTGCAAGTGTTCGACTTTGGCCAATTTATGTTCCTCGAATTATTAGCCTCGACCCGGTACAAAGGCTCAAAGGTGCGACTATGGGTATTTTTCGGTTAAAGATCGATAGACTAAACACTTCTATGCCAATTTCTGAGTGGAACAAATTCTGCAAGGTTTCGACTTTGGCAAATTTATGTTTTCTCGAATTATTAGCCTCGACCCTGTACAAAGGCCAAAGGTGCGACTATGTGTATTTTTCAGTTAAAGATCGTTAAACTAAACACTTCTATGCCAATTTCTGAGTGGAACAAATTCTGCAAGGTTTCGACTTTGGCCAATTTATGTTTTCTCGAATTATTAGCCTCGACCCTGTACAAAGGCTCAAAGGTGCGACTATTGGTATTTTTCAGTTAAAGGTCGATGGACTGAATACTCCTATGCTAATTTCTGAGTGGAACAAATTCTGCAAGTGTTCGACTTTGGCCAATTTATGTTTTCTCGAATTATTAGCCTCGACCCTGTACAAAGGCTCAAAGGTGCGACTATGGGTATTTTTCAGTTAAAGATCGTTAAACTAAACACTTCTATGCCAATTTCTGAGTGGAACAAATTCTGCAAGGTTTCGACTTTGACCAATTTATGTTTTCTCGAATTATTAGCCTCGACCCTGTACAAAGGCTCAAAGGTGCGACTATGGGTATTTTTCGGTTAAAGATCGATAGACTAAACACTTCTATGCCAATTTCGATGTGGAACAAATTCTGCAAGTGTTCGACTTTGGCGAATTTATGTTTCTCGAATTATTAGCCTCCACCCTGTACAAAGGTTCAAAGGTGCGACTATGGGTATTTTTCGGTTAAAGATCGATAGACTGAGTACTCCTATGCTAATAAATATTAGAATAAAAAATAATAAATATTAAAATAAAAATAGTAAATATTTAAATAAAAAATAGTAAATATTAGAATAAAAAATAATAAATATTAGAATAAAAAATAATAAATATTAAAATAAAAATAGTAAATATTAAAATAACGAATAGTAAATATTAAAATAAAAAATAGTAAATATTTAAATAAAAAATAATAAATATTAGAATAAAAAATAATAAATATTAGAATAAAAAATAATAAATATTAGAATAAAAAATAATAAATATTAAAATAAAAATAGTAAATATTAAAAAATAGTAAATATTAAAATAAAAAATAATAAATATTAAAATAAAAAATAGTAAATATTTTAAATTCACCATTGATATATTTAAGAAGTGCAGTGTTTTTTTTAAATTTCACTGTCCCCATCATCATCACCATTCTCACAGGGACGATTTATGAGTAGACATTTACCATTAGTTTCTGTCTCAAATTCAGATATTCTATTTTGTAAGGTGACCATATCTGCCCGTAGTTAACATTTTTCCTTTTAACTTTATCTATAATTTCTCAATTAATCTCGCTCTCCTGCACTGGTCCAGATGCACTCTTCGGAATGTTACTGTCACATGCACCAAACCGGGGGGCTCCTTTTGGGGGACTCATCGCTAATTGAGAAAAGGAACAAGAAAGAGAAGGATCCGCCAACAATGTCGCCGCATAGGACCGAAAAACGTAAACAAATGCACGTTGTCCAAATAGATAAAGTTTAAAAATCAGCCGAAAACAGGACAAACTTTATTAACATCTCTGTAAAATGATATAGTACTTAATCATTGTGTCTTTTATTTTTAATGTCTGATTGTCGGATGGATATGAAAATGTTTATAATGAAAAACAATCTTTATTCATTATATTCATCCTTACGTTAATTTTGACAATGTTGTCGTAATGTTTCGACTTTGGCCAATTTATGTTTTCTCGAATTATTAGCTTCGACCCTGTACAAAGGCTCAAAGTTGCGACTATGGGTATTTTTCGGTTAAAGATCGATAGATTAAACACTTCTATGCCAATTTCGATGTGGAACAAATTCTGCAAGTGTTCGACTTTGGCCAATTTATGTTTCTCGAATTATTAGCCTCGACCCTGTACAAAGGTTCAAAGGTGCGACTATGGGTATTTTTCGGTTAAAGATCGATAGACTGAGTACTCCTATGCCAATTTCTGAGTGGAACAAATTCTGCAAGTGTTCGACTTTGGCTAATTTATGTTTTCTCGAATTATTAGCTTCGACCCTGTACAAAGGCTCAAAGGTGCGACTATGGGTATTTTTCGGTTAAAGATCGTTAGACTAAACACTTCTATGCCAATTTCTGAGTGGAACAAATTCTGCAAGGTTTCGACTTTGGCCAATTTATGTTTTCTCGAATAACTGGCCTCGACCCTGTACAAAGGCTCAAAGGTGCGACTATGGGTATTTTTCGGTTAAAGATCGATGGACTAAACACTTCTATGCTAATTTCGATGTGGAACAAATTCTGCAAGGTTTCGACTTTGGCCAATTTATGTTTTCTCGAATTATTAGCCTCGACCCTGTACAAAGACTCAAAGGTGCGACTATGGTTATTTTTCGGTTAAAGATCGATAGACTAAACACTTCTATGCCAATTTCGATTTGGAACAAATTCTGCAAGTGTTCGACTTTGGCCAATTTATGTTTTCTCGAATTATTAGCCTCGACCCTGTACAAAGGCTCAAAGGTGCGACTATGGGTATTTTTCGGTTAAAGATCGATAGACTAAACACTTCTATGCCAATTTCGATGTGGAACAAATTCTGCAAGTGTTCGACTTTGGCCAATTTATGTTTCTCGAATTATTAGCCTCGACCCTGTACAAAGGCTCAAAGGTGCGACTATGGGTATTTTTCGGTTAAAGGTAGATAGACTAAACACTTCTATGCTAATTTCCATGTGGAACAAATTCTGCAAGTGTTCGACTTTGGCCAATTTATGTTTTCTCGAATTATTAGCCTCGACCCTGTACAAAGGCTCAAAGGTGCGACTATGGGTATTTTTCGGTTAAGGGTCGATAGACTAAACACTTCTATGCTAATTTCTGAGTGGAACAAATTCTGCACTTGTTCGACTTAGGCCAATTTATATTTTTCGAATTATTAGCCTCGACCCTGTACAAAGGCTCAAAGGTGCGACTATGGGTATTTTTCGGTTAAAGATCGATAGACTAAACACTTCTATGCCAATTACGATGTGGAACAAATTCTGCAAGGTTTTGACTTTGGCCAATTTATGTTTTCTCGAATAACTGGCCTCGACCCTGTACAAAGGCTCAAAGGTGCGACTATGGGTATTTTTCAGTTAAAGATCGATAGACTAAACACTTCTATGCCAATTTCGATGTGGAACAAATTCTGCAAGTGTTCGAATTTGGCCAATTTATGTTTCTCGAATTATTAGCCTCGACCCTGTACAAAGGTTCAAAGGTGCGACTATGGGTATTTTTCGGTTAAAGATCGATAGACTAAACACTTCTATGCCAATTTCTGAGTGGAACAAATTCTGCAAGGTTTCGACTTTGGCAATTTTATGTTTCTCGAATTATTAGCCTCGACCCTGTACAAAGGCTCAAAGGTGCGACTATGGGTATTATTCGGTTAAAGATCGATAGACTAAACACTTCTATGCCAATTTCGATGTGGAACAAATTCTGCAAGTGTTCGACTTTGGCCAATTTATGTTTCTCGAGTTATTAGCCTCGACCCTGTACAAAGGTTCAAAGGTGCGACTATGGGTATTTTTCGGTTAAAGATCGAGACTGAGTACTCCTATGCTAATTTCTGAGTGGAACAAATTCTGCAAGTGTTCGACTTTGGCTAATTTATGTTTTCTCGAATTATTAGCTTCGACCCTGTATAAAGGCTCAAAGGTGCGACTATGGGTATTTTTCAGTTAAAGATCGATAGACTAAACACTTCTATGCCAATTTCGATGTGGAACAAATTCTGCAAGTGTTCGACTTTGGCCAATTTATGTTTCTCGAATTATTAGCCTCGACCCTGTACAAAGGTTCAAAGGTGCGACTATGGGTATTTTTCGGTTAAAGATCGAGACTGAGTACTCCTATGCTAATTTCTGAGTGGAACAAATTCTGCAAGTGTTCGACTTTGGCTAATTTATGTTTTCTCGAATTATTAGCTTCGACCCTGTACAAAGGCTCAAAGATGCGACTATGGGTATTTTTCGGTTAAAGATCGTTAGACTAAACACTTCTATGCCAATTTCTGAGTGGAACAAATTCTGCAAGGTTTCGACTTTGGCCAATTTATGTTTTCTCGAATAACTGGCCTCGACCCTGTACAAAGGCTCAAAGGTGCGACTATGGGTATTTTTCGGTTAAAGATCGATGGACTAAACACTTCTATGCTAAATTCGATGTGGAACAAATTCTGCAAGGTTTCGATTTTGGCCAATTTATGTTTTCTCGAATTATTAGCCTCGACCCTGTACAAAGACTCAAAGGTGCGACTATGGTTATTTTTCGGTTAAAGATCGATAGACTAAACACTTCTATGCCAATTTCGATTTGGAACAAATTCTGCAAGTGTTCGACTTTGGCCAATTTATATTTTTCGAATTATTAGCCTCGACCCTGTACAAAGGTTCAAAGGTGCGACTATGGGTATTTTTCGGTTAAAGATCGTTAGACTAAACACTTCTATGCCAATTTCTGAGTGGAACAAATTCTGCAAGGTTTCGACTTTGGCCAATTTATGTTTTCTCGAATAACTGGCCTCGACCCTGTACAAAGGCTCAAAGGTGCGACGATGGGTATTTTTCGGTTAAAGATCGATAGACTAAACACTTCTATGCCAATTTCGATGTGGAACAAATTCTGCAAGTGTTCGACTTTGGCCAATTTATGTTTCTCGAATTATTAGCATCGACCCTGTACAAAGGCTCAAAGGTGCGACTATGGGTATTTTTCGGTTAAAGGTCGATAGACTAAACTCTTCTATGCTAATTTCTGAGTGGAACAAATTCTGCACTTGTTCGACTTTGGCCAATTTATATTTTTCGAATTATTAGCCTCGACCCTGTACAAAGGTTCAAAGGTGCGACTATGGGTATTTTTCGGTTAAAGATCGATAGACTGAGTACTCCTATGCTAATTTCTGAGTGGAACAAATTCTGCAAGTGTTCGACTTTGGCCAATTTATGTTTTCTCGAATTATTAGCTTCGACCCTGTACAAAGGCTCAAAGGTGCGACTATGGGTATTTTTCGGTTAAAGGTCGATAGACTAAACACTTCTATGCCAATTTCGACGTGGAACAAATTCTGCAAGTGTTCGAATTTGGCCAATTTATGTTTCTCGAATTATTAGCCTCGACCCTGTACAAAGGCTCAAAGGTGCGACTATGGGTATTTTTCGGTTAAAGATCGATAGACTAAACACTCCTATGCTAATTTCTGAGTGGAACAAATTCTGCAAGTGTTCGACTTTGACCAATTTATGTTTTCTCGAATTATTAGCTTCGACCCTGTATAAAGGCTCAAAGGTGCGACTATGGGTATTTTTCAGTTAAAGATCGATAGACTAAACACTTCTATGCCAATTTCGATGTGGAACAAATTCTGCAAGTGTTCGACTTTGGCCAATTTATGTTTCTCGAATTATTAGCCTCGACCCTGTACAAAGGTTCAAAGGTGCGACTATGGGTATTTTTCGGTTAAAGATCGATAGACTGAGTACTCCTATGCCAATTTCTGAGTGGAACAAATTCTGCAAGGTTTCGACTTTGGCCAATTTATGTTTCTCGAATTATTAGCCTCGACCCTGTACAAAGGCTCAAAGGTTCGACTATGGGTATTTTTCGGTTAAAGATCGATAGACTAAACACTTCTATGCCAATTTCTGAGTGGAACAAATTCTGCAAGGTTTCGACTTTGGCAAATTTATGTTTTCTCGAATTATTAGCCTCGACCCTGTACAAAGGCTCAAAGGTGCGACTATGGGTATTTTTCAGTTAAAGATCGTTAGACTAAACCCTTCTATGCCAATTTCTGAGTGGAACAAATTCTGCAAGGTTTCGACTTTGGCCAATTTATGTTTTCTCGAATTATTAGCTTCGACCCTGTACAAAGGCTCAAAGGTGCGACTATGGGTATTTTTCGGTTAAAGGTCGTTAGACTAAACACTATGATAATTTCTGAGTGGAACAAATTCTGCAAGGTTTCGACTTTGGCCAATTTATGTTTTCTCGAATTATTAGCTTCGACCCTGTACAAAGGGTCAAAGGTGCGAATATTAAAATAAAAAATAATAAATATTAGAATAAAGAATAATAAATATTAAAATAAAAAATAATAAATATTAAAATAAAAAATAATAAATATTAGAATAAAAAATATTAGAATAAAAAAATAATAAATATTAAAATAAAAATGGTAAATATTAAAATAAAAAATAGTAAATATTAGCAAAAAAAATAATAAATATTACAATAAAAAATAAAAATAGTAAATATTAAAATAAAAATATTAAATATTAAAATAAAAAATAGTAAATATTTAAATAAAAAATAGTAAATATTAGAATAAAAATAATAAATATTAGAATAAAGAATAATAAATATTAAAATAAAAAATAGTAAAAATTAAAATAAAAAATTGTAAATATTTAAATAAAAAATAATAAATATTAGGATAAAAAATAATAAATATTAAAATAAAAAATATTAAATATTAAAATAAAAAATAGTAAATATTAAAATAAAAAATAGTAAATATTAGAATAAAAAATAATAAATATTAGAATAAAAAATAATAAATATTAAAATAAAAATAGTAAATATTAAAATAACAAATAGTAAATATTAAAATAAAAAATAGTAAATATTAAAATAAAAAATAGTAAATATTTAAATAAAAAATAATAAATATTAGAATAAAAAATAATAAATATTAGAATAAAAAATAATAAATATTAAAATAAAAATAGTAAATATTTAAATAAAAAATAGTAAATATTAGAATAAAAAATAATAAATATTAGAATAAAAAATAATAAATATTAAAATAAAAATAGTAAATATTAAAATAACAAATAGTAAATATTAAAATAAAAAATAGTAAATATTTAAATAAAAAATAATAAATATTAGAATAAAAAATAATAAATATTAGAATAAAAAATAATAACTATTAGAATAAAAAATAATAAATATTAAAATAAAAATAGTAAATATTAAAAAATAGTAAATATTAAAATAAAAAATAATAAATATTAAAATAAAAAATAGTAAATATTTTAAATTCACCATTGATATATTTAAGAAGTGCAGTGTTTTTTTTAAATTTCACTGTCCCCATCATCACCATTCTCACAGGGACGATTTATGACTAGACATTTACCATTAGTTTCTGTCTCAAATTCAGATATTCTATTTTGTAAGGTGACCATATCTGCCCGTAGTTAACATTTTTCCTTTTAACTTTATCTATAATTTCTCAATTAATCTCGCTCTCCTGCACTGGTCCAGATGCACTCTTCGGAATGTTACTGTCACATGCACCAAACCGGGGGGCTCCTTTTGGGGGACTCATCGCTAATTGAGAAAAGGAACAAGAAAGAGAAGGATCCGCCAACAATGTCGCCGCATAGGACCGAAAAACGTAAACAAATGCACGTTGTCCAAATAGATAAAGTTTAAAAATCAGCCGAAAACAGGACAAACTTTATTAACATCTCTGTAAAATGATATAGTACTTAATCATTGTGTCTTTTATTTTTAATGTCTGATTGTCGGATGGATATGAAAATGTTTATAATGAAAAACAATCTTTATTCATTATATTCATCCTTACGTTAATTTTGACAATGTTGTCGTACAAATTATTGTGGAACAAATTCTGCAAGGTTTCGACTTTGGCCAATTTATGTTTTCTCGAATTATTAGCTTCGACCCTGTACAAAGGCTCAAAGGTGCGACTATGGGTATTTTTCGGTTAAAGATCGATAGATTAAACACTTCTATGCCAATTTCGATGTGGAACAAATTCTGCAAGTGTTCGACTTTGGCCAATTTATGTTTCTCGAATTATTAGCCTCGACCCTGTACAAAGGTTCAAAGGTGCGACTATGGGTATTTTTCGGTTAAAGATCGATAGACTGAGTACTCCTATGCCAATTTCTGAGTGGAACAAATTCTGCAAGTGTTCGACTTTGGCTAATTTATGTTTTCTCGAATTATTAGCTTCGACCCTGTACAAAGGCTCAAAGGTGCGACTATGGGTATTTTTCGGTTAAAGATCGTTAGACTAAACACTTCTATGCCAATTTCTGAGTGGAACAAATTCTGCAAGGTTTCGACTTTGGCCAATTTATGTTTTCTCGAATAACTGGCCTCGACCCTGTACAAAGGCTCAAAGGTGCGACTATGGGTATTTTTCGGTTAAAGATCGATGGACTAAACACTTCTATGCTAATTTCGATGTGGAACAAATTCTGCAAGGTTTCGACTTTGGCCAATTTATGTTTTCTCGAATTATTAGCCTCGACCCTGTACAAAGACTCAAAGGTGCGACTATGGTTATTTTTCGGTTAAAGATCGATAGACTAAACACTTCTATGTCAATTTCGATTTGGAACAAATTCTGCAAGTGTTCGACTTTGGCCAATTTATGTTTTCTCGAATTATTAGCCTCGACCCTGTACAAAGGCTCAAAGGTGCGACTATGGGTATTTTTCGGTTAAAGATCGATAGACTAAACACTTCTATGCCAATTTCGATGTGGAACAAATTCTGCAAGTGTTCGACTTTGGCCAATTTATGTTTCTCGAATTATTAGCCTCGACCCTGTACAAAGGCTCAAAGGTGCGACTATGGGTATTTTTCGGTTAAAGGTAGATAGACTAAACACTTCTATGCTAATTTCGATGTGGAACAAATTCTGCAAGTGTTCGACTTTGGCCAATTTATGTTTTCTCGAATTATTAGCCTCGACCCTGTACAAAGGCTCAAACGTGCGACTATGGGTATTTTTCGGTTAAAGGTAAATAGACTAAACACTTCTATGCTAATTTCGATGTGGAACAAATTCTGCAAGTGTTCGACTTTGGCCAATTTATGTTCCTCGAATTATTAGCCTCGACCCGGTACAAAGGCTCAAAGGTGCGACTATGGGTATTTTTCGGTTAAAGATCGATAGACTAAACACTTCTATGCCAATTTCTGAGTGGAACAAATTCTGCAAGGTTTCGACTTTGGCAAATTTATGTTTTCTCGAATTATTAGCCTCGACCCTGTACAAAGGCCAAAGGTGCGACTATGTGTATTTTTCAGTTAAAGATCGTTAAACTAAACACTTCTATGCCAATTTCTGAGTGGAACAAATTCTGCAAGGTTTCGACTTTGGCCAATTTATGTTTTCTCGAATTATTAGCCTCGACCCTGTACAAAGGCTCAAAGGTGCGACTATTGGTATTTTTCAGTTAAAGGTCGATGGACTGAATACTCCTATGCTAATTTCTGAGTGGAACAAATTCTGCAAGTGTTCGACTTTGGCCAATTTATGTTTTCTCGAATTATTAGCCTCGACCCTGTACAAAGGCTCAAAGGTGCGACTATGGGTATTTTTCAGTTAAAGATCGTTAAACTAAACACTTCTATGCCAATTTCTGAGTGGAACAAATTCTGCAAGGTTTCGACTTTGACCAATTTATGTTTTCTCGAATTATTAGCCTCGACCCTGTACAAAGGCTCAAAGGTGCGACTATGGTTATTTTTCGGTTAAAGATCGATAGACTAAACACTTCTATGCCAATTTCGATTTGGAACAAATTCTGCAAGTGTTCGACTTTGGCCAATTTATGTTTTCTCGAATTATTAGCCTCGACCCTGTACAAAGGCTCAAAGGTGCGACTATGGTTATTTTTCGGTTAAAGATCGATAGACTAAACACTTCTATGCCAATTTCGATTTGGAACAAATTCTGCAAGTGTTCGACTTTGGCCAATTTATGTTTTCTCGAATTATTAGCCTCGACCCTGTACAAAGGCTCAAAGGTGCGACTATGGGTATTTTTCGGTTAAAGATCGATAGACTAAACACTTCTATGCCAATTTCGATGTGGAACAAATTCTGCAAGGTTTCGACTTTGGCCAATTTATGTTTTCTCGAATTATTAGCCTCGACCCTGTACAAAGACTCAAAGGTGCGACTATGGTTATTTTTCGGTTAAAGATCGATAGACTAAACACTTCTATGCCAATTTCGATTTGGAACAAATTCTGCAAGTGTTCGACTTTGGCCAATTTATGTTTTCTCGAATTATTAGCCTCGACCCTGTACAAAGGCTCAAAGGTGCGACTATGGGTATTTTTCGGTTAAAGATCGATAGACTAAACACTTCTATGCCAATTTCGATGTGGAACAAATTCTGCAAGTGTTCGACTTTGGCCAATTTATGTTTCTCGAATTATTAGCCTCGACCCTGTACAAAGGCTCAAAGGTGCGACTATGGGTATTTTTCGGTTAAAGGTAGATAGACTAAACACTTCTATGCTAATTTCGATGTGGAACAAATTCTGCAAGTGTTCGACTTTGGCCAATTTATGTTTTCTCGAATTATTAGCCTCGACCCTGTACAAAGGCTCAAACGTGCGACTATGGGTATTTTTCGGTTAAAGGTAGATAGACTAAACACTTCTATGCTAATTTCGATGTGGAACAAATTCTGCAAGTGTTCGACTTTGGCCAATTTATGTTCCTCGAATTATTAGCCTCGACCCGGTACAAAGGCTCAAAGGTGCGACTATGGGTATTTTTCGGTTAAAGATCGATAGACTAAACACTTCTATGCCAATTTCTGAGTGGAACAAATTCTGCAAGGTTTCGACTTTGGCAAATTTATGTTTTCTCGAATTATTAGCCTCGACCCTGTACAAAGGCCAAAGGTGCGACTATGTGTATTTTTCAGTTAAAGATCGTTAAACTAAACACTTCTATGCCAATTTCTGAGTGGAACAAATTCTGCAAGGTTTCGACTTTGGCCAATTTATGTTTTCTCGAATTATTAGCCTCGACCCTGTACAAAGGCTCAAAGGTGCGACTATTGGTATTTTTCAGTTAAAGGTCGATGGACTGAATACTCCTATGCTAATTTCTGAGTGGAACAAATTCTGCAAGTGTTCGACTTTGGCCAATTTATGTTTTCTCGAATTATTAGCCTCGACCCTGTACAAAGGCTCAAAGGTGCGACTATGGGTATTTTTCAGTTAAAGATCGTTAAACTAAACACTTCTATGCCAATTTCTGAGTGGAACAAATTCTGCAAGGTTTCGACTTTGACCAATTTATGTTTTCTCGAATTATTAGCCTCGACCCTGTACAAAGGCTCAAAGGTGCGACTATGGGTATTTTTCGGTTAAAGATCGATAGACTAAATACTTCTATGCCAATTTCGATGTGGAACAAATTCTGCAAGTGTTCGACTTTGGCGAATTTATGTTTCTCGAATTATTAGCCTCCACCCTGTACAAAGGTTCAAAGGTGCGACTATGGGTATTTTTCGGTTAAAGATCGATAGACTGAGTACTCCTATGCTAATAAATATTAGAATAAAAAATAATAAATATTAAAATAAAAATAGTAAATATTTAAATAAAAAATAGTAAATATTAGAATAAAAAATAATAAATATTAGAATAAAAAATAATAAATATTAAAATAAAAATAGTAAATATTAAAATAACGAATAGTAAATATTAAAATAAAAAATAGTAAATATTTAAATAAAAAATAATAAATATTAGAATAAAAAATAATAAATATTAGAATAAAAAATAATAAATATTAGAATAAAAAATAATAAATATTAAAATAAAAATAGTAAATATTAAAAAATAGTAAATATTAAAATAAAAAATAATAAATATTAAAATAAAAAATAGTAAATATTTTAAATTCACCATTGATATATTTAAGAAGTGCAGTGTTTTTTTTAAATTTCACTGTCCCCATCATCACCATTCTCACAGGGACGATTTATGACTAGACATTTACCATTAGTTTCTGTCTCAAATTCAGATATTCTATTTTGTAAGGTGACCATATCTGCCCGTAGTTAACATTTTTCCTTTTAACTTTATCTATAATTTCTCAATTAATCTCGCTCTCCTGCACTGGTCCAGATGCACTCTTCGGAATGTTACTGTCACATGCACCAAACCGGGGGGCTCCTTTTGGGGGACTCATCGCTAATTGAGAAAAGGAACAAGAAAGAGAAGGATCCGCCAACAATGTCGCCGCATAGGACCGAAAAACGTAAACAAATGCACGTTGTCCAAATAGATAAAGTTTAAAAATCAGCCGAAAACAGGACAAACTTTATTAACATCTCTGTAAAATGATATAGTACTTAATCATTGTGTCTTTTATTTTTAATGTCTGATTGTCGGATGGATATGAAAATGTTTATAATGAAAAACAATCTTTATTCATTATATTCATCCTTACGTTAATTTTGACAATGTTGTCGTACAAATTATTGTGGAACAAATTCTGCAAGGTTTCGACTTTGGCCAATTTATGTTTTCTCGAATTATTAGCTTCGACCCTGTACAAAGGCTCAAAGGTGCGACTATGGTTATTTTTCGGTTAAAGATCAATAGACTAAACACTTCTATGCCAATTTCGATTTGGAACAAATTCTGCAAGTGTTCGACTTTGGCCAATTTATGTTTTCTCGAATTATTAGCCTCGACCCTGTACAAAGGCTCAAAGGTGCGACTATGGGTATTTTTCGGTTAAAGATCGATAGACTAAACACTTCTATGCCAATTTCGATGTGGAACAAATTCTGCAAGTGTTCGACTTTGGCCAATTTATGTTTCTCGAATTATTAGCCTCGACCCTGTACAAAGGCTCAAAGGTGCGACTATGGGTATTTTTCGGTTAAAGGTAGATAGACTAAACACTTCTATGCTAATTTCGATGTGGAACAAATTCTGCAAGTGTTCGACTTTGGCCAATTTATGTTTTCTCGAATTATTAGCCTCGACCCTGTACAAAGGCTCAAACGTGCGACTATGGGTATTTTTCGGTTAAAGGTAGATAGACTAAACACTTCTATGCTAATTTCGATGTGGAACAAATTCTGCAAGTGTTCGACTTTGGCCAATTTATGTTCCTCGAATTATTAGCCTCGACCCGGTACAAAGGCTCAAAGGTGCGACTATGGGTATTTTTCGGTTAAAGATCGATAGACTAAACACTTCTATGCCAATTTCTGAGTGGAACAAATTCTGCAAGGTTTCGACTTTGGCAAATTTATGTTTTCTCGAATTATTAGCCTCGACCCTGTACAAAGGCCAAAGGTGCGACTATGTGTATTTTTCAGTTAAAGATCGTTAAACTAAACACTTCTATGCCAATTTCTGAGTGGAACAAATTCTGCAAGGTTTCGACTTTGGCCAATTTATGTTTTCTCGAATTATTAGCCTCGACCCTGTACAAAGGCTCAAAGGTGCGACTGTTGGTATTTTTCAGTTAAAGGTCGATGGACTGAATACTCCTATGCTAATTTCTGAGTGGAACAAATTCTGCAAGTGTTCGACTTTGGCCAATTTATGTTTTCTCGAATTATTAGCCTCGACCCTGTACAAAGGCTCAAAGGTGCGACTATGGGTATTTTTCAGTTAAAGATCGTTAAACTAAACACTTCTATGCCAATTTCTGAGTGGAACAAATTCTGCAAGGTTTCGACTTTGACCAATTTATGTTTTCTCGAATTATTAGCCTCGACCCTGTACAAAGGCTCAAAGGTGCGACTATGGGTATTTTTCGGTTAAAGATCGATAGACTAAACACTTCTATGCCAATTTCGATGTGGAACAAATTCTGCAAGTGTTCGACTTTGGCGAATTTATGTTTCTCGAATTATTAGCCTCCACCCTGTACAAAGGTTCAAAGGTGCGACTATGGGTATTTTTCGGTTAAAGATCGATAGACTGAGTACTCCTATGCTAATAAATATTAGAATAAAAAATAATAAATATTAAAATAAAAATAGTAAATATTTAAATAAAAAATAGTAAATATTAGAATAAAAAATAATAAATATTAGAATAAAAAATAATAAATATTAAAATAAAAATAGTAAATATTAAAATAACGAATAGTAAATATTAAAATAAAAAATAGTAAATATTTAAATAAAAAATAATAAATATTAGAATAAAAAATAATAAATATTAGAATAAAAAATAATAAATATTAGAATAAAAAATAATAAATATTAAAATAAAAATAGTAAATATTAAAAAATAGTAAATATTAAAATAAAAAATAATAAATATTAAAATAAAAAATAGTAAATATTTTAAATTCACCATTGATATATTTAAGAAGTGCAGTGTTTTTTTTAAATTTCACTGTCCCCATCATCACCATTCTCACAGGGACGATTTATGACTAGACATTTACCATTAGTTTCTGTCTCAAATTCAGATATTCTATTTTGTAAGGTGACCATATCTGCCCGTAGTTAACATTTTTCCTTTTAACTTTATCTATAATTTCTCAATTAATCTCGCTCTCCTGCACTGGTCCAGATGCACTCTTCGGAATGTTACTGTCACATGCACCAAACCGGGGGGCTCCTTTTGGGGGACTCATCGCTAATTGAGAAAAGGAACAAGAAAGAGAAGGATCCGCCAACAATGTCGCCGCATAGGACCGAAAAACGTAAACAAATGCACGTTGTCCAAATAGATAAAGTTTAAAAATCAGCCGAAAACAGGACAAACTTTATTAACATCTCTGTAAAATGATATAGTACTTAATCATTGTGTCTTTTATTTTTAATGTCTGATTGTCGGATGGATATGAAAATGTTTATAATGAAAAACAATCTTTATTCATTATATTCATCCTTACGTTAATTTTGACAATGTTGTCGTACAAATTATTGTGGAACAAATTCTGCAAGGTTTCGACTTTGGCCAATTTATGTTTTCTCGAATTATTAGCTTCGACCCTGTACAAAGGCTCAAAGGTGCGACTATGGGTATTTTTCGGTTAAAGATCGATAGATTAAACACTTCTATGCCAATTTCGATGTGGAACAAATTCTGCAAGTGTTCGACTTTGGCCAATTTATGTTTCTCGAATTATTAGCCTCGACCCTGTACAAAGGTTCAAAGGTGCGACTATGGGTATTTTTCGGTTAAAGATCGATAGACTGAGTACTCCTATGCCAATTTCTGAGTGGAACAAATTCTGCAAGTGTTCGACTTTGGCTAATTTATGTTTTCTCGAATTATTAGCTTCGACCCTGTACAAAGGCTCAAAGGTGCGACTATGGGTATTTTTCGGTTAAAGATCGTTAGACTAAACACTTCTATGCCAATTTCTGAGTGGAACAAATTCTGCAAGGTTTCGACTTTGGCCAATTTATGTTTTCTCGAATAACTGGCCTCGACCCTGTACAAAGGCTCAAAGGTGCGACTATGGGTATTTTTCGGTTAAAGATCGATGGACTAAACACTTCTATGCTAATTTCGATGTGGAACAAATTCTGCAAGGTTTCGACTTTGGCCAATTTATGTTTTCTCGAATTATTAGCCTCGACCCTGTACAAAGACTCAAAGGTGCGACTATGGTTATTTTTCGGTTAAAGATCGATAGACTAAACACTTCTATGCCAATTTCGATTTGGAACAAATTCTGCAAGTGTTCGACTTTGGCCAATTTATGTTTTCTCGAATTATTAGCCTCGACCCTGTACAAAGGCTCAAAGGTGCGACTATGGGTATTTTTCGGTTAAAGATCGATAGACTAAACACTTCTATGCCAATTTCGATGTGGAACAAATTCTGCAAGTGTTCGACTTTGGCCAATTTATGTTTCTCGAATTATTAGCCTCGACCCTGTACAAAGGCTCAAAGGTGCGACTATGGGTATTTTTCGGTTAAAGGTAGATAGACTAAACACTTCTATGCTAATTTCGATGTGGAACAAATTCTGCAAGTGTTCGACTTTGGCCAATTTATGTTTTCTCGAATTATTAGCCTCGACCCTGTACAAAGGCTCAAACGTGCGACTATGGGTATTTTTCGGTTAAAGGTAGATAGACTAAACACTTCTATGCTAATTTCGATGTGGAACAAATTCTGCAAGTGTTCGACTTTGGCCAATTTATGTTCCTCGAATTATTAGCCTCGACCCGGTACAAAGGCTCAAAGGTGCGACTATGGGTATTTTTCGGTTAAAGATCGATAGACTAAACACTTCTATGCCAATTTCTGAGTGGAACAAATTCTGCAAGGTTTCGACTTTGGCAAATTTATGTTTTCTCGAATTATTAGCCTCGACCCTGTACAAAGGCCAAAGGTGCGACTATGTGTATTTTTCAGTTAAAGATCGTTAAACTAAACACTTCTATGCCAATTTCTGAGTGGAACAAATTCTGCAAGGTTTCGACTTTGGCCAATTTATGTTTTCTCGAATTATTAGCCTCGACCCTGTACAAAGGCTCAAAGGTGCGACTATTGGTATTTTTCAGTTAAAGGTCGATGGACTGAATACTCCTATGCTAATTTCTGAGTGGAACAAATTCTGCAAGTGTTCGACTTTGGCCAATTTATGTTTTCTCGAATTATTAGCCTCGACCCTGTACAAAGGCTCAAAGGTGCGACTATGGGTATTTTTCAGTTAAAGATCGTTAAACTAAACACTTCTATGCCAATTTCTGAGTGGAACAAATTCTGCAAGGTTTCGACTTTGACCAATTTATGTTTTCTCGAATTATTAGCCTCGACCCTGTACAAAGGCTCAAAGGTGCGACTATGGGTATTTTTCGGTTAAAGATCGATAGACTAAACACTTCTATGCCAATTTCGATGTGGAACAAATTCTGCAAGTGTTCGACTTTGGCGAATTTATGTTTCTCGAATTATTAGCCTCCACCCTGTACAAAGGTTCAAAGGTGCGACTATGGGTATTTTTCGGTTAAAGATCGATAGACTGAGTACTCCTATGCTAATAAATATTAGAATACAAAATAATAAATATTAAAATAAAAATAGTAAATATTTAAATAAAAAATAGTAAATATTAGAATAAAAAATAATAAATATTAGAATAAAAAATAATAAATATTAAAATAAAAATAGTAAATATTAAAATAACGAATAGTAAATATTAAAATAAAAAATAGTAAATATTTAAATAAAAAATAATAAATATTAGAATAAAAAATAATAAATATTAGAATAAAAAATAATAAATATTAGAATAAAAAATAATAAATATTAAAATAAAAATAGTAAATATTAAAAAATAGTAAATATTAAAATAAAAAATAATAAATATTAAAATAAAAAATAGTAAATATTTTAAATTCACCATTGATATATTTAAGAAGTGCAGTGTTTTTTTTAAATTTCACTGTCCCCATCATCACCATTCTCACAGGGACGATTTATGACTAGACATTTACCATTAGTTTCTGTCTCAAATTCAGATATTCTATTTTGTAAGGTGACCATATCTGCCCGTAGTTAACATTTTTCCTTTTAACTTTATCTATAATTTCTCAATTAATCTCGCTCTCCTGCACTGGTCCAGATGCACTCTTCGGAATGTTACTGTCACATGCACCAAACCGGGGGGCTCCTTTTGGGGGACTCATCGCTAATTGAGAAAAGGAACAAGAAAGAGAAGGATCCGCCAACAATGTCGCCGCATAGGACCGAAAAACGTAAACAAATGCACGTTGTCCAAATAGATAAAGTTTAAAAATCAGCCGAAAACAGGACAAACTTTATTAACATCTCTGTAAAATGATATAGTACTTAATCATTGTGTCTTTTATTTTTAATGTCTGATTGTCGGATGGATATGAAAATGTTTATAATGAAAAACAATCTTTATTCATTATATTCATCCTTACGTTAATTTTGACAATGTTGTCGTACAAATTATTGTGGAACAAATTCTGCAAGGTTTCGACTTTGGCTAATTTATGTTTTCTCGAATTATTAGCTTCGACCCTGTACAAAGGCTCAAAGGTGCGACTATGGGTATTTTTCGGTTAAAGATCGATAGATTAAACACTTCTATGCCAATTTCGATGTGGAACAAATTCTGCAAGTGTTCGACTTTGGCCAATTTATGTTTCTCGAATTATTAGCCTCGACCCTGTACAAAGGTTCAAAGGTGCGACTATGGGTATTTTTCGGTTAAAGATCGATAGACTGAGTACTCCTATGCCAATTTCTGAGTGGAACAAATTCTGCAAGTGTTCGACTTTGGCTAATTTATGTTTTCTCGAATTATTAGCTTCGACCCTGTACAAAGGCTCAAAGGTGCGACTATGGGTATTTTTCGGTTAAAGATCGTTAGACTAAACACTTCTATGCCAATTTCTGAGTGGAACAAATTCTGCAAGGTTTCGACTTTGGCCAATTTATGTTTTCTCGAATAACTGGCCTCGACCCTGTACAAAGGCTCAAAGGTGCGACTATGGGTATTTTTCGGTTAAAGATCGATGGACTAAACACTTCTATGCTAATTTCGATGTGGAACAAATTCTGCAAGGTTTCGACTTTGGCCAATTTATGTTTTCTCGAATTATTAGCCTCGACCCTGTACAAAGACTCAAAGGTGCGACTATGGTTATTTTTCGGTTAAAGATCGATAGACTAAACACTTCTATGCCAATTTCGATTTGGAACAAATTCTGCAAGTGTTCGACTTTGGCCAATTTATGTTTTCTCGAATTATTAGCCTCGACCCTGTACAAAGGCTCAAAGGTGCGACTATGGGTATTTTTCGGTTAAAGATCGATAGACTAAACACTTCTATGCCAATTTCGATGTGGAACAAATTCTGCAAGTGTTCGACTTTGGCCAATTTATGTTTCTCGAATTATTAGCCTCGACCCTGTTCAAAGGCTCAAAGGTGCGACTATGGGTATTTTTCGGTTAAAGGTAGATAGACTAAACACTTCTATGCTAATTTCGATGTGGAACAAATTCTGCAAGTGTTCGACTTTGGCCAATTTATGTTTTCTCGAATTATTAGCCTCGACCCTGTACAAAGGCTCAAAGGTGCGACTATTGGTATTTTTCAGTTAAAGGTCGATGGACTGAATACTCCTATGCTAATTTCTGAGTGGAACAAATTCTGCAAGTGTTCGACTTTGGCCAATTTATGTTTTCTCGAATTATTAGCCTCGACCCTGTACAAAGGCTCAAAGGTGCGACTATGGGTATTTTTCAGTTAAAGATCGTTAAACTAAACACTTCTATGCCAATTTCTGAGTGGAACAAATTCTGCAAGGTTTCGACTTTGACCAATTTATGTTTTCTCGAATTATTAGCCTCGACCCTGTACAAAGGCTCAAAGGTGCGACTATGGGTATTTTTCGGTTAAAGATCGATAGACTAAACACTTCTATGCCAATTTCTGAGTGGAACAAATTATGCAAGGTTTCGACTTTGGCCGATTTATGTTTTCTCGAATTATTAGCTTCGACCCTGTACAAAGGCTCAAAGGTGCGACTATGGGTATTTTTCGGTTAAAGTTCGATAGACTAAACACTTCTATGCCAATTTCGATGTGGAACAAATTCTGCAAGTGTTCGACTTTGGCCAATTTATGTTCCTCGAATTATTAGCCTCGACCCTGTACAAAGGCTCAAAGGTGCGACTATGGGTATTTTTCGGTTAAAGATCGATAGACTAAACACTTCTATGCCAATTTCGATGTGGAACAAATTCTGCAAGTGTTCGACTTTGGCCAATTTATGTTTCTCGAATTATTAGCCTCGACCCTGTACAAAGGTTCAAAGGTGCGACTATGGGTATTTTTCGGTTAAAGATCGATAGACTGAGTACTCCTATGCTAATTTCTGAGTGGAACAAATTCTGCAAGTTTTCGACTTTGGCCAATTTATGTTTCTCGAATTATTAGCCTCGACCCTGTACAAAGGCTCAAAGGTTCGACTATGGGTATTTTTCGGTTAAAGATCGATAGACTAAACACTTCTATGCCAATTTCGATGTGGAACAAATTCTGCAAGTGTTCGATTTTGGCCAATTTATGTTTCTCGAATTATTAGCCTCGACCCTGTACAAAGGTTCAAAGGTGCGACTATGGGTATTTTTCGGTTAAAGATCGATAGACTGAGTACTCCTATGCTAATTTCTGAGTGGAACAAATTATGCAAGTGTTCGACTTTGGCCAATTTATGTTTCTCGAATTATTAGCCTCGACCCTGTACAAAGGTTCAAAGGTGCGACTATGGGTATTTTTCGGTTAAAGATCGATAGACTAAACACTTCTATGATAATTTCTGAGTGGAACAAATTATGCAAGTGTTCGACTTTGGCCAATTTATGTTTCTCGAATTATAAGCCTCGACCCTGTACAAAGGCTCAAAGGTTCGACTATGGGTATTTTTCGGTTAAAGATCGATAGACTAAACACTTCCATGCCAATTTCTGAGTGGAACAAATTCTGCAAGGTTTCGACTTTGGCAAATTTATGTTTTCTCGAATTATTAGCCTCGACCCTGTACAAAGGCTCAAAGGTGCAACTATGGGTATTTTTCAGTTAAAGATCGATAGACTAAACACTTCTATGCCAATTTCGATGTGGAACAAATTCTGCAAGTGTTCGACTTTGGCCAATTTATGTTTCTCGAATTATTAGCCTCGACCCTGTACAAAGGTTCAAAGGTGCGACTATGGGTATTTTTCGGTTAAAGATCGATAGACTAAACACTTCTATGCCAATTTCTGAGTGGAACAAATTCTGCAAGGTTTCGACTTTGGCCAATTTATGTTTTCTCGAATTATTAGCTTCGACCCTGTACAAAGGCTCAAAGGTGCGACTATGGGTATTTTTCGGTTAAAGATCGATAGACTAAACACTTCTATGCCAATTTCGATGTGGAACAAATTCTGCAAGTGTTCGACTTTGGCGAATTTATGTTTCTCGAATTATTAGCCTCCACCCTGTACAAAGGTTCAAAGGTGCGACTATGGGTATTTTTCGGTTAAAGATCGATAGACTGAGTACTCCTATGCTAATTTCTGAGTGGAACAAATTCTGCAAGTGTTCGACTTTGGCCAATTTATGTTTCTCGAATTATTAGCCTCGACCCTGTACAAAGGTTCAAAGGTGCGACTATGGGTATTTTTCGGTTAAAGATCGATTGACTGAGTACTCCTATGCTAATTTCTGAGTGGATCAAATTCTGCAAGTGTTCGACTTTGGCCAATTTATGTTTTCTCGAATTATTAGCCTCGACCCTGTACAAAGGTTCAAAGGTGCGACTATGGGTTTTTTTTCGGTTAAAGGTCGATAGACTAAACACTTCTATGCCAATTTCGATGTGGAACAAATTCTGCAAGTGTTCGAATTTGGCCAATTTATGTTTCTCGAATTATTAGCCTCGACCCTGTACAAAGGTTCAAAGGTGCGACTATGGGTATTTTTCGGTTAAAGATCGATAGACTGAGTACTCCTATGATAATTTCTGAGTGGAACAAATTCTGCAAGGTTTCGACTTTGGCCAATTTATGTTTTCTCGAATTATTAGCTTCGACCCTGTACAAAGGCTCAAAGGTGCGACTATGGGTATTTTTCGGTTAAAGATCGATAGACTAAACACTTCTATGCCAATTTCTGAGTGGAACAAATTCTGCAAGGTTTCGACTTTGGCAAATTTATGTTTTCTCGAATTATTAGCCTCGACCCTGTACAAAGGCTCAAAGGTGCGACTATGGGTATTTTTCAGTTAAAGATCGTTAGACTAAACCCTTCTATGCCAATTTCAGAGTGGAACAAATTCTGCAAGGTTTCGACTTTGGCCAATTTATGTTTTCTCGAATTATTAGCCTCGGCCCTGTACAAAGGTTCAAAGGTGCGACTATGGGTATTTTTCGGGTAAAGATCGATAGACTGAATACTCCTATGCCAATTTATAAGTGGATCAAATTCTGCAAGGTTTCGACTTTGGCCAATTTATGTTTTCTCGAATAACTGGTCCCGACCCTGTACAAAGGCTCAAAGGTGCGGCTATGGGTATTTTTCAGTTAAAGATCGTTAAACTAAACACTTCTATGCCAATAATTTCTGAGTGGAACAAATTCTGCAAGGTTTCGACTTTGGCCAATTTATGTTTTCTCGAATTATTAGCTTCGACCCTGTACAAAGGCTCAAAGGTGCGACTATGGGTATTTTTCGGTTAAAGCTCGATAGACTAAACACTTCTATGCCAATTTCGATGTGGAACAAATTCTGCAATTTATGTTTCTCGAATTATTAGCCTCGACCCTGTACAAAGGTTCAAAGGTGCGACTATGGGTATTTTTCGGTTAAAGATCGATTGACTGAGTACTCCTATGCTAATTTCTGAGTGGATCAAATTCTGCAAGTGTTCGACTTTGGCCAATTTATGTTTTCTCGAATTATTAGCCTCGACCCTGTACAAAGGTTCAAAGGTGCGACTATGGGTTTTTTTTCGGTTAAAGGTCGATAGACTAAACACTTCTATGATAATTTCTGAGTGGAACAAATTCTGCAAGGTTTCGACTTTGGCCAATTTATGTTTCCTCGAATTATTAGCTTCGACCCTGTATAAAGGCTCAAAGGTGCGACTATGGGTATTTTTCAGTTAAAGATCGATAGACTAAACACTTCTATGCCAATTTCGATGTGGAACAAATTCTGCAAGTGTTCGACTTTGGCCAATTTATGTTTCTCGAATTATTAGCCTCGACCCTGTACAAAGGTTCAAAGGTGCGACTATGGGTATTTTTCGGTTAAAGATCGATAGACTGAGTACTCCTATGCTAATTTCTGAGTGGAACAAATTCTGCAAGTGTTCGACTTTGGCCAATTTATGTTTTCTTGAATTATTAGCTTCGACCCTGTATAAAGGCTCAAAGGTGCGACTATGGGTATTTTTCAGTTAAAGATCGATAGACTAAACACTTCTATGCCAATTTCGATGTGGAACAAATTCTGCAAGTGTTCGACTTTGGCCAATTTATGTTTCTCGAATTATTAGCCTCGACCCTGTACAAAGGTTCAAAGGTGCGACTATGGGTATTTTTCGGTTAAAGATCGATAGACTGAGTACTCCTATGCCAATTTCTGAGTGGAACAAATTCTGCAAGGTTTCGACTTTGGCAAATTTATGTTTTCTCGAATTATTAGCCTCGACCCTGTACAAAGGCTCAAAGGTGCGACTATGGGTATTTTTCGGTTAAAGATCGATAGACTAAACACTTCTATGCCAATTTCTGAGTGGAACAAATTCTGCAAGGTTTCGACTTTGGCAAATTTATGTTTTCTCGAATTATTAGCCTCGACACTGTACAAAGGCTCAAAGGTGCGACTATGGGTATTTTTCGGTTAAAGATCGATAGACTAAACACTTCTATGCCAATTTCTGAGTGGAACAAATTCTGCAAGTGTTCGACTTTGGCCAATTTATGTTTTCTCGAATTATTAGCTTCGACCCTGCACAAAGGCTCAAAGGTGCGACTATGGGTATTTTTCGGTTAAAGGTCGATAGACTAAACACTTCTATGCCAATTTCGACGTGGAACAAATTCTGCAAGTGTTCGAATTTGGCCAATTTATGTTTCTCGAATTATTAGCCTCGACCCTGTACAAAGGTTCAAAGGTGCGACTATGGGTATTTTTCGGTTAAAGATCGATAGACTGAGTACTCCTATGATAATTTCTGAGTGGAACAAATTCTGCAAGGTTTCGACTTTGGCCAATTTATGTTTTCTCGAATTATTAGCTTCGACCCTGTACAAAGGCTCAAAGGTGCGAGTATGGGTATTTCTCGGTTAAAGATCGATAGACTAAACACTTCTATGCCAATTTCGATGTGGAACAAATTCTGCAAGTGTTCGACTTTGGCCAATTTATGTTTCTCGAATTATTAGCCTCGACCCTGTACAAAGGTTCAAAGGTGCGACTATGGGTATTTTTCGGTTAAAGATCGATAGACTGAGTACTCCCATGCTAATTTCTGAGTGGAACAAATTCTGCAAGTGTTCGACTTTGGCCAATTTATGTTTCTCGAATTATTAGCCTCGACCCTGTACAAAGGCTCAAAGGTTCGACTATGGGTATTTTTCGGTTAAAGATCGATAGACTAAACACTTCTATGCCCATTTCTGAGTGGAACAAATTCTGCAAGGTTTCGACTTAGGCAAATTTATGTTTTCTCGAATTATTAGCCTCGACCCTGTACAAAGGCTCAAAGGTGCGACTATGGGTATTTTTCAGTTAAAGATCGTTAGACTAAACCCTTCTATGCCAATTTCTGAGTGGAACAAATTCTGCAAGGTTTCGACTTTGGCCAATTTATGTTTTCTCGAATTATTAGCTTCGACCCTGTACAAAGGCTCAAAGGTGCGACTATGGGTATTTTTCGGTTAAAGATCGATAGACTAAACACTTCTATGCAAAATTTCGATGTGGAACAAATTCTGCAAGTGTTCTACTTTGGCCAATTTATGTTTTCTCGAATAACTGGTCTCGACCCTGTACAAAGGCTCAAAGGTGCGACTATGGGTATTTTTCAGTTAAAGATCGTTAGACTAAACACTTCTATGCCAATTTCTGAGTGGAACAAATTCTGCAAGGTTTCGACTTTGGCCAATTTATGTTTTCTCGAATTATTAGCTTCGACCCTGTACAAAGGCTCAAAGGTGCGACTATGGGTATTTTTAGGTTAAAGATCGATTGACTGAGTACTCCTATGCTAATTTCTGAGTGGACCAAATTCTGCAAGTGTTCGACTTTGGCTAATTTATGTTTTCTCGAATAACTGGCCTCGACCCTGTACAAAGGCTCAACGGTGCGACTATGGGTATTTTTCAGTTAAAGATCGATAGACTAAACACTTCTATGCCAATTTCGATGTGGAACAAATTCTGCAAGTGTTCGAATTTGGCCATTTATGTTTCTCGAATTATTAGCCTCGACCCTGTACAAAGGTTCAAAGGTGCGACTATGGGTATTTTTCGGTTAAAGATCGATAGACTGAGTACTCCTATGCTAATTTCTGAGTGGAACAAATTCTGCAAGTGTTCGACTTTGGCCGATTTATGTTTTCTCGAATTATTAGCTTCGACCCTGTACAAAGGCTCAAAGGTGCGACTATGGGTATTTTTCGGTTAAAGATCGATAGACTAAACACTTCTATGCCAATTTCGATGTGGAACAAATTCTGCAAGTGTTCGAATTTGGCCAATTTATGTTTCTCGAATTATTAGCCTCGACCCTGTACAAAGGTTCAAAGGTGCGACTATGGGTATTTTTCGGTTAAAGATCGATAGACTGAGTACTCCTATGATAATTTCTGAGTGGAACAAATTCTGCAAGGTTTCGACTTTGGCCAATTTATGTTTTCTCGAATTATTAGCTTCGACCCTGTACAAAGGCTCAAAGGTGCGACTATGGGTATTTTTCGGTTAAAGATCGATAGACTAAACACTTCTATGCCAATTTCTGAGTGGAACAAATTCTGCAAGGTTTCGACTTTGGCAAATTTATGTTTTCTCGAATTATTAGCCTCGACCCTGTACAAAGGCTCAAAGGTGCGACTATGGGTATTTTTCAGTTAAAGATCGTTAGACTAAACCCTTCTATGCCAATTTCAGAGTGGAACAAATTCTGCAAGGTTTCGACTTTGGCCAATTTATGTTTTCTCGAATTATTAGCCTCGGCCCTGTACAAAGGTTCAAAGGTGCGACTATGGGTATTTTTCGGGTAAAGATCGATAGACTGAATACTCCTATGCCAATTTATAAGTGGATCAAATTCTGCAAGGTTTCGACTTTGGCCAATTTATGTTTTCTCGAATAACTGGTCCCGACCCTGTACAAAGGCTCAAAGGTGCGGCTATGGGTATTTTTCAGTTAAAGATCGTTAAACTAAACACTTCTATGCCAATAATTTCTGAGTGGAACAAATTCGGCAAGGTTTCGACTTTGGCCAATTTATGTTTTCTCGAATTATTAGCCTCGACCCTGTACAAAGGGTCAAAGGTGCGACTATGGGTATTTTTCGGTTAAAGGTAGATAGACTAAACACTTCTATGCTAATTTCGATGTGAAACAAATTCTGCAAGTGTTCGACTTTAGCCAATTTATGTTTCTCGAATTATTAGCCTCGACCCGGTACAAAGGCTCAAAGGTGCGACTATGGGTATTTTTCGGTTAAAGATCGATAGACTAAACACTTCTATGCCAATTTCTGAGTGGAACAAATTCTGCAAGGTTTCGACTTTGGCAAATTTATGTTTTCTCGAATTATTAGCCTCGACCCTGTACAAAGGCTCAAAGGTGCGACTATGGGTATTTTTCAGTTAAAGATCGTTAAACTAAACACTTCTATGCCAATTTCTGAGTGGAACAAATTCTGCAAGTGTTCGACTTTGGCCAATTTATGTTTCTCGAATTATTAGCCTCGACCCTGTACAAAGGCTCAAAGGTGCGACTATGGGTATTTTTAGGTTAAAGATCGATTGACTGAGTACTCCTATGCTAATTTCTGAGTGGACCAAATTCTGCAAGTGTTCGACTTTGGCTAATTTATGTTTTCTCGAATAACTGGCCTCGACCCTGTACAAAGGCTCAAAGGTGCGACTATGGGTATTTTTCAGTTAAAGATCGATAGACTAAACACTTCTATGCCAATTTCGATGTGGAACAAATTCTGCAAGTGTTCGAATTTGGCCAATTTATGTTTCTCGAATTATTAGCCTCGACCCTGTACAAAGGTTCAAAGGTGCGACTATGGGTATTTTTCGGTTAAAGATCGATAGACTGAGTACTCCTATGCTAATTTCTGAGTGGAACAAATTCTGCAAGTGTTCGACTTTGGCCAATTTATGTTTTCTCGAATTATTAGCTTCGACCCTGTACAAAGGCTCAAAGGTGCGACTATGGGTATTTTTCGGTTAAAGATCGATAGACTAAACACTTCTATGCCAATTTCGATGTGGAACAAATTCTGCAAGTGTTCGAATTTGGCCAATTTATGTTTCTCGAATTATTAGCCTCGACCCTGTACAAAGGTTCAAAGGTGCGACTATGGGTATTTTTCGGTTAAAGATCGATAGACTGAGTACTCCTATGATAATTTCTGAGTGGAACAAATTCTGCAAGGTTTCGACTTTGGCCAATTTATGTTTTCTCGAATTATTAGCTTCGACCCTGTACAAAGGCTCAAAGGTGCGACTATGGGTATTTTTCGGTTAAAGATCGATAGACTAAACACTTCTATGCCAATTTCTGAGTGGAACAAATTCTGCAAGGTTTCGACTTTGGCAAATTTATGTTTTCTCGAATTATTAGCCTCGACCCTGTACAAAGGCTCAAAGGTGCGACTATGGGTATTTTTCAGTTAAAGATCGTTAGACTAAACCCTTCTATGCCAATTTCAGAGTGGAACAAATTCTGCAAGGTTTCGACTTTGGCCAATTTATGTTTTCTCGAATTATTAGCCTCGACCCTGTACAAAGGTTCAAAGGTGCGACTATGGGTATTTTTCGGGTAAAGATCGATAGACTGAATACTCCTATGCCAATTTATAAGTGGATCAAATTCTGCAAGGTTTCGACTTTGGCCAATTTATGTTTTCTCGAATAACTGGTCCCGACCCTGTACAAAGGCTCAAAGGTGCGGCTATGGGTATTTTTCAGTTAAAGATCGTTAAACTAAACACTTCTATGCCAATAATTTCTGAGTGGAACAAATTCGGCAAGGTTTCGACTTTGGCCAATTTATGTTTTCTCGAATTATTAGCCTCGACCCTGTACAAAGGGTCAAAGGTGCGACTATGGGTATTTTTCGGTTAAAGGTAGATAGACTAAACACTTCTATGCTAATTTCGATGTGGAACAAATTCTGCAAGTGTTCGACTTTAGCCAATTTATGTTTCTCGAATTATTAGCCTCGACCCGGTACAAAGGCTCAAAGGTGCGACTATGGGTATTTTTCGGTTAAAGATCGATAGACTAAACACTTCTATGCCAATTTCTGAGTGGAACAAATTCTGCAAGGTTTCGACTTTGGCAAATTTATGTTTTCTCGAATTATTAGCCTCGACCCTGTACAAAGGCTCAAAGGTGCGACTATGGGTATTTTTCAGTTAAAGATCGTTAAACTAAACACTTCTATGCCAATTTCTGAGTGGAACAAATTCTGCAAGTGTTCGACTTTGGCCAATTTATGTTTCTCGAATTATTAGCCTCGACCCTGTACAAAGGCTCAAAGGTTCGACTATGGGAATTTTTCGGTTAAAGATCGATAGACTAAACACTTCTATGCCAATTTCTGAGTGGAACAAATTCTGCAAGGTTTCGACTTTGGCAAATTTATGTTTTCTCGAATTATTAGCCTCGACCCTGTACAAAGGCTCAAAGGTGCGACTATGGGTATTATTCGGTTAAAGATCGATAGACTGAGTACTCCTATGCTAATTTCTGAGTGGAACAAATTCTGCAAGTGTTCGACTTTGGCCAATTTATGTTTCTCGAATTATTAGCCTCGACCCTGTACAAAGGCTCAAAGGTGCGACTATGGGTATTTTTCGGTTAAAGATCGATAGACTAAACACTTCTATGCCAATTTCGATGTGGAACAAATTCTGCAAGTGTTCGACTTTGGAAAATTTATGTTTCTCGAATTATTAGCCTCGACCCTGTACAAAGGCTCAAAGGTGCGACTATGGGTATTTTTCGGTTAAAGGTAGATAGACTAAACACTTCTATGCTAATTTCGATGTGGAACAAATTCTGCAAGTGTTCGACTTTGGCCAATTTATGTTTTCTCGAATTATTAGCCTCGACCCTGTACAAAGGCTCAAAGGTGCGACTATGGGTATTTTTCGGTTAAAGGTAGATAGACTAAACACTTCTATGCTAATTTCGACGTGGAACAAATTCTGCAAGTGTTCGACTTTGGCCAATTTATGTTCCTCGAATTATTAGCCTCGACCCGGTACAAAGGCTCAAAGGTGCGACTATGGGTATTTTTCGGTTAAAGATCGATAGACTAAACACTTCTATGCCAATTTCTGAGTGGAACAAATTCTGCAAGGTTTCGACTTTGGCAAATTTATGTTTTCTCGAATTATTAGCCTCGACCCTGTACAAAGGCTCAAAGGTGCGACTATGGGTATTTTTCAGTTAAAGATCGTTAAACTAAACACTTCTATGCCAATTTCTGAGTGGAACAAATTCTGCAAGGTTTCGACTTTGGCCAATTTATGTTTTCTCGAATTATTAGCCTCGACCCTGTACAAAGGCTCAAAGGTGCGACTATTGGTATTTTTCAGTTAAAGGTCGATGGACTGAATACTCCTATGCTAATTTCTGAGTGGAACAAATTCTGCAAGTGTTCGACTTTGGCCAATTTATGTTTTCTCGAATTATTAGCCTCGACCCTGTACAAAGGCTCAAAGGTGCGACTATGGGTATTTTTCAGTTAAAGATCGTTAAACTAAACACTTCTATGCCAATTTCTGAGTGGAACAAATTCTGCAAGGTTTCGACTTTGACCAATTTATGTTTTCTCGAATTATTAGCCTCGACCCTGTACAAAGGCTCAAAGGTGCGACTATGGGTATTTTTCGGTTAAAGATCGATAGACTAAACACTTCTATGCCAATTTCTGAGTGGAACAAATTCTGCAAGGTTTCGACTTTGGCCGATTTATGTTTTCTCGAATTATTAGCTTCGACCCTGTACAAAGGCTCAAAGGTGCGACTATGGGTATTTTTCGGTTAAAGTTCGATAGACTAAACACTTCTATGCCAATTTCGATGTGGAACAAATTCTGCAAGTGTTCGACTTTGGCCAATTTATGTTCCTCGAATTATTAGCCTCGACCCTGTACAAAGGCTCAAAGGTGCGACTATGGGTATTTTTCGGTTAAAGATCGATAGACTAAACACTTCTATGCCAATTTCGATGTGGAACAAATTCTGCAAGTGTTCGACTTTGGCCAATTTATGTTTCTCGAATTATTAGCCTCGACCCTGTACAAAGGTTCAAAGGTGCGACTATGGGTATTTTTCGGTTAAAGATCGATAGACTGAGTACTCCTATGCTAATTTCTGAGTGGAACAAATTCTGCAAGTTTTCGACTTTGGCCAATTTATGTTTCTCGAATTATTAGCCTCGACCCTGTACAAAGGCTCAAAGGTTCGACTATGGGCATTTTTCGGTTAAAGATCGATAGACTAAACACTTCTATGCCAATTTCGATGTGGAACAAATTCTGCAAGTGTTCGACTTTGGCCAATTTATGTTTCTCGAATTATTAGCCTCGACCCTGTACAAAGGTTCAAAGGTGCGACTATGGGTATTTTTCGGTTAAAGATCGATAGACTGAGTACTCCTATGCTAATTTCTGAGTGGAACAAATTATGCAAGTGTTCGACTTTGGCCAATTTATGTTTCTCGAATTATTAGCCTCGACCCTGTACAAAGGTTCAAAGGTGCGACTATGGGTATTTTTCGGTTAAAGATCGATAGACTAAACACTTCTATGATAATTTCTGAGTGGAACAAATTATGCATGTGTTCGACTTTGGCCAATTTATGTTCCTCGAATTATTAGCCTCGACCCTGTACAAAGGCTCAAAGGTTCGACTATGGGTATTTTTCGGTTAAAGATCGATAGACTAAACACTTCCATGCCAATTTCTGAGTGGAACAAATTCTGCAAGGTTTCGACTTTGGCAAATTTATGTTTTCTCGAATTATTAGCCTCGACCCTGTACAAAGGTTCAAAGGTGCGACTATGGGTTTTTTTTCGGTTAAAGGTCGATAGACTAAACACTTCTATGATAATTTCTGAGTGGAACAAATTCTGCAAGGTTTCGACTTTGGCCAATTTATGTTTTCTCGAATTATTAGCTTCGACCCTGTACAAAGGCTCAAAGGTGCGACTATGGGTATTTTTCGGTTAAAGCTCGATAGACTAAACACTTCTATGCCAATTTCGATGTGGAACAAATTCTGCAAGTGTTCGACTTTGGCCAATTTATGTTTCTCGAATTATTAGCCTCGACCCTATACAAAGGTTCAAAGGTGCGACTATGGGTATTTTTCGGTTAAAGATCGATAGACTGAGTACTCCTATGCTAATTTCTGAGTGGAACAAATTCTGCAAGTGTTCGACTTTGGCCAATTTATGTTTTCTCGAATTATTAGCTTCGACCCTGTATAAAGGCTCAAAGGTGCGACTATGGGTATTTTTCAGTTAAAGATCGATAGACTAAACACTTCTATGCCAATTTCGATGTGGAACAAATTCTGCAAGTGTTCGACTTTGGCCAATTTATGTTTCTCGAATTATTAGCCTCGACCCTGTACAAAGGTTCAAAGGTGCGACTATGGGTATTTTTCGGTTAAAGATCGATAGACTGAGTACTCCTATGCCAATTTCTGAGTGGAACAAATTCTGCAAGGTTTCGACTTTGGCAAATTTATGTTTTCTCGAATTATTAGCCTCGACCCTGTACAAAGGCTCAAAGGTGCGACTATGGGTATTTTTCGGTTAAAGATCGATAGACTAAACACTTCTATGCCAATTTCTGAGTGGAACAAATTCTGCAAGGTTTCGACTTTGGCAAATTTATGTTTTCTCGAATTATTAGCCTCGACCCTGTACAAAGGCTCAAAGGTGCGACTATGGGTATTTTTCGGTTAAAGATCGATAGACTAAACACTTCTATGCCAATTTCGATGTGGAACAAATTCTGCAAGTGTTCGACTTTGGCCAATTTATGTTTCTCGAATTATTAGCCTCGACCCTGTACAAAGGTTCAAAGGTGCGACTATGGGTATTTTTCGGTTAAAGATCGATAGACTGAGTACTCCTATGCCAATTTCTGAGTGGAACAAATTCTGCAAGGCTTCGACTTTGGCAAATTTATGTTTTCTCGAATTATTAGCCTCGACCCTGTACAAAGGCTCAAAGGTGCGACTATGGGTATTTTTCGGTTAAAGATCGATAGACTAAACACTTCTATGCCAATTTCTGAGTGGAACAAATTCTGCAAGGTTTCGACTTTGGCAAATTTATGTTTTCTCGAATTATTAGCCTCGACCCTGTACAAAGGCTCAAAGGTGCGACTATGGGTATTTTTCGGTTAAAGATCGATAGACTAAACACTTCTATGCCAATTTCGATGTGGAACAAATTCTGCAAGTGTTCGACTTTGGCCAAATTATGTTTCTCGAATTATTAGCCTCGACCCTGTACAAAGGTTCAAAGGTGCGACTATGGGTATTTTTCGGTTAAAGATCGATAGACTAAACACTTCTATGCCAATTTCTGAGTGGAACAAATTCTGCAAGGTTTCGACTTTGGCCAATTTATGTTTTCTCGAATTATTAGCTTCGACCCTGTACAAAGGCTCAAAGGTGCGACTATGGGTATTTTTCGGTTAAAGATCGATAGACTAAACACTTCTATGCCAATTTCTGAGTGGAACAAATTCTGCAAGTGTTCGACTTTGGCCAATTTATGTTTTCTCGAATTATTAGCTTCGACCCTGTACAAAGGCTCAAAGGTGCGACTATGGGTATTTTTCGGTTAAAGGTCGATAGACTAAACACTTCTATGCCAATTTCGACGTGGAACAAATTCTGCAAGTGTTCGAATTTGGCCAATTTATGTTTCTCGAATTATTAGCCTCGACCCTGTACAAAGGTTCAAAGGTGCGACTATGGGTATTTTTCGGTTAAAGATCGATAGACTGAGTACTCCTATGCTAATTTCTGAGTGGAACAAATTCTGCAAGTGTTCGACTTTGGCCAATTTATGTTTCTCGAATTATTAGCCTCGACCCTGTACAAAGGCTCAAAGGTTCGACTATGGGTATTTTTCGGTTAAAGATCGATAGGCTAAACACTTCTATGCTCATTTCTGAGTGGAACAAATTCTGCAAGGTTTCGACTTAGGCAAATTTATGTTTTCTCGAATTATTAGCCTCGACCCTGTACAAAGGCTCAAAGGTGCGACTATGGGTATTTTTCAGTTAAAGATCGTTAGACTAAACCCTTCTATGCCAATTTCTGAGTGGAACAAATTCTGCAAGGTTTCGACTTTGGCCAATTTATGTTTTCTCGAATTATTAGCTTCGACCCTGTACAAAGGCTCAAAGGTGCGACTATGGGTATTTTTCGGTTAAAGATCGATAGACTAAACACTTCTATGCAAAATTTCGATGTGGAACAAATTCTGCAAGGTGTTCTACTTTGGCCAATTTATGTTTTCTCGAATAACTGGTCTCGACCCTGTACAAAGGCTCAAAGGTGCGACTATGGGTATTTTTCAGTTAAAGATCGTTAGACTAAACACTTCTATGCCAATTTCTGAGTGGAACAAATTCTGCAAGGTTTCGACTTTGGCCAATTTATGTTTTCTCGAATTATTAGCTTCGACCCTGTACAAACGCTCAAAGGTGCGACTATGGGTATTTTTCGGTTAAAGATCGATTGACTGAGTACTCCTATGCTAATTTCTGAGTGGACCAAATTCTGCAAGTGTTCGACTTTGGCTAATTTATGTTTTCTCGAATAACTGGCCTCGACCCTGTACAAAGGCTCAAAGGTGCGACTATGGGTATTTTTCAGTTAAAGATCGATAGACTAAACACTTCTATGCCAATTTCGATGTGGAACAAATTCTGCAAGTGTTCGAATTTGGCCAATTTATGTTTCTCGAATTATTAGCCTCGACCCTGTACAAAGGTTCAAAGGTGCGACTATGGGTATTTTTCGGTTAAAGATCGATAGACTGAGTACTCCTATGCTAATTTCTGAGTGGAACAAATTCTGCAAGTGTTCGACTTTGGCCAATTTATGTTTTCTCGAATTATTAGCTTCGACCCTGTACAAAGGCTCAAAGGTGCGACTATGGGTATTTTTCGGTTAAAGATCGATAGACTAAACACTTCTATGCCAATTTCGATGTGGAACAAATTCTGCAAGTGTTCGAATTTGGCCAATTTATGTTTCTCGAATTATTAGCCTCGACCCTGTACAAAGGTTCAAAGGTGCGACTATGGGTATTTTTCGGTTAAAGATCGATAGACTGAGTACTCCTATGCTAATTTCTGAGTGGAACAAATTCTGCAAGTGTTCGACTTTGGCCAATTTATGTTTTCTCGAATTATTAGCTTCGACCCTGTACAAAGGCTCAAAGGTGCGACTATGGGTATTTTTCGGTTAAAGATCGATAGACTAAACACTTCTATGCCAATTTCGATGTGGAACAAATTCTGCAAGTGTTCGACTTTGGCCAATTTATGTTTCTCGAATTATTAGCCTCGACCCTGTACAAAGGTTCAAAGGTGCGACTATGGGTATTTTTCGGTTAAAGATCGATAGACTGAGTACTCCTATGCTAATTTCTGAGTGGAACAAATTCTGCAAGTGTTCGACTTTGGCCAATTTATGTTTCTCGAATTATTAGCCTCGACCCTGTACAAAGGCTCAAAGGTTCGACTATGGATATTTTTCGGTTAAAGATCGATAGACTAAACACTTCTATGCCAATTTCTGAGTGGAACAAATTCTGCAAGGTTTCGACTTTGGCAAATTTATGTTTTCTCGAATTATTAGCCTCGACCCTGTACAAAGGCTCAAAGGTGCGACTATGGGTATTTTTCAGTTAAAGATCGTTAGACTAAACCCTTCTATGCCAATTTCAGAGTGGAACAAATTCTGCAAGGTTTCGACTTTGGCCAATTTATGTTTTCTCGAATTATTAGCCTCGACCCTGTACAAAGGGTCAAAGGTGCGACTATGGGTATTTTTCGGTTAAAGGTAGATAGACTAAACACTTCTATGCTAATTTCGATGTGGAACAAATTCTGCAAGTGTTCGACTTTGGCCAATTTATGTTTCTCGAATTATTAGCCTCGACCCGGTACAAAGGCTCAAAGGTGCGACTATGGGTATTTTTCGGTTAAAGATCGATAGACTAAACACTTCTATGCCAATTTCTGAGTGGAACAAATTCTGCAAGGTTTCGACTTTGGCAAATTTATGTTTTCTCGAATTATTAGCCTCGACCCTGTACAAAGGCTCAAAGGTGCGACTATGGGTATTTTTCAGTTAAAGATCGTTAAACTAAACACTTCTATGCCAATTTCTGAGTTTAACAAATTCTGCAAGTGTTCGTCTTTGGCCAATTTATGTTTCTCGAATTATTAGCCTCGACCCTGTACAAAGGCTCAAAGGTTCGACTATGGGTATTTTTCGGTTAAAGATCGATAGACTAAACACTTCTATGCCAATTTCTGAGTGGAACAAATTCTGCAAGGTTTCGACTTTGGCAATTTTATGTTTCTCGAATTATTAGCCTCGACCCTGTACAAAGGCTCAAAGGTACGACTATGGGTATTATTCGGTTAAAGATCGATAGACTGAGTACTCCTATGCTAATTTCTGAGTGGAACAAATTCTGCAAGTGTTCGACTATGGCCAATTTATGTTTCTCGAATTATTAGCCTCGACCCTGTACAAAGGCTCAAAGGTTCGACTATGGGTATTTTTCGGTTAAAGATCGATAGACTAAACACTTCTATGCCAATTTCTGAGTGGAACAAATTCTGTAAGGTTTCGACTTTGGCCAATTTATGTTTTCTCGAATTATTAGCTTCGACCCTGTACAAAGGCTCAAAGGTGCGACTATGGGTATTTTTCGGTTAAAGATCGATAGACTGAGTACTCCTATGCTAATTTCTGAATGGAACAAATTCTGCAAGTGTTCGACTTTGGCCAATTTATGTTTCTCGAATTATTAGCCTCGACCCTGTACAAAGGCTCAAAGGTTCGACTATGGGTATTTTTCGGTTAAAGATCGATAGACTAAACACTTCTATGCCAATTTCGATGTGGAACAAATTCTGCAAGTGTTCGACTTTGGCCAATTTATGTTTCTCGAATTATTAGCCTCGACCCTGTACAAAGGTTCAAAGGTGCGACTATGGGTATTTTTCGGTTAAAGATCGATAGACTGAGTACTCCTATGCTAATTTCTGAGTGGAACAAATTATGCAAGTGTTCGACTTTGGCCAATTTATGTTTCTCGAATTATTAGCCTCGACCCTGTACAAAGGTTCAAAGGTGCGACTATGGGTATTTTTCGGTTAAAGATCGATAGACTAAACACTTCTATGATAATTTCTGAGTGGAACAAATTATGCAAGTGTTCGACTTTGGAAAAATTTATGTTTCTCGAATTATTAGCCTCGACCCTGTACAAAAGCTCAAAGGTTCGACTATGGGTATTTTTCGGTTAAAGATCGATAGACTAAACACTTCCATGCCAATTTCTGAGTGGAACAAATTCTGCAAGGTTTCGACTTTCGCAAATTTATGTTTTCTCGAATTATTAGCCTCGACCCGGTACAAAGGCTCAAAGGTGCGACTATGGGTATTTTTCGGTTAAAGATCGATAGACTAAACACTTCTATGCCAATTTCTGAGTGGAACAAATTCTGCAAGGTTTCGACTTTGGCAAATTTATGTTTTCTCGAATTATTAGCCTCGACCCTGTACAAAGGCTCAAGGTGCGACTATGGGTATTTTTCGGTTAAAGTTCGATAGACTAAACACTTCTATGCCAATTTCGATGTGGAACAAATTCTGCAAGTGTTCGACTTTGGCCAATTTATGTTTCTCGAATTATTAGCCTCGACCCTGTACAAAGGTTCAAAGGTGCGACTATGGGTATTTTTCGGTTAAAGATCGAGACTGAGTACTCCTATGCTAATTTCTGAGTGGAACAAATTCTGCAAGTGTTCGACTTTGGCTAATTTATGTTTTCTCGAACTATTAGCTTCGACCCTGTATAAAGGCTCAAAGGTGCGACTATGGGTATTTTTCAGTTAAAGATCGATAGACTAAACACTTCTATGCCAATTTCGATGTGGAACAAATTCTGCAAGTGTTCGACTTTGGCCAATTTATGTTTCTCGAATTATTAGCCTCGACCCTGTACAAAGGTTCAAAGGTGCGACTATGGGTATTTTTCGGTTAAAGATCGATAGACTAAACACTTCTATGATAATTTCTGAGTGGAACAAATTCTGCAAGGTTTCGACTTTGGCAAATTTATGTTTTCTCGAATTATTAGCCTCGACCCTGTACAAAGGCTCAAAGGTGCGACTATGGGTATTTTTCAGTTAAAGATCGTTAAACTAAACACTTCTATGCCAATTTCTGAGTGGAACAAATTCTGCAAGTGTTCGACTTTGGCCAATTTATGTTTCTCGAATTATTAGCCTCGACCCTGTACAAAGGCTCAAAGGTTCGACTATGGGTATTTTTCGGTTAAAGATCGATAGACTAAACACTTCTATGCCAATTTCTGAGTGGAACAAATTCTGCAAGGTTTCGACTTTGGCAATTTTATGTTTCTCGAATTATTAGCCTCGACCCTGTACAAAGGCTCAAAGGTGCGACTATGGGTATTATTCGGTTAAAGATCGATAGACTGAGTACTCCTATGCTAATTTCTGAGTGGAACAAATTCTGCAAGTGTTCGACTTTGGCCAATTTATGTTTCTCGAATTATTAGCCTCGACCCTGTACAAAGGCTCAAAGGTTCGACTATGGGTATTTTTCGGTTAAAGATCGATAGACTAAACACTTCTATGCCAATTTCTGAGTGGAACAAATGCTGCAAGGTTTCGACTTTGGCCAATTTATGTTTTCTCGAATTATTAGCTTCGACCCTGTACAAAGGCTCAAAGGTGCGACTATGGGTATTTTTCGGTTAAAGATCGATAGACTGAGTACTCCTATGCTAATTTCTGAATGGAACAAATTCTGCAAGTGTTCGACTTTGGCCAATTTATGTTTCTCGAATTATTAGCCTCGACCCTGTACAAAGGCTCAAAGGTTCGACTATGGGTATTTTTCGGTTAAAGATCGATAGACTAAACACTTCTATGCCAATTTCGATGTGGAACAAATTCTGCAAGTGTTCGACTTTGGCCAATTTATGTTTCTCGAATTATTAGCCTCGACCCTGTACAAAGGTTCAAAGGTGCGACTATGGGTATTTTTCGGTTAAAGATCGATAGACTGAGTACTCCTATGCTAATTTCTGAGTGGAACAAATTATGCAAGTGTTCGACTTTGGCCAATTTATGTTTCTCGAATTATTAGCCTCGACCCTGTACAAAGGTTCAAAGGTGCGACTATGGGTATTTTTCGGTTAAAAATCGATAGACTAAACACTTCTATGATAATTTCTGAGTGGAACAAATTATGCAAGTGTTCGACTTTGGAAAAATTTATGTTTCTCGAATTATTAGCCTCGACCCTGTACAAAAGCTCAAAGGTTCGACTATGGGTATTTTTCGGTTAAAGATCGATAGACTAAACACTTCCATGCCAATTTCTGAGTGGAACAAATTCTGCAAGGTTTCGACTTTGGCAAATTTATGTTTTCTCGAATTATTAGCCTCGACCCGGTACAAAGGCTCAAAGGTGCGACTATGGGTATTTTTCGGTTAAAGATCGATAGACTAAACACTTCTATGCCAATTTCTGAGTGGAACAAATTCTGCAAGGTTTCGACTTTGGCAAATTTATGTTTTCTCGAATTATTAGCCTCGACCCTGTACAAAGGCTCAAGGTGCGACTATGGGTATTTTTCGGTTAAAGTTCGATAGACTAAACACTTCTATGCCAATTTCGATGTGGAACAAATTCTGCAAGTGTTCGACTTTGGCCAATTTATGTTTCTCGAATTATTAGCCTCGACCCTGTACAAAGGTTCAAAGGTGCGACTATGGGTATTTTTCAGTTAAAGATCGTTAGACTAAACACTTCTATGCCAATTTCGATGTGGAACAAATTCTGCAAGTGTTCGACTTTGGCCAATTTATGTTTCTCGAATTATTAGCCTCGACCCTGTACAAAGGTTCAAAGGTGCGACTATGGGTATTTTTCAGTTAAAGATCGTTAGACTAAACACTTCTATGCTAATTTCTGAGTGGAACAAATTCTGCAAGTGTTCGACTTTGGCTAATTTATGTTTTCTCGAATTATTAGCTTCGACCCTGTACAAAGGCTCAAAGGTGCGACTATGGGTATTTTTCGGTTAAAGATCGTTAGACTAAACACTTCTATGCCAATTTCTGAGTGGAACAAATTCTGCAAGGTTTCGACTTTGGCCAATTTATGTTTTCTCGAATAACTGGCCTCGACCCTGTACAAAGGCTCAAAGGTGCGACTATGGGTATTTTTCGGTTAAAGGTAGATAGACTAAACACTTCTATGCTAATTTCGATGTGGAACAAATTCTGCAAGTGTTCGACTTTGGCCAATTTATGTTTCTCGAATTATTAGCCTCGACCCGGTACAAAGGCTCAAAGGTGCGACTATGGGTATTTTTCGGTTAAAGATCGATGGACTAAACACTTCTATGCTAATTTCGATGTGGAACAAATTCTGCAAGTGTTCGACTTTGGCCAATTTATGTTTCTCGAATTATTAGCCTCGACCCTGTACAAAGGTTCAAAGGTGCGACTATGGGTATTTTTCGGTTAAAGATCGATAGACTGAGTACTCCTATGCTAATTTCTGAGTGGAACAAATTCTGCAAGGTTTCGACTTTGGCCAATTTATGTTTTCTCGAATTATTAGCCTCGACCCTGTACAAAGGGTCAAAGGTGCGACTATGGGTATTTTTCGGTTAAAGGTAGATAGACTAAACACTTCTATGCTAATTTCGATGTGGAACAAATTCTGCAAGTGTTCGACTTTGGCCAATTTATGTTTCTCGAATTATTAGCCTCGACCCGGTACAAAGGCTCAAAGGTGCGACTATGGGTATTTTTCGGTTAAAGATCGATAGACTAAACACTTCTATGCCAATTTCTGAGTGGAACAAATTCTGCAAGGTTTCGACTTTGGCAAATTTATGTTTTCTCGAATTATTAGCCTCGACCCTGTACAAAGGCTCAAAGGTGCGACTATGGGTATTTTTCAGTTAAAGATCGTTAAACTAAACACTTCTATGCCAATTTCTGAGTGGAACAAATTCTGCAAGTGTTCGTCTTTGGCCAATTTATGTTTCTCGAATTATTAGCCTCGACCCTGTACAAAGGCTCAAAGGTTCGACTATGGGTATTTTTCGGTTAAAGATCGATAGACTAAACACTTCTATGCCAATTTCTGAGTGGAACAAATTCTGCAAGGTTTCGACTTTGGCAATTTTATGTTTCTCGAATTATTAGCCTCGACCCTGTACAAAGGCTCAAAGGTACGACTATGGGTATTATTCGGTTAAAGATCGATAGACTGAGTACTCCTATGCTAATTTCTGAGTGGAACAAATTCTGCAAGTGTTCGACTTTGGCCAATTTATGTTTCTCGAATTATTAGCCTCGACCCTGTACAAAGGCTCAAAGGTTCGACTATGGGTATTTTTCGGTTAAAGATCGATAGACTAAACACTTCTATGCCAATTTCTGAGTGGAACAAATTCTGCAAGGTTTCGACTTTGGCCAATTTATGTTTTCTCGAATTATTAGCTTCGACCCTGTACAAAGGCTCAAAGGTGCGACTATGGGTATTTTTCGGTTAAAGATCGATAGACTGAGTACTCCTATGCTAATTTCTGAATGGAACAAATTCTGCAAGTGTTCGACTTTGGCCAATTTATGTTTCTCGAATTATTAGCCTCGACCCTGTACAAAGGCTCAAAGGTTCGACTATGGGTATTTTTCGGTTAAAGATCGATAGACTAAACACTTCTATGCCAATTTCGATGTGGAACAAATTCTGCAAGTGTTCGACTTTGGCCAATTTATGTTTCTCGAATTATTAGCCTCGACCCTGTACAAAGGTTCAAAGGTGCGACTATGGGTATTTTTCGGTTAAAGATCGATAGACTGAGTACTCCTATGCTAATTTCTGAGTGGAACAAATTATGCAAGTGTTCGACTTTGGCCAATTTATGTTTCTCGAATTATTAGCCTCGACCCTGTACAAAGGTTCAAAGGTGCGACTATGGGTATTTTTCGGTTAAAGATCGATAGACTAAACACTTCTATGATACTTTCTGAGTGGAACAAATTATGCAAGTGTTCGACTTTGGAAAAATTTATGTTTCTCGAATTATTAGCCTCGACCCTGTACAAAAGCTCAAAGGTTCGACTATGGGTATTTTTCGGTTAAAGATCGATAGACTAAACACTTCCATGCCAATTTCTGAGTGGAACAAATTCTGCAAGGTTTCGACTTTCGCAAATTTATGTTTTCTCGAATTATTAGCCTCGACCCGGTACAAAGGCTCAAAGGTGCGACTATGGGTATTTTTCGGTTAAAGATCGATAGACTAAACACTTCTATGCCAATTTCTGAGTGGAACAAATTCTGCAAGGTTTCGACTTTGGCAAATTTATGTTTTCTCGAATTATTAGCCTCGACCCTGTACAAAGGCTCAAGGTGCGACTATGGGTATTTTTCGGTTAAAGTTCGATAGACTAAACACTTCTATGCCAATTTCGATGTGGAACAAATTCTGCAAGTGTTCGACTTTGGCCAATTTATGTTTCTCGAATTATTAGCCTCGACCCTGTACAAAGGTTCAAAGGTGCGACTATGGGTATTTTTCGGTTAAAGATCGAGACTGAGTACTCCTATGCTAATTTCTGAGTGGAACAAATTCTGCAAGTGTTCGACGTTGGCTAATTTATGTTTTCTCGAACTATTAGCTTCGACCCTGTATAAAGGCTCAAAGGTGCGACTATGGGTATTTTTCAGTTAAAGATCGATAGACTAAACACTTCTATGCCAATTTCGATGTGGAACAAATTCTGCAAGTGTTCGACTTTGGCCAATTTATGTTTCTCGAATTATTAGCCTCGACCCTGTACAAAGGTTCAAAGGTGCGACTATGGGTATTTTTCGGTTAAAGATCGAGACTGAGTACTCCTATGCTAATTTCTGAGTGGAACAAATTCTGCAAGTGTTCGACTTTGGCTAATTTATGTTTTCTCGAATTATTAGCTTCGACCCTGTACAAAGGCTCAAAGATGCGACTATGGGTATTTTTCGGTTAAAGATCGTTAGACTAAACACTTCTATGCCAATTTCTGAGTGGAACAAATTCTGCAAGGTTTCGACTTTGGCCAATTTATGTTTTCTCGAATAACTGGCCTCGACCCTGTACAAAGGCTCAAAGGTGCGACTATGGGTATTTTTCGGTTAAAGATCGATGGACTAAACACTTCTATGCTAAATTCGATGTGGAACAAATTCTGCAAGGTTTCGACTTTGGCCAATTTATGTTTTCTCGAATTATTAGCCTCGACCCTGTACAAAGACTCAAAGGTGCGACTATGGTTATTTTTCGGTTAAAGATCGATAGACTAAACACTTCTATGCCAATTTCGATTTGGAACAAATTCTGTAAGTGTTCGACTTTGGCCAATTTATGTTTTCTCGAATTATTAGCCTCGACCCTGTACAAAGGCTCAAAGGTGCGACTATGGGTATTTTTCGGTTAAAGATCGGTAGACTAAACACTTCTATGCTAATTTCTGAGTGGAACAAATTCTGCAAGTGTTCGACTTTGGCCAATTTATGTTTTCTCGAATTATTAGCTTCGACCCTGTACAAAGGCTCAAAGGTGCGGCTATGGGTATTTTTCGGTTAAAAGTCGATAGACTAAACACTTCTATGCCAATTTCGACGTGGAACAAATTCTGCAAGTGTTCGAATTTGGCCAATTTATGTTTCTCGAATTATTAGCCTCGACCCTGTACAAAGGTTCAACGGTGCGACTATGGGTATTTTTCGGTTAAAGATCGATAGACTAAACACTTCTATGATAATTTCTGAGTGGAACAAATTCTGCAAGGTTTCGACTTTGGCAAATTTATGTTTTCTCGAATTATTAGCCTCGACCCTGTACAAAGGCTCAAAGGTGCGACTATGGGTATTTTTCAGTTAAAGATCGTTAAACTAAACACTTCTATGCCAATTTCTGAGTGGAACAAATTCTGCAAGTGTTCGACTTTGGCCAATTTATGTTTCTCGAATTATTAGCCTCGACCCTGTACAAAGGCTCAAAGGTTCGACTATGGGTATTTTTCGGTTAAAGATCGATAGACTAAACACTTCTATGCCAATTTCTGAGTGGAACAAATTCTGCAAGGTTTCGACTTTGGCAATTTTATGTTTCTCGAATTATTAGCCTCGACCCTGTACAAAGGCTCAAAGGTGCGACTATGGGTATTATTCGGTTAAAGATCGATAGACTGATTACTCCTATGCTAATTTCTGAGTGGAACAAATTCTGCAAGTGTTCGACTTTGGCCAATTTATGTTTCTCGAATTATTAGCCTCGACCCTGTACAAAGGCTCAAAGGTTCGACTATGGGTATTTTTCGGTTAAAGATCGATAGACTAAACACTTCTATGCCAATTTCTGAGTGGAACAAATTCTGCAAGGTTTCGACTTTGGCCAATTTATGTTTTCTCGAATTATTAGCTTCGACCCTGTACAAAGGCTCAAAGGTGCGACTATGGGTATTTTTCGGTTAAAGATCGATAGACTGAGTACTCCTATGCTAATTTCTGAATGGAACAAATTCTGCAAGTGTTCGACTTTGGCCAATTTATGTTTCTCGAATTATTAGCCTCGACCCTGTACAAAGGCTCAAAGGTTCGACTATGGGTATTTTTCGGTTAAAGATCGATAGACTAAACACTTCTATGCCAATTTCGATGTGGAACAAATTCTGCAAGTGTTCGACTTTGGCCAATTTATGTTTCTCGAATTATTAGCCTCGACCCTGTACAAAGGTTCAAAGGTGCGACTATGGGTATTTTTCGGTTAAAGATCGATAGACTGAGTACTCCTATGCTAATTTCTGAGTGGAACAAATTCTGCAAGTGTTCGACTTTGGCCAATTTATGTTTCTCGAATTATTAGCCTCGACCCTGTACAAAGGCTCAAAGGTTCGACTATGGGTATTTTTCGGTTAAAGATCGATAGACTAAACACTTCTATGCCAATTTCTGAGTGGAACAAATGCTGCAAGGTTTCGACTTTGGCCAATTTATGTTTTCTCGAATTATTAGCCTCGACCCTGTACAAAGGTTCAAAGGTGCGACTATGGGTATTATTCGGTTAAAGATCGATAGACTGAGTACTCCTATGCTAATTTCTGAGTGGAACAAATTATGCAAGTGTTCGACTTTGGCCAATTTATGTTTCTCGAATTATTAGCCTCGACCCTGTACAAAGGTTCAAAGGTGCGACTATGGGTATTTTTCGGTTAAAAATCGATAGACTAAACACTTCTATGATAATTTCTGAGTGGAACAAATTATGCAAGTGTTCGACTTTGGAAAAATTTATGTTTCTCGAATTATTAGCCTCGACCCTGTACAAAAGCTCAAAGGTTCGACTATGGGTATTTTTCGGTTAAAGATCGATAGACTAAACACTTCCATGCCAATTTCTGAGTGGAACAAATTCTGCAAGGTTTCGACTTTGGCAAATTTATGTTTTCTCGAATTATTAGCCTCGACCCGGTACAAAGGCTCAAAGGTGCGACTATGGGTATTTTTCGGTTAAAGATCGATAGACTAAACACTTCTATGCCAATTTCTGAGTGGAACAAATGCTGCAAGGTTTCGACTTTGGCCAATTTATGTTTTCTCGAATTATTAGCTTCGACCCTGTACAAAGGCTCAAAGGTGCGACTATGGGTATTTTTCGGTTAAAGATCGATAGACTGAGTACTCCTATGCTAATTTCTGAATGGAACAAATTCTGCAAGTGTTCGACTTTGGCCAATTTATGTTTCTCGAATTATTAGCCTCGACCCTGTACAAAGGCTCAAAGGTTCGACTATGGGTATTTTTCGGTTAAAGATCGATAGACTAAACACTTCTATGCCAATTTCTGAGTGGAACAAATGCTGCAAGGTTTCGACTTTGGCCAATTTATGTTTTCTCGAATTATTAGCTTCGACCCTGTACAAAGGCTCAAAGGTGCGACTATGGGTATTTTTCGGTTAAAGATCGATAGACTGAGTACTCCTATGCTAATTTCTGAATGGAACAAATTCTGCAAGTGTTCGACTTTGGCCAATTTATGTTTCTCGAATTATTAGCCTCGACCCTGTACAAAGGCTCAAAGGTTCGACTATGGGTATTTTTCGGTTAAAGATCGATAGACTAAACACTTCTATGCCAATTTCGATGTGGAACAAATTCTGCAAGTGTTCGACTTTGGCCAATTTATGTTTCTCGAATTATTAGCCTCGACCCTGTACAAAGGTTCAAAGGTGCGACTATGGGTATTTTTCGGTTAAAGATCGATAGACTGAGTACTCCTATGCTAATTTCTGAGTGGAACAAATTATGCAAGTGTTCGACTTTGGCCAATTTATGTTTCTCGAATTATTAGCCTCGACCCTGTACAAAGGTTCAAAGGTGCGACTATGGGTATTTTTCGGTTAAAAATCGATAGACTAAACACTTCTATGATAATTTCTGAGTGGAACAAATTATGCAAGTGTTCGACTTTGGAAAAATTTATGTTTCTCGAATTATTAGCCTCGACCCTGTACAAAAGCTCAAAGGTTCGACTATGGGTATTTTTCGGTTAAAGATCGATAGACTAAACACTTCCATGCCAATTTCTGAGTGGAACAAATTCTGCAAGGTTTCGACTTTGGCAAATTTATGTTTTCTCGAATTATTAGCCTCGACCCGGTACAAAGGCTCAAAGGTGCGACTATGGGTATTTTTCGGTTAAAGATCGATAGACTAAACACTTCTATGGCAATTTCTGAGTGGAACAAATTCTGCAAGGTTTCGACTTTGGCAAATTTATGTTTTCTCGAATTATTAGCCTCGACCCTGTACAAAGGCTCAAGGTGCGACTATGGGTATTTTTCGGTTAAAGTTCGATAGACTAAACACTTCTATGCCAATTTCGATGTGGAACAAATTCTGCAAGTGTTCGACTTTGGCCAATTTATGTTTCTCGAATTATTAGCCTCGACCCTGTACAAAGGTTCAAAGGTGCGACTATGGGTATTTTTCAGTTAAAGATCGTTAGACTAAACACTTCTATGCCAATTTCGATGTGGAACAAATTCTGCAAGTGTTCGACTTTGGCCAATTTATGTTTCTCGAATTATTAGCCTCGACCCTGTACAAAGGTTCAAAGGTGCGACTATGGGTATTTTTCAGTTAAAGATCGTTAGACTAAACACTTCTATGCTAATTTCTGAGTGGAACAAATTCTGCAAGTGTTCGACTTTGGCTAATTTATGTTTTCTCGAATTATTAGCTTCGACCCTGTACAAAGGCTCAAAGGTGCGACTATGGGTATTTTTCGGTTAAAGATCGTTAGACTAAACACTTCTATGCCAATTTCTGAGTGGAACAAATTCTGCAAGGTTTCGACTTTGGCCAATTTATGTTTTCTCGAATAACTGGCCTCGACCCTGTACAAAGGCTCAAAGGTGCGACTATGGGTATTTTTCGGTTAAAGGTAGATAGACTAAACACTTCTATGCTAATTTCGATGTGGAACAAATTCTGCAAGTGTTCGACTTTGGCCAATTTATGTTTCACGAATTATTAGCCTCGACCCGGTACAAAGGCTCAAAGGTGCGACTATGGGTATTTTTCGGTTAAAGATCGATGGACTAAACACTTCTATGCTAATTTCGATGTGGAACAAATTCTGCAAGTGTTCGACTTTGGCCAATTTATGTTTCTCGAATTATTAGCCTCGACCCTGTACAAAGGTTCAAAGGTGCGACTATGGGTATTTTTCGGTTAAAGATCGATAGACTGAGTACTCCTATGCTAATTTCTGAGTGGAACAAATTCTGCAAGGTTTCGACTTTGGCCAATTTATGTTTTCTCGAATTATTAGCCTCGACCCTGTACAAAGGGTCAAAGGTGCGACTATGGGTATTTTTCGGTTAAAGGTAGATAGACTAAACACTTCTATGCTAATTTCGATGTGGAACAAATTCTGCAAGTGTTCGACTTTGGCCAATTTATGTTTCTCGAATTATTAGCCTCGACCCGGTACAAAGGCTCAAAGGTGCGACTATGGGTATTTTTCGGTTAAAGATCGATAGACTAAACACTTCTATGCCAATTTCTGAGTGGAACAAATTCTGCAAGGTTTCGACTTTGGCAAATTTATGTTTCCTCGAATTATTAGCCTCGACCCTGTACAAAGGCTCAAAGGTGCGACTATGGGTATTTTTCAGTTAAAGATCGTTAAACTAAACACTTCTATGCCAATTTCTGAGTGGAACAAATTCTGCAAGTGTTCGTCTTTGGCCAATTTATGTTTCTCGAATTATTAGCCTCGACCCTGTACAAAGGCTCAAAGGTTCGACTATGGGTATTTTTCGGTTAAAGATCGATAGACTAAACACTTCTATGCCAATTTCTGAGTGGAACAAATTCTGCAAGGTTTCGACTTTGGCAATTTTATGTTTCTCGAATTATTAGCCTCGACCCTGTACAAAGGCTCAAAGGTACGACTATGGGTATTATTCGGTTAAAGATCGATAGACTGAGTACTCCTATGCTAATTTCTGAGTGGAACAAATTCTGCAAGTGTTCGACTTTGGCCAATTTATGTTTCTCGAATTATTAGCCTCGACCCTGTACAAAGGCTCAAAGGTTCGACTATGGGTATTTTTCGGTTAAAGATCGATAGACTAAACACTTCTATGCCAATTTCTGAGTGGAACAAATTCTGCAAGGTTTCGACTTTGGCCAATTTATGTTTTCTCGAATTATTAGCTTCGACCCTGTACAAAGGCTCAAAGGTGCGACTATGGGTATTTTTCGGTTAAAGATCGATAGACTGAGTACTCCTATGCTAATTTCTGAATGGAACAAATTCTGCAAGTGTTCGACTTTGGCCAATTTATGTTTCTCGAATTATTAGCCTCGACCCTGTACAAAGGCTCAAAGGTTCGACTATGGGTATTTTTCGGTTAAAGATCGATAGACTAAACACTTCTATGCCAATTTCGATGTGGAACAAATTCTGCAAGTGTTCGACTTTGGCCAATTTATGTTTCTCGAATTATTAGCCTCGACCCTGTACAAAGGTTCAAAGGTGCGACTATGGGTATTTTTCGGTTAAAGATCGATAGACTGAGTACTCCTATGCTAATTTCTGAGTGGAACAAATTATGCAAGTGTTCGACTTTGGCCAATTTATGTTTCTCGAATTATTAGCCTCGACCCTGTACAAAGGTTCAAAGGTGCGACTATGGGTATTTTTCGGTTAAAGATCGATAGACTAAACACTTCTATGATACTTTCTGAGTGGAACAAATTATGCAAGTGTTCGACTTTGGAAAAATTTATGTTTCTCGAATTATTAGCCTCGACCCTGTACAAAAGCTCAAAGGTTCGACTATGGGTATTTTTCGGTTAAAGATCGATAGACTAAACACTTCCATGCCAATTTCTGAGTGGAACAAATTCTGCAAGGTTTCGACTTTCGCAAATTTATGTTTTCTCGAATTATTAGCCTCGACCCGGTACAAAGGCTCAAAGGTGCGACTATGGGTATTTTTCGGTTAAAGATCGATAGACTAAACACTTCTATGCCAATTTCTGAGTGGAACAAATTCTGCAAGGTTTCGACTTTGGCAAATTTATGTTTTCTCGAATTATTAGCCTCGACCCTGTACAAAGGCTCAAGGTGCGACTATGGGTATTTTTCGGTTAAAGTTCGATAGACTAAACACTTCTATGCCTATTTCGATGTGGAACAAATTCTGCAAGTGTTCGACTTTGGCCAATTTATGTTTCTCGAATTATTAGCCTCGACCCTGTACAAAGGTTCAAAGGTGCGACTATGGGTATTTTTCGGTTAAAGATCGAGACTGAGTACTCCTATGCTAATTTCTGAGTGGAACAAATTCTGCAAGTGTTCGACGTTGGCTAATTTATGTTTTCTCGAACTATTAGCTTCGACCCTGTATAAAGGCTCAAAGGTGCGACTATGGGTATTTTTCAGTTAAAGATCGATAGACTAAACACTTCTATGCCAATTTCGATGTGGAACAAATTCTGCAAGTGTTCGACTTTGGCCAATTTATGTTTTCTCGAATAACTGGCCTCGACCCTGTACAAAGGCTCAAAGGTGCGACTATGGGTATTTTTCGGTTAAAGATCGATAGACTGAGTACTCCTATGCTAATTTCTGAATGGAACAAATTCTGCAAGTGTTCGACTTTGGCCAATTTATGTTTCTCGAATTATTAGCCTCGACCCTGTACAAAGGCTCAAAGGTTCGACTATGGGTATTTTTCGGTTAAAGATCGATAGACTAAACACTTCTATGCCAATTTCGATGTGGAACAAATTCTGCAAGTGTTCGACTTTGGCCAATTTATGTTTCTCGAATTATTAGCCTCGACCCTGTACAAAGGTTCAAAGGTGCGACTATGGGTATTTTTCGGTTAAAGATCGATAGACTGAGTACTCCTATGCTAATTTCTGAGTGGAACAAATTATGCAAGTGTTCGACTTTGGCCAATTTATGTTTCTCGAATTATTAGCCTCGACCCTGTACAAAGGTTCAAAGGTGCGACTATGGGTATTTTTCGGTTAAAGATCGATAGACTAAACACTTCTATGATAATTTCTGAGTGGAACAAATTATGCAAGTGTTCGACTTTGGAAAAATTTATGTTTCTCGAATTATTAGCCTCGACCCTGTACAAAAGCTCAAAGGTTCGACTATGGGTATTTTTCGGTTAAAGATCGATAGACTAAACACTTCCATGCCAATTTCTGAGTGGAACAAATTCTGCAAGGTTTCGACTTTCGCAAATTTATGTTTTCTCGAATTATTAGCCTCGACCCGGTACAAAGGCTCAAAGGTGCGACTATGGGTATTTTTCGGTTAAAGATCGATAGACTAAACACTTCTATGCCAATTTCTGAGTGGAACAAATTCTGCAAGGTTTCGACTTTGGCAAATTTATGTTTTCTCGAATTATTAGCCTCGACCCTGTACAAAGGCTCAAGGTGCGACTATGGGTATTTTTCGGTTAAAGTTCGATAGACTAAACACTTCTATGCCAATTTCGATGTGGAACAAATTCTGCAAGTGTTCGACTTTGGCCAATTTATGTTTCTCGAATTATTAGCCTCGACCCTGTACAAAGGTTCAAAGGTGCGACTATGGGTATTTTTCGGTTAAAGATCGAGACTGAGTACTCCTATGCTAATTTCTGAGTGGAACAAATTCTGCAAGTGTTCGACTTTGGCTAATTTATGTTTTCTCGAACTATTAGCTTCGACCCTGTATAAAGGCTCAAAGGTGCGACTATGGGTATTTTTCAGTTAAAGATCGATAGACTAAACACTTCTATGCCAATTTCGATGTGGAACAAATTCTGCAAGTGTTCGACTTTGGCCAATTTATGTTTCTCGAATTATTAGCCTCGACCCTGTACAAAGGTTCAAAGGTGCGACTATGGGTATTTTTCGGTTAAAGATCGATAGACTAAACACTTCTATGATAATTTCTGAGTGGAACAAATTCTGCAAGGTTTCGACTTTGGCAAATTTATGTTTTCTCGAATTATTAGCCTCGACCCTGTACAAAGGCTCAAAGGTGCGACTATGGGTATTTTTCAGTTAAAGATCGTTAAACTAAACACTTCTATGCCAATTTCTGAGTGGAACAAATTCTGCAAGTGTTCGACTTTGGCCAATTTATGTTTCTCGAATTATTAGCCTCGACCCTGTACAAAGGCTCAAAGGTTCGACTATGGGTATTTTTCGGTTAAAGATCGATAGACTAAACACTTCTATGCCAATTTCTGAGTGGAACAAATTCTGCAAGGTTTCGACTTTGGCAATTTTATGTTTCTCGAATTATTAGCCTCGACCCTGTACAAAGGCTCAAAGGTGCGACTATGGGTATTATTCGGTTAAAGATCGATAGACTGAGTACTCCTATGCTAATTTCTGAGTGGAACAAATTCTGCAAGTGTTCGACTTTGGCCAATTTATGTTTCTCGAATTATTAGCCTCGACCCTGTACAAAGGCTCAAAGGTTCGACTATGGGTATTTTTCGGTTAAAGATCGATAGACTAAACACTTCTATGCCAATTTCTGAGTGGAACAAATGCTGCAAGGTTTCGACTTTGGCCAATTTATGTTTTCTCGAATTATTAGCTTCGACCCTGTACAAAGGCTCAAAGGTGCGACTATGGGTATTTTTCGGTTAAAGATCGATAGACTGAGTACTCCTATGCTAATTTCTGAATGGAACAAATTCTGCAAGTGTTCGACTTTGGCCAATTTATGTTTCTCGAATTATTAGCCTCGACCCTGTACAAAGGCTCAAAGGTTCGACTATGGGTATTTTTCGGTTAAAGATCGATAGACTAAACACTTCTATGCCAATTTCGATGTGGAACAAATTCTGCAAGTGTTCGACTTTGGCCAATTTATGTTTCTCGAATTATTAGCCTCGACCCTGTACAAAGGTTCAAAGGTGCGACTATGGGTATTTTTCGGTTAAAGATCGATAGACTGAGTACTCCTATGCTAATTTCTGAGTGGAACAAATTATGCAAGTGTTCGACTTTGGCCAATTTATGTTTCTCGAATTATTAGCCTCGACCCTGTACAAAGGTTCAAAGGTGCGACTATGGGTATTTTTCGGTTAAAAATCGATAGACTAAACACTTCTATGATAATTTCTGAGTGGAACAAATTATGCAAGTGTTCGACTTTGGAAAAATTTATGTTTCTCGAATTATTAGCCTCGACCCTGTACAAAAGCTCAAAGGTTCGACTATGGGTATTTTTCGGTTAAAGATCGATAGACTAAACACTTCCATGCCAATTTCTGAGTGGAACAAATTCTGCAAGGTTTCGACTTTGGCAAATTTATGTTTTCTCGAATTATTAGCCTCGACCCGGTACAAAGGCTCAAAGGTGCGACTATGGGTATTTTTCGGTTAAAGATCGATAGACTAAACACTTCTATGCCAATTTCTGAGTGGAACAAATTCTGCAAGGTTTCGACTTTGGCAAATTTATGTTTTCTCGAATTATTAGCCTCGACCCTGTACAAAGGCTCAAGGTGCGACTATGGGTATTTTTCGGTTAAAGTTCGATAGACTAAACACTTCTATGCCAATTTCGATGTGGAACAAATTCTGCAAGTGTTCGACTTTGGCCAATTTATGTTTCTCGAATTATTAGCCTCGACCCTGTACAAAGGTTCAAAGGTGCGACTATGGGTATTTTTCAGTTAAAGATCGTTAGACTAAACACTTCTATGCCAATTTCGATGTGGAACAAATTCTGCAAGTGTTCGACTTTGGCCAATTTATGTTTCTCGAATTATTAGCCTCGACCCTGTACAAAGGTTCAAAGGTGCGACTATGGGTATTTTTCAGTTAAAGATCGTTAGACTAAACACTTCTATGCTAATTTCTGAGTGGAACAAATTCTGCAAGTGTTCGACTTTGGCTAATTTATGTTTTCTCGAATTATTAGCTTCGACCCTGTACAAAGGCTCAAAGGTGCGACTATGGGTATTTTTCGGTTAAAGATCGTTAGACTAAACACTTCTATGCCAATTTCTGAGTGGAACAAATTCTGCAAGGTTTCGACTTTGGCCAATTTATGTTTTCTCGAATAACTGGCCTCGACCCTGTACAAAGGCTCAAAGGTGCGACTATGGGTATTTTTCGGTTAAAGGTAGATAGACTAAACACTTCTATGCTAATTTCGATGTGGAACAAATTCTGCAAGTGTTCGACTTTGGCCAATTTATGTTTCTCGAATTATTAGCCTCGACCCGGTACAAAGGCTCAAAGGTGCGACTATGGGTATTTTTCGGTTAAAGATCGATGGACTAAACACTTCTATGCTAATTTCGATGTGGAACAAATTCTGCAAGTGTTCGACTTTGGCCAATTTATGTTTCTCGAATTATTAGCCTCGACCCTGTACAAAGGTTCAAAGGTGCGACTATGGGTATTTTTCGGTTAAAGATCGATAGACTGAGTACTCCTATGCTAATTTCTGAGTGGAACAAATTCTGCAAGGTTTCGACTTTGGCCAATTTATGTTTTCTCGAATTATTAGCCTCGACCCTGTACAAAGGGTCAAAGGTGCGACTATGGGTATTTTTCGGTTAAAGGTAGATAGACTAAACACTTCTATGCTAATTTCGATGTGGAACAAATTCTGCAAGTGTTCGACTTTGGCCAATTTATGTTTCTCGAATTATTAGCCTCGACCCGGTACAAAGGCTCAAAGGTGCGACTATGGGTATTTTTCGGTTAAAGATCGATAGACTAAACACTTCTATGCCAATTTCTGAGTGGAACAAATTCTGCAAGGTTTCGACTTTGGCAAATTTATGTTTTCTCGAATTATTAGCCTCGACCCTGTACAAAGGCTCAAAGGTGCGACTATGGGTATTTTTCAGTTAAAGATCGTTAAACTAAACACTTCTATGCCAATTTCTGAGTGGAACAAATTCTGCAAGTGTTCGTCTTTGGCCAATTTATGTTTCTCGAATTATTAGCCTCGACCCTGTACAAAGGCTCAAAGGTTCGACTATGGGTATTTTTCGGTTAAAGATCGATAGACTAAACACTTCTATGCCAATTTCTGAGTGGAACAAATTCTGCAAGGTTTCGACTTTGGCAATTTTATGTTTCTCGAATTATTAGCCTCGACCCTGTACAAAGGCTCAAAGGTACGACTATGGGTATTATTCGGTTAAAGATCGATAGACTGAGTACTCCTATGCTAATTTCTGAGTGGAACAAATTCTGCAAGTGTTCGACTTTGGCCAATTTATGTTTCTCGAATTATTAGCCTCGACCCTGTACAAAGGCTCAAAGGTTCGACTATGGGTATTTTTCGGTTAAAGATCGATAGACTAAACACTTCTATGCCAATTTCTGAGTGGAACAAATTCTGCAAGGTTTCGACTTTGGCCAATTTATGTTTTCTCGAATTATTAGCTTCGACCCTGTACAAAGGCTCAAAGGTGCGACTATGGGTATTTTTCGGTTAAAGATCGATAGACTGAGTACTCCTATGCTAATTTCTGAATGGAACAAATTCTGCAAGTGTTCGACTTTGGCCAATTTATGTTTCTCGAATTATTAGCCTCGACCCTGTACAAAGGCTCAAAGGTTCGACTATGGGTATTTTTCGGTTAAAGATCGATAGACTAAACACTTCTATGCCAATTTCGATGTGGAACAAATTCTGCAAGTGTTCGACTTTGGCCAATTTATGTTTCTCGAATTATTAGCCTCGACCCTGTACAAAGGTTCAAAGGTGCGACTATGGGTATTTTTCGGTTAAAGATCGATAGACTGAGTACTCCTATGCTAATTTCTGAGTGGAACAAATTATGCAAGTGTTCGACTTTGGCCAATTTATGTTTCTCGAATTATTAGCCTCGACCCTGTACAAAGGTTCAAAGGTGCGACTATGGGTATTTTTCGGTTAAAGATCGATAGACTAAACACTTCTATGATACTTTCTGAGTGGAACAAATTATGCAAGTGTTCGACTTTGGAAAAATTTATGTTTCTCGAATTATTAGCCTCGACCCTGTACAAAAGCTCAAAGGTTCGACTATGGGTATTTTTCGGTTAAAGATCGATAGACTAAACACTTCCATGCCAATTTCTGAGTGGAACAAATTCTGCAAGGTTTCGACTTTCGCAAATTTATGTTTTCTCGAATTATTAGCCTCGACCCGGTACAAAGGCTCAAAGGTGCGACTATGGGTATTTTTCGGTTAAAGATCGATAGACTAAACACTTCTATGCCAATTTCTGAGTGGAACAAATTCTGCAAGGTTTCGACTTTGGCAAATTTATGTTTTCTCGAATTATTAGCCTCGACCCTGTACAAAGGCTCAAGGTGCGACTATGGGTATTTTTCGGTTAAAGTTCGATAGACTAAACACTTCTATGCCAATTTCGATGTGGAACAAATTCTGCAAGTGTTCGACTTTGGCCAATTTATGTTTCTCGAATTATTAGCCTCGACCCTGTACAAAGGTTCAAAGGTGCGACTATGGGTATTTTTCGGTTAAAGATCGAGACTGAGTACTCCTATGCTAATTTCTGAGTGGAACAAATTCTGCAAGTGTTCGACGTTGGCTAATTTATGTTTTCTCGAACTATTAGCTTCGACCCTGTATAAAGGCTCAAAGGTGCGACTATGGGTATTTTTCAGTTAAAGATCGATAGACTAAACACTTCTATGCCAATTTCGATGTGGAACAAATTCTGCAAGTGTTCGACTTTGGCCAATTTATGTTTCTCGAATTATTAGCCTCGACCCTGTACAAAGGTTCAAAGGTGCGACTATGGGTATTTTTCGGTTAAAGATCGAGACTGAGTACTCCTATGCTAATTTCTGAGTGGAACAAATTCTGCAAGTGTTCGACTTTGGCTAATTTATGTTTTCTCGAATTATTAGCTTCGACCCTGTACAAAGGCTCAAAGATGCGACTATGGGTATTTTTCGGTTAAAGATCGTTAGACTAAACACTTCTATGCCAATTTCTGATTGGAACAAATTCTGCAAGGTTTCGACTTTGGCCAATTTATGTTTTCTCGAATAACTGGCCTCGACCCTGTACAAAGGCTCAAAGGTGCGACTATGGGTATTTTTCGGTTAAAGATCGATGGACTAAACACTTCTATGCTAAATTCGATGTGGAACAAATTCTGCAAGGTTTCGACTTTGGCCAATTTATGTTTTCTCGAATTATTAGCCTCGACCCTGTACAAAGACTCAAAGGTGCGACTATGGTTATTTTTCGGTTAAAGATCGATAGACTAAACACTTCTATGCCAATTTCGATTTGGAACAAATTCTGTAAGTGTTCGACTTTGGCCAATTTATGTTTTCTCGAATTATTAGCCTCGACCCTGTACAAAGGCTCAAAGGTGCGACTATGGGTATTTTTCGGTTAAAGATCGGTAGACTAAACACTTCTATGCTAATTTCTGAGTGGAACAAATTCTGCAAGTGTTCGACTTTGGCCAATTTATGTTTTCTCGAATTATTAGCTTCGACCCTGTACAAAGGCTCAAAGGTGCGGCTATGGGTATTTTTCGGTTAAAAGTCGATAGACTAAACACTTCTATGCCAATTTCGACGTGGAACAAATTCTGCAAGTGTTCGAATTTGGCCAATTTATGTTTCTCGAATTATTAGCCTCGACCCTGTACAAAGGTTCAACGGTGCGACTATGGGTATTTTTCGGTTAAAGATCGATAGACTAAACACTTCTATGATAATTTCTGAGTGGAACAAATTCTGCAAGGTTTCGACTTTGGCAAATTTATGTTTTCTCGAATTATTAGCCTCGACCCTGTACAAAGGCTCAAAGGTGCGACTATGGGTATTTTTCAGTTAAAGATCGTTAAACTAAACACTTCTATGCCAATTTCTGAGTGGAACAAATTCTGCAAGTGTTCGACTTTGGCCAATTTATGTTTCTCGAATTATTAGCCTCGACCCTGTACAAAGGCTCAAAGGTTCGACTATGGGTATTTTTCGGTTAAAGATCGATAGACTAAACACTTCTATGCCAATTTCTGAGTGGAACAAATTCTGCAAGGTTTCGACTTTGGCAATTTTATGTTTCTCGAATTATTAGCCTCGACCCTGTACAAAGGCTCAAAGGTGCGACTATGGGTATTATTCGGTTAAAGATCGATAGACTGATTACTCCTATGCTAATTTCTGAGTGGAACAAATTCTGCAAGTGTTCGACTTTGGCCAATTTATGTTTCTCGAATTATTAGCCTCGACCCTGTACAAAGGCTCAAAGGTTCGACTATGGGTATTTTTCGGTTAAAGATCGATAGACTAAACACTTCTATGCCAATTTCTGAGTGGAACAAATTCTGCAAGGTTTCGACTTTGGCCAATTTATGTTTTCTCGAATTATTAGCTTCGACCCTGTACAAAGGCTCAAAGGTGCGACTATGGGTATTTTTCGGTTAAAGATCGATAGACTGAGTACTCCTATGCTAATTTCTGAATGGAACAAATTCTGCAAGTGTTCGACTTTGGCCAATTTATGTTTCTCGAATTATTAGCCTCGACCCTGTACAAAGGCTCAAAGGTTCGACTATGGGTATTTTTCGGTTAAAGATCGATAGACTAAACACTTCTATGCCAATTTCGATGTGGAACAAATTCTGCAAGTGTTCGACTTTGGCCAATTTATGTTTCTCGAATTATTAGCCTCGACCCTGTACAAAGGTTCAAAGGTGCGACTATGGGTATTTTTCGGTTAAAGATCGATAGACTGAGTACTCCTATGCTAATTTCTGAGTGGAACAAATTCTGCAAGTGTTCGACTTTGGCCAATTTATGTTTCTCGAATTATTAGCCTCGACCCTGTACAAAGGCTCAAAGGTTCGACTATGGGTATTTTTCGGTTAAAGATCGATAGACTAAACACTTCTATGCCAATTTCTGAGTGGAACAAATGCTGCAAGGTTTCGACTTTGGCCAATTTATGTTTTCTCGAATTATTAGCCTCGACCCTGTACAAAGGTTCAAAGGTGCGACTATGGGTATTATTCGGTTAAAGATCGATAGACTGAGTACTCCTATGCTAATTTCTGAGTGGAACAAATTATGCAAGTGTTCGACTTTGGCCAATTTATGTTTCTCGAATTATTAGCCTCGACCCTGTACAAAGGTTCAAAGGTGCGACTATGGGTATTTTTCGGTTAAAAATCGATAGACTAAACACTTCTATGATAATTTCTGAGTGGAACAAATTATGCAAGTGTTCGACTTTGGAAAAATTTATGTTTCTCGAATTATTAGCCTCGACCCTGTACAAAAGCTCAAAGGTTCGACTATGGGTATTTTTCGGTTAAAGATCGATAGACTAAACACTTCCATGCCAATTTCTGAGTGGAACAAATTCTGCAAGGTTTCGACTTTGGCAAATTTATGTTTTCTCGAATTATTAGCCTCGACCCGGTACAAAGGCTCAAAGGTGCGACTATGGGTATTTTTCGGTTAAAGATCGATAGACTAAACACTTCTATGCCAATTTCTGAGTGGAACAAATGCTGCAAGGTTTCGACTTTGGCCAATTTATGTTTTCTCGAATTATTAGCTTCGACCCTGTACAAAGGCTCAAAGGTGCGACTATGGGTATTTTTCGGTTAAAGATCGATAGACTGAGTACTCCTATGCTAATTTCTGAATGGAACAAATTCTGCAAGTGTTCGACTTTGGCCAATTTATGTTTCTCGAATTATTAGCCTCGACCCTGTACAAAGGCTCAAAGGTTCGACTATGGGTATTTTTCGGTTAAAGATCGATAGACTAAACACTTCTATGCCAATTTCTGAGTGGAACAAATGCTGCAAGGTTTCGACTTTGGCCAATTTATGTTTTCTCGAATTATTAGCTTCGACCCTGTACAAAGGCTCAAAGGTGCGACTATGGGTATTTTTCGGTTAAAGATCGATAGACTGAGTACTCCTATGCTAATTTCTGAATGGAACAAATTCTGCAAGTGTTCGACTTTGGCCAATTTATGTTTCTCGAATTATTAGCCTCGACCCTGTACAAAGGCTCAAAGGTTCGACTATGGGTATTTTTCGGTTAAAGATCGATAGACTAAACACTTCTATGCCAATTTCGATGTGGAACAAATTCTGCAAGTGTTCGACTTTGGCCAATTTATGTTTCTCGAATTATTAGCCTCGACCCTGTACAAAGGTTCAAAGGTGCGACTATGGGTATTTTTCGGTTAAAGATCGATAGACTGAGTACTCCTATGCTAATTTCTGAGTGGAACAAATTATGCAAGTGTTCGACTTTGGCCAATTTATGTTTCTCGAATTATTAGCCTCGACCCTGTACAAAGGTTCAAAGGTGCGACTATGGGTATTTTTCGGTTAAAAATCGATAGACTAAACACTTCTATGATAATTTCTGAGTGGAACAAATTATGCAAGTGTTCGACTTTGGAAAAATTTATGTTTCTCGAATTATTAGCCTCGACCCTGTACAAAAGCTCAAAGGTTCGACTATGGGTATTTTTCGGTTAAAGATCGATAGACTAAACACTTCCATGCCAATTTCTGAGTGGAACAAATTCTGCAAGGTTTCGACTTTGGCAAATTTATGTTTTCTCGAATTATTAGCCTCGACCCGGTACAAAGGCTCAAAGGTGCGACTATGGGTATTTTTCGGTTAAAGATCGATAGACTAAACACTTCTATGGCAATTTCTGAGTGGAACAAATTCTGCAAGGTTTCGACTTTGGCAAATTTATGTTTTCTCGAATTATTAGCCTCGACCCTGTACAAAGGCTCAAGGTGCGACTATGGGTATTTTTCGGTTAAAGTTCGATAGACTAAACACTTCTATGCCAATTTCGATGTGGAACAAATTCTGCAAGTGTTCGACTTTGGCCAATTTATGTTTCTCGAATTATTAGCCTCGACCCTGTACAAAGGTTCAAAGGTGCGACTATGGGTATTTTTCAGTTAAAGATCGTTAGACTAAACACTTCTATGCCAATTTCGATGTGGAACAAATTCTGCAAGTGTTCGACTTTGGCCAATTTATGTTTCTCGAATTATTAGCCTCGACCCTGTACAAAGGTTCAAAGGTGCGACTATGGGTATTTTTCAGTTAAAGATCGTTAGACTAAACACTTCTATGCTAATTTCTGAGTGGAACAAATTCTGCAAGTGTTCGACTTTGGCTAATTTATGTTTTCTCGAATTATTAGCTTCGACCCTGTACAAAGGCTCAAAGGTGCGACTATGGGTATTTTTCGGTTAAAGATCGTTAGACTAAACACTTCTATGCCAATTTCTGAGTGGAACAAATTCTGCAAGGTTTCGACTTTGGCCAATTTATGTTTTCTCGAATAACTGGCCTCGACCCTGTACAAAGGCTCAAAGGTGCGACTATGGGTATTTTTCGGTTAAAGGTAGATAGACTAAACACTTCTATGCTAATTTCGATGTGGAACAAATTCTGCAAGTGTTCGACTTTGGCCAATTTATGTTTCACGAATTATTAGCCTCGACCCGGTACAAAGGCTCAAAGGTGCGACTATGGGTATTTTTCGGTTAAAGATCGATGGACTAAACACTTCTATGCTAATTTCGATGTGGAACAAATTCTGCAAGTGTTCGACTTTGGCCAATTTATGTTTCTCGAATTATTAGCCTCGACCCTGTACAAAGGTTCAAAGGTGCGACTATGGGTATTTTTCGGTTAAAGATCGATAGACTGAGTACTCCTATGCTAATTTCTGAGTGGAACAAATTCTGCAAGGTTTCGACTTTGGCCAATTTATGTTTTCTCGAATTATTAGCCTCGACCCTGTACAAAGGGTCAAAGGTGCGACTATGGGTATTTTTCGGTTAAAGGTAGATAGACTAAACACTTCTATGCTAATTTCGATGTGGAACAAATTCTGCAAGTGTTCGACTTTGGCCAATTTATGTTTCTCGAATTATTAGCCTCGACCCGGTACAAAGGCTCAAAGGTGCGACTATGGGTATTTTTCGGTTAAAGATCGATAGACTAAACACTTCTATGCCAATTTCTGAGTGGAACAAATTCTGCAAGGTTTCGACTTTGGCAAATTTATGTTTCCTCGAATTATTAGCCTCGACCCTGTACAAAGGCTCAAAGGTGCGACTATGGGTATTTTTCAGTTAAAGATCGTTAAACTAAACACTTCTATGCCAATTTCTGAGTGGAACAAATTCTGCAAGTGTTCGTCTTTGGCCAATTTATGTTTCTCGAATTATTAGCCTCGACCCTGTACAAAGGCTCAAAGGTTCGACTATGGGTATTTTTCGGTTAAAGATCGATAGACTAAACACTTCTATGCCAATTTCTGAGTGGAACAAATTCTGCAAGGTTTCGACTTTGGCAATTTTATGTTTCTCGAATTATTAGCCTCGACCCTGTACAAAGGCTCAAAGGTACGACTATGGGTATTATTCGGTTAAAGATCGATAGACTGAGTACTCCTATGCTAATTTCTGAGTGGAACAAATTCTGCAAGTGTTCGACTTTGGCCAATTTATGTTTCTCGAATTATTAGCCTCGACCCTGTACAAAGGCTCAAAGGTTCGACTATGGGTATTTTTCGGTTAAAGATCGATAGACTAAACACTTCTATGCCAATTTCTGAGTGGAACAAATTCTGCAAGGTTTCGACTTTGGCCAATTTATGTTTTCTCGAATTATTAGCTTCGACCCTGTACAAAGGCTCAAAGGTGCGACTATGGGTATTTTTCGGTTAAAGATCGATAGACTGAGTACTCCTATGCTAATTTCTGAATGGAACAAATTCTGCAAGTGTTCGACTTTGGCCAATTTATGTTTCTCGAATTATTAGCCTCGACCCTGTACAAAGGCTCAAAGGTTCGACTATGGGTATTTTTCGGTTAAAGATCGATAGACTAAACACTTCTATGCCAATTTCGATGTGGAACAAATTCTGCAAGTGTTCGACTTTGGCCAATTTATGTTTCTCGAATTATTAGCCTCGACCCTGTACAAAGGTTCAAAGGTGCGACTATGGGTATTTTTCGGTTAAAGATCGATAGACTGAGTACTCCTATGCTAATTTCTGAGTGGAACAAATTATGCAAGTGTTCGACTTTGGCCAATTTATGTTTCTCGAATTATTAGCCTCGACCCTGTACAAAGGTTCAAAGGTGCGACTATGGGTATTTTTCGGTTAAAGATCGATAGACTAAACACTTCTATGATACTTTCTGAGTGGAACAAATTATGCAAGTGTTCGACTTTGGAAAAATTTATGTTTCTCGAATTATTAGCCTCGACCCTGTACAAAAGCTCAAAGGTTCGACTATGGGTATTTTTCGGTTAAAGATCGATAGACTAAACACTTCCATGCCAATTTCTGAGTGGAACAAATTCTGCAAGGTTTCGACTTTCGCAAATTTATGTTTTCTCGAATTATTAGCCTCGACCCGGTACAAAGGCTCAAAGGTGCGACTATGGGTATTTTTCGGTTAAAGATCGATAGACTAAACACTTCTATGCCAATTTCTGAGTGGAACAAATTCTGCAAGGTTTCGACTTTGGCAAATTTATGTTTTCTCGAATTATTAGCCTCGACCCTGTACAAAGGCTCAAGGTGCGACTATGGGTATTTTTCGGTTAAAGTTCGATAGACTAAACACTTCTATGCCTATTTCGATGTGGAACAAATTCTGCAAGTGTTCGACTTTGGCCAATTTATGTTTCTCGAATTATTAGCCTCGACCCTGTACAAAGGTTCAAAGGTGCGACTATGGGTATTTTTCGGTTAAAGATCGAGACTGAGTACTCCTATGCTAATTTCTGAGTGGAACAAATTCTGCAAGTGTTCGACGTTGGCTAATTTATGTTTTCTCGAACTATTAGCTTCGACCCTGTATAAAGGCTCAAAGGTGCGACTATGGGTATTTTTCAGTTAAAGATCGATAGACTAAACACTTCTATGCCAATTTCGATGTGGAACAAATTCTGCAAGTGTTCGACTTTGGCCAATTTATGTTTTCTCGAATAACTGGCCTCGACCCTGTACAAAGGCTCAAAGGTGCGACTATGGGTATTTTTCGGTTAAAGATCGTTAGACTAAACACTTCTATGCCAATTTCTGAGTGGAACAAATTCTGCAAGGTTTCGACTTTGGCCAATTTATGTTTTCTCGAATAACTGGCCTCGACCCTGTACAAAGGCTCAAAGGTGCGACTATGGGTATTTTTCGGTTAAAGATCGATGGACTAAACACTTCTATGCTAAATTCGATGTGGAACAAATTCTGCAAGGTTTCGACTTTGGCCAATTTATGTTTTCTCGAATTATTAGCCTCGACCCTGTACAAAGACTCAAAGGTGCGACTATGGTTATTTTTCGGTTAAAGATCGATAGACTAAACACTTCTATGCCAATTTCGATTTGGAACAAATTCTGTAAGTGTTCGACTTTGGCCAATTTATGTTTTCTCGAATTATTAGCCTCGACCCTGTACAAAGGCTCAAAGGTGCGACTATGGGTATTTTTCGGTTAAAGATCGGTAGACTAAACACTTCTATGCTAATTTCTGAGTGGAACAAATTCTGCAAGTGTTCGACTTTGGCCAATTTATGTTTTCTCGAATTATTAGCTTCGACCCTGTACAAAGGCTCAAAGGTGCGGCTATGGGTATTTTTCGGTTAAAAGTCGATAGACTAAACACTTCTATGCCAATTTCGACGTGGAACAAATTCTGCAAGTGTTCGAATTTGGCCAATTTATGTTTCTCGAATTATTAGCCTCGACCCTGTACAAAGGTTCAACGGTGCGACTATGGGTATTTTTCGGTTAAAGATCGATAGACTAAACACTTCTATGATAATTTCTGAGTGGAACAAATTCTGCAAGGTTTCGACTTTGGCAAATTTATGTTTTCTCGAATTATTAGCCTCGACCCTGTACAAAGGCTCAAAGGTGCGACTATGGGTATTTTTCAGTTAAAGATCGTTAAACTAAACACTTCTATGCCAATTTCTGAGTGGAACAAATTCTGCAAGTGTTCGACTTTGGCCAATTTATGTTTCTCGAATTATTAGCCTCGACCCTGTACAAAGGCTCAAAGGTTCGACTATGGGTATTTTTCGGTTAAAGATCGATAGACTAAACACTTCTATGCCAATTTCTGAGTGGAACAAATTCTGCAAGGTTTCGACTTTGGCAATTTTATGTTTCACGAATTATTAGCCTCGACCCTGTACAAAGGCTCAAAGGTGCGACTATGGGTATTATTCGGTTAAAGATCGATAGACTGAGTACTCCTATGCTAATTTCTGAGTGGAACAAATTCTGCAAGTGTTCGACTTTGGCCAATTTATGTTTCTCGAATTATTAGCCTCGACCCTGTACAAAGGCTCAAAGGTTCGACTATGGGTATTTTTCGGTTAAAGATCGATAGACTAAACACTTCTATGCCAATTTCTGAGTGGAACAAATTCTGCAAGGTTTCGACTTTGGCCAATTTATGTTTTCTCGAATTATTAGCTTCGACCCTGTACAAAGGCTCAAAGGTGCGACTATGGGTATTTTTCGGTTAAAGATCGATTGACTGAGTACTCCTATGCTAATTTCTGAATGGAACAAATTCTGCAAGTGTTCGACTTTGGCCAATTTATGTTTCTCGAATTATTAGCCTCGACCCTGTACAAAGGCTCAAAGGTTCGACTATGGGTATTTTTCGGTTAAAGATCGATAGACTAAACACTTCTATGCCAATTTCGATGTGGAACAAATTCTGCAAGTGTTCGACTTTGGCCAATTTATGTTTCTCGAATTATTAGCCTCGACCCTGTACAAAGGTTCAAAGGTGCGACTATGGGTATTTTTCGGTTAAAGATCGATAGACTGAGTACTCCTATGCTAATTTCTGAGTGGAACAAATTATGCAAGTGTTCGACTTTGGCCAATTTATGTTTCTCGAATTATTAGCCTCGACCCTGTACAAAGGTTCAAAGGTGCGACTATGGGTATTTTTCGGTTAAAGATCGATAGACTAAACACTTCTATGATAATTTCTGAGTGGAACAAATTATGCAAGTGTTCGACTTTGGAAAAATTTATGTTTCTCGAATTATTAGCCTCGACCCTGTACAAAAGCTCAAAGGTTCGACTATGGGTATTTTTCGGTTAAAGATCGATAGACTAAACACTTCCATGCCAATTTCTGAGTGGAACAAATTCTGCAAGGTTTCGACTTTGGCAAATTTATGTTTTCTCGAATTATTAGCCTCGACCCGGTACAAAGGCTCAAAGGTGCGACTATGGGTATTTTTCGGTTAAAGATCGATAGACTAAACACTTCTATGCCAATTTCTGAGTGGAACAAATTCTGCAAGGTTTCGACTTTGGCAAATTTATGTTTTCTCGAATTATTAGCCTCGACCCTGTACAAAGGCTCAAGGTGCGACTATGGGTATTTTTCGGTTAAAGTTCGATAGACTAAACACTTCTATGCCAATTTCGATGTGGAACAAATTCTGCAAGTGTTCGACTTTGGCCAATTTATGTTTCTCGAATTATTAGCCTCGACCCTGTACAAAGGTTCAAAGGTGCGACTATGGGTATTTTTCAGTTAAAGATCGTTAGACTAAACACTTCTATGCCAATTTCGATGTGGAACAAATTCTGCAAGTGTTCGACTTTGGCCAATTTATGTTTCTCGAATTATTAGCCTCGACCCTGTACAAAGGTTCAAAGGTGCGACTATGGGTATTTTTCAGTTAACGATCGTTAGACTAAACACTTCTATGCTAATTTCTGAGTGGAACAAATTCTGCAAGTGTTCGACTTTGGCTAATTTATGTTTTCTCGAATTATTAGCTTCGACCCTGTACAAAGGCTCAAAGGTGCGACTATGGGTATTTTTCGGTTAAAGATCGTTAGACTAAAACTTCTATGCCAATTTCTGAGTGGAACAAATTCTGCAAGGTTTCGACTTTGGCCAATTTATGTTTTCTCGAATAACTGGCCTCGACCCTGTACAAAGGCTCAAAGGTGCGACTATGGGTATTTTTCGGTTAAAGGTAGATAGACTAAACACTTCTATGCTAATTTCGATGTGGAACAAATTCTGCAAGTGTTCGACTTTGGCCAATTTATGTTTCTCGAATTATTAGCCTCGACCCGGTACAAAGGCTCAAAGGTGCGACTATGGGTATTTTTCGGTTAAAGATCGATGGACTAAACACTTCTATGCTAATTTCGATGTGGAACAAATTCTGCAAGTGTTCGACTTTGGCCAATTTATGTTTCTCGAATTATTAGCCTCGACCCTGTACAAAGGTTCAAAGGTGCGACTATGGGTATTTTTCGGTTAAAGATCGATAGACTGAGTACTCCTATGCTAATTTCTGAGTGGAACAAATTCTGCAAGTGTTCGACTTTGGCCAATTTATGTTTCTCGAATTATTGCCTCGACCCTGTACAAAGGCTCAAAGGTTCGACTATGGGTATTTTTCGGTTAAAGATCGATAGACTGAGTACTCCTATGCTAATTTCTGAGTGGAACAAATTCTGCAAGTGTTCGACTTTGGCCAATTTATGTTTCTCGAATTATTGCCTCGACCCTGTACAAAGGCTCAAAGGTGCGACTATGGGTATTTTTCGGTTAAAGATCGATAGACTGAGTACTCCTATGCTAATTTCTGAGTGGAACAAATTCTGCAAGTGTTCGACTTTGGCCAATTTATGTTTCTCGAATTATTGCCTCGACCCTGTACAAAGGCTCAAAGGTGCGACTATGGGTATTTTTCGGTTAAAGATCGATAGACTAAAAACTTCTATGCCAATTTCTGAGTGGAACAAATTCTGCAAGGTTTCGACTTTGGCAAATTTATGTTTTCTCGAATTATTAGCCTCGACCCTGTACAAAGGCTCAAAGGTGCGACTATGGGTATTTTTCAGTTAAAGATCGTTAGACTAAACCCTTCTATGCCAATTTCTGAGTGGAACAAATTCTGCAAGGTTTCGACTTTGGCCAATTTATGTTTTCTCGAATTATTAGCCTCGACCCTGTACAAAGGTTCAAGGGTGCGACTATGGGTATTTTTCGGGTAAAGATCGATAGACTGAATACTCCTATGCCAATTTATAAGTGGATCAAATTCTGCAAGGTTTCGACTTTGGCCAATTTATGTTTTCTCGAATAACTGGTCCCGACCCTGTACAAAGGCTCAAAGGTGCGGCTATGGGTATTCTTCAGTTAAAGATCATTAAACTAAACACTTCTATGCCAATTTCTGAGTGGAACAAATTCGGCAAGGTTTCGACTTTGGCCAATTTATGTTTTCTCGAATTATTAGCCTCGACCCTGTACAAAGGGTCAAAGGTGCGACTATGGGTATTTTTCGGTTAAAGGTAGATAGACTAAACACTTCTATGCTAATTTCGATGTGGAACAAATTCTGCAAGTGTTCGACTTTGGCCAATTTATGTTTCTCGAATTATTAGCCTCGACCCGGTACAAAGGCTCAAAGGTGCGACTATGGGTATTTTTCGGTTAAAGATCGATAGACTAAACACTTCTATGCCAATTTCTGAGTGGAACAAATTCTGCAAGTGTTCGACTTTGGCCAATTTATGTTTCTCGAATTATTAGCCTCGACCCTGTACAAAGGCTCAAAGGTTCGACTATGGGTATTTTTCGGTTAAAGATCGATAGACTAAACACTTCTATGCCAATTTCTGAGTGGAACAAATTCTGCAAGGTTTCGACTTTGGCAATTTTATGTTTCTCGAATTATTAGCCTCGACCCTGTACAAAGGCTCAAAGGTGCGACTATGGGTATTATTCGGTTAAAGATCGATAGACTAAACACTTCTATGCCAATTTCGATGTGGAACAAATTCTGCAAGTGTTCGACTTTGGCCAATTTATGTTTCTCGAATTATTAGCCTCGACCCTGTACAAAGGTTCAAAGGTGCGACTATGGGTATTTTTCGGTTAAAGATCGAGACTGAGTACTCCTATGCTAATTTCTGAGTGGAACAAATTCTGCAAGTGTTCGACTTTGGCTAATTTATGTTTTCTCGAACTATTAGCTTCGACCCTGTATAAAGGCTAAAAGGTGCGACTATGGGTATTTTTCAGTTAAAGATCGATAGACTAAACACTTCTATGCCAATTTCGATGTGGAACAAATTCTGCAAGTGTTCGACTTTGGCCAATTTATGTTTCTCGAATTATTAGCCTCGACCCTGTACAAAGGTTCAAAGGTGCGACTATGGGTATTTTTCGGTTAAAGATCGATAGACTAAACACTTCTATGATAATTTCTGAGTGGAACAAATTCTGCAAGTGTTCGACTTTGGCCAATTTATGTTTTCTCGAATTATTAGCTTCGACCCTGTACAAAGGCTCAAAGGTGCGACTATGGGTATTTTTCGGTTAAAGGTCGATAGACTAAACACTTCTATGCCAATTTCGACGTGGAACAAATTCTGCAAGTGTTCGACTTTGGCCAATTTATGTTTTCTCGAATTATTAGCCTCGACCCTGTACAAAGGCTCAAAGGTGCGACTATGGGTATTTTTCGGTTAAAGATCGATAGACTAAACACTTCTATGATAATTTCTGAGTGGAACAAATTCTGCAAGGTTTCGACTTTGGCCAATTTATGTTTTCTCGAATTATTAGCTTCGACCCTGTACAAAGGCTCAAAGGTGCGAGTATGGGTATTTCTCGGTTAAAGATCGATAGACTAAACACTTCTATGCCAATTTCGATGTGGAACAAATTCTGCAAGTGTTCGACTTTGGCCAATTTATGTTTCTCGAATTATTAGCCTGGACCCTGTACAAAGGTTCAAAGGTGCGACTATGGGTATTTTTCGGTTAAAGATCGATAGACTGAGTACTCCTATGCTAATTTCTGAGTGGAACAAATTCTGCAAGTGTTCGACTTTGGCCAATTTATGTTTCTCGAATTATTAGCCTCGACCCTGTACAAAGGCTCAAAGGTTCGACTATGGGTATTTTTCGGTTAAAGATCGATAGACTAAACACTTCTATGCCAATTTCTGAGTGGAACAAATTCTGCAAGGTTTCGACTTTGGCAAATTTATGTTTTCTCGAATTATTAGCCTCGACCCTGTACAAAGGCTCAAAGGTGCGACTATGGGTATTTTTCAGTTAAAGATCGATAGACTAAACACTTCTATGCCAATTTCGATGTGGAACAAATTCTGCAAGTGTTCGACTTTGGCCAATTTATGTTTCTCGAATTATTAGCCTCGACCCTGTACAAAGGTTCAAAGGTGCGACTATGGGTATTTTTCGGTTAAAGATCGATAGACTGAGTACTCCTATGCTAATTTCTGAGTGGAACAAATTATGCAAGTGTTCGACTTTGGCCAATTTATGTTTCTCGAATTATTAGCCTCGACCCTGTACAAAGGTTCAAAGGTGCGACTATGGGTATTTTTCGGTTAAAGATCGATAGACTAAACACTTCTATGATAATTTCTGAGTGGAACAAATTATGCAAGTGTTCGACTTTGGAAAAATTTATGTTTCTCGAATTATTAGCCTCGACCCTGTACAAAAGCTCAAAGGTTCGACTATGGGTATTTTTCGGTTAAAGATCGATAGACTAAACACTTCCATGCCAATTTCTGAGTGGAACAAATTCTGCAAGGTTTCGACTTTGGCAAATTTATGTTTTCTCGAATTATTAGCCTCGACCCGGTACAAAGGCTCAAAGGTGCGACTATGGGTATTTTTCGGTTAAAGATCGATAGACTAAACACTTCTATGCCAATTTCTGAGTGGAACAAATTCTGCAAGGTTTCGACTTTGGCAAATTTATGTTTTCTCGAATTATTAGCCTCGACCCTGTACAAAGGCTCAAGGTGCGACTATGGGTATTTTTCGGTTAAAGTTCGATAGACTAAACACTTCTATGCCAATTTCGATGTGGAACAAATTCTGCAAGTGTTCGACTTTGGCCAATTTATGTTTCTCGAATTATTAGCCTCGACCCTGTACAAAGGTTCAAAGGTGCGACTATGGGTATTTTTCAGTTAAAGATCGTTAGACTAAACACTTCTATGCCAATTTCGATGTGGAACAAATTCTGCAAGTGTTCGACTTTGGCCAATTTATGTTTCTCGAATTATTAGCCTCGACCCTGTACAAAGGTTCAAAGGTGCGACTATGGGTATTTTTAAGTTAAAGATCGTTAGACTAAACACTTCTATGCTAATTTCTGAGTGGAACAAATTCTGCAAGTGTTCGACTTTGGCTAATTTATGTTTTCTCGAATTATTAGCTTCGACCCTGTACAAAGGCTCAAAGGTGCGACTATGGGTATTTTTCGGTTAAAGATCGTTAGACTAAAACTTCTATGCCAATTTCTGAGTGGAACAAATTCTGCAAGGTTTCGACTTTGGCCAATTTATGTTTTCTCGAATAACTGGCCTCGACCCTGTACAAAGGCTCAAAGGTGCGACTATGGGTATTTTTCGGTTAAAGGTAGATAGACTAAACACTTCTATGCTAATTTCGATGTGGAACAAATTCTGCAAGTGTTCGACTTTGGCCAATTTATGTTTCTCGAATTATTAGCCTCGACCCGGTACAAAGGCTCAAAGGTGCGACTATGGGTATTTTTCGGTTAAAGATCGATGGACTAAACACTTCTATGCTAATTTCGATGTGGAACAAATTCTGCAAGTGTTCGACTTTGGCCAATTTATGTTTCTCGAATTATTAGCCTCGACCCTGTACAAAGGTTCAAAGGTGCGACTATGGGTATTTTTCGGTTAAAGATCGATAGACTGAGTACTCCTATGCTAATTTCTGAGTGGAACAAATTCTGCAAGTGTTCGACTTTGGCCAATTTATGTTTCTCGAATTATTGCCTCGACCCTGTACAAAGGCTCAAAGGTTCGACTATGGGTATTTTTCGGTTAAAGATCGATAGACTGAGTACTCCTATGCTAATTTCTGAGTGGAACAAATTCTGCAAGTGTTCGACTTTGGCCAATTTATGTTTCTCGAATTATTGCCTCGACCCTGTACAAAGGCTCAAAGGTGCGACTATGGGTATTTTTCGGTTAAAGATCGATAGACTGAGTACTCCTATGCTAATTTCTGAGTGGAACAAATTCTGCAAGTGTTCGACTTTGGCCAATTTATGTTTCTCGAATTATTGCCTCGACCCTGTACAAAGGCTCAAAGGTGCGACTATGGGTATTTTTCGGTTAAAGATCGATAGACTAAAAACTTCTATGCCAATTTCTGAGTGGAACAAATTCTGCAAGGTTTCGACTTTGGCAAATTTATGTTTTCTCGAATTATTAGCCTCGACCCTGTACAAAGGCTCAAAGGTGCGACTATGGGTATTTTTCAGTTAAAGATCGTTAGACTAAACCCTTCTATGCCAATTTCTGAGTGGAACAAATTCTGCAAGGTTTCGACTTTGGCCAATTTATGTTTTCTCGAATTATTAGCCTCGACCCTGTACAAAGGTTCAAGGGTGCGACTATGGGTATTTTTCGGGTAAAGATCGATAGACTGAATACTCCTATGCCAATTTATAAGTGGATCAAATTCTGCAAGGTTTCGACTTTGGCCAATTTATGTTTTCTCGAATAACTGGTCCCGACCCTGTACAAAGGCTCAAAGGTGCGGCTATGGGTATTCTTCAGTTAAAGATCATTAAACTAAACACTTCTATGCCAATTTCTGAGTGGAACAAATTCGGCAAGGTTTCGACTTTGGCCAATTTATGTTTTCTCGAATTATTAGCCTCGACCCTGTACAAAGGGTCAAAGGTGCGACTATGGGTATTTTTCGGTTAAAGGTAGATAGACTAAACACTTCTATGCTAATTTCGATGTGGAACAAATTCTGCAAGTGTTCGACTTTGGCCAATTTATGTTTCTCGAATTATTAGCCTCGACCCGGTACAAAGGCTCAAAGGTGCGACTATGGGTATTTTTCGGTTAAAGATCGATAGACTAAACACTTCTATGCCAATTTCTGAGTGGAACAAATTCTGCAAGTGTTCGACTTTGGCCAATTTATGTTTCTCGAATTATTAGCCTCGACCCTGTACAAAGGCTCAAAGGTTCGACTATGGGTATTTTTCGGTTAAAGATCGATAGACTAAACACTTCTATGCCAATTTCTGAGTGGAACAAATTCTGCAAGGTTTCGACTTTGGCAATTTTATGTTTCTCGAATTATTAGCCTCGACCCTGTACAAAGGCTCAAAGGTGCGACTATGGGTATTATTCGGTTAAAGATCGATAGACTAAACACTTCTATGCCAATTTCGATGTGGAACAAATTCTGCAAGTGTTCGACTTTGGCCAATTTATGTTTCTCGAATTATTAGCCTCGACCCTGTACAAAGGTTCAAAGGTGCGACTATGGGTATTTTTCGGTTAAAGATCGAGACTGAGTACTCCTATGCTAATTTCTGAGTGGAACAAATTCTGCAAGTGTTCGACTTTGGCTAATTTATGTTTTCTCGAACTATTAGCTTCGACCCTGTATAAAGGCTAAAAGGTGCGACTATGGGTATTTTTCAGTTAAAGATCGATAGACTAAACACTTCTATGCCAATTTCGATGTGGAACAAATTCTGCAAGTGTTCGACTTTGGCCAATTTATGTTTCTCGAATTATTAGCCTCGACCCTGTACAAAGGTTCAAAGGTGCGACTATGGGTATTTTTCGGTTAAAGATCGAGACTGAGTACTCCTATGCTAATTTCTGAGTGGAACAAATTCTGCAAGTGTTCGACTTTGGCTAATTTATGTTTTCTCGAATTATTAGCTTCGACCCTGTACAAAGGCTCAAAGATGCGACTATGGGTATTTTTCGGTTAAAGATCGTTAGACTAAACACTTCTATGCCAATTTCTGAGTGGAACAAATTCTGCAAGGTTTCGACTTTGGCCAATTTATGTTTTCTCGAATAACTGGCCTCGACCCTGTACAAAGGCTCAAAGGTGCGACTATGGGTATTTTTCGGTTAAAGATCGATAGACTAAACACTTCTATGCTAATTTCTGAGTGGAACAAATTCTGCAAGTGTTCGACTTTGGCCAATTTATGTTTTCTCGAATTATTAGCTTCGACCCTGTACAAAGGCTCAAAGGTGCGGCTATGGGTATTTTTCGGTTAAAGGTCGATAGACTAAACACTTCTATGCCAATTTCGACGTGGAACAAATTCTGCAAGTGTTCGAATTTGGCCAATTTATGTTTCTCGAATTATTAGCCTCGACCCTGTACAAAGGTTCAAAGGTACGACTATGGGTATTTTTCGGTTAAAGATCGATAGACTAAACACTTCTATGATAATTTCTGAGTGGAACAAATTCTGCAAGTGTTCGACTTTGGCCAATTTATGTTTTCTCGAATTATTAGCTTCGACCCTGTACAAAGGCTCAAAGGTGCGACTATGGGTATTTTTCGGTTAAAGGTCGATAGACTAAACACTTCTATGCCAATTTCGACGTGGAACAAATTCTGCAATTGTTCGACTTTGGCCAATTTATGTTTTCTCGAATTATTAGCCTCGACCCTGTACAAAGGCTCAAAGGTGCGACTATGGGTATTTTTCGGTTAAAGATCGATAGACTAAACACTTCTATGATAATTTCTGAGTGGAACAAATTCTGCAAGGTTTCGACTTTGGCCAATTTATGTTTTCTCGAATTATTAGCTTCGACCCTGTACAAAGGCTCAAAGGTGCGAGTATGGGTATTTCTCGGTTAAAGATCGATAGACTAAACACTTCTATGCCAATTTCGATGTGGAACAAATTCTGCAAGTGTTCGACTTTGGCCAATTTATGTTTCTCGAATTATTAGCCTGGACCCTGTACAAAGGTTCAAAGGTGCGACTATGGGTATTTTTCGGTTAAAGATCGATAGACTGAGTACTCCTATGCTAATTTCTGAGTGGAACAAATTCTGCAAGTGTTCGACTTTGGCCAATTTATGTTTCTCGAATTATTAGCCTCGACCCTGTACAAAGGCTCAAAGGTTCGACTATGGGTATTTTTCGGTTAAAGATCGATAGACTAAACACTTCTATGCCAATTTCTGAGTGGAACAAATTCTGCAAGGTTTCGACTTTGGCAAATTTATGTTTTCTCGAATTATTAGCCTCGACCCTGTACAAAGGCTCAAAGGTGCGACTATGGGTATTTTTCAGTTAAAGATCGTTAGACTAAACCCTTCTATGCCAATTTCTGAGTGGAACAAATTCTGCAAGGTTTCGACTTTGGCCAATTTATGTTTTCTCGAATTATTAGCTTCGACCCTGTACAAAGGCTCAAAGGTGCGACTATGGGTATTTTTCGGTTAAAGATCGATAGACTAAACACTTCTATGCAAAATTTCGATGTGGAACAAATTCTGCAAGTGTTCTACTTTGGCCAATTTATGTTTTCTCGAATAACTGGTCTCGACCCTGTACAAAGGCTCAAAGGTGCGACTATGGGTATTTTTCAGTTAAAGATCGTTAGACTAAACACTTCTATGCCAATTTCTGAGTGGAACAAATTCTGCAAGGTTTCGACTTTGGCCAATTTATGTTTTCTCGAATTATTAGCTTCGACCCTGTACAAAGGCTCAAAGGTGCGACTATGGGTATTTTTCGGTTAAAGATCGATAGACTAAACACTTCTATGCCAATTTCTGAGTGGAATAAATTCTGCAAGGTTTCGACTTTGGCAAATTTATGTTTTCTCGAATTATTAGCCTCGACCCTGTACAAAGGCTCAAAGGTGCGACTATGGGTATTTTTCGGTTAAAGATCGATAGACTAAACACTTCTATGCCAATTTCTGAGTGGAATAAATTCTGCAAGGTTTCGACTTTGGCAAATTTATGTTTTCTCGAATTATTAGCCTCGACCCTGTACAAAGGCTCAAAGGTGCGACTATGGGTATTATTCGGTTAAAGATCGATAGACTAAACACTTCTATGCCAATTTCGATGTGGAACAAATTCTGCAAGTGTTCGACTTTGGCCAATTTATGTTTCTCGAATTATTAGCCTCGACCCTGTACAAAGGTTCAAAGGTGCGACTATGGGTATTTTTCGGTTAAAGATCGAGACTGAGTACTCCTATGCTAATTTCTGAGTGGAACAAATTCTGCAAGTGTTCGACTTTGGCTAATTTATGTTTTCTCGAACTATTAGCTTCGACCCTGTATAAAGGCTAAAAGGTGCGACTATGGGTATTTTTCAGTTAAAGATCGATAGACTAAACACTTCTATGCCAATTTCGATGTGGAACAAATTCTGCAAGTGTTCGACTTTGGCCAATTTATGTTTCTCGAATTATTAGCCTCGACCCTGTACAAAGGTTCAAAGGTGCGACTATGGGTATTTTTCGGTTAAAGATCGAGACTGAGTACTCCTATGCTAATTTCTGAGTGGAACAAATTCTGCAAGTGTTCGACTTTGGCTAATTTATGTTTTCTCGAATTATTAGCTTCGACCCTGTACAAAGGCTCAAAGATGCGACTATGGGTATTTTTCGGTTAAAGATCGTTAGACTAAACACTTCTATGCCAATTTCTGAGTGGAACAAATTCTGCAAGGTTTCGACTTTGGCCAATTTATGTTTTCTCGAATAACTGGCCTCGACCCTGTACAAAGGCTCAAAGGTGCGACTATGGGTATTTTTCGGTTAAAGATCGATAGACTAAACACTTCTATGCTAATTTCTGAGTGGAACAAATTCTGCAAGTGTTCGACTTTGGCCAATTTATGTTTTCTCGAATTATTAGCTTCGACCCTGTACAAAGGCTCAAAGGTGCGGCTATGGGTATTTTTCGGTTAAAGGTCGATAGACTAAACACTTCTATGCCAATTTCGACGTGGAACAAATTCTGCAAGTGTTCGAATTTGGCCAATTTATGTTTCTCGAATTATTAGCCTCGACCCTGTACAAAGGTTCAAAGGTACGACTATGGGTATTTTTCGGTTAAAGATCGATAGACTAAACACTTCTATGATAATTTCTGAGTGGAACAAATTCTGCAAGTGTTCGACTTTGGCCAATTTATGTTTTCTCGAATTATTAGCTTCGACCCTGTACAAAGGCTCAAAGGTGCGACTATGGGTATTTTTCGGTTAAAGGTCGATAGACTAAACACTTCTATGCCAATTTCGACGTGGAACAAATTCTGCAATTGTTCGACTTTGGCCAATTTATGTTTTCTCGAATTATTAGCCTCGACCCTGTACAAAGGCTCAAAGGTGCGACTATGGGTATTTTTCGGTTAAAGATCGATAGACTAAACACTTCTATGATAATTTCTGAGTGGAACAAATTCTGCAAGGTTTCGACTTTGGCCAATTTATGTTTTCTCGAATTATTAGCTTCGACCCTGTACAAAGGCTCAAAGGTGCGAGTATGGGTATTTCTCGGTTAAAGATCGATAGACTAAACACTTCTATGCCAATTTCGATGTGGAACAAATTCTGCAAGTGTTCGACTTTGGCCAATTTATGTTTCTCGAATTATTAGCCTGGACCCTGTACAAAGGTTCAAAGGTGCGACTATGGGTATTTTTCGGTTAAAGATCGATAGACTGAGTACTCCTATGCTAATTTCTGAGTGGAACAAATTCTGCAAGTGTTCGACTTTGGCCAATTTATGTTTCTCGAATTATTAGCCTCGACCCTGTACAAAGGCTCAAAGGTTCGACTATGGGTATTTTTCGGTTAAAGATCGATAGACTAAACACTTCTATGCCAATTTCTGAGTGGAACAAATTCTGCAAGGTTTCGACTTTGGCAAATTTATGTTTTCTCGAATTATTAGCCTCGACCCTGTACAAAGGCTCAAAGGTGCGACTATGGGTATTTTTCAGTTAAAGATCGTTAGACTAAACCCTTCTATGCCAATTTCTGAGTGGAACAAATTCTGCAAGGTTTCGACTTTGGCCAATTTATGTTTTCTCGAATTATTAGCTTCGACCCTGTACAAAGGCTCAAAGGTGCGACTATGGGTATTTTTCGGTTAAAGATCGATAGACTAAACACTTCTATGCAAAATTTCGATGTGGAACAAATTCTGCAAGTGTTCTACTTTGGCCAATTTATGTTTTCTCGAATAACTGGTCTCGACCCTGTACAAAGGCTCAAAGGTGCGACTATGGGTATTTTTCAGTTAAAGATCGTTAGACTAAACACTTCTATGCCAATTTCTGAGTGGAACAAATTCTGCAAGGTTTCGACTTTGGCCAATTTATGTTTTCTCGAATTATTAGCTTCGACCCTGTACAAAGGCTCAAAGGTGCGACTATGGGTATTTTTCGGTTAAAGATCGATAGACTAAACACTTCTATGCCAATTTCTGAGTGGAATAAATTCTGCAAGGTTTCGACTTTGGCAAATTTATGTTTTCTCGAATTATTAGCCTCGACCCTGTACAAAGGCTCAAAGGTGCGACTATGGGTATTTTTCGGTTAAAGATCGATAGACTAAACACTTCTATGCCAATTTCTGAGTGGAATAAATTCTGCAAGGTTTCGACTTTGGCAAATTTATGTTTTCTCGAATTATTAGCCTCGACCCTGTACAAAGGCTCAAAGGTGCGACTATGGGTATTTTTCAGTTAAAGATCGTTAGACTAAACACTTCTATGCCAATTTCTGAGTGGAACAAATTCTGCAAGGTTTCGACTTTGGCCAATTTATGTTTTCTCGAATTATTAGCTTCGACCCTGTACAAAGGCTCAAAGGTGCGACTATGGGTATTTTTCGGTTAAAGATCGATAGACTAAACACTTCTATGCCAATTTCTGAGTGGAACAAATTCTGCAAGGTTTCGACTTTGGAAAAATTTATGTTTTCTCGAATTATTAGCCTCGACCCTGTACAAAGGCTCAAAGGTGCGACTATGGGTATTTTTCAGTTAAAGGTCGATAGACTGAATACTCCTATGCTAATTTCTGAGTGGAACAAGTTCTGCAAGTGTTCGACTTTTTCCAATTTATATTTTTCGAATTATTAGCCTCGACCCTGTACAAAGGCTCAAAGGTGCGACTATGGGTATTTTTCGGTTAAAGGTCGTTAGACTAAACACTATGATAATTTCTGAGTGGAACAAATTCTGCAAGGTTTCGACTTTGGCCAATTTATGTTTTCTCGAATTATTAGCTTCGACCCTGTACAAAGGGTCAAAGGTGCGAATATTAAAATAAAAAATAATAAATATTAGAATAAAGAATAATAAATATTAAAATAAAAAATAATAAATATTAAAATAAAAAATAATAAATATTAGAATAAAAAATAAAAAATATTAGAATAAAAAAATAATAAATATTAAAATAAAAATGGTAAATATTAAAATAAAAAATAGTAAATATTAGAAAAAAAAATAATAAATATTAGAATAAAAAATGAAAATAGTAAATATTAAAATAACAAATATTAAATATTAAAATAAAAAATAGTAAATATTTAAATAAAAAATAGTAAATATTAGAATAAAAAATAATAAATATTAGAATAAAGAATAATAAATATTAAAATAAAAAATAGTAAAAATTAAAATAAAAAATTGTAAATATTTAAATAAAAAATAATAAATATTAGGATAAAAAATAATAAATATTAGAATAAAAAATAATAAATATTAAAATAAAAAATATTAAATATTAAAATAAAAAATAGTAAATATTAAAATAAAAAATAGTAAATATTAGAATAAAAAATAATAAATATTAGAATAAAAAATAATAAATATTAAAATAAAAATAGTAAATATTAAAATAACAAATAGTAAATATTAAAATAAAAAATAGTAAATATTAAAATAAAAAATAGTAAATATTTAAATAAAAAATAATAAATTTAGAATAAAAAATAATAAATATTAGAATAAAAAATAATAAATATTAAAATAAAAATAGTAAATATTTAAATAAAAAATAGTAAATATTAGAATAAAAAATAATAAATATTAGAATAAAAAATAATAAATATTAAAATAAAAATAGTAAATATTAAAATAACGAATAGTAAATATTAAAATAAAAAATAGTAAATATTTAAATAAAAAATAATAAATATTAGAATAAAAAATAATAAATATTAGAATAAAAAATAATAAATATTAGAATAAAAAATAATAAATATTAAAATAAAAAATAGTAAATATTTTAAATTCACCATTGATATATTTAAGAAGTGCAGTGTTTTTTTTAAATTTCACTGTCCCCATCATCACCATTCTCACAGGGACGATTTATGACTAGACATTTACCATTAGTTTCTGTCTCAAATTCAGATATTCTATTTTGTAAGGTGACCATATCTGCCCGTAGTTAACATTTTTCCTTTTAACTTTATCTATAATTTCTCAATTAATCTCGCTCTCCTGCACTGGTCCAGATGCACTCTTCGGAATGTTACTGTCACATGCACCAAACCGGGGGGCTCCTTTTGGGGGACTCATCGCTAATTGAGAAAAGGAACAAGAAAGAGAAGGATCCGCCAACAATGTCGCCGCATAGGACCGAAAAACGTAAACAAATGCACGTTGTCCAAATAGATAAAGTTTAAAAATCAGCCGAAAACAGGACAAACTTTATTAACATCTCTGTAAAATGATATAGTACTTAATCATTGTGTCTTTTATTTTTAATGTCTGATTGTCGGATGGATATGAAAATGTTTATAATGAAAAACAATCTTTATTCATTATATTCATCCTTACGTTAATTTTGATAATGTTGTCGTACAAATTATTGTGGAACAAATTCTGCAAGGTTTCGACTTTGGCCAATTTATGTTTTCTCGAATTATTAGCTTCGACCCTGTACAAAGGCTCAAAGGTGCGACTATGGGTATTTTTCGGTTAAAGATCGATAGATTAAACACTTCTATGCTAATTTCGATGTGGAACAAATTCTGCAAGTGTTCGACTTTGGCCAATTTATGTTTCTCGAATTATTAGCCTCGACCCTGTACAAAGGTTCAAAGGTGCGACTATGGGTATTTTTCGGTTAAAGATCGATAGACTGAGTACTCCTATGCCAATTTCTGAGTGGAACAAATTCTGCAAGTGTTCGACTTTGGCTAATTTATGTTTTCTCGAATTATTAGCTTCGACCCTGTACAAAGGCTCAAAGGTGCGACTATGGGTATTTTTCGGTTAAAGATCGTTAGACTAAACACTTCTATGCCAATTTCTGAGTGGAACAAATTCTGCAAGGTTTCGACTTTGGCCAATTTATGTTTTCTCGAATTATTAGCTTCGACCCTGTACAAAGGATCAAAGGTGCGAATATTAAAATAAAAAATAATAAATATTAGAATAAAGAATAATAAATATTAAAATAAAAAATAATAAATATTAAAATAAAAAATAATAAATATTAGAATAAAAAATAAAAAATATTAGAATAAAAAAATAATAAATATTAAAATAAAAATGGTAAATATTAAAATAAAAATAGTAAATATTAGAAAAAAAAATAATAAATATTAGAATAAAAAATAAAAATAGTAAATATTAAAATAACAAATATTAAATATTAAAATTAGAAATAGTAAATATTTAAATAAAAAATAGTAAATATTAGAATAAAAAATAATAAATATTAGAATAAAGAATAATAAATATTAAAATAAAAAATAGTAAAAATTAAAATAAAAAATTGTAAATATTTAAATAAAAAATAATAAATATTAGGATAAAAAATAATAAATATTAGAATAAAAAATAATAAATATTAAAATAAAAAATATTAAATATTAAAATAAAAAATAGTAAATATTAAAATAAAAAATAGTAAATATTAGAATAAAAAATAATAAATATTAGAATAAAAAATAATAAATATTAAAATAAAAATAGTAAATATTAAAATAACAAATAGTAAATATTAAAATAAAAAATAGTAAATATTAAAATAAAAAATAGTAAATATTTAAATAAAAAATAATAAATATTAGAATAAAAAATAATAAATATTAGAATAAAAAATAATAAATATTAAAATAAAAATAGTAAATATTTAAATAAAAAATTGTAAATATTAGAATAAAAAATAATAAATATTAGAATAAAAAATAATAAATATTAAAATAAAAATAGTAAATATTAAAATAACAAATAGTAAATATTAAAATAAAAAATAGTAAATATTTAAATAAAAAATAATAAATATTAGAATAAAAAATAATAAATATTAGAATAAAAAATAATAAATATTAGAATAAAAAATAATAAATATTAAAATAAAAATAGTAAATATTAAAAAATAGTAAATATTAAAATAAAAAATAATAAATATTAAAATAAAAAATAGTAAATATTTTAAATTCACCATTGATATATTTAAGAAGTGCAGTGTTTTTTTTAAATTTCACTGTCCCCATCATCACCATTCTCACAGGGACGATTTATGACTAGACATTTACCATTAGTTTCTGTCTCAAATTCAGATATTCTATTTTGTAAGGTGACCATATCTGCCCGTAGTTAACATTTTTCCTTTTAACTTTATCTATAATTTCTCAATTAATCTCGCTCTCCTGCACTGGTCCAGATGCACTCTTCGGAATGTTACTGTCACATGCACCAAACCGGGGGGCTCCTTTTGGGGGACTCATCGCTAATTGAGAAAAGGAACAAGAAAGAGAAGGATCCGCCAACAATGTCGCCGCATAGGACCGAAAAACGTAAACAAATGCACGTTGTCCAAATAGATAAAGTTTAAAAATCAGCCGAAAACAGGACAAACTTTATTAACATCTCTGTAAAATGATATAGTACTTAATCATTGTGTCTTTTATTTTTAATGTCTGATTGTCGGATGGATATGAAAATGTTTATAATGAAAAACAATCTTTATTCATTATATTCATCCTTACGTTAATTTTGACAATGTTGTCGTACAAATTATTGTGGAACAAATTCTGCAAGGTTTCGACTTTGGCCAATTTATGTTTTCTCGAATTATTAGCTTCGACCCTGTACAAAGGCTCAAAGGTACGACTATGGGTATTTTTCGGTTAAAGATCGATAGATTAAACACTTCTATGCCAATTTCGATGTGGAACAAATTCTGCAAGTGTTCGACTTTTGCCAATTTATGTTTCTCGAATTATTAGCCTCGACCCTGTACAAAGGTTCAAAGGTGCGACTATGGGTATTTTTCGGTTAAAGATCGATAGACTGAGTACTCCTATGCCAATTTCTGAGTGGAACAAATTCTGCAAGTGTTCGACTTTGGCTAATTTATGTTTTCTCGAATTATTAGCTTCGACCCTGTACAAAGGCTCAAAGGTGCGACTATGTGTATTTTTCGGTTAAAGATCGTTAGACTAAACACTTCTATGCCAATTTCTGAGTGGAACAAATTCTGCAAGGTTTCGACTTTGGCCAATTTATGTTTTCTCGAATAACTGGCCTCGACCCTGTACAAAGGCTCAAAGGTGCGACTATGGGTATTTTTCGGTTAAAGATCGATGGACTAAACACTTCTATGCTAATTTCGATGTGGAACAAATTCTGCAAGGTTTCGACTTTGGCCAATTTATGTTTTCTCGAATTATTAGCCTCGACCCTGTACAAAGACTCAAAGGTGCGACTATGGTTATTTTTCGGTTAAAGATCGATAGACTAAACACTTCTATGCCAATTTCGATTTGGAACAAATTCTGCAAGTGTTCGACTTTGGCCAATTTATGTTTTCTCGAATTATTAGCCTCGACCCTGTACAAAGGCTCAAAGGTGCGACTATGGGTATTTTTCGGTTAAAGATCGATAGACTAAACACTTCTATGCCAATTTCGATGTGGAACAAATTCTGCAAGTGTTCGACTTTGGCCAATTTATGTTTCTCGAATTATTAGCCTCGACCCTGTACAAAGGCTCAAAGGTGCGACTATGGGTATTTTTCGGTTAAAGGTAGATAGACTAAACACTTCTATGCTAATTTCGATGTGGAACAAATTCTGCAAGTGTTCGACTTTGGCCAATTTATGTTTTCTCGAATTATTAGCCTCGACCCTGTACAAAGGCTCAAACGTGCGACTATGGGTATTTTTCGGTTAAAGGTAGATAGACTAAACACTTCTATGCTAATTTCGATGTGGAACAAATTCTGCAAGTGTTCGACTTTGGCCAATTTATGTTCCTCGAATTATTAGCCTCGACCCGGTACAAAGGCTCAAAGGTGCGACTATGGGTATTTTTCGGTTAAAGATCGATAGACTAAACACTTCTATGCCAATTTCTGAGTGGAACAAATTCTGCGAGGTTTCGACTTTGGCAAATTTATGTTTTCTCGAATTATTAGCCTCGACCCTGTACAAAGGCTCAAAGGTGCGACTATGTGTATTTTTCAGTTAAAGATCGTTAAACTAAACACTTCTATGCCAATTTCTGAGTGGAACAAATTCTGCAAGGTTTCGACTTTGGCCAATTTATGTTTTCTCGAATTATTAGCCTCGACCCTGTACAAAGGCTCAAAGGTGCGACTATTGGTATTTTTCAGTTAAAGGTCGATGGACTGAATACTCCTATGCTAATTTCTGAGTGGAACAAATTCTGCAAGTGTTCGACTTTGGCCAATTTATGTTTTCTCGAATTATTAGCCTCGACCCTGTACAAAGGCTCAAAGGTGCGACTATGGGTATTTTTCAGTTAAAGATCGTTAAACTAAACACTTCTATGCCAATTTCTGAGTGGAACAAATTCTGCAAGGTTTCGACTTTGACCAATTTATGTTTTCTCGAATTATTAGCCTCGACCCTGTACAAAGGCTCAAAGGTGCGACTATGGGTATTTTTCGGTTAAAGATCGATAGACTAAACACTTCTATGCCAATTTCGATGTGGAACAAATTCTGCAAGTGTTCGACTTTGGCGAATTTATGTTTCTCGAATTATTAGCCTCCACCCTGTACAAAGGTTCAAAGGTGCGACTATGGGTATTTTTCGGTTAAAGATCGATAGACTGAGTACTCCTATGCTAATAAATATTAGAATAAAAAATAATAAATATTAAAATAAAAATAGTAAATATTTAAATAAAAAATAGTAAATATTAGAATAAAAAATAATAAATATTAGAATAAAAAATAATAAATATTAAAATAAAAATAGTAAATATTAAAATAACGAATAGTAAATATTAAAATAAAAAATAGTAAATATTTAAATAAAAAATAATAAATATTAGAATAAAAAATAATAAATATTAGAATAAAAAATAATAAATATTAGAATAAAAAATAATAAATATTAAAATAAAAATAGTAAATATTAAAAAATAGTAAATATTAAAATAAAAAATAATAAATATTAAAATAAAAAATAGTAAATATTTTAAATTCACCATTGATATATTTAAGAAGTGCAGTGTTTTTTTTAAATTTCACTGTCCCCATCATCACCATTCTTACAGGGACGATTTATGACTAGACATTTACCATTAGTTTCTGTCTCAAATTCAGATATTCTATTTTGTAAGGTGACCATATCTGCCCGTAGTTAACATTTTTCCTTTTAACTTTATCTATAATTTCTCAATTAATCTCGCTCTCCTGCACTGGTCCAGATGCACTCTTCGGAATGTTACTGTCACATGCACCAAACCGGGGGGCTCCTTTTGGGGGACTCATCGCTAATTGAGAAAAGGAACAAGAAAGAGAAGGATCCGCCAACAATGTCGCCGCATAGGACCGAAAAACGTAAACAAATGCACGTTGTCCAAATAGATAAAGTTTAAAAATCAGCCGAAAACAGGACAAACTTTATTAACATCTCTGTAAAATGATATAGTACTTAATCATTGTGTCTTTTATTTTTAATGTCTGATTGTCGGATGGATATGAAAATGTTTATAATGAAAAACAATCTTTATTCATTATATTCATCCTTACGTTAATTTTGACAATGTTGTCGTACAAATTATTGTGGAACAAATTCTGCAAGGTTTCGACTTTGGCCAATTTATGTTTTCTCGAATTATTAGCTTCGACCCTGTACAAAGGCTCAAAGGTGCGACTATGGGTATTTTTCGGTTAAAGATCGATAGATTAAACACTTCTATGCCAATTTCGATGTGGAACAAATTCTGCAAGTGTTCGACTTTGGCCAATTTATGTTTCTCGAATTATTAGCCTCGACCCTGTACAAAGGTTCAAAGGTGCGACTATGGGTATTTTTCGGTTAAAGATCGATAGACTGAGTACTCCTATGCCAATTTCTGAGTGGAACAAATTCTGCAAGTGTTCGACTTTGGCTAATTTATGTTTTCTCGAATTATTAGCTTCGACCCTGTACAAAGGCTCAAAGGTGCGACTATGGGTATTTTTCGGTTAAAGATCGTTAGACTAAATACTTCTATGCCAATTTCTGAGTGGAACAAATTCTGCAAGGTTTCGACTTTGGCCAATTTATGTTTTCTCGAATAACTGGCCTCGACCCTGTACAAAGGCTCAAAGGTGCGACTATGGGTATTTTTCGGTTAAAGATCGATGGACTAAACACTTCTATGCTAATTTCGATGTGGAACAAATTCTGCAAGGTTTCGACTTTGGCCAATTTATGTTTTCTCGAATTATTAGCCTCGACCCTGTACAAAGACTCAAAGGTGCGACTATGGTTATTTTTCGGTTAAAGATCGATAGACTAAACACTTCTATGCCAATTTCGATTTGGAACAAATTCTGCAAGTGTTCGACTTTGGCCAATTTATGTTTTCTCGAATTATTAGCCTCGACCCTGTACAAAGGCTCAAAGGTGCGACTATGGGTATTTTTCGGTTAAAGATCGATAGACTAAACACTTCTATGCCATAAAGGTCGATAGACTAAACACTTCTATGATAATTTCTGAGTGGAACAAATTCTGCAAGGTTTCGACTTTGGCCAATTTATGTTTCTCGAATTATTAGCCTCGACCCTGTACAAAGGCTCAAAGGTGCGACTATGGGTATTTTTCGGTTAAAGGTAGATAGACTAAACACTTCTATGCTAATTTCGATGTGGAACAAATTCTGCAAGTGTTCGACTTTGGCCAATTTATGTTTTCTCGAATTATTAGCCTCGACCCTGTACAAAGGCTCAAACGTGCGACTATGGGTATTTTTCGGTTAAAGGTAGATAGACTAAACACTTCTATGCTAATTTCGATGTGGAACAAATTCTGCAAGTGTTCGACTTTGGCCAATTTATGTTCCTCGAATTATTAGCCTCGACCCGGTACAAAGGCTCAAAGGTGCGACTATGGGTATTTTTCGGTTAAAGATCGATAGACTAAACACTTCTATGCCAATTTCTGAGTGGAACAAATTCTGCAAGGTTTCGACTTTGGCAAATTTATGTTTTCTCGAATTATTAGCCTCGACCCTGTACAAAGGCTCAAAGGTGCGACTATGGGTATTTTTCAGTTAAAGATCGTTAAACTAAACACTTCTATGCCAATTTCTGAGTGGAACAAATTCTGCAAGGTTTCGACTTTGGTCAATTTATGTTTTCTCGAATTATTAGCCTCGACCCTGTACAAAGGCTCAAAGGTGCGACTATTGGTATTTTTCAGTTAAAGGTCGATGGACTGAATACTCCTATGCTAATTTCTGAGTGGAACAAATTCTGCAAGTGTTCGACTTTGGCCAATTTATGTTTTCTCGAATTATTAGCCTCGACCCTGTACAAAGGCTCAAAGGTGCGACTATGGGTATTTTTCAGTTAAAGATCGTTAAACTAAACACTTCTATGCCAATTTCTGAGTGGAACAAATTCTGCAAGGTTTCGACTTTGACCAATTTATGTTTTCTCGAATTATTAGCCTCGACCCTGTACAAAGGCTCAAAGGTGCGACTATGGGTATTTTTCGGTTAAAGATCGATAGACTAAACACTTCTATGCCAATTTCGATGTGGAACAAATTCTGCAAGTGTTCGACTTTGGCGAATTTATGTTTCTCGAATTATTAGCCTCCACCCTGTACAAAGGTTCAAAGGTGCGACTATGGGTATTTTTCGGTTAAAGATCGATAGACTGAGTACTCCTATGCTAATTTCTGAGTGGAACAAATTCTGCAAGTGTTCGACTTTGGCCAATTTATGTTTCTCGAATTATTAGCCTCGACCCTGTACAAAGGTTCAAAGGTGCGACTATGGGTATTTTTCGGTTAAAGATCGATTGACTAAGTACTCCTATGCTAATTTCTGAGTGGACCAAATTCTGCAAGTGTTCGACTTTGGCCAATTTATGTTTTCTCGAATTATTAGCCTCGACCCTGTACAAAGGTTCAAAGGTGCGACTATGGGTTTTTTTTCGGTTAAAGGTCGATAGACTAAACACTTCTATGATAATTTCTGAGTGGAACAAATTCTGCAAGGTTTCGACTTTGGCCAATTTATGTTTTCTCGAATTATTAGCTTCGACCCTGTACAAAGGCTCAAAGGTGCGACTATGGGTATTTTTCGGTTAAAGCTCGATAGACTAAACACTTCTATGCCAATTTCGATGTGGAACAAATTCTGCAAGTGTTCGACTTTGGACAATTTATGTTTCTCGAATTATTAGCCTCGACCCTGTACAAAGGTTCAAAGGTGCGACTATGGGTATTTTTCGGTTAAAGATCGATAGACTGAGTACTCCTATGCTAATTTCTGAGTGGAACAAATTCTGCAAGTGTTCGACTTTGGCCAATTTATGTTTTCTCGAATTATTAGCTTCGACCCTGTATAAAGGCTCAAAGGTGCGACTATGGGTATTTTTCAGTTAAAGATCGATAGACTAAACACTTCTATGCCAATTTCGATGTGGAACAAATTCTGCAAGTGTTCGACTTTGGCCAATTTATGTTTCTCGAATTATTAGCCTCGACCCTGTACAAAGGTTCAAAGGTGCGACTATGGGTATTTTTCGGTTAAAGATCGATAGACTGAGTACTCGTATGCCAATTTCTGAGTGGAACAAATTCTGCAAGGTTTCGACTTTGGCAAATTTATGTTTTCTCGAATTATTAGCCTCGACCCTGTACAAAGGCTCAAAGGTGCGACTATGGGTATTTTTCGGTTAAAGATCGATAGACTAAACACTTCTATGCCAATTTCTGAGTGGAACAAATTCTGCAAGGTTTCGACTTTGGCAAATTTATGTTTTCTCGAATTATTAGCCTCGACCCTGTACAAAGGCTCAAAGGTGCGACTATGGGTATTTTTCGGTTAAAGATCGATAGACTAAACACTTCTATGCCAATTTCTGAGTGGAACAAATTCTGCAAGTGTTCGACTTTGGCCAATTTATGTTTTCTCGAATTATTAGCTTCGACCCTGTACAAAGGCTCAAAGGTGCGACTATGGGTATTTTTTCGGTTAAAGGTCGATAGACTAAACACTTCTATGCCAATTTCGACGTGGAATAAATTCTGCAAGTGTTCGAATTTGGCCAATTTATGTTTCTCGAATTATTAGCCTCGACCCTGTACAAAGGTTCAAAGGTGCGACTATGGGTATTTTTCGGTTAAAGATCGATAGACTGAGTACTCCTATGATAATTTCTGAGTGGAACAAATTCTGCAAGGTTTCGACTTTGGCCAATTTATGTTTTCTCGAATTATTAGCTTCGACCCTGTACAAAGGCTCAAAGGTGCGAGTATGGGTATTTCTCGGTTAAAGATCGATAGACTAAACACTTCTATGCCAATTTCGATGTGGAACAAATTCTGCAAGTGTTCGACTTTGGCCAATTTATGTTTCTCGAATTATTAGCCTCGACCCTGTACAAAGGTTCAAAGGTGCGACTATGGGTATTTTTCGGTTAAAGATCGATAGACTGAGTACTCCTATGCTAATTTCTGAGTGGAACAAATTCTGCAAGTGTTCGACTTTGGCCAATTTATGTTTCTCGAATTATTAGCCTCGACCCTGTACAAAGGCTCAAAGGTTCGACTATGGGTATTTTTCGGTTAAAGATCGTTAGACTAAACCCTTCTATGCCAATTTCTGAGTGGAACAAATTCTGCAAGGTTTCGACTTTGGCCATAAATACTGTTCAAAATAATCAAATTTTGAAGGTCTTGTGAAACTATTGTCAAAATTTCAGCTTCCTAGCTGTAACCCCTAAAAAGATTTGATTTTATTTTCAGGTCCCGATACGGCGTTAAAAAATCACAAGATTATTTATAATTCAAAAGGTCTTAAAGATACGTATATGATTAATACAGAAAACTGTTCTAGATTTTTACCTAGATTCCAAAAAAAAAAATAATATATAGGATAATTCATTTAAAATTCCGAAGTTGCTAAAACTTTCGGTATGATCCGGCAACACCGCATCATCCAAAATATTTTAGAAACGTAGAAAACCATTTCTTATAGCTACAACCAAATTTTCAAAATAAGATCTCATTCAGTTCTCGAGATACTTCTAATAGGCCACTTTACTTGGTGCACCCTGTATACGCTAAGTTTGATTGCCGGGTGGTTTACACCCCCAAAATGAAGAAAACATGTATATTTTATATTATTAAAAAAATTTTAAATCAAAATATCGTGTTAGTTGCTGATGGTGGAGGGGCAAAAAAATATTATTTCTAAGAGGGCTAGAGTCTCAGCTATATGGCTATATACGCTAACTTCGATTGCCAGGTGGTTTACACCCATTCATACTTTAATAATTTGTTTGTCCCCTGATAAGTCGAAAATCTAGGACGAGCCCACGCTTACTTTGTGTTATGACATCATCAAAGTGACTTACTCCTACTCTGTTACATACTGTCTGGCGGCGGGTTTCGCACTTGTGTCTTGTGTCATCCAAACTTGAATATTTTTACAGAATATATTTTAGAACCATATTTGCTCAGATTACAAACTAATCTATATCGTCGACCTAAGTGACAATAAGAAGACATTGATTTGAATTAATTTGAAACCACCTCATCATTAAAAACCTGACTTTTGGTCAAATTATTATAATATTATTTCTAAGCTACCTACGTTCCAAACTGAAATATTTTTATGAGAGGCTATGCTACTCTTTATCGTTTAGTTTAGTATCCTAAATCAGAAATATTCCGAATTACTTTGAATTGTATTCAGAATTAGAATTAGGAAAGACATAAACGTTAGACAACGTAAAAAAGTGAATGTATTGTCAATTTTGAGTGCGCGTGTGTCGAGTGCGAGCTTAACGGTGAGTATTGTAGCAATACACAGTGTGTAAAAAGTCCCGGAACAGTAAATTATTTCAAAAATGGTGCACAATATAAAAAAACTTTCTGTATAAAAGTTGTTGGTCTTAAAGAAATTTATTAAACTTAGATCCCTGTAATTATACAGGGTTGCCCAAAAAGTCGTGGTAACCGAACTTCATTTTTTTTAAATGGAATGACCCTTTTTTGATCACATTTTCTGATTCCTCTAAACATTCTAAACAACAATTATAGAACATGTCATATGGCTAAACCTATTAGTTTTAGAAAAAAATTGAGTTGAAGGACATAAATGCGATGGGTACGATATTACCTTCTGCATTTTTATAAGCTGGTACTAGAAGCCCATTGTCAAACTGTGGGAGGAGGACATTTTTAGCATTTAATTAAATAACTACTTACACTTAATTTTATTTTTGTACTTCATTTTTTTTAAATGGAATGACCCTTTTTTGATCACATTTTCTGATTCCTCTAAACATTCTAAACAACAATTATAGAACATGTCATATGGCTAAACCTATTAGTTTTAGAAAAAAATTGAGTTGAAGGACATAAATGCGATGGGTACGATATTACCTTCTGCATTTTTATAAGCTGGTACTAGAAGCCCATTGTCAAACTGTGGGAGGAGGACATTTTTAGCATTTAATTAAATAACTACTTACACTTAATTTTATTTTTGTTCTTTTCAAGTTATTGTTAATTTTACTGCTTGTATTTAATAATTTAGTTGTTATTAAAATTTTGACCCAACTTGAGTGAGGTTCATTTTACACGAGTTTAATGTTTTTCTTTTAATTTTAACGTAAAACATTTGAGCCGACTCGAAACAATGCAAAAGGTAATATCGTACCTATCGCATTTATGTCCTTCAACTCAAATTATTTCTAAAACTAATAGGTTTAGCCATATGACATGTTCTATAATTGTTGTTTAGAATGTTTAGAGGAATCAGAAAATGTGATCAAAAAAGGGTCATTCCATTTAAAAAAAATGAAGTTTCGGTTACCACGACTTTTTGGGCAACCCTGTATAATTACAGGGATCTAAGTTTAATAAATTTCTTTAAGACCAACAACTTTTATACAGAAAGTTTTTTTATATTGTGCACCATTTTTGAAATAATTGACGGTTCCGGGACTTTTTACACACTGTGTATATAGACCTCCCAATGGCGATTTTAAAACTTTTCTTAAACAAGTTGATGAATTATTATTGATCCACAAATAGGGACCGAAAATAAAAAGCTTCTTGTGGGGGGTGATTTCAACATAGAATTAATAGGAAAGAACAAGAATAGAACTGACTTAATGGTACCTACAATTTTTGAAAATACACGTATTATGTCAAACTGTAATAGCTGCATAGACAATATTTTTTGTAATATCCCAAGCAACTATTTAAATAGTTGTATTTTACATATTTATATATCGGATCACACTGCTCAAAAAGTAATTTTCGAAAGTAAAAAACAAAAGGATTCAAACCATATTTTAAAAGATTTTTTTCGCAAAACAGTAAAGAAATGTTTGTCCGGAATTTACAAGAACAGGACTGGTTGGATGTTTTCAGAGCGGAGAGATCCGATGTAAATAGGCAATAGTCACTTTTTGTGAGTTCTTTTTTGAATATTTTTAATGGATGTTTTCCAAGCTAGATCTGAAAATTATGAAAACAGGATAAGAAATTCGGATAACAAAAATAAATGTATGTGGGCAATTTATAACGAAATTACAGGCAAACTAAAAACGGACGACAAAATGGTTTCTGGAAACACTGAGCACATATCAAACACATATAATGATTTCTTACTAAACGTAGTTCCAGAACTAATGAAAAATGCAAAAAAGGTGGATGGGCACTGTAGCATACAAAAAAATAACAACAATTTTGAGGTAAAAACTATAACAACTGAAAAGTTATTAAAATGAAGTAAAAAAATTAAAAATAAACACAGCAGTAGAGACGATGAAATTCCCACAAGTTTGATAAAACTCGGTATTCCAGTGATCAGTGATGTTGTTTGTTACATAATAAATAACTCCCTGAAAGAGGGCGTTTTCCCTGAACAATTAAAGCTAGCACTAATAAAACCACTTTTTAAAAATAAGGGAGACATTGAAGTGCTGGACAATTATAGGCCCATAAGCTTGCTTCCGGGTTTCTCGAAATTGTTTGAACTGTGTAATCAATTAATCGAATTTTTAAAGAACAGTGACTCCTCTCGGGTAGCCAGCATGGATACTATAAAGGGAGATCCACTGAAACAGCTGTCTTTCAGTTCACTCAGGCAATTTTGGGACATCTGGAGGATGGAAAAATGGCAATGAGAATATTCTTGGACTTGTCTAGGGCCTATGATTGTTTGGACAGAGATCTTCTTTTAAAAAAACTTGAGCTGTATGGGATAAGGGGAAACGCCCTAAGGTGGTTTAAATCTTATTTAAATCAAAGAACTCAAAGAGTTATTGTAAAGAATAATGAGGATAGCTCCAAGTCAAAGATATTGCAAAGTACAGTTGGTATCCCTCAAGGAAGCATATTTAGACCAATCTTATTTATAATTTTTATAAACGACCTCAATTTTTAAATTAATAATGACATTTTCGGGATTACAGTATATGCGGATGACACGAACCTATTAGCTGAAGGTAAACAAATTGATGAAATAATAAATAACGCAACTGATATTTTTTCAAAAAGCAAAAATTGGTTCGAACAAAATAAATTACTTTTAAATAAGGAGAAAACAAGCACTGTGCTATTTAGGACAAATCTAAGAAGGAAAGAAATACCGTAAGTGGTTAATTTAGACGAAAATATGTTTTCTTTTGGAAAAAAATACAAAATTTCTTGGTAGTTTGATGAGTTTCTAGACTGGTCATATCAAATCGATTATATTAGTAGTAAATTGAATAAGACATTGTCTACGTATTGTGTCAAAGTATCTAAACGAAACTGCCAGAAGGCATTTTGCAAATTTTGAATCAACCGCCAGGTATGGTATTATTTTTTGGGGAGCAAACTTAAAAATACAGAACATTTTTATAATTCAGAAACGAGTATTAAGAGTTTTATATAATATGCAATACTTGGAGTCTTGTAGAGGTGTTTTTAAAGCAAACAGAATACTAACAATCTATGCGTTGTATATTTTTAATGTAGTTTTGTTTTTGTATAAAAATAGAGATATGTTTGGTATACATTATCAGGATGCCTATGATATTCGTATTAATAACATAAATTATTCAACTCATCGATTAACGTTATCGGAAAAAAGTCCCAACTATATGGGTGTTAAATTTTACAATAAATTAGACAATGCGATTAAGAATGCACCTACAGAGAAATTGTTTAAGATAAAATTTAAAAAATTGCTTTTAGACTTAGAACCATATAGCTTAAGTGAGTTCTTGGAGATGTGATTGTAATTGAGAAGAATGCATAGAGCATGGGATAAAATTTATTTTCTATTGACGTCATTTCATTTTATTTTGTTTGCATTGTAAATCAATTTAATCTGAAATAAAGATATGTATATGTCTATGTCTAATTCTGGAAATTTGATATGGCAACCTGGAATCCTTGAATGTATTACCGAATTGAGTTCCAAATGGATTGGGAATGTTTGCTCTCTTTTTGTTTAGTTCTTAACTTTTGATAAACCGTAATACACGGTTGGCAAAAAGAATGGAACACTCCTCAGATTTTCATAACCATGTACCTATATTTTCGAAAAACGCTCGGTCCGGTCAATTTTATTTCTAAATTTTGAGAAATTGTAATATTCTACAGGATTGATCAAAACACGTCAACTTTAGTTTTTTAAACGGAATGCCCAAAATTTTATTCGATTTTTGAGTTCTACTTGAAATTCTGTATATATTTTTCATATGCCCTATTTCAATCTTCAGCTCTATTCGAAACATAAACGCGATGGCAATGATGATGATTATTTAAAAGGGAAGAAGAAAATGAGGAAAATTATTACCTTCCTTGTATTAACCTGGTAACAAACCACATTATTATACTTATTTAGCTACTGTGATTTTAATTTAAGTGACATTTATTTACTTCTTGTTTCTATTGTGATATCTCGAATAAAGCTGAATATCTAAATTGGGTATGTTTCATGTAATACTCAAAAACTATTCAGAATTTTGTGTTCTCCACTCTGTGTTATTCCCGCCAGTATGGGTCTGTCATGTGCTGACCTGCGTGAAATTAAGTCGACGATAATTAGCACCTTTAATGACAAATTTTTTCAGGAACTTGTTGAGAAGGTATCAGATTTAGTGGGAATAAAGTTTGAACAACAGTTGAATTTGCAGGGGGAGATGATAACTTCACTTCGGGAAAAGGCAAAACACCGGGTGATAACCCGCCATCAGTGATACGGCAAATTAAAGAAGATCTTACTAAAACTCGGCTTTCCCTTTTTGAACGGGCTTTCGGAGGTTTTCCTATAGGAACTCGTGGGTGCTCAATGGTAACATTTATGTTAAGGCTAATAATACTGTGCGTCGTATTTTTTATGAGAAAAGTCTCAATGTTTTACTATGAATCAACAGGTGGTGATAACTTATTAACTTATTCACTCATAGAATTTATATATGACATTGTTCTCTATCGTTATGACTTTCCTTTTTCTTTTTGGGCTTTCTATTTAAAGATTGTGATACATGGACTGAGCGATGGTCCTTTTATTTACAAACATTATTTTTTTGCTATTATAGTGCAAAATACTTAGTTATTTATTATTTTTTATTTTTTTTATATCTTTTTAACTTAAGCAACACAAATTTTGTTAGTTCTAGGTTGGGTTGTGGGACATTTGAATGTGTGTTCATTATTTACAGGTTTTAATGAATTAAAAAGTTTAATAGAGGATAATAAATTTAATATTTTTCTATTATCTGAGACATGGCTCTCTGATGGTGATAGCTCTGCCATTTTTGAAATCCCTACCTATCAGTTTTTCAGGAGGGATCGGATTGGTAGGGGAGGAGGAGTGGCAGCATATGTTAGGACTGATAATGCTGTTCAGACCATTACAATTGATTTTGACATAAATGCCCGGTTGGAGTTTTTAATATTTAAAGTCAAAATCGCAACAAAAACATATTATTCCCTGTTTTTTACTCTTTATCCCACAGTTGATGAAATTTTTTGCTTGGGCGATGTCAACATTAATCTCCTTAATTTAAATAATCCTCTAACCTCACTATTTAAAAATTACAACCTTGTGCAAATTATTGAGGAGCCTACCCGCGTATCTGGCACTGTAAGCACTTTAATTGACGCAATATTTGTAACAAATCACTCTTTAGTGAATAAGTCTGGTGTTATCCCGGCTTATAATATTTCAGATCACAGTTATTTATCGTGACTACAATATGGCGAAGCCGCCTTATGTGCCAAGAATTATTCCCTATCGATCTTATAGAAATTTTGATATGAACAATTTTTTAACAAGTATACATGGCTTGCCTTGAATAATATATTTTATGAACGCGATATAGACAATAAGATTAACATTCTGAATGATCTAATTTTAACTTTGTTCGATGTGCATGCCCCAATAAAGGAATCGCAAGTAACTAAACCCAGAGCACACTGGCTAACCGCCAATATAAGGATATACGAGTATATGAAGCGAGGGATGGTGCTTTGCAAAAATTTAAAAGAACCAGACTTGATGAAGAGAAAAGAAAAGTTACTTTGATGGTTGGGTGTTGAGAAAAATTGTGATCTGCTTTAAAATATAGTAGTGTATATGTGGTAGTAAAAATAATTTAATACCGAAGGCATTATCGAACCCTAATGATATTAATAATTTATTGCGACATTTGTTCAAAATACATGACTGTAATGATAAAATTAACTTCTATGATAACAATATTTTTAATGATTTTCATTTAGACTGGCGGGGATATCTGATGTCCATAAAATTTTAAATAGTATTACAATAAATGCGACAGGGGTGGATGAAATCTCGCCCCGAATGCTGAAATATTGTAGCCCATATATTGATAAATACGTTACCCACATAATCAATTGTTGTCTGGAGGTAAGTTATGTTCCAGACCAGTGGAAAATATCAACCGTTATCAAAGGTAAGTTTTGTAAAATCAAATGTATACTTACTTTACTGATAATAGTATTATTCCTCTGACACAATGTGGATTTAGAAAAGAATATGGAACTACTGTAGCTTTAACTAACGTAATAGACGATATTTTACGTGCCAATGAAAAGAAAATGAACAGTATACAATACTTTTAGACCTTTCGACAGCTTTCGATACGATTAATCACGAACTTATTGTTTCTAAATTAAAATATTATAGCTTTAGTAATGATTCATCTCTTCTTATAAAGTCATACTTATTTAAACGATTTCAAACAAGATTTTCCAATGATAACTATTCTAATCAAGAGCATATTGTCTGGTGTGCCTCAAGGTTCAATTTTGGGTCCATTACTCTTCCTTATATATACTTCGGATATACTTAAGTCGTTAAAATATTGTAGTGCAGTGCAGGCTTTTGCTGATGATATCCAAATATATTTTTGTTTTGATGCTGAATATTATATGGAGACTGAATTCTACATATATCGCGATCTGGAAACATTCAGTGCATATTCTCAGAGCCACAATTTACATTTAAACCCTTCTAAATCATGCATGCTAATAGAAATAAAAGACACCTTAAGTATATCCATAAATGGATAACGGTTCGACATTCTTGATGGTGCGAAAAATTTGGGTTTTTTTCTTGATACAGAATTAAGGTTTAAAGAACATCTTAAGAGAATATTTCAGCATACTTTTCTTTCTTTAAAAATGTTATATAATAATAGACACGTGTTAAGTTTCAAACTAAGAAAGGATCTGTGTGAGTCTCTCGTTCTGTCCAAGTTTAATTATTGTGACTTCGTTTATGGTTTCTGCCTGGATGCTAAAAGTAGATCTCGAATATAGAAAGTTCAGAATGCCTGTTTACGTTTCGTGTATGGTGTGCGAAAGTTTGATCATATAATGGGGGGAAATTGGAACCGCAGTTGTTTAATTAAACGAAGAATAACTTAGTCCCGAGTTACAGACACTATAACATAACGTTATACTTACTCTAATTTTGTCATATAAGTAAGATATAATTCTGTACCCAGTTAAAGTCACATTAACTGATCATCCACTAAAAACTATGACTCTTACCAAAAGACGTTGAGAAAGTTGACAATCAAGGAGGACGGGCTACTGAACTGGGTGCTTTGATATTACATTAAAATTAGTAACATATATTAGTGGCCGTGATCGTAGTTTTACTTCAGAAGAAAACGGTAAAATAGCACAGTCTAATAAATTGATATTCTTGCAACTTTGTAGTCACCTTGACTGTTAAAAATTACTTTACTTAGTTTCTATATTTCTCCCAGGTTTATTGGTTAGAAACTTTGTTTAGCCAGGTGAAATTAGGGTCGATCCTGACGAGAGTTGTGCGATTGAGTGAATTAACAAATCATTTTAAATAGCACATATTAATAAATTGATATTCTTGCAAATTTGTAGTCACCTTCGTTCTCAATTATCATCTGCTCCGCCTCTGTGCTATTCGCAATGTAACAAGGTCGTCAAGCCACCGTGTACGCTGTATGTACTTGAAATCCACTCCCTTCTCCCCAAGACCTGCAAGAGAGAACAACCCAAGAGCACCAACGCTATTATTATTCTTCCTTTGTAAATCAAAATAAACACATCTAAAATAACTTAAAAAAAACATAGGAAAAACAATCTATGTAGTATGGTTTAATCTACATATTATGGTCCTTCGAGAGAGATATTCTACAACCCAGTGACTCTTTGTATCTAGGCAATCCGATACAAACTGAAAAACACAAACCGAATCGCCGACACCATATCCTACCTCATAGCTTTGCTTCAACTTATGGCACAGCTCCTGCCGCCTTTTTATCTACTAGATGTTTAAAGGAATTAAACATTCAATGCGAAAGCAGTGATCCATGAGTGGCAAGATTATTGCCAAAGACTTTTATGTTGATGATCTGCGCACAGGGGGCTCCTCTGTCAGCGAATTAAAATTAATAAAGGACAAAGGACATTCTTACTAACGCTGGATTTCAGCTCAGAAAACTTAAATCTAATAATCCAGAAATTATTTCTGATAATCCGTTGGACAAGTCAGATACTATATTACATTTTGGTGAATCAACTGACGACAAAACGTTAGGTCTATTCTGGCAATCTAATGGAGATTATTTCAAATATTCTATAAAGAATTTTAACGACCACTGTCCAACAAAAAGGAAGATATTATTGGCTGTCTCGCAAATATTCGATCCTCTTGGATTGCTTCAGCCAATCATCATAATTGCTAAAATTATTATTCAAAAGCTATGGCACTTTAAGCTAAACTGGGATCCTTCCCCCAAGATCTTGATACAACTTCGTTAAAATTTTAGTCCCAACTCCAAGTAATCAATGAATTAAATACTCCTAGACGTGTTTTAACCCAATTTCGATAGAACTTCAAGGATTATCTGATTCTAGTGAGAAGGCTTATGGAGCTTGTGTCTTAGGGTGGAACTTAACTATAAGGAGAAAATAAAACTTTGTTGTTTTGATGTCTAATAGTGATTTTTTTTTCCTTTTTGGAGGCCTAAACTATTAGTAAAAAACTTTTTTGGCTATTCATTTGTTTTCCGGTGCCGCACGGGCGTCAAAGTTTTAGAAAATAAATATAAAGAATTAAAAAGGAAAAACGCAGCTCTTAGCTCAAATCTGCTGCATTTAAAGCAAATTCTACCCAGAAGTCACCACGAGGAGGTGGCTACGTATCGACTTCCGCCCTCCCTCCCACCCTTTGTTATAATAACTATTTAATCTACGGGCTTATATTCCTTTTTAGTGTTAAACTTTGGCATTAGAGTGCGAGATTTCAACTTTCCCGAAATGAAACCGTCTCTAGCTTCAAATCCACACACAACAGACGCAGCTTCCGTGACAATCTTGACGCACCTTTCCACTGCTTGAGTGTGACACGGAAAGCGTGGAAAATCGGGTATTTCCCCGGTTTGTACCATTTTTTTCAAATCTTCGTCAGATAAGTCTGACAAGACAGGAGGTTCCGTCAGTTTACAGTCATTCCAATTTATTAAATCTTCATACTTAGGAGCTTCAAAGTTAAGAGTAGGCACTTCAAAACACCTAAAATGTTTATTAGGCTTGGATCTAGCCGCAGTTATCCTTCTAAGCCCAAGTTCTCTAATATGTCGCCGGGAATCAGTTATCATTGCCAAAAGAATATTTTCATGATTTCCAAAAAAGGCATTCCTTTGAATCACTGGATCAATGATGTCTTTGTACTTTTTTTTGAGGTATCTGGAACATTTAATCATTTCCCACAAATGAATAGATCCATCCTTGCAAGAAGGTTTTAATTTAATTTTGAACCACATATGACTATAAACTTTAATAATATATTCGGCAAGAACCTCTAAATTTTCAGAAGGAGCTTCACAGGATACATATAAACGCAAAACCCTGTTCGCTGTTGTTAACCAACGAGAGTGGGCAATTTTTCCTGGGTTCCTTTTCGCTAAATCTTGAGGAAATATACCTTTTGATACCGCCTGACAAATTTCGAACAAGTACTTCTGGTCCGTACTTAAATCCTCGAAATTAACTTGTGACAGCTGCGATTCAATTCTTTTATAAGGTATGATTTTCATACCTTCGTATTTTTCAAGTTGTTTTCCTATCGGCCCAGAAAATCCTTTAGGACCCGTTGTTGGTCCATCAAGTTGTTGAAATAAGTGCCTGAAAGGCAGCTCATTTGCATGGAGTAAGCAAATTATCCATTGTAAGGGTTTTTTAAGTCTTGTTTCCAATATTTTAATAACTCCAGCTTTACGTCCCGTATTGACGACGGTACCGTCGCACCCAATTAGTTTCAAATTTGAACTATCAATATCATTATTTTGAAAATACGCCAAAATCCCATTGGCTATATCATTAGCACAGGAAGATGTTGGTGAAATATGACCGATATATTTTGATCCTGGCTCTTGCAATAATACCACATGTTCTGCCTTAATAATTTTTCGATATACTTTTTTCCCCCTTGCTTCGGTTACCATAGTGTTATCTTTTCTGCCATCAAAATACAGACCTTCCAAAATTAACTCATGTCGTCTTTCTTGCTGTATCAAATTCTTTCTTTTCTTTTCTCTTTGTCTTCTTAAAGTCATTCTGTCAATTACCTTTTCTTTATTGTCAACTGTAATAAGACCCATGTCTTCTAAAGTGGCATTTGCAATAATAGTTGCCGCCCTGTCTGATATTCCTGTTCTTTCAACTGCCAAGGCAAGTACAGGTAGATTATATTTTTTTACTCGTTTATTTCCAGTTCCACTGTTAGCTGAGGTAGATGGTTGATTGTCCAATTCCGGTTCGGTAGAATTACCGATTGCACTGATATCTTTCGGGCTATTATCTTCAGCTGGCAAATCATCCTTAGAAATGTCACTGCTTGGTTTTAAAATACTCTTTTCTTTCCTTTCTAATTCTTTTGCTCTTCTTGCGACGCTGCGCATCATTGTCTTTGTAGTATTTATATCTATCGATCCTATTGCCATCATTCTTTTACCCCTTTGGTCTATTAAAAAGTTTCGTTCTCGTTCTGGGACACGAAAACCTTTGGTGCATTTACACAAAGAAAAGTCTTGGCACTTACAAGAGCTTATATCAAACAGTTTTTTTGCCGATTGCCTAAAATTTTGTAATTTCATATTGAATGTAGAATTATTCTTCCTACTCTTAATACTTTTCTTTAAATTTCTACATTTGTCATGATAGTCTCTAATCATTTTTACGATTCGCGTATCAGTAACCACTGGAATTGAAGCTCTAAGCCATATATTTTTTATTACATCAGCAACAACCTGAGATATTTCAGAAACAGTAGGTTCCCGATTCCAGTTCTCTGATTTTAAGTTGAACTGCACCCATATATAATGTTTCATCATGTCCTCGTATGTTGGCAAAACACGATAGTCTAAAGTTAATTGTTTTGGTTCACCAAACACAGGACACTTCAACAAATTTCTAGTTTTAGGCACGTTAGCAGACATTGCCATATTTATCGCCAACTATTTATTGAAAATAACCGAAAAAACTAATAAATAGACAAACACAACACTGTATTAACTTAAATCTCCAACCAAAACTAGCCTGTTGTGACACGCATTCAAGTAAAACAGACACAATTATACATCCAATACCCGCTACGCCGACTGACATCAAATATCTCTACAGTCTACACTACAGTAAAGAAGTGGTGCCATCTTTTGCACAAGATCCAAAGTATACTTCTCTCAATAATTAGGGAGTTCTCTCAATAATTAGGGAGTTCTTACACTTCCTTAATTTATGTTTTGCATAATATAGGCTTTTTGATATTAATATATAAAATACCTTTACTGTTTTTTTTTTGTTGGAAAACAAATGTCGTTTGCGGCACCGGTAAACATCATTTGGCATTTAAAAACAAAATATTTTTGTTTTATGTAGTTACAAAGGAAAAGAATTTTCACTATTACGAAATAAAATTTAGAACTTCGTTTTTAAGTTCCACGTATACATCAGATCTATAGATATTTCTGGCTCTTTTCATTGTCATCTACTGTGTTCTAAAACCCGAGTAGCTTCGTTGAAAACCGTGACAATACCACGTCTTGAGTTATGCGCTTCATTACTCCTTGCAGAGCTAGTAAAGAAAATCCAAACCAGCTTATGTCTTACTATAAATAAATGTTTCTATTGCTGCGACTCTACAATCGTGCTCTACTGGATAGAATCTATTCCACTCCAATATAAAATTTTTGTGGCCAACCGGGTAACTCAAATTAAGTCCTTAACTGACTCTAATTGCTGGCATTACATTAATACTCATGAAAACCCTACCGATCTCCTTTCTCGAGGTCAAAAAACTTTGGTTTTATTTCCGATAATGATCATTCTTGTTTCAATAAGCTTCACTATACAACTGAAAGATGTACAGAAAAACAAATATCTTTTAATGCTTCGATTGGTGATGCTTCTTTTGATCTGTTCGACAGATTTTATTCCTTGAAAAGACTTCAAAGAATTACAGCCTACACTTGTCGTTTTATTAAAAATTGCTGTACTACCCGCCCACTTCGAAGCATTGGCCCTCTTGACGTAGATGAATTACAGTTTGCATTAAATAAACTTATTTAGATTGTTCAGACAGGAATTTCCTCAAGAATATAACGACTTATCCAAATCCAAGCTATACCTAATGGTATAATAAGAGTTGGAGGTAGACTGAAGCGTTCTCAGTTTGACTTCCAGAAAAAGCATCCAGCCATTCTGCCTGGAAAGCATACACTTTCAAAGCTAATAGCATTGAATGAACATTTACGGCTTCTCCATGCTGCTCCCCAATTATTGTTAGCCTCTATTATGTGAACGTTATTGGCCTACATCTGGTAGAATCCTGACAAAGCAAATAGTTAGGAACTGTTTGCGATGTTATCGTTTCAATGTTATGCCTACGCCATATTTAATGGGACCATTACCTGAATATCGGGTAACACCACAAAAACCCTTTTATAATACTGGTATTGATTTTTGTGGCACGTTTTATGCTAAAAGATAGATCTACGCGAAATTATAAAGTAACGAAAGCATATGTTTGTTTATATGTATGCCTTTCCAAGAAAGATTCATCTTAAGCTTGTTAGTAGTTTATCTACAGAAGCATTTATTGCATCAATCTGTAGGTTCTTTTCAAGACGCGGTTTAAATGCTAATATACAGGGTGTTATGGAAATGACGTATTATATTTAAATGGGTGACTCCTGGGGTGTCCTAGAGAAGCGCTACATATTTTTTTTTTAAATCGAACGTTTAAAAAGTGGGGTAATTCACCCGTAAACCCACCCGGTTACTCCTCAGCACATTCATATATGATCATATTACATTGCCAAGCTGTGTAATCAACAGATATTCAAGCCCAATGTTGCCAACTGTGTAGAAAATAACTATAGATTCTTATAAAAATAATATTTAGTTTACCTAGTATCCAAATAGAAGTGAATCCAGGTGCCAGTACACTAGCAAGTAATCCAGGGCACAGAGACATCTTCAGGTTTTTGTTTCTTTTTCTATGGGAAAAGCTTTATGCTCATCACGTAACTTGATAGTGTGGAACTGCATAATAAGCTTATACCCACTAAACCCCATTCGGCCTCTTATTTCCAATCTCTCGGAACATTTGCACTAAATCACTTAAAGGAACACACAGACACCCACGAGTTTCCAATTTTTTTTTTGAAGATATACACTTATTAGATTACACAAAAGCAATAAATACTAACGCATAATTACACTTTACAATAACCTAACGTACACATAAAACAACAGCACTATAGGATACAAATTATTTCGCAATAGAAATTCAGAAATAATAAAAACGTTAATTTCTAATGGCCTAATCAAATTTATTAAACCTTTACTGAAGAAGAATGATGAAATAATTATGTTGATAGACCCTTCCATACTTTCCTTTCTAGTCTAAGCTTCCAACCAACCCTTTTAAAAAATAGTCTCGCCCAAGCAGCGCGGGTTGCCATTACCGAGACTATCATTATAATGAAAAGTGTTTCAGAAAGGAAGGATGTTTTCTAAACATCGACATTTAAAAAAGTATATTTGCGATTAGGAATAAATTAGATATAAAAAATAAAAATAAACTTGTTATTAGAAAGAATTGAAAAATTATGAAACGTCAAAAAACAAAATAACAAAAATTTTAAAAAATAATATAAACAAAAAAATAAAGCAAATATTAAAACCTAATATTTTATAACTGCATGAATTCCAGCCACTAGCAACTTGTAAACTATTTTTTTTTTGTAAAACTAGATTAATGATGATTCCTTGCAAGCTATTTCGTTTTTAGGGCCATAGTTTCGCCGGCTTTGGAAAAAAAAGATTTCGTTCTGGATAAGCTGGACAAATACTTCTCGCAATTGCGCCGCGAGAATGGAATCCGTATTACAGTCGGCAATTCTAGCCTTCTGGCAATTAAAATTGCACGGATTCATGCGCAGTACACCGTTCTCGATCAGCTGTCTCGCGTTGCCAGAAATTGGACACGCGCCACTTTCATTGCCATTGCCGGTGCAACTCTGGGTAGAGATGGATTATTCTGTTACTTTTAAATGTTTATTAATTGGTCGAAGCACCTATGAACAGCTAATGGCTACTGCCATTTGTAAGTAGCAGTAGCTGCTTTAACTGACAGTCAAAACGAATAGGTTTGTCCATCTCTAATTCTGGGGGTATTTTAGAGATTTCGACACTACCCACTGCTATTCTGACTGTTAGCAAGGCGCCAGTTGATCGAGAACGGTTTACTGTGCATGAATTCGTGCAATTATAATTGCCATTGCACCGGAAATTTTTATTGTCGACTCTAATAAGGCTTTTAGCAAATGAAATCAAAAGCTTTCGCTCTTATTTTCTTGTGCTTGGAAAATTGAGTTTAAGATTACAACCTAGTTTTCTTGTTTTGTTATAACATTGAACATCGAAAGGTAAACATCGATGTCGACATCGATGTTTGACCTCTAACATCGATGTCGAAAACATCGAACATCGGTAACAGAACATCGATGTTTCAAAAACATCGATGAACATCGCCCAGCACTAATACGTTTTGCAGATCAGCTGTTAATAATACGTCATTTCCATCTTTCATCCAAAATAGCCGGCCGGTTTTCGAATGCTGTTTGAAGTAGATTTGTGTATTAAATTGTATGTTAATACTTAAATCGGAGTTTAAATTATTAAGTTATTTGTTCTTTTCGTGACGGCAGTGCCCCAGTCCAGCAGTTCAATATTGACCGACGAAACCGACGTGTTATTTAGACAATAAGGGCGTACTTTTGTCTACACAGTAGCACTTTAAAATACTAATTCAGATTGAACGGTACTTTGATGTGTTGTGACGCGAAAACTATGTGATTTTGTGATGTGAGTACTTGGTGTTTTTTATAAATTAAGTTGGTTTTAAATAAGTCCGAAAAGGTAAATAAAATTGCATTTTTTTTTTAAAGGGTAAGTGGCATTTATAAACTCAGTCAGTTCAAGTTTATAAATCAGAGATTGTTTCCCAGCGAACTGAACTGAACGTAAAAGTTTATAATAATGTACCCTGAAAAATAAACAACTTGCAATCTGTCAAACGGTTATTGACTTTCTAAAGAGTTTACCCTGAAGATGTGACAACACTGTTGATGTTGCTTTGTTTACCTTTCTGACAGGGGCACCACGTGCTTATTTTTGGTTTGACATAAGGTCATGTACAGGGCATATTAAATTAAAGCGCCATTTTTGGATATTTTTCTTCAATTTGTTTTCATCTCAGGAATTGCCGATTTAAATATAATACGTCATTTCCATAACACCCTGTATATACTGATAATGTCACCAATTTTGTCGGTGCTAAAAACGAATTTGATAAATTTCTTATTGAAAACACTCATGATATTCAATTATATTTAAACCAACACAGTATGAAATGGCATTTCATTCCTCCGCGTGTCCCTCATTTTGGCGGAATTTGGGAACCTGATATCAAATCAACTAAATTTCATCTTAAGAGAGTTCTAAACTTAACTCCTTTATGCTTTGAAGATTTTTTTAACTGTTCTAAGCCAAGTTGAAGCGTGCCTGAATTCCCGACCTTTATTCCCTTTATCCAGCGATCCTAACGATCCACGACCTATCACGCTTGCGCACTTTCTTGTAGGAGAGTCATTGACAACAATATCTGATCATGACTGTATTGAAATTAATGAAAATTGTCTGTCAAAGTTTGAAAGATTACAGAAAATGATCCAAAGCTTTTGGAAGAGATGGTCCAAAGAATATATCTCTGAACTACAACAACGTTCGAAATGGAAACAAAACTCTACCCAGAACTTTTGAAGCCTGGTACTGTCGTTATAATTATAGAAGATAATTTACCTCCCATGAAATGGAAAATGGGTGTAGTAGAGACTCTGTTCATCCAGAAAATGATGGAATCGTCAGAACCGCTACCATAAGAACTGAATCCGCAGTCCTCAAAATAGCTGCTCAGGGTCGGTCCTGACGAGAGTTGTGTGATTGTGTGAATTAACAAATCATTTTAAATAGGTAAATAAATATATTAAACATGGATAAACCAAAGAAGAGAAAAATTGATGTCAACAAGTTGGCCAACTTTTTTATTAACATAAATTTATCCTTTAATGAAGTTGTTAACATGCCAGCGAATAATCCCATAATTAGAGATGTAGCTATGCATGTATATGGTAAAAATGATTACGAATCATATAGGAACATCTATCGCATTTTAAATGCAACTTATGAAACAAAAATATCAAATATATTCGACTGTAAGGAAGCAAATATTACAATTGGAGAACCAGAAGCTAAAAATAAGTCGGCAGATATTTCCGGAGATAGCAAAATTAATTACATCCTTAAAGCCATTTTTGAAAAAACCAGAAACCCGCACTCGCAAAAATAACTTAATTTGTAGCATCGCTGGCCAGTACTCATTTTCCGGTTGCACTTATTTTGAGGGAATCACTCATGACGAATGGTCGGCTATATTTGTTTCAAATGACCGAGGTAAGCCTTCTATCATCATATGTTTTTGTAATCGAAAAGAAAATTAAATCAGTCAATAACACTTGTATCATAAACTCAAAAAAATGCTATTTTCCAAAAAAATGTTGTACTTTTTTTTTATATTGTGGTCATTTAATTTGTAAACGATTTAAACGAATTTCGGAAATGGACAAAAAAAATGAGACTTAAATTTAACGTACTAAGTTTCGTTAACTCGACAAATTCGTGGTGTTGAGAGAAATCTATTAGGCCGAAAATATGTAAATGAAAAACCAATTACCATGCGAATTGATGCGGTACTTAATGTAGACGAGTGTATATTAAGTGAAGCTCATCATTTGCAAAACATTAAATCTGATGAAACTTTTAAAAAGCTCGACTTGAGAATGCATCAAAATTAGACCGACACCAACATGATGTTCTAGATTTGGTATTAATGCAGAGAGACAATAATAAGTATATTAAGCAAGTAGGTGAACTTCTCCTTGTTTATGTTTACAGCATTGAACAAGTCGAGATGTTAAAAATGCAACTAAGAACGAATGAACCTATTACTTTGCATTTAGATGCAACGGGAACTGTTATACGCCAGCCAAAATATAGTGAAGAAAAAAGAATTTTATAGTACTGTGGAGTTGTCAGTTTTTCCAGTGACAAGAACTATTTGTGTCCTAGAATTGAAATAATTTAAGCTACTCACGACACAATTTCAATTGCAAACTGGTTGTCTAAATTTAAAGCGTTTTGGCTGTCGTTACAACAAAAAATTGCCAATCTTTCAAACGCTGTTTGTTTGTCCTTTAATGAAATGCCCCTAATGACTTATATTAATCAGTTTTATAGTAATTTCATTTACGATGGAATAACTAATAGTAATATCACCATTATACACTTGTATTGCGCCCATTTAATGAAATTATTTACAAAACTTATTGATACTGCATATCACCAGTAAGCAAATAAACAGAAATTATTTCTGAAAGAGTCAATGGCATGCTTATTTTTAATCAATAATATAACCGATATTATCAGTTGGTTCGAGCATATGACCACTTTAACTGAAAGTACATTTGCTTCCTTATCGGTGGATAATTCTGAAAAAGAATTATTATATTTGATATCAAAATATTTAAATGTTAACACTGACGAGGAGAATATCTACGATTTTCGAGAAGATCAAACGAATAATGGCACCCATGACAATGACATTCAAATAAACTTTGAACCCGAGGGTACAAGTAAATATAATCTATTTTCTTTCACAATTTTAATAAAATAAATTTTGAGATTTTAAACAATATATGTAACGACGGCAGTGGGGAGGCCAAATTTGTTTCATTTTACAACATCTATTTTAAAGCAGTACATTACATATTTACCACTACTTGCTCCATTACTTATTAGAAAGCGGTCTTGTAATGCCAGAGCAGAAAATTATATCGGAAATCTGAAGACAAATTTACTGAAATCCAAACTTCGCCTAAAATGCAGTAGATTTCTTAGAATATCAAGAAAGTATGTTAAAATTGTGTACAAATTCTTAAAATTCCATATCAATAGAACTTCACTTGCATCAAATAGAATACGTAAAGTAGTAGTTGAAGGATGGACAAAAATAATATGAAGACATGCTTTAATATAGGACTCATAGGACCTGTAATATATGTGAGATCCATAGATAATACAGGCAATGTAGCTACGAGATTGCTATGTGTCAAATCCAAGGTAGCACCATTAAAAAATATTTCTTTTCCAAGGCTTCAGCTCTGTGTAGCATTATTATTGTCAAACCTGATGAAGGCGACTATGGAAGCACTACTGGAAGCACTTTATCGGTCGTCTGATTCAACAATTATTGTTCTTTCTTGGACAGCATTAGAACCAGCTCATTTAAAATCATTTGTGGCCAATAGAGTTTCAGAGATACAGCAGTTAAAAAATGTAAACAAATCGGCTTATGTTCCCAGTCTGTTTTTCGATAACGGAAGCAATTTCGTCGGAACCAATAGGGAACTACAGGTCTTAACCAATTTCTTTAAATCAAAGCAAAACATATTATCTAATACATTGTCTCAAGGTAGAATTACTTGACACTTCATTCCACCCCGCTCGGTTCATTTTGGATGACTCTGGGAGTCATGTGTCAAGCCATACCAAATATCATTTAAAACGGGTAATTGTTGACATAAATTTAACATTTGAGAAACTTTCCACAATTGTAGCACAAGTGGAGGCATGTATGAAGTCTAGACCAATTTGTCCTTTATCCGATGATCCTACAGACCTAAATCCTTTAACTCCAGGTACATTACCTCAACACGACTTAAAGGATACTTCAGTCAATCGATTAACCAGATATCAACATTTGACCAAGACAATTCAACACTTTTGACAATCATGGTACCAACACTCAACGTCAGATCCAAATGGCAGGGCAATACTTCATCATTAAAAGAGGGTACCATGGTGTTGCTTAACCCATTTACGCCTACGGTCCTTTTAAAAGGACTTTAAAAAGAAACCTATACTTTTCTGATTCAGCTGACGGTTTCAAGATGTCGCCAGTGTCATATTAGATTTAGATGACCTCTTAAACAAGATCAATAGCGATCGTTAGGAATTTGTTAAGTTTTGGATCGATAGTGACGGTTTAAAAACACTGTGTTTCTAGTGATTTTGCAATGAGTAAGTCAAGGTACGATATGTTAAAACTCGTTTATTTTTTCGTTGTTGTTTTAATTATTTTTAACAAATAACATAATATACTTACCTTTTTATATATTTGTGGTTATGTTTTACACTTCTGGGTCAATCCAGAGTCGTTCAATTGAACGACTCTTTTAAAAGGACGGTCGGATTATATGCTACTATGCGGCTTTTTTTGCAGGTATTGGAAAAAGCCACTAACCATGGCAGAACTCTTAGAGGAATTGGAGAATGACTCTATGCCGGACATTCCTACAGGCATTATAATTTTTCCACCCGAAAATGCCAATGAAAAGTGCGATACCGATGAAGATTCTGGGGCTGAAGACGATGTAGTTCCGAATAATTTACATGCAACTCAGGGCCCCGGCGGAAATTGAATTTGACATGGAAGGTGATGACGACTGGGACAGTGATGAAGATCTACCACTGTCCACTTTTGTTGAAAGACGACCAAAACACATAAAGACGTTTGTATACACTTTCAATAAAGATTTAGATTCTACGTTTATGCAATGGCAACCAGTTGAAAGTGTACAAAACAATCGTTCCCCTGGAAATATTTTCAAGCTGTTTTTTGATGAAAACTTGATAGGAGAAATTGTCCAATATTTATGCACAGCAAAAAACCGCCCCGGTGACGTTACTGTATACGAGATGTACTGCTTTATAGGGGTGTTACTTGTCAGTGGATATACAACTGTTTCAAGGCGACATATGTATTGGCAAAATTGCAACGATACCCAGAATAAACTTATATCAGCCGCTATTTCCAGAGATAGATTTCAATTCATAATGAGTAATCTTCATTGCAATGATAATACGCCCCTTGATAAAAATGACAAGTACTCTAAACTGCGAGGTTTTTTGATTATGCCCCAGAGAATCACAGCTTTGATGAGGCTATGTACCGTATTTTGGGAGGCATAGCGGTAAGCAATTTATTAGAGGCAAGCCTATAAGGTGGGGGTACAAATTTTGGGTAGGTACCCTACGCCTTGGATACATTGTTTATTTTGATCCATACCAAGGTGCGTCGACAACAATTCCGGACAAATATAAAGACATGGGTTTGGGAGCGTCAGTTGTTCTCCAATATACAGATGTTTTACAAAAAATGCCTTATCAGCCGTTTCATTTATTTTGTGACAATTTCTTTACATCTTTCTCACTTCTAAAGGAGCTAAAATTGAGGAACATCAAGGCAACTGGTACCATACGGGAAAATCGGATCCCTCAATCTCCATTTAGCAATGCTACAGTTCTGAAGAAAAAGACACGAGGTACATTTGAATGGGGTGTTGCCGATAATGAAATCGCTTTATGCAAATGGGATGACAACAGCGTTGTTACTTTAGCCACTAATGCATGTTCAGTTTTGCCAGTAAATAAGGTCAAACGATTTTCCCAGGCTGAAAAAAAGCATGTCTATATAGATCAGCCTCGGTTGATCAAGGCATACAACGAAAATATGGGCGGTGTAGACCGTAGTGATCAAAACATAGGCCAATATAGAGTTTCAATACGAGGTAAAAAGTGGTGTTTTCCGTTATTTTCCCACTGTGTCGACATGGCGGCACAAAACTCGTGGCACCTCCATAGGAATGATGGTGGTACCCTTGACCAATTTCAATTTAGGAGGGACATAGGGACATAGCTGCTCGAACCCTAGATCATTTAGTTACATATCACGAGAGTCAGAGAAAATGTGCTGTGTGCCACAAAAAAGCAAATTTTGTGTGCCAAAAATGTGACGTTGGTCTTCCCCCTAAAATTGTTTTGTGGCCTATCATACTAATTAGTTTTTAAGTTTAAGTATTTTGCTAAGCATTTTGTAAGATATATAAACATATTTTTAAATCTTTATTTATTTTTCTAATAGCAGCCCTTTAGCCTACCGTCCTTTTAAAAGGACCGCTGTTTTTTCCAAAACTGGAAATGAAAAAATTTTTTAATGATTTTTCTCGATTTATGAGACCTTCAATTAACCATTTTTAAGAAAAAAATATACAAAATCGGAAAAAAAAGGTTTCAGGGTCAAATGGGTTAAAGATAAATCCCTCCACACCATTGAAGTGGTCCCTGGGAAGAGTTATACAGCGATATCCAGGCTCGAATGGAGTCATTAGAGTTGTTGATGTGCGTATGTCTTTTGGTATTTTAAGGCGTACTGTTCATAAACTCTCCGTTTTACCTTTTAGTTAAACGAACTCATTGACTTTGTTTGGTTTTTAAAGTTAGTACTTTCAAGGGTATGTACAAAATCATCATTCAATAAGAACATTGACAACATTCAACCCACCTTTCCTCAAAAACATAAAAAATTAATTTGGTCCATCGGTCTGGCTTAACCAGATGCTAAGTGCAAATCAAAATAGAGTACAAGTAACTCTAGATATCACTAGATAGTCAACAAAACAGTTGCACACTTTTGTATTGTAATTTAGTATATAAAGTAGTTAACATTTTATGTGTGTATTGTTGTAATAAAAAAAAATCTATCAAACAAGTGTGTTTTTATCGGTAACAGCAGAACGGAGCCGCAAATTCACACACTGGGTGTCCCATTTAAAAAAATAGAACTATATGTTATCATACTTTTTTGGGTCACCCTGTACAATACAAAATATTTTTAAAACATGCCTCTTTTAATCCCATACCTCAAGCTGTTATAGTATTTTTGATAATTTGTTCGATAATAATGTAATCTTCCGTCCCCGCTTCGTTGGCGGCCCCTGTATTAACGGCTTTCTAGTGAAAACCAAAAATCCAATATGTAGCGTGCTGCCGAGAGCACTCTTATCTCATGTTTCAATCTCTCTCGCAATCTTTTCATATCTTCTCAAATAACCGTCTTAAAGTCAAAATTGTGTTCCTATTAACTTCTCCAAAATGTCTCCGCTCAGTTTCCCTTTAATTTGCTCCAATTTTATAGAAAAACGTGAGGTTCTTCGAGGGAATATTTTATTTTAATTAATAAAAAATTTTTATGAATTTTAGATGAACATAGCTTCTTAAAGTTTAATTGCTCACATCTTAAAAGCAGTTTGGGCTAATTTACAGTATGTCCATGGAGTGAGTTTATAAAACTTTTTTATTTCGCATTTTCAACAAAATGTTATTCTTCATAAAAATGTTTGCTTGTAACAAAAATATTAATGGCCTCGACTGATTTGAGTTTCATCTCTTTTAGCACTGCTTCATTACACAACAAAACAAACAATAAAAATTTATTTTGTTAATTTAATTGTAAATTCAATATAATAGGTTAAGTATGATATGTTCCCATCTCGTTTAACATGGCCCCATTACGCCACAAAATATATTTTTTTATTAGGTAGTAGGTGGTAAATATGACCAGAGAGGCATTTTAGGATACATCATCTGAACTGCCTTTTTTTGGATACCTATATACATTTTTTTTCCTTTGCAAGTGATTGTATCCAATTTTTCTCTTATTTTTATATATTAAGTTGACAGAGATGACATTATTATTATTATTATTATCAGAAAAGAAACACAAATCCAAAAAGGACAATTTTAGAGGAAAAAACTGTTTGTGTTGCCGTTTCATTTAATGCAATAATATTATGGTCATATTTTTTTGAAAATACTTGATACCAGTATACAATATGAGCATGGATTAAGCAAAGAAGAGGGAAAACTTTTTGATTTTACACTTTTCGACAAAATGTAATTTTTTTCTTGCACGTAATGAAAATAGGAATGGTGTTGAGTAATTTAAGTTTCATATAGGATGTTCCAAAAAAGAAAAAACAAAAAATGTAAAAATAACCCCACACAACAAAGGAGGAAACGTAGACTAATTTTTATTTCATACATTTTTAACATTAAGGAGTAAAATTATTCGAAAAGATCACCACCAACTTCGACACATTCCTCGAGATCCATAAGATTGGACGATTCTTCCTGATTCATCGTAGTAGTAGGTACATAAACTGGTAGTAAGTATTTTTAAAAAAATATGGGGCCATATTCCATTAAATGAAACGGCCGCACAAACAGTTTTGTTCTAAAATTTTAATTTTTGGATTTGCTTTGCTTGCTTCTTTTAGACACACTGTATGATGAAACTTAAATTAGTCGACGCCATACATATTTTTATTACAAGCAAACATTTTTCTGAACCAAAACATTTTGTCGAAAAATGCGAAATATAAAAGTTGGTTTTCCCTCTTGCTAAATCAATCCGTGGACACACTGTAGACAAACTTACATTTTTGGAATGGGGAAACTATATCTATATTGGTCAAAAAATATATATGGAAACTCAAAAATGTTGGATGTTGGATGACCCTGTCGATTAACAAATAAGCAGTAGATTCCGCTTAATAAAGTGTAATTTTTAAATTAAAGGTTGATGAAGCTTTTGGACGACCTCAAGATGGAAATAAAACAAAGTCTAGGATCTTAACCCATCCGCCGAGAGTTGGTAAGTAATCGATTAGGTATATTGTAAGTAGGTAATTAATGAAATATGGGTCCCAATTTACCCATTCACCATATTATGATATTTTACATCGTAAATACAAATGATTTATAAGTTGTTACATAGTTCTTTTATGCCTGACGTCCTAACAGTTGTCGAGCATTACAATTTACAGTATTTTGAAATCGAATTGAGAACTGTATAGTGTAGTTCAAAATATATCGTTGACCTTCAATGCAATAAATCAACTACCTATTATCCCTATTATGTATACCCTTAAATCTTTAAACCGCAATAAATTCATTTTTATTTTGAATTAAAAGGACATTTTAATCGAAATGAAAATAAAGATCAATTTAATAATAATATTAATGAAATACTGAAATAGAGATTTATTCGTTAAAATAAAAATTAAGTTTTTATATAGTCGTCAGTAAAATTTACACTGTTACGATTTAGACTACAGACTAATACAAGATTAAAATTTAATTTAAGACTTAAATACAGTATAATATAATATAAAAATTTGTGTGTTTTTTTTTTTTTTTTTTTTTTTTTTTTTATTATCAAACACAATAATGAAGTTCGAGGAGTACCAAGCTTAACCACATATGGATGGGCGGCAGTGCGTCGTCGTGTATTTCTGCTATTCGTCGCTCTGGACGGAATTAAGAGGGCAAGGTCAGCCGAGCACCTTCCATGAAAATATCTGTAGAAGAGAGTCAATCAATCAAGTGTACACAGAAAAGTTTTACAATAATCAATTTTGCAAACTTACTTCATATTTAGTTCTGTGTCACTATCTGCATCAAAAACATTATAGAGGGTTGAACATTGGTACTCTTACACACACAGTGTTAAAGCGGAACACTTTATTTCGGTATGCCTTCGCCATTCTGGCCAGACCTACCCAGCCGTGTTTTTTCGTATGAACAGTTTTTTGTGGTCTTCCTTATCTCAAAGGCCCACGTCGATACGGTACCAACTGCCTGCTATTTGATTTCATTTTGCTGGCAGCTTCTCGACGTTCTGTGTGTAGAGTTTAATTAAGTGTTTAAAATCTACTCCTGAGTCTGTAGTGCTAGGTAGGTGAATTACCTTTGACTATTATTATGTAATATTCGTACGTTTCAATGTAATCTGAAAGTACCTGCTTAAAACGCCACTCTATGACGACTAATTATGTTTTTTCTCTATTTGCTAGTAAAATCAAAGTCATTAAATCAACCTGTTCCTCAAATCAACGTGTACGATTATTCACCCCACCTACTCACCATCCTGAGATCTGTTACATCTGGCGCCCACGAGGAGTGGTGAAAGTTACACAATAAAGATGAACAACACGAGGAACGAAACACCAAGGAATGCTTCTACATCAAGTACTCAACGATACGACTTGAGAAGAAGACCAATCCTCCGGGATTTCGGCGGATTACCACCGCAGCAGTCACCGTTGAGGCTTATTCCGGAGGTACCCCCTCCCCCACCAGCGTCTACCCCGAGTACATCATCAGGTAGGCCCGTTTACTTTCCTAATTCTGCTCCAGAAAGGGGAGGCGTACAGCCACCGCCCCCAGATTATTTTTTTCGGCCAAGAATGGAAGGCGACAATGGATTTTTCCAACAACCACTGGCGCAGCCAGCAATGCCTTTATTTTCACCGGAAGGTATCACTCGCTTGGTCACCGAAGTAATCACACAATTCCAACAGCAGTGTAATTTAAACAATAGAAATGATAATTTTAGAAATATAATTGATGTAAAAAAGCTGCCAGCATTCGATAACGATGCAATACACCCGGTTGAGTTTCTTAATAATATTGAGTACCATTACCAAGGTCAAGGGGTACCTTACGACCAAATAGTATGGCAAATAAATTCGCTTTTTTCAGAAAAAACCAAATTATGGGCAGACGCATACCTATCGTCTTTCACAAGTTACCTAGAATTTAAACAGGCTTTTCTAGACCATTTTTGGGGTCCTACAAAACAGTTAGGGGTAAAATTAAAAATTGAGGCTGCTTTTTACTCATACAGTGATAACATCTCTTTTGTAGACCATTTTAATTATTTTGTTGCACAGGCAAAATTTTTAAATCCACCATACCCTCCTGAACAATTAATACAAATAATCGCGAGGCATTTCCCACCGAACATTTCATCAATTTTAGTGGGAGTGAAAAATTTTCAGGAAGCATTAGAAAAACTAAGACAAGCCGACTACTACTTTAACAGAAAAAATATTTTAGGGTCGAATGGCGGTAATTCTAATAAAACAACCTTTAAACCTGCTGATTACGCCACAAGAAATAAAAGTAATAATAATAGAACGGATTTTGTACGGAAAAATGTAGCAAATATGCATTTAGACGAAGACTTCTCGATTCCTGATTCGGAAAACGGGAGGGATTCCCCCCACCAGGCGTAGTGGCGGGGAGTCTAAATTCAGCGGACGTCATTTTGAGAACCCCTCGCGAAGAAATGCATGAAGCCTGTGATTTTGAACATAAAAGCGATGAATCTAGATCGCCACAAATTAAAATTAATTTTTATGGCTATAATAGTATCGCCCTAATTGACAGTGGTTCAGAGGTATCATGCATTGCAGAGGACGTCTGGGTAGTTTTAAGCGATTTTCATGATATTGTCCCATCATTCTCATGTTCCGGGGTGAAGTTGTCCGGTGCCTTTAAATCAAAGCAAAAAAAAGTTAAAAAACAATGCTTGTTGAAGTTTACCGTTGGCGATTTTACTTTTGAACATGAATTTTTACTTGTACCCGATCTTGTTTTCCCCGTCATTCTGGGCGCGGACTTCTTACGCATGACGCATGCGCAGATTGATTTTTCAAAGAAACAACTCGTTTGTTTTTATCAAAATAAAAAAATCGTGATCCCCGAAGTTTTTTTTCATGAGTTCGAACAAAAAATCGACCGCGGAATAAGAATCGTGGCTTGTGATAGGGGGCGCATGATAGCGCACGTCGTCGAATAAAAGAAAAACGAGTTCGAGGAAGTTTTGTCCACTTGTGAATCGTTGAACATAGTACAGCGAGGAGAATTTAATAAGGTGCTCGAGGCGAACAAATCGGTTTTTTCGAATATACCAGGGTTAACGGATAAGTATTCTCACGTAATAAAACTGCACGACGATAAAGATTTCTTTATAAAACCCTATCCTTTGCCTTTAGCGCACCGCGATGCTGTCGAACGCGCGTTGCAAGATATGGAAAAGTGGGGGATAATTGAGCGCGCCGCGACTCCATTCGTTTCTCCTATTATGACCACAATAAAAAAAGATAACAGCGTTCGAATATGCCTGGACGCTCGTTTTTTAAATAAACGCATGCGCAAAGAATACGAAATGCCTCCTCCGATTGAGGAAATTTTGTTATCTATGTCCGGTTGTAAGTATATGTCCACTTTAGATTTAACAATGGGCTATTATCAAATTCCACTTAGCCCCGAATCAAAAAAATACACCGGGTTTATGGTGGGTCAAAAGACCTACCAATTTCGAGTTTTGCCTTTTGGGTTATCCACAGCGGTATCAGCATTTGTGCGGTGTATGGACGTCATTTTCGGAAGCGAATTTAAAAGTTTTCTAAAGTGTTATGTTGATGACGTTTTGATATTGTCGAATTCGTTTGAAGATCACGTGTCACATTTACAAAAAGTTTTTTCTAGACTAAAGGAATGCGGACTTAAATTAAAATTAAAAAAATGTTGTTTTTTCCGATCCGAAATTAAGTTCGTCGGGTACATTTTAACGCCGGAAGGAGTAAAGCCGTCGTTGGAACGGGTTCAGGCAATTACGGAGTACCATGAACCACAAAATGTAAAAGAATTGCAAAAATTCATAGGGTTATGTAATTTCGATCGACCCTTTTGCCCCAATTTTTCCTTTGTAAGCCAACCACTGACTAATCTTTTACGCAAGCAACAACGCTGGAAATGGTCGGAAATTGAAAAAACTGCGTTCGAGCGTGTGAAACAACTACTTATCGATGCCACCCTGTTATACCATCCCGATCCGGTACGAGAATGGTACGTTGTCGTCGATGCGTGCGATACGGCTCTGGGCGCGCAGCTGTTTCAATTGACTGATAGCGGAGATAAGAAGGTGGTCGCATGGGCTAGCAGGATTTTGCAGCCACGTGAAACACGATATAGTGCGACAGAGAAGGAAATTCTCGGTGCCGTGTGGGCTATGGAACGTTTCCGTATTTATCTGTTGGGAAAAAAATTCACTTTATACACGGATAACCGGGCACTTACATACTTAAATACGTGTCGTTTACTTTCGCCCAGAATAACGCGTTGGGCCTTGGCGCTGCAAGAGTTTAACTTTGACATTAAATATATACCGGGTCGCGAAAACTACGTGGCTGATGCGCTGTCGCGTTTTTCGGGGACTTCGCGTCTACCTACCCCTATGAGTAGAGAGTTTAAAATCCTCAGTAATTTTAAAACGTCGCCTGCTTTTACGGATGTCCTTAAAAACATAAAAGAATACCAGTCAGCTGACGAAAAAATCGAGGATATAAAAAATAATTTAAATAGCGACGAAAAGCTTCAAAGTCGTTTTGCATTGCGCGAGGGTGTATTATATTACCGTTCGGATTTGGAAGAACCGTATGTGCTATGTGTCCCTAAAGCATTAACACAAGATTTTGTTTGCTATTTTCATGAGCGTACAGGCCATTTTGGTGCTTATAAAACCTGGTGCGCGTTAAAGCGTGAAGCGTGGTGGTCGAATATGTACCGCGATATTAAGAGGATACTTCGTTCGTGCGACGTTTGTCAAAAAACCAAACATACCATTCTGCCTAAGCCACCCATCCACCCGGTCATACCTACTGGCAAGAGTGAGCTAGTCGCGGTCGATCTTTATGGGCCGTTGCCTACTAGTCGGGGGGGCGCGACTTATGTGTTCGTAGTTTTGGATGTTTTTTCAAAAATAGTGGCTTTATACCCGTTAAAGAAAGCCACCACCCGGGCTTGCTTGAGCCGGTTAACCTTAAATTATTTCCCACGTTTTGGCCGTCCATTGAGGGTGTTGGCTGATCATGGCACCCAATTTACGTCGACAGCTTGGAAAACTACCCTTACGTCATTAGGGATCGAGATCTCTCATTGTTCTGTTCGACATCCACAGGCAAATAATTCGGAAAGAGTTATGCGCGAGCTAGGGCGGTTGTGTCGTGTGTACTGCCACTCGAAGAATACAAGATGGGCGTGCGAAATAAAAAATTTCGAACATTTTTTGAATAACGTGGTCCACGAGTCCACGGGGTTTGCCCCTATGGAATTGCATTTCGGGATGGACCGACCCTTTTTGTTGCCATCTAAGGTACAATATCCGCGTTGCCCGGGTGATATGACTCACGCGCAGAAGTTGTTTTTGGCCCGCGAATGCTTGCAGGGAAGAGCGGCAAGGAGAGCGGCTAAGTACCCGTCGCGTCCTTTTCGCGCTTTTAAACTTGGCGATTTGGTTCTCCTGCGTGAGGACCCTAAGTCCTCGGCTTTGTCCTCCGAAACAAAAAAGATGTTGTTACTTTTCAGTGGTCCATTTAGAATTAAAAAGTCTATTAGCTTCTGTACCTATGTTTTGGAGGAACCAGAAAGCGGAAAGGAGAGGGGAATGTTCCATGCCAGCCATTTGCGACCCTATGTGCCGTCGCCTACTTGAGAGGGCGATAGTGCGCTGTTCTCTCTGCTCTGTTTTTAGCCTTATTTGAATGTTATAAGCTTTTTTCTGCTGTGATTTGCATAAAAAAGTTTTGGGGGGCGGATAAAGCGGAACACTTTATTTCGGTATGCCTTCGCCATTCTGGCCAGACCTACCCAGCCGTGTTTTTTCGTATGAACAGTTTTTTGTGGTCTTCCTTATCTCAAAGGCCCACGTCGATACGGTACCAACTGCCTGCTATTTGATTTCATTTTGCTGGCAGCTTCTCGACGTTCTGTGTGTAGAGTTTAATTAAGTGTTTAAAATCTACTCCTGAGTCTGTAGTGCTAGGTAGGTGAATTACCTTTGACTATTATTATGTAATATTCGTACGTTTCAATGTAATCTGAAAGTACCTGCTTAAAACGCCACTCTATGACGACTAATTATGTTTTTTCTCTATTTGCTAGTAAAATCAAAGTCATTAAATCAACCTGTTCCTCAAATCAACGTGTACGATTATTCACCCCACCTACTCACCATCCTGAGATCTGTTACAGTGTGTCTCCGGATCGATGCATAAGTAGGTGAAAAATACTACAAATTTTTCAGTTGAAACTTCATATTCTGGGGTTCAGCCCTGCTTGGATAGAAACTAATTTGTAGTGTTGTGATCGCTCGAGCGAAAAACCGCTTGATCACTCGATTATTGAAATAACCGACACGCTCGATTATTAAAAAAACCGCTCGAGTTATCTATTCAGGCGAAAACCGTCGCTCGTCACTTATTATCTTTCACTCGATACCCGAGCTTCACTTGACGCCGGCGGAAATGTACCGCTGTAGTGTGATCGAGTTAAAAACTGCTCGTATATTCGAAAAGTTTTTCGCTCGATAGGAAATACTCTAGTTATAAATTCAGGCGAAAAACCGAGGATTATCGCCTGTCACTTGATACACGACCTTCCGTCTACGCGCAGTGCCATCCGATTGGCGACGTTCGAGTTTGACGCTGAGCAGGTACACGACATACGTCTTTCTTAAAGGCACATGAACGAGAAGGTGCATATAAAAAAGTATGCCAAATCCCTTAGCGGAGTCATCGCGACATGGGTTTTGGAAAATTTTGTTTTAACTGGCTAGCCAGCGGCGTAGTTTAGGTCCTCGATTGTAAATATTAAAAAATTAAAGGATATAATTTTTAAATTTTTATTTACTATAAACTCGAGAAAACTTCTCAAAAATAACATAATAATAGAAATTGTAAATAAAAATAACAAAACGAACAAAATGGTTAACAAAACATAGGTATAGACAAATTTTTTGGTAACCAAAAGTAAAGATTCTTAAATTTAAACAGGAACTTTTAGTTAACTATAAACATGAATTTAAAAAATAATCACCTATCTTCTTATTTTGCCAGTCGCGTAACTAAGCCTACATTTTTAAAGGGCATACAGTGGGCACCTGATAATTTAAAGTCGAGGAATGTGACAAGCCATTTTAATATATACTTATTTTATGCTCGTAGATTGAGAAAGATGTGAAGAAAAATAACTCTTGGTGATACTTTTTGTTTTAAAAAAGCACAATAATAAACCCGAACAATAAATACATATTTGGGTGATTTTTGCAGTTTTTTTGTTTGGTATCGAGAGACGTGGTAAAAATTCATTATTCACAAATAAATAAATTTCTTACGTGCCTGCTAAATACCATACCTGATCACATGTAAATGGTTAGGATGCCGGTCGAGCAGTCGGTCACGTCATCGCTTGGTGAATTGGAATTTCAAGCGATTCACTCGATTATTAAAATCGCTCGAGTATCAAGTACTCGATTATTAAAATCATCGGTTTTTTCCAACAATACTAAATTGTGTCATAATTTTCGAAACACCAAGTATGCCTTGGAAATTTACAAAAAAAATTGTTTACCACTAGTAAAGTGCATTTTATCTAGGAGATATGACAAAATGTTATTAGGAAAATATGTTCAGAAAAAAAACATAGTATGATTTCAAAAAGGCCTACTTTGATATTTTGCATTCCACCCTCATTATGGAAGATATTAAAAAGGTTTAAATTATCTAAACGTCTAATAGTCGCAAGAAAATAACCCAACCGTATTTAATTTATTTTCTTGAAGAAATTTTTTAATTATCTTCAATAGGGAGGAAGGGTGGAATGAAAATAATGTTATATATTAAAATAGGCATATGAATTTAAAATTTTTTACTCATACTCAGTTTTTCTGTTTGAACAACTCTTTTGATAATATTTTATCTCCTATATAAAAAGCACTTCACTAGTGATATTTTTTTTAATTTGCAAGGCATACTATGGGGTGACGCGTGATACTCCTAAGCGGCGGCCACACGCAGAAGCTTTACCACGAGCTTACTTGCGCAAACTGGTTTGTATCTGGAACTCGCTGCGTGAAGACGGCAAGACGGTAGCAAGCACAAACCTAAAAGCGCGGCCTGAGCAAACGTCGCTCTGCTGAAGATTTTAACTTGAGCAAACGAGCTTGTGCGGTAAAATATGTGCGTGTAGCCAGAGTACAAGCCGCGCTCACGATTCATTTCATTATTGTGTCGATTCGGGTCGTACTACAGATTGATGTGCGTACCTATTCCAAAGACTTCCTGAAGGAGTTTATTAAAGAATATAGATCGCTACCGTGCCTTTGGAAGATAAAATCTAGAGACTATTCCGATAGAAACAAAAAGAATGTAGCTTACGAAAAAATAGTGAATATATTGAAAAAGGTAAGGAAAAAGGTAGTATTTCGATTAAAAATATATTTTAGTAAGTTTTAATTTACTCTATTACTTTTCTTTACACATCTGATCTTGTCCATGTGGAGCCCGACGCAAACAGGGACTTGGCAGTGAAAAAAATTAACTCCCTGCGTAGTTTTCATTGCAAGGAAAAGAAAAAAGTGATAGAATCTCAAAGATCAGGCGCCGGTTCAGAGGACGTTTATGTACCTTCATTATGGTACTATGATCTACTAGAATTTCTAAATGATCAGCAAATACCTCGGAGGCCTATTTCAAATTTTGATGAAGAAGTATCACAGGTAATATATAATTTATTTATAAAATTTTGCACACTATAATTCGAAATTTAAAGTCATGGAAAACATGTTTTTATGTGTCATTTATATTACAAATTCTGTTTTGCCAAGGAACACTGCCTTCATGATTGAAGTAGTGTAGAAATTGTTCTCTAGTATGCTTAGCATCAATTGAAATGCTTCTGTAATGGCCTCTTTGTAAATCAGATAAATTGTTATCATTTGTTCTTAACCCTAATGCTAACTTTCCTTGAATAAAAGTCTAGGCTCCCGGAGGACGTATAAGTAGTAGAATATTTTCTTCTTAAAAAATTATGCAACACACAACTTGTCATAACAACAATATCTATATTCTCTGGATTCAAATTTTTGCTGGTGTGAAAAATCCTAAATCTGGATGCTAATATGCCAAAGGCAGTTTCTACAATGCGCCTAGCCCTTGATAGACGATAATAAATATTGTACGTTCATTGGTTAACTCTCTTTGATTAAAAGGCTTCAGAAAGTTAGGGGTTAAGGCAAAAGCTTCGTCTACGACGAATACATAGTTAAGTGTTTTATCTGAGTTACGTAGACGTTGTGGACTCGGTATGCATAAATAATTATGTTTCAAGTTGTTGTAAAATGTTGTCTCCTCAATTAGACCTCGATCCGAAATTCTTCCATTTACATCAAATTCAGCTAAAACGAATTCGTAATTTGCATTGACAACTGCCATCAAAACCATGTTATGGAATCCTTTATAATTAAAGAAATATGAACCACTTTCCTGCGGAGGCACTATTCTAATGTGTTTGCCGTCAACGACCCCCAAGCAATGGAGAAAATTCCACCTCTGCTCAAATTCCTGGGCTATTTTCTTCCACTCTTCTTATGACTTTGGAACCTGCAATAAACACAAATACAAATTACTTCTAAAATGTCAACACAAATTAAATTGAAAATATTTTATTTAGTTGTTAGTGGTTTAATTAGTAATTTTAAGTTTTTTTTTTAGGATGAAACAGACCTAGATTTATCTGATATTAACTCCCCTCAAGAGAGTCGCCCTCCACCACAATCTTCTACAATCAGTTCCGGATTAGAAAATCGGCACGATGAATTACCTCCTACCCCAGGTAATCGAACTATGTCAGCGGTACCACCTAGACGGATTTAAAATAAAAAGAGGCAAGGTGAACTTGACGAACTCCTATCTTCTGTTGGCAAACACATCAAGGAGGGAAACACTGAAGATAAACATGATGCTTTGGGTCGAAACGTCGCTTACAAGTCAGCTCTGCCTAATGATCAACGCATTTACTTGGAAAAAATTATTAATGATGCAATTTTCGAGGCCGAATTAGGAAACTTAAATAGAAACAGTATTATACATATACCGGCCGGGCAGACACCTTTCAATAATGCTACAAATAATTCCATGTTACCATCTACTTCTAATTATTTAATGCCCGTTTATAATCCACAATCTTCGTCAGACGGCGGCGCAGGGAACTTTAGTAATGATTTACGGTACTTAAATCTAGGTGCTACTCAACCAGAAATTTCCAATTATATCAACAATTTTAAACCTTAACTTATTATGATGTTAATATATAGGATATATAGTTAATATTATATAGCTGTTTTTACCAATAGGTAATATGATGAGAAATTGCAGCCCTGAATCTTAGGTCTCTATATGATCTCCCAGTTGCTAAATACCTTAGAGTACAGGACAATCCTTCGTGGGGAGATACAGATTCGCGCATTACAGTGTCCTGTCGTTTAATTATTGGTGTCACCAAACATAGTTACTCGTTATATGCATTTTCATCCATTCGTAAATAATTGCGCCAGTCATCTGGATCGTCTCTTAGATCCTCCATTAAATTTATATGTGAATGTATTCTTCTTCTTAATAACCATTTCGATCTAAACTGCTGGCCATTTGCTTTCGAGCAAGAAAAATTTCGCCTAAATTTAAAAGTTAATATTTTCTGAACCAGATATGACATCGATCTCCGGTTTTTAATTGTTGATAGATTTGTCCCTTAGGAAACAATTGCCAAAATTGGATTGTCTTAAACTGTAAAAAAAATTATATACAGGGTGTTAAAGAGGACGATGATTTTTGCTCCAATTTCAATAGCATGTAACTTTCACAATAATATTTTTAAATTTTATCACTGTACGTCAATTGAATCACTGGTTCATAGCAAAGAAAGTAATCTGTCAAATTTTTGATATCTGCTATATTTTACGAGATATCGATTTTTTTGAAAAACTTTGCTTTTTTTCAACTTTTTCTTAGCTAGATCCCACTGTGCGTTGTATCGTGCAAACTGTGCAAGTGATTATTATACCTTATGAAAAGCTTGTTTATGTTCAGTAACAACAATTGTACCTAAATGTTGTGATGTGCAGTGGCGTACTTATAATCACTTATATGTCTATGCTTTATGAGTATCTCACAATTTTTTTGAATTGGAAAGTACTCGCCCCTAGATTAGGCAAGTTTCATATAGCGCGACATTTTAAAAAAGATATTTTTTTTATTTAATTGTTTGAAAAAATTCTTGTTTGAAATAATTCTTTTATCTAATTGTTTGAAAATTTTTTTTCAAACAATTAAATAAAAAAATTATCTTTTTTAAAATTTTGTAGACACTGTATAATATACCTGTAGCGCTATATGAAAAACTAAAAAATAAGAAAAAATTGCCTAATCTAGGGGCGAGTACTTTCCAATACAAAAAAAATTGCGAGATACTCATAAAGCATAGACATATAAGTGATTATAAGTACGCCACTGCACATCACAACATTTAGGTACAATTGTTGTTACTGAACATAAACAAGCTTTTCATAAGGTATAATAATCACTTGCACAGTTTGCACGATACAACGCACAGTGGGATCTAGCTAACAAAAAGTTGAAAAAAAGCAAAGTTTTTCAAAAAAATCGGTATCTCTTAAAATATAGCAGATATAAAAAATTTGACAGATTATTTTATTTGCTATGAACCAATGATTCAATTGACGTACAGTAATGAAATTTAAAAGTATTATTGTGAAAGTTACATGCTATTGAAATTGGAGCAAAAATCATCGTCCTCTTTAACACCCTGTATATAAAATTTTCTGACAGTTTAAGACAATCCAACTTTGGCAATTGTTTCCTAAGCGACAAATCTATCAACCATTAAAAACCGGAGATCGATGTCATATCTGGTTCAGAAAATATTAACTTTTAAATTTAGGCGAAATTTTTCTTGCTCGAAAGCAAATGGCCAGCAGTTTATATCGTTTATTTCTCACTTTTTTCAATAATAAACAATAGAAAAATAAGTTTAACAAAAACAAATTGTCAGTTGACCACATTGCTACGAACCTTTTCTCTAGACGAATTTTCGCGTAATGAGGTTTGCGTAAACCCGAACAAACCACATTGCTACGAACCTTTTCTTTAGACGAATTTTCGCGTAATGAGGTTTGCGCAAACTAGCTTGCACCGTGTGGACACCCCAGCCTGTTCCGTATAAATTGCACAAACTATACCGTGCAGGTAAGTCGCTGCCGTGTAGCCGCCCCTCTAGGTTAACATTTACAGACAGTATTATTTCATCATATTACTTGATACAGCTAGACCCAATAAATTTTCTTATGTTTAACAAATAATATATATTAAGAGTAGAGTTACATGAGATTTCTGTTGTAAAGCTCTACGCCATTATAACCAGTTTAAAAACTATTTAGCTTTGGAGACATGTGGAGGCAGTTATTCAAAGACAAAAGATTAGGCTCGGTATTCATACATTTTTTATTGGAAACTGTTGCTAAATAGCCACGTAATAAATAAACAAAAATTATAACAATTTCAAAATTTTTTACACAAAATCGAAAAATATTGTTTCTTGTACAAGGCAATATTATTAGTAATGTTTTGCATAAGTTTTAGGCAAAGAAACGCGCTATTAAAGCAATGGGTTATATTTATCGAAATATTTTATCAGCTGGACGATGTTTGTCAGCCATATTTGCACTTCGCCGCTTCGTATAGCCGAGTTACGAACCAACTAAAAGTTCAGCTACTGTGTCACTGAGGGCGACGAGTAGCTCGACTCGGCTGTGTATATTCGTGTGAAAACCCGATTATGCGTAAATATACAGTGTACCAAATATAAATTTTATGTAGAAAGTTCTTTAAAAATTGATATTATAAAATGATACTGCTGCCAAGTTGTGAAAATCAGGAACCATTAAAAGGTTGCTATTTCTGGTAGTATTTAGGGTTTGCCAGATGGACAAAGTGTAATAGTAGGACAATTGTATAAATAAGCCTGAATTTTTTATAAAAGGCCGGACATTTTTTTTTTAATATATACAATAAAAGTTTGTATCTTTAATTTTTGCCAGTCCAATCACTAAAAAAAAGCGAAAAATCAGTCCAATCACTAAAAAAAAGCGAAAAAATTAACACTGTTTATTAATAACGACAAAAACCAAATAAGTTATTTAAAATAAATAAACATCTCCTCCAATCAGTAAGCACGACTAGGCCTAGAAGCCTTTCCTGATTCTGCAATAAAAAATAACCAAACAAAAAACATTATTTTCATATAAACACCATTTACATTATGAAATCTAAATGCGAAGAACTTCCAGCCTCTGGTTTTGGGAGAGCATTATTTTTCAGAAGAACAAAGATTTATAAAAATCAGAGATTGACCGGTTGCTATAAAAAGCCATATTCATAATTCACCAAAAAATATGACATGTCCGGCTAGAGCCGAGAAATATTTCAATTAACCGCTCGGCCTGGTTAAAGATCACAATACGGAATGTAGTTTTAACTTACCTTGTACATTAGATACCATATACAAACATACGTAATTAGTTCCTGTAAAAGTTACGTGTAGGTCTAAAATATCATGCAACTTCGTTCAATACTTTAGTGTATAGCTTAATAATTAAAAAAAATATAAATATGTTATTTTACTATTAAATATTATAACACAATTATTAAAAAAGTCTCGTTATGTAGTCTCAAGTGAGTCTTTAGTTAACTAGTAAAAGTTATTTACTCGTACATATGATATTCTGCCCTTCGAAACATATAACCCACAAATAAAATAATCAATAAAAAATTCTAACTGTCAAAATTTACTCTACAAAAAAACATTTAAATAGTTTCCATTTTTATAAAGTATAATTATTTATAGCATACTGCAATGCCTGATGAATAAAACACGTATGGTTTTCCTTTATTCTAAAATACTGTGCTATAGAAATAAATAGTGTATTATATTAACAATAATTAACATAAAATGATAATTAATAATAACAAATTTCATTAAAGTTCAAAAAAGACCTAGCTATTATATCATCTGACTCAGTTAAATTGATGAATCCACATTGTAAGCTTATATACGGAGAGGCAGAAAGTATGCACCATAGCTCGGATCCTTCCTCCCTACAAAGAAATCGTTATGGTAATACGATATTCTCGTTTGCAACATTAAAATATTTAATGCTAATAAAAACATTATCGTGAAGGTATATTTCAGTTATTATTGTTTAATTATATAACTCACCTACCCGTAAGGTTTTTCTTCACAAAATAACCATTCAACAAAATAATGTTGTAGTGACGACAAAAGTCACTATGCGATAGCATTTCATCCCATTCATCCCATTTTGGAAAGCACATATTGCCGACTAAATATGTAATATAGTCTGAAATATAGGTAAAGCTTCATTAAAAAATATCATAATCTAAAACATACTCGGCTTACCTCAATATTATAGGTAGTATCCTCTATACAGCATATATTTTCCCTCTACTAAAACCTTTGCCAATGGTTCAGCAAATCAAATTGCATTTTTGCAAATATGGGGACTCTTAATAGTATTTTCACCTTCTTTCATGATTGTATTATCGTGTGCAAAGAAGTAATTAATTCTGGAAAGCTGAAGAACATTTTTTTAATCCATTTTATTCACAAAATCTAAAAATAATATAAAATATAACCTCACAACATTTTAAATAAAATAAAAATAGAATCCGTTCACTTACATAGCAAGCAATTGTATCCTGTCAGCTGTTAAAAATCTTGAAATTTTTATGCGTACCTAATTTCGTATAAATGTAACATTTTTTGATGATATTGTCCAACAGTGTTTCAAGCAGTTTTATATCGAAGTCGAAGTGGAAGCGAATCCCTCGTCTCGATATGACAACCAGTGATGCCAGATCGAAAATGAGAAAGAGGGTAGATTTGACATGTAAAAAACGGTAGACGGTCTGTGTGGTACCACATAAACTAGATTTTTTTTTAAATAGTAAAAAAAGAAGGTAAAATTAAACACAAATAGAAAACGTTAGATTGAGAGTTAAAAACGGTAGACGGTATGCAGCCAGTCTGGTACACCTTAAAGGAAAATTACTAAAAACAAAAAAGGTATTATAATGATAATATCAACTAAATTCAATGTTAATACTACTCTCTCTGCTTTTCATTATTACGATATATTTAGGTATCTCTGCGGTAGAACGTTAACTCTGAAAACGGTAGATCTACCGTAAAAGCGGTAGATCTGGCAACACTGATGACACCAGAAGGTCAAAGGTCAACTTATTGTTCCTCTTTATTATAATACATTTGAGTTGGGAAATTTATGTTTTGGTTGCCTGGGTAATGGCTCACTGCACCAACACTTGCGTATATCTTAAAATTCACATGTTTTAGAGAAGTAATTAAATGGTTTGCCGTTATTAACAGCCGAGCTGCGAAATAATTACTTGGTCAGCAAGGTTTTTACAATTGGCCAGTAGAAGAAAACATGTCTAGAGCAGTTTACTTCAGAGGTCCCAGGGCACTGTCAATTTATGTAACTTTCTTGTGTTTTCTTTTGCCAAATACAGAAGGAAATTGGCTACAAAAGGTGTAGCGGGGGCGGGTTTTCACTTGTTTTCCCAGGGCACTGTCACGATTCAGAAATATTTGCTGTCCATAAGTTAACTACTACTGACTAACTATACTGACCAACTAGCCATTTTGGCTGACTGATTACATTTTTCTGTTCGCAAAAATAAGAAAATTTTGTTAACCAGTTAAATGATACCCTAAGTTTTATGCAAAAAAGTAAACTTGCTTATCTGTCATTTTAGGGAATAGAAGTAGTGTCGAGTCGCTTCCCGATAATTCTTCGATAATATACCTACCTTAGCCTTAGCTTTTTTCGTCCTCTTCCGAGTATATGTCAATGATTTTGGCATTTTAATTTCAATAAGATCACTAACGACAAAGAATAACTGAAAACACTAAATTCGTACGACACAAGACGGTTAGGAAACAAAAGGAAAATAGCCCGGGATTCTACGTGCAGGGTACAGTACCTAGCAAGGTGAAGGGGGGTGGAAGGTCGATAATTGCTACCTAATAAAGTAGATGATTTTTACCTGCAATATTATGGTTTTAGGGATTTTCAGGCATCAAAACAAAATACCAATAATATTTTTATCGGAATTTTACCACGTTTAGGATTACTGCAATAATAGATCATTAAGACAATCCCAGGAAAGAGTGGCCTTTTCAGGTAATATTTAAAGGTGTACAAAGAGTCATTTAAAAGAAGATTTTACAGCCGTATTTATGCTATCACACAATCTGAAGAGACGTTATTTGAATAAATCAAAAATAAAAAGTCTATACTTTTCAGGTGGTATTATTATCAAATACCAATGTATGGAAAAATTATTATTTTCCAGACCACCCGATGGCAATGACGAGAACAAATGAGTTCGAAACCAGTCTGCAGGTGGTTACATCCTATCAATGGAAAAGGCTTCATTTTCTTGGTAGTACCATTCCATTTGAAATAATATTTTAAGTGCTACTGTGTAGACTAAATACGCCCTTATTGTATAAGGTATCATGGGGTGGTCTGGAAAATAATAATTTTTCCATACATTGGTATTTGATATTATAGTATTATATACTATATAGAAAAATATAGACTTTTTATTTTTGTTCATTTATTTGTCTTTTATGGCTTGGTGCAGATCGCCCATATATTGTATTTAATTTGGTACACTGTATATCTGCCGATACAGATTTATTACGAACGTCGCTCCATCTCTCAGGAAATGAATATTACACCTTGGTCGTTAAAAGGCAAACCTGCAAAATTTTAATTCAAATAAATTCATAAAATACTACAGTAGGCGCCATCCGATAAATACATTAGAAAGCAATATTTAACCGATTTAGGAAGCAATTTTTTAGACGCCCCAGGGCTTGGGACTCCGCTCTTAATATTTTGCCGCTCTATAACGATTAAAGAACACATATTATTTAATTTCATAGAATATATAGGTGGTGCAACCTGTCGGTTATTAATAGTCGCGTTGTCAGTGTATGTTCATCAGCCAGTGAGGAAACAATCGTAAGTAGCTCTATATGTCCTAATAATTATATGATTTTTGTTTAAATGTTGAATTCTGATGACGTTGGATCCAATTTTTTCAATGGGACGACGTGTTTTACAAAAGATTAGCAATTTATTTAGATTATGTTATGTTATTAATCTATTCGACTTTAAGTCATCTATATCCTAACCTAAAACCACCACGATATTTTAGGCGCGAAAAGTGAAAATTTAAAATTACAACCTATTTTGTCAATTGGGTGATAGCCAATCGGGCGACGTCGCTCCATTGACAAAATATAGAGCGACGTCACTCCATTGACAATACGTCGTCCCATGGACTGTGTTATGTTTGCTAATTGCCTATTTGATTTCCGGTTTAGTTGTGGACTTAATATGGACAACGAAAAATTATGGAAATTAGACTTAAGGCAGATGCTCCGCTTCCTTCAATGGCACAGAACAGAGTCGAACAAAAAACTAGAAATACAGATATGTCATCATTACCTTCAACTTACTGTCAATTGAAATCCAAAGTCCAAAAAGACAAAAAAAAAACAGAACGATAAGTCATACAAGCAACATAGGGAAAAAGCTAACGCACGTAATCGTAAGTATCTTGCCAATTTAAGTGCTGAGCAAAAAGAAGAAAGAAACAGAAAAAAAAGAGAAGCTTACTAATAGAAAAAGCAGCAAAATGTAGGTACCAATAAAGGCTCTAACATCTAAGGAGCAACACCTTAAAAGAAGATATTGGAAAACGAAACAAAGAGAAAGCAGAAGAAGAAAAATTGAAATAGAAAATATTCGCAATTTAACACCACCAGACTCGGAAGGTGAAAATGAAACAATTAGAGTTGTTGAAAGAACAAGTGCACAAAAGATAAGAGCCAAAAAAAATAGAATAAATACTCTTGCAAGATACAAAAGAAAAATAACGAAAAGAGATGAGCAAATCAAATCATTGAGGCGCAAAGTTAATGCAATAAAGCACAAAACTCGACGACAGCATCAAAAAGTTACAATAGAAAATATTTTTGACTCTCCTTCACCAAATACAAAGGTTAAGGAGCTTACAAAAAATAACTGTCCCTGAAGCTGTCAAGAAAAAATTTCTTTTGGAGAAACTGTTAGCAAACAATTAAGTACGTCAGCAAAGTTTTTAAAGCCTGGGTCCAAACAACAACAAATTTTCAACAAATGTGTTAGTGGTCCGTTATTGAAAAAACATAATATGCAAAGCATGGTATCTAACTTTATTTCTCCCAAACAAAACAAGAAATTTTCTCAAAATAAAAATTTGGAAGTTTATGATAGGAATACTAAAACCATGTCACACCATGTTCAACATTCGATTTTGCAATTTTACGAAGATGATCGATTTTCTAAAATGACACCGGGCAAAAATGATTTTGAAACAAAAAATGGAGAAAAAAAAGCAACGGCGTCTATTACTAGGAAATATTAAAGACCTTCATTCCAAGTTTGTAGATCAAACAGGTATTAAAGTGTCGTACACAACATTCTGGCGATGTAAACCATTCTGGGTGGTTTCCCCCAAAGAAAAATATAGGAATACCTACTTGTTTGTGTATTAAGCACTCTAATATGGAATACATTAAAAATGATTAAAAGAGAAAAACTTATAGAACAAGATAGTGCTGAAGATTTTCTGGAGAACGTAGTCTGCAGCTTAGAAAGTAAAACATGTATGGTGGACCATAAGTGCCCCATTTGCTCGGAAAAAAAGATTCGATTTGATGGCGAACACTCAGATATAGAATATTCTAAGTGGATAACCGATACAGATGAAAAGATGGTTAGAGGTGCCTTAAAACGAATTAAAGTGACAAAGAAACTCATAGTTAAAAACTATCGGAGTTGGTGGAAAACGTTATAATATAATAATAGAAATTTACTTCCTTTTAAGAAACATGTTTTTTATGCATATCATCAATTGAATCAAATTCAGCAGTTGCGATCAAATTTGGATCAGAACGAGATGATGCTACAGATCGATTTCTCGAAAAATTTTACATGTATGCTTTCAGAGGAGATACAAAGCATGCATTTTGGCTCGTCCAAAAATCAAATATCGTTACATACAGGTGTTTCATATTATCTAAATGACGATTCCAAAGTTTCGAAATTTTCCTTTGCAACTTGTTCAGAAGACTTGGACCATGGGGCTTCAGCTATCTGGGCTCACCTGTATCCTATTTTAACTACGATAAAAAACGAACACATTCAAACAGACACCATCCATTTCTTTTCCGACGGACCAACATCCCAGTACAGAAATCGGTACAATATTTATTTATTATTTAAATTAATGGGAATATGGATGCCAATGTAGCTGAAGACAGAGTCGAAAACATGGAAAAGGGCCAATGGATGGAATCGGTGGGTTTTTAAAGCGAACCGCAAGTTCATATTGTTCAGTGGAAGATTTTGTGAACATCTTTTGGAAAATGAAAGATAACCATACCATACCCTTCGAGAATATTTTTGAGAAATTTAAGCTGTTTTGTCTGCGCTCTAGGAAAAACCTGCAGGCACTTTGAAGGACATCCTCCCTCCATAGATTTTTCGCCTGTTTTCGAAAATCGTATATCGTTATATATTTACTAAGTTCTCTAATATCTGATTTATGTATAATGTTAATTTTTTATTTCCTTAACTCGTAATATAAATAGAAGCGAGAACTACGGTCTCATTAGAATTTAACCAGCAAGCAACCCCACCTCCAACATGGAGTAGTGAAATGGATCTATCTTCGTTAGATAAAAATGTAAACATTCTTGAAGAACCTGAAAAGAATATTGAGGTAGGAGAATGGGTAGCCGTAGACTATGGTGGAACTTGGTATCCCGGTAAGGGTTTTTATATACATTATTTTTATAGATTTATATAATTAATTATAAAATACCTTTTAGGTATTGTGGAGGCGACAGATGAAAACTTAAAGCTATCTATATCTTTTATGACGCGCAATGGCAAAAACTTTTTTGGCCAACAAAGCCTGATATTCAACAAGTCAATTCCAATGACATTTTGAAATCCACCAATCAATCTAACCTCAAGAGTGTATAAAATAGGGGAGTACGATAAATTGGAAGAACTTTTAAGTACTATTGACTAGTCCCCGGTTTCTGAACTTTTTGATTGATAAAAACCGTTACCATATAAATTGATTTCATTCCATATTAACATAACCTGGCAAACTATTAATGAGATGACACTGCATTGCTAAAAATTCGATGTGTTGTCAAAGGGGCGATGCTTGGTCAATCGGGTGACAGGTATATAATTTGTATCCACTGGTCTACACCTCCGTATAACCTTCAGTTAGTTATTGGAAAATATACTACAAGCCAGTGGCGAAGCGTCTATATAACCACTGTTACTATTGGTAACAGTTAAAAATTAAAAATCTTGAAAATACTACTGTGAAATAATTTTATTTATTTTTTAAATAGCCAATTATTAACCGCATGAAAATAATACGCTCTATACTTTATTTATGGATACACGTGATAGTCCGTCGGCTCTGGTCGGAGCCGGCTCGTGTCTTGTCGCGTGCTTGAATTCTATAGCGCAAAAGCGTGGGCTGAAAAGCAAGGGACCGCGGTCGGCCGCCGCGATATTTAACAATGACCATTTTTTGTTTTGGTAACTAGCAGTCGTTGTGTCATTGTGTGCAATTAAATATGGATGAGTGCCGCTGCGTATTCGATCAACTACTCGAAAAGTCACTCTCCTTGTATAATTTTGAAGAGAAAAAGGAGATCATTGAAAATGGAAGGCCAACCACCTAATTTAAATAATTTAAAAAAGGAATAAAAAAAAGTAGTTCGATATTTTAAATTTAGTTGGTATAGTGAAAACTCTTGGTTATGTGGTTGCAAGAAAAATAGACTGTATTGTTGGCCGTTTCTTCTGTTTTCTACAGAAAAAAATGGGTGGACCAGCAGCGGAGTCAACGATTTAAATAGTTTTAGAATTCTAAAGAGGAGACATGAAATTTCTCCGTTACATGTGAGATGTGTAGCCAATTTGATTCAGTTTGGCAAAACAAGAATCGAAAGTTGTCTTAACCAAGCTGTTAAGGCAAATATTGCTAAATATAATGAAATTGTTACAAAAAATAGATATATCGTGAGCACACTTATAGATGCCGTATTATGCTATTTGGCCAAACAATAATTACAGTTTCGGAGTCATTTTGAAGGGGATGACTCTGAGAATAGGGGCAATTACAGGGAATTGTTAAGATTAATTGCCAAAAAAGATCAAAAATTTTGCCAACATCTAGAAACGTCAACTGTTTTTTCGGGAGTTTCAAGTGACATACAAAACGATATTATTGAAGCCATATCTAGACATTTATAATTGATGAATTAAATCAGAAATTGCCGAAGCAAGTTATGTATTGAGAAACGCTTTTTAAATGGATTAATAAAAAAACCTCTTTCTACGATTCTGTTATTAACATTTTTGCAAATAAAGCAAATCGCCGAATTGGATTAAAATATAAACAATAGCTTTCAAAAATAATTATGCTTTTCTACTTTGTTCGTTTGTGTTATTTTTGTAGTAGAATGGTATGTTTAGTTTTTCTTGTTGTTTGTTTGTTGTTTTATATATTATTATAATATATTGTTTGGGACTAGTGATTGGTTTTATTTAATTCTACAGGCTCGGGTTAGTCATCATCTGGTTTTGGTAACACTTTAAAAAAAAGTCAAGCGTCGCCACTGCTACAAGCCCTCCAGTTTTCGTTAAAAAGATAATTAAGTTAATTCACAGTACTATACTAACGAGATGTATAACTTTGTACTAAAAAAAAGTTAAAGTTCTATCTTAATTTCATGAAAACATGATTTTTTTTAAGAATATATATCCTATTAAATAAGAAAATTGTTACTTATAACTTAAGTAGTAATATATTTAAAATAACATAGAAATTGTACTTTAATAAAATCCCGGAAAAGCTGTATTTTTTAAATTCGTCACTCCATTGACAAAATTCTTGAAAGTTCAAGCAAAACAACTAAAGTACATAATTTACACTTTGAAACTCTTTTGAAACCTCCCAAGGATTATAAAAATGTTGATACAAAAATTACACTACCATAATGATTTTTCTGAAATGACCCGTTTTATGAAATTTACTCATAAGACCTTTCCTACTTAACACACAATAGCAATGGGGAAGACACAATAAACTAATGCGACAAAAAATATTACGCGCTGGAAAACCAAACACTAATATAACAATTCACTCGTCGGAAAATCGCTTGGGTATTCAACCGAAAAGTGGACTCAATTCTTCATGAGAACGTAGTACCTATAGTCATTATTTTTCAAATTGTAGGTAACAAGTTGTTGTTCCCTCATATCAATAAAAACTGACCAACAGTTAGTTGCCATTTTTACTATAATACAATACAATAATAATACAATACTTTATTTCTTTTCTTTATCAACAAATATCAACATTCAATTGTCAAGTAATATAATTTAATCAAAGGAACTTATACTAGAAATTACTTAAATTATTTTAAGACATCATTAATAAAGAGAAAGAGAGGGAAACCGAAAAAAAAGCACCTAGATGACTGAACATCTGTATGTGCTTAGAAAACAGGAATGATATAAAAAAAACAAACAAGAACAAACTATATACAAAAAAAGACCTAGGTTAGTTCGAACAGACAACAGGAAACCTGTTAGCATCTAAAAAAGTGACATAAAGACTTCCATATTGTCAAAAATAAATCTCCGACATTTTATCTTACACACTAATAGTTATCTATTAGTGTTTTTATTTTGCTTGAAGGGTTGGATCACTTACTAGGCTTCTTATCAAATTTCCTTTCTTGCAAAATAACACTTTTAACACTAACATCATACAATATTTTTTCTACAGATACTAAAATGAACAAACAAGAATTCGTTCAAAATTAAAGCCATAAAATCCAAAATCAAGTTACTTAGAGCCGTCGACGCTTGAAGCGTACTCAGGCTTTAAGCATTTCTTAGTCAAGTCAAGCATGGAATCCCATTTAGGACGAAAGGTACCTGTTTCGCCTAATCGGTAGTAAATATTTTTGAAGACCTTAAAATCAGGTTGTTTTCGATTTGGACAGAGTTTCGAACATCGTCTCTGGGCACCTCGTCCATTAAACTTTTCCTTCATATCCCGAATTTCTGCATTTGAGGACAAATTGTTACTTAACTTAACGATAAACTCAAAAATGAAACATTTTCTCACAAAGCTATCTTACAATAATCAACAAACAAAGAACAACATGGAGGTTTCATAGCAACTGCATATCTAAATTTCATTTACTTTCTACGACTATAAGAAAAAATGTTGTTTGCAAATTAATAGTAATTGAACAGGGTGCACTAAACAATTTAAATATAAATATGTCCAAAACGGTAACTCCGGGCAACCTGAATTTAGAATACCTTTTTTACGTAATAAATATGAGAAAAGTATTATTTTCATTAAAAACTTAAATACACTGAGGCATAAAAAAGTTATGACCTAATAAATGTGCTAAAAATGCCGCAGATGCATTGTACATTAAAATTTCGCACAAAATCAATTTCATGTCCTTAAAAACCATAATTGGCAAATTTTGTAATAAAACGTTGATTTCTCTCAAAGTTATTAGAGAAAAACAAAAATGAAGTTTTAACTTTAACACCCTGTATCTCAGTTAATATCAACTTTCGGATATATACAACGACCTCGGGAAGGTCATTCCATAAGGATAAAATCCTTCAGATGAAAGAATTCTTAAATAATGTAGTTTGAGGAGTACTAAGCTAAACAAGCTATGGATGGGCGGCAGTGGTTCGTCGTATATTTCTGCTATTCGCCGCTCTGGGCGGAATTAAGAGGGCAAGGTCAGCAGAGCACTTTCCATGAAAATATTTGTAAAGGAGAAAGAGTCAAACCCCCAACCTGTCTTCTATGTTCTAGGCTGTCGAGGTTCTTCGTCAGCTCGTGGTCTCCGATTAGACGAATGACCCTCCTTTCGATGGAATCTAGTTGCCGAAGAGTATGTTTGGGTGCAGAGCTCCAGACATGAGAGCAGTACTCTAGTGATTGTTGAATCTGGGATTTGTATAGTATCAAAACGTGTGGAGGTGTGTATAACTTTTTGGTTCGCAAGAGTACACCAAGTTTCTGAGTAGCAATCTTGGCGATTGCCACAACGTAGTTATGCCAAGACATATTTCCTCCCAGATTGGCGCTCAGCAATATAATAGATGAAGCCAGTGGGATTGCGTGTCCTGCCATGACTATATCTACTACTCCAGAATTAGAGAAATATATTAAAAGGCCTTGTGACAGAGACAATTTAGAAGAGATTCAAAATAACTTTACTGAAGATAAAGCACAAACAGAAAATAAAGATAATACAGATGAACCAAAATCCTTTACTACAGAAAGATTAATGTTTGAAGTGTTCTCAGCTCTGGATGAAATCCAAGACACAGCGGACAAACCTGAAGGACACTCTTTATTAAAGCAAGAACAGCTAAATCTTAGAAAATCAACAAATACCATTCACAAATGTCTAACGCAGTTAATACACAAGATTGGAACGCTGGAACAACAAAATCTACATTTAATATACAAAGGAAACATTGGTAATAAAAAGCAAATGCAAGGACTGGACACACAAGAAAATACGGTAAGGCCAACATATGCAACAGTTAGTTCTTTACACATAAAAAACACAGATGGAATAAAAAAGCCAGAGAAAGAAACATGGACAACGCCAAAAATAAACAAGAAACTAGAAACAATTGTCACAATAGAAAATATTACTGAAGCAAAGAAAGCCAATGAACAACTTAAAAAGGAAATATCGCCTGAAGCAACTGACGGAGGTTTCAAGAGTATTCGTCATCTTAGAAATGGAGGTTTGGTTCTGGAAAGCCATACCAAGGAACAACAAGAGAAACTAAGAGCAGCACTTAAAGATAAATCTCATATTCAAATTAAAGATATACAAGACAGTAATCCAATGTTCCTAGTTTCAGGTATAGAAAAAGGAATACCCAATGATGAATTTTTAACTGAAATTGTCAGATTAAATAAAGAAATTGAAGTTGAATTGGGATACAAAGTCAAGGATAAAATCAGTGTTGTTGCCAAAAAACAATGTAGAAATCCAGATAAGGAGAATTGGATTTTGCAGGCACCTCCCGAGATTTCTAAATGGTTTCTGAAAAAAGAGAAGGTAAACTTTGACCTTCTGAAAGTATATGTAGAGGAATACATTAATCTGGCTATGTGTTTTAAATGCTCAGGTTTTGGACATGTGGCTAAATATTGCAAGGAAAGGCAATGTTGCCACAAGTGTGGTGAAGAACATCCCAGTAAAGATTGTGACAAGGAAGTGTTCAAATGTCCAAACTGCACGAAAATGAAATACGAGCAAGAACTAAACCACCATAGTGCACGGGATACAAAATGTCCAGTTTACCGAAGAAAACTTAGGCTATACCAAAATAATATTAATTATTCAGAATCTTTTTTATAAAAAAACCCCAAGAAAATAGTCGTGTCATATTAAATGTAAATACAGATAATCTGGAAAACAAAAAGAGTCAAAGCAACCGATTATCAATTGTACATCAGAATCTGCAGTCTATAGGAAATTCTGTGGATCTTATAGAGGACTTCTTAAGAGGGCAAACTGACTGTAGTGTATTCTGTGTGACGGAGCATTGGAAAACACACGACCAACTAAGAAATTTTGGAATCGAGGGATTTACATTAGCAAGTAGCTTCTGTAGAGAAATGGAAAACAGGCATGGTGGCAGTGCGCTATATGTTAAAAAAGGTATCCAATATCAATCCAGACTAGACATTAATAACATAAGTGAGGAATCAAACATTGAATGCTGCGGCTGTGAAATAAAACTGAAAGAAAAAAATATCGTAATAGTATCACTGTATCGGCCTCCAAGTGGTGACTTTGAAATGTTTTTAAATAAAATGGAGGAACTGTTGTTAATTTGTGTCAATAAGCCTGCTAATATAATTTTCATTTGCGGAGATTTTAATTTAAACTTTTTATCGAACTCAAAAATTAAAATGGACTTAATTTCAGTCATAAACTCATTTAACATTGTTCATACAATTTTTGAAAATACCAGGATTGTTGGCACAAGTGCAACATGTATTGATAATATACTTACTAATTTTGAAGGTAAAATGACTACCCAGATACTACACCCGTGTATTTCAGATCATACCGCACAAAAGTTAGTAGCAGATTTTGAAGTGAATAACCAAACTTTTGTTAAAAAAAGAATGTTTAATGAGAACAATAAAACTAAATTCAGAGATGCTCTTAAAACTGTAGACTGGCAAATACTTTATAATATTGATAGACAACTAGTTGATGATCAGTGGGCAGCGTTTATGAGGATATTCTTGTGTAAATTTAATGAAAGCTTTCCGCTTCGAAAGCTTCCCTCTAGAAATGTAAACAAACCAAAGTATTTGCGGAATGATCCAGAGATAAGAGAGTGTAAAAAAGAACTATATATATTGTATGTACTGAAAAATGTAAATAATAATTGTAAGTATTTATACACAGAAAAAAAGAAAAGTTATGAACATCTATTAAGGGAATGTAAGAAAAAACAAATATCTGATAGGTTAAGAAATTCAGACAATAAAAGTAAATCCGCTTGGGCAATAGTCAATGAAATTAAAGGGAAACCACATTTTAATGAAATTAACATTGAGGGTGATAAACAAACTATTGCCAACGCGTTTAATGCATTTCTAGTTAACATCGCCCCAAAATTATTGGCTGAATTAGAAACCTTACCCTTCAGTGCAAATATCGAAAATAACCCCGTAAATATTGAAGTAGAATTGGCTGATGAACAGGAAATATTTGAAATAGTAAAAAAATTAAAAAATAAGTTTAGCTGTGGATATGGTGAGATATCTAATAATATAATAAAATATGTAATATCGGAAATATTAAAGCCTCTCTTGTACATAGTTAACAATTCGATATATTTTGGAATATTTCCTGATCGGCTGAAGCAAGCATTGGTAGTACCTGTTTTTAAGAAGGGTGATGAAACGAGCATCGAAAATTATCGTCCAATTAGTTTACTTCCGTCCTTTTCCAAGATATTTGAGCGAGTAATGTGCAATCGAATCATTAAATTTATGACGGATAATAATATATTAAACAATAATCAACATGGGTATATTCAAGGAAAATCAACGCAAACGGCACTATTTGAATTTACGACAAGTATCTTGGAAACACTGGAAAATGGTGATATCCCTTTGGGCCTATTCCTCGATCTTTCAAAGGCATATGACACTCTAAACTATGAAATACTCTTCAAGAAAGTAGACCTTTATGGCATAAGAGGACCAGCCTTAGAATGGATAAAATCATACTTATCAAGAAGAGAGCAAAGGGTTGTAATAGGTAAAGGTAGTAACAAAGTGTTTTCAACGAGTGAAAGTATTACTATAGGAGTACCACAAGGAAGTGTAATAGGTCCATTACTATTTGTGTTATATGTAAATAATATTGATGAATTATATGGAATACAACAAATGTGTAAAATCATAAATTATGCAGATGATACTAATATTTTACTAGCATACAGAGACTCTCTTGAAAGTATCCAATTATTTATGATAGAAGTAAACAGGTGGTTTGTTAAAAATAAATTAATTTTAAATAACTCGAAGACAGGTATTACTCTATTCAAGACTAGCCGATCAATAGTAGATGAACCGGAAACTGTAAATATAAACAACTGTGATATTAGGCTGAACGAAAGCAATAAGTTTTTGGGCATGTTTTTAGATAATAAGTTATCCTATGAAACTCATGTTCAATATGTTGTAAATAAACTAAATGCAGTGTCCTATACCCTAAGAATTTTAAGTAGATATGTAAATTTGGAAACTAGAAGAGTCATGTATTATTCTAATTTTGAATCTAGAATTAGATATGGAATATTGATGTATGGGAGTTGCAGGGACGTATTGAGGGTCTTTGTCTGTCAAAAGAGAGCAATAAGGATAATTCTTAATATGGCTCCAAAAGAAACATGTAGAGGTAAATTTAAACAGAAAGGACTCTTGACCGTTTTTGGAATTTACATACAGGAATGCATATTGTTCTTTTTTAAATATAGACACATTTTTAAAGATAGTGAAGCGCAACAAAAATATTCCACTCGAACATATAATTACACCTACCCTAAACATAGATTGGCTTTGTATGAAAAGGGTGCCTATTACCAGTGCATTAAATTTTACAATACTCTACCAAATTATATAAAGGAAATTACAAATTTAAAAAAGTTGAAAAAATCAATATTTAGGTTAATTGTAGACATAGAGCCATATACAGTTGATGAATACTATAGATATTTAAATAGAAACATTTAGAAGTAATTCAGTGTCATCTATGATGTAATTTACTTTCTTTTCTTTTGACACTATTTTATTGTATGCTTGCGTACTTTTAAAATAAAGAGTTTATTTATTTATTTATTTATTTATCCGGTTCTGTAATGTTAACTTTTTTAGAGAAAGCTGCTGCCTGGGGTTTTTAGCGTTAAATTCAACTTGGTTACTGTCACTCCTAGCGAAAATTTCTTCCAGGTCTTTGTTAAGGTGTGATACTTCATGCTATCTGCAAAGACGAGCGTCGGCAGCCGATGTTTGTGCATTCAAAGAGAAAGAAGATACAAGTGTGCTATCGTCAGCAAAGCTAAATATCGGATCAGTTTGCAATAGAAAGTTGTTAATGTAGAGTAAGAAGAGAGTGAGAGACAATATGGATCTTTGAGGAACACCGGCATTGATAGTGAAGGTATGAGAGAAATCCGTCAATCGCCACTTGCAGAGAGCGGTCCTTAAGAAAGCTAGATGACAACCATGCACAGAATCGACTGAGCATACCATAGGATCGCAATTTACTTAGAAGCCCCTCATGCCAAACACCATCAAAGGCTTTAGAAATATCCTGTGCAACAGCCCGAGACTCCCCATGATGTTCGATTGCGTTGTTCCAAAGATGAGTGACATAGGCTAGAAGGTCTCCAGTTGATCTGGACTTTCGAAAACCATATTGATGTTCGCTGATAATGTGGAAGCCTTCCAGGTACTTTAGAAGTTGTTTGTTAATAGCTTCTCTATTTCTTTGGATATAACTGAAAGCAATGCGACTGGTCGATAATTGTTAGACAGAGTTCTCTTACCTTTCTTTGGAATTGGCTGAACTCGCGCCGTCTTCCAGCTGGATGGAAATATTCCCTTTTTGTAGAATAAGTTCAAAAGTCTACAAGATACTGGTGTGTTGTAAACGAAAACAAAGATATATATGGCCACAACTTAAGAACAAAAAACAATCTAAGAAATTATTATGCAAGAATAAAAAGACTCAGGATTCTCCTATTTACAGAGGTATGCAGATCTTTGATAAAATACCTAAAAGTGTATTAGGTGGAAATATAAAAAACTAGTAAAAACTCAAAAAGTTTCTAAAATACAGAGACAATGATGTTAGACTAGGACCTATAATATAATATGATATAATTACTATTATCAAGCAAACTCATGTTTATATTTAAAATGATTTTATAGTTGCATTTGTTATTAGGCCTCGGTCGAGGCCATTGTACAGTTTAGGGGTCAGTAATAAAATAAATGATTTATTATCATTATAATCTCGTAACTTACCGACCTTAGTGAGACACCCTGTATAAAATGAGAAAAAAACAATGTAGCTCATGGTCATTAAATTCGGTACACCTGCATGACTTTCAATTCCTAGGATTTTTTCATAATAAAATTTTTCGATTTTTTGTGAAAACCAGGCACTTTACCTAGACAGAAAATAAAAATAATGCTACGGTCTGTAGGCCTGCTTGATTTCATAAAAATCAAAATATGCTAATTTTATTTTCTAATCAAGTCAAATTTCAATTCGAAAATTTTTTTGTCATTAGAAATGTAGGTTCGCTTATCCTGTAGGACTCTACGGAAAGCCATAACCTGAGTAATTCCAACTACGCCGAAATCGAACTTTATCACAAAATTATCGACATTAAAGAAGTCGTCGTGATATCTCGCGAGAATATTTTCTGATTTTTCTTAAATTTATAAATTGAAAAGAATTTCAGGATGTGCTGTTGTTATTAATAGAACTAGTACTATTTTGGCACCAACATCCTGGATATGTTCATATTAATCGAGAAACTGAATTAACTGCAAAAATATTTAATTATACTGCTTATAGATTATAATCCTTATTAAAAAAAGGTTTAAATTTACTCCAAATGTTGTGAAATAATGAGAATTATAATTAATAGCTAATTTTCTTACTGTTCTTATTTTGGTTGTATTTTAGAATATGGGGACGAACAGGAAATTATTTTTCCGGATGATTCCGAGGAAAAAAGAGGCTTTGTATCCAGAATAGGAGGAAATCCCAAATGTGCAGACGGCCTTCCATTTTGCGAGGAGGTAGATGGATATCCCTACAACCATCTTAAACGAGTTCTGCAACAAAATTCAATGCTTAAAGTTCTTTTTGGACAAGATGAGGTGAGTACAGATGCAGTCAAAAATAGTTGTATAAGCACGCGAGATTACCATAAACAGCCATGAAATCAGAGCTACTAAACAGAAACAGAACAAACTAGCAACTTCAACCAGAACGAAAACTTTTATTTGGATATTAGTGACTTATTATCTTCCCGTCGCGAATCGGTAAACATTAAAGGGTTTCTGTTTGTTTCCATTTCCGGCAACACTGTCGTATGTACAGTACACTGTTGTATACTGTAAAATAACTATAAAACCGAAACATATATGCACTGACAGACTTTTGTGTACTTAAAGAATGTTATGTAGGGTATTTTAAAATAAATATGCAGTATGTCTTGTGAAGAACTAAACGAACAAGTCTGCCTGCTTGACAGGTGGTATTAATATCATATAATTATTTTTCCATACATATATATATACAGGGTGTCCCAAAAGTAATGGGACACAGAGCAATAGCAGACTCCTTAAGGCGAAATAATGCGATTTATTCAAACTTGCCTTATCCCAAAATTGATAACAACCAAGATACAGGGTGTCAAAGTTTTAATTTTATTTTCGTTTTTTTGCGATTATTTCTTAACAAAACGACATAACAGCACAAAATTAGGGATTTTGGGGTTTTTTGAGATGAGGAATTCAAAATTATCCATATTTTTTGTGTAACCAGTAGAGGGCGCTATCAATGGCATGCCCCACTTATTTTAGCTGGCATAACTTTTTTTAGGCTACGTATATCGATCCGGCTAATAAAAAATAAGGTTACTTTACTTCTTTTACATCAAAAACATATACCTTATTGAAGTCGCTAGGAGCAACCATTTTCGAGATAATGGCATTTCATATGTCCAATTAATCTAAATACGTGGTCCAAAAGCAACGGAAAGAAAATCGAGCTACGGTGAATTTCTGACTTAAAATGATTGTAAATCAGCTACATTTGCTAGGTGTCAAAGTTAGGTTAGGTAAATACTTAAGGTTAACTTTTTTTCTAATAAAAAAGCTTTTTCATATGGAATTAGTAATTTTATTCCAATCAAAAATTTTATTTAATACTTATTAAAATCATTTAAAATTAACAAAATAGTTAGAAATAAAAATGGTAACGCCGTGATAGCAATTGTTCAAAATGGCCACCATACACCACAATACATTTTGCTATACGTTTTACAAAAGACTGTCGGATTTTAAACAGGAGATCTTCATCATTTCTGAGCAGATTAACAGAATTTATAATTTTTTCATTTAACTCATTACGGTGGTTTATTGAACTGTTATAAACAATGGTTTTCAAATAACCCCAAATGCAAAAGTCCATTGGATTAAAATCGGGACTTCGCGCCGGCCAAATCAACGGGCCACCACGGCCTATCCAACGTTCAGGGAACTGTTCAGTTAAATAATTTCGCACTTGTCTGGAGAAGTGTGCCGGCGCCCCGTCTTGCATGAAATACATATTTTGCCGGACGTTTAGTGGTACATCTTCTAAAAGCCCTCCAAGTTCATTTTGTAAAAAATTCAAATATGAATCTCCGTTTAGAGTTGGCGGTAATTCAAAGGGGCCTATAAGATGATCTCCAATAATTCCACACCAAATGTTGACCTTAAACTCGTGTTGGAAATGTCGTTCAACAACTAAATGCGGGTTTTCATTTTCCCACGCATGTCTGTTTCGATAATTGAATACACCCCGTCGAGTAAATGTCGCCTCGTCCGTGAACAACACACGATTTAGAAACATTGGATCTGTATTTTGCAAATTTTGGAAGAAATGAGAAAACTGAAGTCTGGCTGGAAGATCAGGCGGCAGTAAACACTGTACGGGTGTAAAGTGGTATGGGTACAGGCCTTCATCGTGAAATATTCTAACAATTGAAGATTTACTTACACCTGTAGCTGCCTTCAATCTCCTCGAACTCACTTCTGGATTTTCCGCTACACGAACTAAAATCTCTTCTTCCTGTTCTGGTGTTATATTTTTTGGACGGCCCGAAACATCTTTTTTTGTCGAAACGAACCAGTCTCTCCTAGTCGGCCATAAATATTTTGAAATAATTTCCGGTTTGGTTACCTTCTATTCGGGAACAGTGCTTGGTACCTGCGCCCTGCACTCCGACCATTAAAATTTTCTTGTGCGTAAATACAAAGCATATCACGCATTTCTGCATTGGAAAATAAATTATGTCGAGGCATTACTAAAAAATTGAATAATATCTGCGTATTGTACTTAGAAAATTAATAACTTTGACAGATGATACTTTGTGTAACATGTTGTTGCCTTAGAAACGTCGTTGTTTTTAATCAAGGCCAGCTGTGATAAATAATAATAATACGAATACACAAATATTTTAGTATTCTTGCATTAGAAATAAATATGAAATGCCATTATCTCGAAAATGGTTGCTCCTAGCGACTTCAATAAGGTATATGTTTTTGATGTAAAAGAAGTAAAGTAACCTTATTTTTTATTAGCGGGATCGATATACGTAGCCTAAAAAAAGTTATGCCAGCTAAAATAAGTGGGGCATGCCATTGATAGCGCCCTCTACTGGTTACACAAAAAATATGGATAATTTTGAATTCCTCATCTCAAAAACCCCAAAATCCCTAATTTTGTGCTGTTATGTCGTTTTGTTAAGAAATAATCGCAAAAAAACGAAAATAAAATTAAAACTTTGACATCCTGTATCTTGGTTGTTATCAATTTTGGGATAAGGCAAGTTTGAATAAATCGCATTATTTCGCCTTAAGGAGTCTGCTATTGCTCTGTGTCCCATTACTTTTGGGACACCCTGTATATTATATAAATATATTATATGATATTAATACCACCTGACAAGCAAACGGACCATAAGTTGCTAAAATCAAAAGCAAACATGAAAGTTGAAAAATGTTCCGATTTGTTGCTAAATTGTTGAAAGACAATGTGTTGCTGTTTTGTTGGTTTGGTGTAGAACGACATTTAAGCCATAGATTAGCGGAACTTTTTTCAAAAAAACCTTCTCAACTCAAATTTACATAGTACCTTGCCAGAAAATTTTATTTTAAATGCGCTTTTCTGTTAATAAATTAAAAAATAAATAGAATAACATAAAACGTAGTCTGTATTATACCTGATAAAACAAGTTCATCAAATTGAAGTTACCTTATTCAGACTACCCACGGTTATTCTTTCTGTCTATCAAGATTGTCTGTATTTTGCCAACCCAATATTTACGCGGTCCCAATTGCAACGTGGCCACGCTGGAAACACAACAATATGCAGGGATTCGACTTGACATGAGAACACTGACTGTAACAGTAAAACCAATTGAGCGTGGTCCCGAGATATTTTTACCTGCGGCGCCTTTCCGCTATAATGTATTATCCCCAAATTTAAAACTGAAATTATTCCACTGGGTGGCATATAAAAGATAGGCAAAAGTGAAAACATATCATCCCACCTATTCAGGCCGGTGAACATGCCGTAAGAGATCGGATATCTTGTGAGGTACGGTAATGCGAGAAGCCAAGGGTTGATGGCTCTTAGGCGAGCAGCGTAAGACCGTGGATCGTGGTTCGGAGCAAACGTTAAGCTGTAGGTCCCCTCGGGAATGGTCCTATATAGCTAGGGAATTCGTGTAGACCGAAACGGCTCATGTACAAAAAATTTTCGAGTAGGCATTTTCTGAACAAATTTAAAATATTTTGAGAATTTTTAAAATATTTTTCATTTTTATCTCCATTATCTTATAAAAAATTTGTACTTAAGCCGTTTCGAGCCACACGAATTCACTAGCTTTTTATGTATCTAGTGCAAAAAGGTATTATTTATATTAGTTATCGCAAGTTTTTTTTGCCAAGAACACAATAGTAGGTACCTATAATAATACCTATAATTACGGGTGTGTCAAACTTTTCTTCAGAAGGGCTGTTCAACATCAACACAATGTATAAAATAGCGCAAGGAGGCGAGGCTTAGCCGGTATACGCACTAAGCGGTTAACGGATGCAGGTAGCCATCCAGTTGACCGCAAGCAATGAAATATTATTCTTGTCTAGTTGTGTTTTTTTTCTGATATTTCCGAGTGTTTTAAAGTTTGCTATAAAAAAAACTGTGTACTGTATAATGGTGGGGTGTGCAACCTATGGTTGTAAAAGCTGCAGCACTAGGAAGGAGCCTGGAGTTACTTTTCAGAGGTAATTAATAAAATGATATATTTCATCTGCAATACATGATACGTGGAAAGAAAACTAAATATTCTCCTGAACTTAGAAAATTTGCCATAACACTCAGTTTTCTTTTTCACCTAAAGCATACGATTATGTGCGTAAGGAATTTAACACCTGTTTATCCCATAAAAGCACCATCGAGAGGTGGTTCAAAAACGTTAATGCTATTCACGAAAGAATCTTTTGTTACATTAAAGCTGCAGGTACCGTTTTCAAAAAAACCTACTGTGGTAGCTCTTGTTGTCGATGAAATTTCTATCAAGAAGAAAATTGAGTGGGATGGCGAAAAATGTTATGGGTATTTTAACTATGGAGTTGATTTAAATGATGATAGTAATACTGTGGCAAAGGAGACTTTGCTGGTGCCAGCAATCTGGTGTCACAGTGCATAAAATTAATTTCTGAAACTGGTGCTTATGTAGTATCTGTTACATTTGATGGTGTCCCATCTAATATTACAATGGCAAATATTCTGGGCTGTAACACAGACTCAGCAAATATTAAACCCTATTTTTCCATTATTGACAGTGATATTTTTATATTTTATGATCCGTGTCACATGATAAAATTAATAAAAAATGCGTTTGGAGAAAAAAGTGTGGATCAAGATGAGGGTTATATTAAATGAGAATATGTAGATAAATTCATGAAATTGCAAGACTCGGGGTTTTGTATTTGGGAAATAAATTGCGTAAAGCCCATGTGAATTTTTTTAAACAAAAAATGAAGGTGAATCTGGCTGTGCAGTTACTGAGCGAGTCTGTAGCAGATGCTCTGTTATTCTGCGAAAACGAATTGGAACTAGATGAATTTTAGGGCTGTATACCAACAGCACACTTTATTAAAATGTTTAATACTATACAATATATACAAACTCGATATTTTAAACAGTAGATCCCCCATTCCGCCAAGGTTTAAAAGGCATTGTGCGCTAATAATATTGAACGAACTAAAATTTTTATTCAAAAAGCAATTGAATATATTTCAAAATAATAATATTTCAAGATGGGCAGTTATTTTTATTTCCAGAAGGAAGACAGGTTTTCTTGGAGTAATTATTTCTTTAAAAAGTAGTTTGTTATTATATGATGAATTAATTATTGAAAAAAAAATTATAAAATAAGCCAAGACCACTTAGAATTATTTTTCAGTTCTATTCGTAGCCGGGGTGGTTGGACAACAATCCTACAGGGTGTCCACAAAGGGTAGGGGGTATTTGTATCTGCGCTATTCATGTTACGGCTCTGTGGGGTGGAGCCGCGAAAGGATGGGCTGTTGCGCTACTGTTTGGAGATTTAGTAGCCATGGAAGCGTATCCCGGCAACCATCGTGCTTTTTGCATTCGCGCCTATTATCGTAATGGTGATTCGATGGTGACAGCCCAACGTTTATATCGCGCAGAATTTAATGTACGGAATGCACCGAAGGACGATACCATTAGAAAATGGATTCGAATGTTTGAGAATACTGGTTCAAGTGTAAAAATTCTCAATCAAGGTCGCCCGCGCTCTGTTCGAACCCAACAAACGATTGATGAAGTGAGAGTTTCAGTACGTCAAAATCCGTCCCAATCAGTTCGTAAACGTAGTCAAGAAGTACACATTAAAAAATCGTCGTTGCACAAGATTATGAAAGTAGATTTACATTTAAAAGCCTATAAAATTCAGCTTGTTCAAGAACTAAACGTTAACGACTATCCTCTACGACTAAATTTCGCTAATGAAATGCTTGAACGTTTCCCAACGTTTGAAAACATTATTTTTAGTGACGAAGCGAACTTCCACTTAAACGGGCATGTAAACAAACAAAACTGCCGCTTCTGGGGCACCGAAAATCCACGAGAGAAACACGAGCGACCACATAGTCCAAAAGTTGTCGTATGGGCTGCCTTGTCTAGTGAAGGCATCATTGGACCTTATTTTTTTGAAGACCAACGAGGGCGGGCACTTACGGTAAACAGTGAACGTTATTGCAATATGTTAACTAACTTTTTGAATCCACAACTGCAGGACTTTGAAGGTTTTAATGATGAAACATGGTTTCAACAAGATGGGGCTACTTGCCACACCTCCAACCAATCGCTTGCGGTTGTCAATCAGCTCTTCCCAGAAAAAGTGATCTCTCGTCGAGGCACTATCAACTGGCCCCCGAGAAGCCCCTATCTTACACCCCTAGACTATTTTTTGTGGGGACCAAAGATCTTACAAACTCCAGATAGAATTGTTTACATTTGAAGTCGACGTAAGGACTGTAAACGTGCACTCCCCACCTTGGTGTTATGCTTGCAGCATAGCCAGATTGTCCTATTTATCGCTAAGGTATCTGCAAAATCCCAATTAAAAATTTGTTAAATTGACAATTACAACTGGTTTAAGGTTAATCCGCAATTGCTTTTAAAATAAATTTATTTCCCAATAATTTTAATATAAATTGTGAATAGGCCTTGAGAGATTTAGAAAAAAAATATTATTATTATACATAAAAGTTTGAAATAAACCGACTGCACTCTGACAACATCAAGTTAAAAGTTAATACGCTCGCCGGCAAAAGATCAATCTTTATCAATGGATCGGATTATAGTAAAGAATACACTGTTGCTACTCGCTGCTAACTGCTTTTAAGGGAGTGTTTATATATTTTCGTTGTTTTTATTTTTTTTTTGTGAGTATTGGTGAAAAATCGTCTTTATTATAAACAATGATGGTGCATTCATGTATAGTTTGTAAAAGAGTGGATCATTTAAGCAAGGATTTATCTTTTCTTCGGTAAGTATGGTTATGTTTTAATATGATTGTATTGATATGATTTCTGATATAACCATTGACGTTTAAAAGCTTATGGACCGGTCCGTGGTGCTAGTCCGGGCAAAAAGCAGTCGAGTTGGTTTATTTCTTAATATAAATCTTGCATTTACAAGATGGTTGAGTCTTGTGCGGCCATAAAATACTTCACTAGAAGATGCAATGGTGTTAAATTAAAATTTCACAGGTTAGTAAATATATTTAGAAATTTGATTTTGAGTTTGCATCACTATGAAAATTCGGTTTGTTTAAGAATGTACCAAATGTTTATCCACTTCGTTAGGGTACTAAAGGGTCGTAGCCTACGCCAAATTTGGATACATGCCCTTAGAAGGAATAATTATAGTCCAGGTGATACAACAATTATTTGTGAGAAACACTTCACAAAAGAAGATTATGGAGGTAATGTACCGGGTGTCCCACTAAGAATGGCTCTCGGCCGTATCTCTAAAAGTGTTAGTCGTATGGCTTGCGGAAAAATTTTTTAATATGAAAAGTGATCATAAGAAATTGCTGGAAATTATTTTCAAGTTTCTCAGTCGAGCGCTAGAGGGCGCAACCGTAACGGTAAATCCGTAAAGCTTAGTTTTTTCAAAAGTTGCCGCGTTAAGGTATATTGAAAATAGCATTATCGTATACTTTAAGGTTTTATGAAGAAATTTTACTTATAACATATTTTTGTCACTTTTAAAATAAAGTGGTGGGGGAAGGTTGAACATTATTTTAAATAAATGCCTACAACTCCGGGTTGGCTCAACAGAATTTAGTGAACTTTGTTTTGTTAAAAAGAGGTTCCCTTACTCTATACTTTACTGTATAAACTAAGACAATATGACTTTTAAAGTAGGCGCTAGAGGGAACTATTTTACAACTTAAAAACATTGCGCATTTTTTCAAAAATTTTAAATACAACAGTATATTTAATTTTACTTCATCACAAAGATTAATAAAAGCCTAAAAAACTGGCGAAAACCACAACTTGATATCTTTTTTCAAACCAGAGATATTAACAACAACAAACTTTGACGTAAAAGCACCTAATTTTAAATTAGATTTTGTTTTTCCAAGGCCTATTTGACTTTTGAAAAAACCTGTACCGTTGAAACTTAAATATAATCATATTTTTCCGTGTTGATTTTTGTTCTTGTTAATATCTCCGGTTTGAAAAAAGATATCAAGTTGTGGTTTTCGCCAGTTCTTTAGGCTTTTATTGATCTTTGTGATGAAGTAAAATTAAATATACTGTTGTATTTAAAATTTTTGAAAAAATGCGCAATGTTTGTTAAGTTGTAAAATAGCTCCCTCTAGCGCCTACTTTAAAAGTCATATTGTCATAGTTTATACAGTAACGTATAGAGTAAGGGAACCTCTTTTTAACAAAACAAAGTTCACTAAATTCTGTTGAGCCAACCCGGAGTTGTAGGCATTTATTTAAAATAATGTTCAACCTTCCCCCACCACTTTATTTTAAAAGTGACAAAAATATGTTATAAGTAAATTTTCTTCTGGAAACCTTAAATTATACGATAATGCTATTTTCAATATACCTTAACGCGGCAACTTTTGAAAAAACTAAGCTTTACGAATTTACCGTTACGGTTGCGCCCTCTAGCGCTCGACTGAGAAACTTGAAAATAATTTCCAGCAATTTCTTATGATCACTTTTCATATTAAAAAATTTTTCCGCAAGCCATACGACTAACACTTTCAGAGATACGGCCGAGAGCCATTCTTAGTGGGACACCCGGTACATGGGAATAAAATACTGAAGAAAGGAACAGTCCCGTCAAAATATTTTACATCTTTATTTTTCTATATTTAAACAACGTTTGCAGTGTAACAAGTACGTGAAGACAGGTTTTATATAATTTATTTATTTATTTTTATTTATTTGATCTAACTTGTTTAGATACATATTATTTTAATTTACTTATTTAATTAATCACTTTAGTGTACAATATGCCTTAGTGGCTTGTGTGTGCATTTTTTTAAAGAATCATCCTTTTCACAGTTTATAGTAAAATTATTAGAAATAAACTTATTTTAAGATTGTAATTGTCAAATTTACATTTTGCAAGGTATCTTAGTGATAAATATGACAATCTGGCTAGAAATATACACTTTTATATCTGGAGAGTATCATCCAGTAATGAATACACCAAAAATATTGATGCTAAGCATAAATAGTTAAATCTATCCTTGGATACACTGTATATAAAAACTGGATCAATATGTCTATCTTTTTTATAAATATCCAATATTCGAAACTACACTTTTTGAATAGATAATATAGTTAAACGTAAAGAATCTCAAAGTAAATTATACGCCTTTGTTGGGCTTTTTGCCCAGACTAGCTCCGCTCCGAAACGAGGAAGGCCGCGAAGAACCTTTTAAACGGTATTGGATTTAACCAGACTTCAACATTGTTGCCATTAGCGAGACAAACATATTTTGTCACTCTTCCACCCATTACTGATTTTCAATAACATTTCAAACAATCACAAACTCACTTTCCAACAGATTTATGAATGGAGTGTTGGCCCTGTGGTGGGGACACATTAAACAAAAAGCGTACGTAAATAAACCGAGAACTCTACTGCAATTGAAGCACAACATTCGCACCGAAATGGCCGCCGTTCCCACAGAGATGTGTAGACGCGTAATGGATAATTTCCGTTGTCGGTAGGCATTTGGACAACGTTACCTTTGCCACTTAATTTTCCAAAATTTTGTCTATAATTTAAAAAAAAAATAAAAAAATTCTTACTTGCTTTCTTATTATTCAATTTATAAATACCCCCTACCCTTTGTGGACACCCTGTACATCCCGCCAGTTTACTGCAGTTTATAAGAAACCGCTAGTAAGGGCGGTGAATCGAGGAGGAGGTATGGGAAACTGTATACCTCTTTGAGGATATTCCGATTTTAGTGGGCAGCAGATCAGAAGACCATGAATTAAATATAGTTCCAAGAAGGTTTCGGTTGCATTGAAGCACTTCACGGAGAAAAAACGAATTTTCTTAAATCCTTAATAGCTAAATAAAAACATGATGGTTTAACTTATCTTTCAAAGGACGTTATTCAAATTTGCAAACATGTGAACACCTTTAAGGATTTATGAAAATTCGTTACATGACACAAGACTTAAATTGAAAAATAAAATTATGTGTGATTGTTTGCAAATAGAATATTTCAACTGCCATATATAGGAAACAAACAGCAAACACATATATTTTTTGATAGAGTATGGTGTCAACTTATTTAAAAATTGGAATTTATTTCCTTTCGCAAAAGAAATGTGAGATATCAAATCCCATTCAAAACCGATAAAATAGGCTTTGTCTAAATGTATTGTTAGAGGTTTAATTATCTTTTCCTACGACCATGAAATGCACTTTCACGCATCACTACTAATGCTATCATTATTAAAAATTATTATTTAGAATTTTTTTTATTTTAAGATATACTTGATACACTTGAGTGATGCCAACTGTTATACACTCGTTAAAACCTATATTTACGTACTTTTCACACAATGTACTATATCATATGTCTATATTATATAGGTTGCTTTTTATCAAACAACAAAAATTCTGATGTTTCTCACATATATTTGTGTAAAATTATATTTTCATTAAATAATAATGTGGGGCATTTTAAGAAACTTATTTATATACGCTACGCCACTGGCAAACTTTGTCTGGTGTGATTTGGTCATAATTCCCAAGTTATAACACCGTATCCCCTCTTTTGTCTAATGGGTCGGCAACCTTTTGTTGTAAATGGGCCAAATATTTTTCATGGGGATCAGTGCGGGCCGCACTTTCAGTAGGTATACATACAATATTTATGTACAAATATTTTAGTTTTAAAAATAAAACGCTAAGTGTATATTTTAACGACATTTATTGTATTTAATAAAATCAATGAGATTTTTGTGATTGCATTTGACTTGCAAGTTTTTTAATATCAGCTTGCATTTTTGAAGTAGAGACGCGTAGTATTGCGTCTAAATGTGAATTCGATAACCGAGAACAGTGTTTGTTTTTTCGATAATTCAGAATTGAAAAAGTTTGTTCACAAATATATGTACTACCAAACATAGTAATTATTTGCTGAGCAAACCTTTTTAAATCCTTGTAGTTTTCAGAAGGCAAACTACCATAGAAATCCACCATATTAGTTTTTTCCTTAAAAGCCATTTTAAGTGTGTTATCACTTTGCAAATCTATCACGTTGATTTGCAAATCGCTTGGTACATTACCGATATCTACTGCAAAGGGGTTTTCGAAAATCTCCATCTTACGTGAGATCTTTTTGAAATCAGCAAACCGGTTTTCAAACTCAGTTTGTAGTTGCATTAATGCACTTTTTATTTTAGTATTTTGCCAAATAATATTTATTCCAGCTTCTTCTACTGCTTTCTTGCAATTTGGAAAATGATCGAGTTTCCTTTCATCGATATGCTTGATAAATAATGTTAGTTTCATTTCAAATGATTTAACATCTGAATACATATTGCATATCAATTTATTTTTCCCTTGTAAACGTGTATTGAGTATATTCAGTTCGGCAGTCAAATCAGTTAAAAACCCAAGATCTACAACCCACTGGTGGTTGGAAAGTTCGTGTATTGCCTTTCCTTTCATCTCCATAAAGTTACAAATTTCTTTCCTCAAATAAAAAAATCGTTGAAGTACTGCTCCTCGGCTTAGCCATCTTACTTCACAGTAATACATCACGTCACCATATTCAGCTTCCACATCTTCCAAAAACTTTTGGAACTGGCGCATGGCGGTGAGTAAGCCCATTTTTTTTTATAAAATTAATAGCTGATACAACGGTATCCATTATTTCTTTCCACGATAAAACTTTGCAACACAATGCTTCTTGATGGACAATACAGTGAAATGTAAATGGAACTTCCGATCCAAACTCTTGCAGTTTGCTGTTGACTCTTCCGACAACACCTTTATTATGACCGTTCATATTTTTCCGCCGTCCGTGGTGATGCTAGTTAATTTATCCCAGCTCAAGCCACACGAAATACGAAATCAGAGCTTGGTCCAAGTGGTGAAATAAATCCTCTCCCTTTGTAGTTCCTTCGAGACTGCACATTTTTAATAACTCCTCATAAACAGAAAAGTTTTCGTCAATTCCTCGTACAAATATAAGGAATTGTGCCGTATCCGACACGTCCGTACTTTCGTCCATCGCAAGAGAGAAGTAAGTAAAATACTGCGCTTTATCATTAAGTTGTTCACGCAAGTTAGCACCCAAGTCTTCAGTGCGTCTGGTGCAAGTTCTAGCAGAGAGACTAACGTTTTCAAACATTTTTTTTCTGTTCCGGGCATACTTCCTCCGCGATAGCTAAGACACAATCTTTTACAAGTTCACTGTCAGTAAATGGGCGACAATGCTTTGCAATTATCTCTGCTACTTTGTAGCTGGCACGAGCAGCTGATTCGCTTTTGTCTGTTACAACTTTAAAGGTATTCTGCTGATTTTTGAGTGACGATTTCAAGTTAATGATTTTGTTTTTTCGAGATTCCCCTTCAAGACACTGAAATTTAGTTTTGTGCTCAATATCATAATGTCGCTTCAGGTTATATTCCTTTACTACGGAAATACTCTTTTGACAGATTAAACATAGTGGTTTTTCTTTAAATTTGATAAAAAAATATAAATTTGTCCATGCTTCATTAAAAATCCGTCTTTCATCAACGATCTTCCTTTTTTTAGAAGCCATCTTGGGTGTATAAATCTGTAACAATACAGAAACATAAAAATATGTATTTATTTTTACGGAAAGAGTCATAGTTTTGTCCTATATAAAATCCTTAAATAAATACTCCCCCAGTGAGCAATATTTTTATTCAAAAAACAAAATCGTAAAATTTATGTCAAGTATACCTAAAGTACACCTTTATTGACGAGTAAACAAATACTATCGTTGTGAAAATTTTAAAAGCAATAATTATTAGCCTGAAAAACTCCATACGCATTGAAAATATCTGCCGAGAAAGAATAAATAACGCCGACGCGACTCGAACCCGCAGCCTTTTGATTGCTGGTCAGATGCTCTCGCCATTGAGCAACGTCGGCTTATTCCCATTCCGCCAAATAACTAAATATGTACAAGTATTTATTCATTCAACAGTCATTGCTTTTTTTTTTTCAACAATTATTTCTTATTAATTTTTTCGCCTGAACCTACCAACTTTATTTTTTTGTAGAGAAGGCAATTGTAACTTCGAGTCCCATCGGCGGTATTTATTCTTTCTCGAAAGGTATTTTCAATGTGTGTGGAGTTTTTTAGGCTAATAACTATTGCATATAAAAATTTCATATCAATAGTGCTATGCATAAAACCATATCTTAAAAAGTTAATTATTGTAAAAAATTAAATAATATCCGACAAGTATATATTTCACCAATAAATGTAGATGTCATTCGTCTCGACGCCACCTAGTGGGGAATTAAGCATTTACAATTACCTTTCCTACAAAAATTAATAAGCAACAATTGCTGAATGAAAAAATACAAGCATATATTGAGTTATTTGGCGGAATGGGAATAAGCCGACGTAGCACAATGGTGAGAGCAGCTAACCGGCAGTCAGAAGGTTGCGGGTTCGAGTCCCGTTGGCGGTATTTATTTTTTCTCGGAAGCTATTTTTAATGTGTATGGAGTTTTTCAGGCTTATAAAAATATTACATTCATAGTGCACCTCGTCTTAAAAAGTTTATCATTGTAATTTTTTTTTTAAACTGTCGTAAACTCATGGATACTTTAATATTGCATTGTTATATTCATTACTTGTAATGTTAGGAATAATATTATTATCATGCAGTAGGTAGGTACTTACCAAAAACACTAAGAGAATTCACAAAACAGATTTTATAAAAAAATAAAACTTGCAGCGAATGTAAACGCCGACGTGGGTGGGTAGTTAGCGCAGCGCGAGCGAACGAGTAGTGTTACTGGCGGTCGACAACGGAATGATGCGAGGTGCGTGTGGCGTTCTTGCCTTCCTTCTCTTTCCCCCCCGCCCCCCCTTCGCTCCAACTTCACTATCCCTTCGCTCCCTTTCTCGCTTCCTTTCACTCGATTGTGTATAATATCGTCCGTCATGTGCGTTGCGGCGAGAATCTCGCGGGCCGCACCAAGATGTCTCGCGGGCCGCAGGTTGCCGACCCATTACATTAGATTAGGCCCTAATCTAATGTATTGCAGGAAGACATTATACATGTTATATACCAAATGTTATTATAATATAAAGAAGGTATAAGTCGCTTATCTGTAAAGGATACGGGTGTCTATCATATCAAATTATACTTTGTCATATTGTCATATAAACCTATATCTTTATTTCTTGCTGCCCATATGGGAAGATTCCACTATTACAACATATTGTGCAATATTGCGTCGTAACATTTTATAATATAAATACCTGCATCTAGCAGCGCGGTTTTTTAGTTTAGATAATTCCTTGTCAATTTAACCTTTTTGTAATAAAACTTTATTTGTCATTCTTGAATGTGTTTTTTAAAGAGCATATTAATCCGGCCACGATATCACAAATTGGCGCAGTCGGTAGGATATCTCGAAATCATAAACAAAAAGGTCACTAAAAAGACCAAAAACGCAAGTGAATCCCAATTCTTAAACAGAGAAGAACCGTCAGATCCAAAAGAAAACGACCAATTGCTCAAGAAGAACTCATCAAGGGACGAACGAGCCCAAACCCAAGGAAACTCACCTTGATCGACGAACCCCTTTGTAGAACAAGTGGCTTGCGAGCAAACTCCTAGAGGTTGTCGAATTTCCAACTGTAATTGACGATGAGTAAACCCCTACAACGACGTGTGGATTAAGAGCACGCAGTGAAACCCCTGACACGTCGTAGCCGAAATACCACGTGTGGATTAGGAACACCCACTGGAACCCCTGATAAGTTGGACAGTTGATTCCCCATTCCCATTAAAGTCGATCAATGTTTCTTCATTTTATGTAAGTTGTTATTGATTTAACATTTTAATTTGTTTATTGTTTAAAACTGTTTATTGATTTATTTATTTTGATTTATTGATTTTACAACTTATTTGAATGATTTATATAACTCAAATAAAAAGAGAATTGCAATTATCATACTTTGAAAATCAAAAATTTCAAAAAAATCAAAAACCCCAAATTTCAATTAAAAAATGTTGCTCATTTTGTAAGAAAAGTGGTCATAACGTAATTGAATGCAGAACTAAACAAACACAAAGACGCAGTCGGCACCACAATTTAATCATATTTATCAACCCATGTATGCGCAAAATCAATATAGGATGCAGTCCGCATATCCTCAAAACAACCAGTTTAGGACACAAACCGCATTCCCCCAAAATAATCAACAAAGGACGCAGTCCACAAATTTTCTACGCAACCAACGACCAAATTTTCAAAACAACCAACCACCAAATTTTCAAAACAACCAACGACCAAATTTTCCACCTTCGTCGTCAAATCAAAATCAAACAAAATTTCAAAATACCAACCAACAAAAAAACTTCCTATTTAAATACAGATAATAACGAATAACAATAATAATTACGAATCTCAAAACGAGTACGAAGAACAATGTTATTACGAAGATTAGTCGGATAATTTTCGTCCCTATTCAGAAAACCAAATCCAATACAACGAAAATCAAACTTTTTCTCAGTATACTGACACTAATAATTTCCTCAGTGTAACAACAAAGAAAATTTTTCTGAAACAAACAAACGTAAATTTTCAGAATGAAGCCTCGGAAATAACACAAATTACAGACCAATTTTCTGCAATGACAGTTCAAGAAGACCAGTCATCGAACCTCAAAAATTTAGAACAAAATTTTCTCTTAACCCTGTCTCATCTCAAAATCTCTATTACATTTTCGATAGAATAAAAACCTCCAAATTACTAATTGATACAGGCGCAGGAATTTCTATTTTTAACCAAAAAACATGCGAAAATTTTAAAACGAGAATTGCATAAAATGTATTAGTTAAATGTATCACTAACGAAAACGTCTTAATTACACAATCAATTTTAATTCCTTTTGTTGACAACGACCCACACAAAGTCTTGATTTATAATCTCGATATAGAATTCGACGGATTACTCGGTTCAGATTTCTTAGAGCATTTTGTTGCGACGGAAATTGCTTAAATTTGATGGATTGTTCAAAACCTCGGGGTCTTTGAAGGCTGAGAATGCAGTGTTGAGGCGGAAGGTTACTTTGATAACTAATAGGCTAAGTAATCTGGAAAATTTTAACCGCTCATATAATATTGAAATGCAGGATATACCTGAGAAGCCAAACGAAAACTTGGTTACCATTGCGACTAAAGTAGCTTCTATGTTCAACTTTAAGTTGGAGACATCACTGATCGATAATATTTTTTGAGTCACCACTCAGACGGAGAATAAACCAAAAAATATTATTATAAAATTTCTGTCCAAACTTGAGCGTGACAGGTTTTTATCAGCTGCTAAGGTTGCTAGAAAGAATCCAGCCAACGAACGGGGTTTCAAGCTCGATGGTGTCTCAAGCAGATTTTTTGTCAACGAGCATCTGCCCCCCAAACAAAATTACTTTTGAAACAGGCCAAGGAGAAGGCCAAGATTAAGAGCTTTAAGTTTGTCTGGGTTCAGAATGGCAATGTACTTGGTAGAAAAGCAGAAAATACAAAAATATCCCTAATAGCTAAACCAGAAGATCTGAATGCGATGTAACATCCTTTTGATTTCTCGTGAGGTCATGGCTCTGCATATTATCTACCAGAACACCCGGGGTTTAAGAACAAAACTGTTGGAGTTTCAGCGAAATCTATACGCAAACGATTCCGATATTCTGTGCATCACTGAATCATGGTTGAAGAGCACTATTTTTGATCACGAATTGGCTGACTTGAGCCGATATAGTATGTTTCGCCGGGACCGTGAAACTGTTCCTGGTGCTAAATCCGAAGGAGGTGGCGTTTCCATCGCAATGAAAAATAAATATAATTGCTGTTTATTTACCTCCCAATGACAATGCTGCTTGTGTAAGTTTTTCAACGAAACTTAGTAACTGTGATGATGAGATGAAATGTGAGGTTATGTTCTGAGATGAGAGCACAACTTTTTCAATGTCTGATTTAAAAGTTAAAAAAAAGTGTAAATTTTGTAAGAAAGAATTAAAGGAATCATTTGATTGTTCAGTTTGTCTGCAGAGCTATCATAGAAGCTGTGGTCAACAATATAAAGTGATTAATTCTGAAAATATTGTGGTCTGTTGTATTAATACGAAAAGTGAGGTTAGAAAGGTGGACAAGATGGACAGACAACTTCTGGCGGAGATCAAAACCATGCTGCAGAAGGAAATTAGAACTCTGGAAGAAAAAATCACCAAAAAATTAGATGATGAAAATGCAGAGCTTAAGACAAGTATAGGTTACATGTCACAGAAATTTGAAGGACAGCGTCAGCTGTATGAAGAATGCATAGTTCAGAATAAGAAAATCAAGCAAGAAAATACGAAGCTACATGAAAGACTTGATATACTAGAGAACAGATTTAATATTAACGAACAACTGGAAAAACAAAATAACATACTAGTAGCAGGAATCCCCGAACAAGACAACAAAACAACAAAGCAAATAATAAATGAACTTATCATCAATATGGGTCTAAAACTTATAGAAGATGATATAATCGATTGTTATAGAATTAATACCCAAAATGAAGACAAACCCATAATCATTAAATGTAAAAATATGGATATTAAAAGAAAAATTTTTCAACAACGGAAGATTATAAAGAATATATATACAAAAGACTGCAAATTTCAGGGTAGAAACAAGCAATTTTTTTTAAATGATGAACTAACAAAAAGTAATCAACAACTCTTCAAGGCAGCACGAGAGGTGAAGAGGGAAAAAAATTATAAGGCTGCATACTGTGTAAATTCCAAAATATATGTTAAAATACGAGAAGATAGTAAGCCAGTACGTATTTTCTCATTAGGAGATCTTGAACTGCTCGTTATAACCTAAATTCGCGTAGGTTATACGTGTTGTTATGCCAGGCTAGACAAAGGGTGACTTTGGGTCGTGAGTTTAACTTTCTCTTACCTATATAGAGGTTTGGGCGCCAATCAAGTCTTCCTGTTTATTTATTGAAAAGTTGTACGGTCGTCTTCAGCAGACTTGATAAACTGAACGGATTAAAATGTAACACAATATTTTGAGTTAGACTTTTTTTTTTATTAAAAACTCAAAAAAAGGAATTTATATTATATATTATAAACACATATTACTTAATTAACAAAAATCTCCTTTGATGATGGATTTCATTGGTTTACGGTTTGATAAAATTATTTGAAATTGTTTAAAAAAGGTTATGAAAAAAGTTACAATATGTTGGGGTCACATAAATAGCCTTAAATTTCGCACTGTATATGCAAAAGAAATATAACAGACTATAGGGGTACCTTGGGATAAATGCATTTATTCGGGGCTTACCTATTTCTGAAAAATAAAGTTGTTACACGAGGCCATGATGTGCCTTAACATGGTTATATATATCAAAGTTTAAATTAAAAGGAAAAATGTATGTAATATTATTCAATATTATGGATTTTATACGTTTACTATAATGCATGAGGAAAATAGATCAATAAAAAAGAATTCTTTTTAGTTACCGCTGAGACTTCCTTGTCTCACGCCAAATATGGTGCTTAAAACGCATCTAGCTGCAGCCAAACTTGCAGGTTACAGTCCTGGGCTTCTATGTAGAATTAAAATTAGCATCGTTAGGAGACGGACATCACACTAGGACATTTACACAGCTACTACTAAATAGACGCCTTGGTGAGTTAGTAGTTCATCTTCATACTGCTACTAAGTGAACACCTTGGTGCTTGGGACCGATGGGACGTAGCACATGTCTAACTTAAAAGGCGAAGTTGGAGAGGTAGGAGACGGACATCACACTAGGACATTTACACAGCTACTACTAAATAGACGCCTTGGTGAGTTAGTAGTTCATCTTCATACTGCTACTAAGTGAACACCTTGGTGCTTGGGACCAATGGGACGTAGCACATGTCTAACTTAAAAGGCGAAGTTGGAGAGGTTTAGTTGAAGGGCGAGATTGAAAAGTCGAGTTGAAGAAGTGAGGCCTGCAATGGAGAAAAAAACGATTCTGAGTGCCTGTACTCTTTAACGTTCACAAAACTTGGGACAGAAAGCTTCACAACAGGAAGTAATGAAAGAAAATATCAATTTTCTATTACCTTGGTTTTTGGGTGGCCTCATGGTTTCTTAGTTGCTGATAACGGTACGATAATACTGGTATTTTTTATATGGTATTGACTCTATAAAACTTAACAGCAAAAAGAGAGATAAAGATCTCGAATCACCTGCTTATATAGTCAGCTGTCACGGCTCTGTCAAGGCGTGCGCGAGCTGGAACTTTGTTAAGGAAATTGAAGTTAGACAGGATAGACTAAAAAATTCCTGCTGGAACACAAACCTGCATCGAACCTTACTTTATTTTCGAAAATCCAACCTAAAAATAATACACACAGTCGAGAAATATGATTACCAGAACAAAAAAATAACATCTAGGGAATTTCAGCAGCGGAAGTTTAGTACCATTTCATTCGGAATTCGACAACGGAACAATATGTACCCGAATGATGTTGCGCCTTCCCTGCGTCACTGAGAAACAAAAGCGTGGCATGGCTTCTTATGTTGGCCTGTCATCACTGATCCTGGTTGCAATTAACAGATGTTCAGCTAATGCCAAAATTTGGAAACGATTTAAACCAATAACCTCGTTCCATTTTCAATCATAATAAACGACCTGGTTTTATATAATAAATTAGCTATAATTTTTGTTATTTAATTAGCAATGGTTATCTGGGATTCTGTAAAAGAATATGGTAATCGATGGATCATTTTTTTTATATGTATTTCCGGCGTTACTAAGATATAAAGTAAGTAAAGTGATTTTCAAGTTCCTACAATGTAAAGTTCTGTTTTCCCAATTTAAAATTTAAATTGTTACACTACCCCTCTCCTAAAAGAAAAAAAAATGATAGCAACTACTATTTATTTCTAATTAACAGATATTTTACTTAAATGAAATATACTACTTTATTTATTATTATAATGGTATCCGGCAACTATATATATTATTGTTTGCATTGAGGATATCTTCGCGTATCACACGCCAAAATTTTATTTGGAGACACTATTCGGTAAGGTCGCTTTAGGTAGGTAAGATAACTTGTCACAAATTGGTAAGTCATAATAGGGAAGTCTTATTACAAACAACAATTTTAACACCGGCATTTATAAAAACAAGGGAATATCAATTCTATGAATTGAATCACGGAAATCTTTTTTTTTTTAAAATACTATTTTCAAAAAAGTGTTTCAAAAAAAAAACTTCTCATAATTTTTTTTTGGTAACTGATTTGGGAAAAAACCTTATGTTTTTGGGGAGACTGTTTAAATTTTGGGAAGCTGATCAGCTTCGGGATTAATATATGTATATACTCTAATAATTATAACTTTAATTTCCAAAAATTAAGTTTCCTTATTTACGAAAATTCTTCTACATGTATTTTAAACTAAATTCACTTAATTATATTTACACTGGCATGCACTTTCAGTATGATATCTATTCGGTAATATTTCTCGGCAACACTGAACAATGGAAAATAAACAAAACCACACGACATGGTATGGCTTTTCGGTACAATATATATTCGGTAATATTTTCACTGCGAAACTGCAACTAATGGAAAATATATAATAACCACACGATACTGTACGGCTACACGGTAAATTGTTTCTTAAGGGTTCTTCTAGCCCACGGAAACATCTGAATTTGATCCTAGATATGGCTTCAAATCCTTAACATGCCACTGACCTGCATCAGTGCCATCTGTATTCCCTAGTCGGTAAACTAAACGAGATACTTTTCTCGTAATCTTGCAGAGAATATATTTTTTCGATAATTTAGCTGTAAAGAAGTTCGCAGCATTCGAGAGCACCTTATTCCTTTTCCATACTTTGTCTCCGACGTCAAACGAAATGTCGCGTCTTCTTAAATTGTAGGTACGGAAATTTCTTTCGTAAGCTTTGTGTAGCTTACTCTGGACATTCTCAAATACTTCGGACAATCCTTTTTGGTTGTCGCTAAATTCTATTCGACTCCTTGGTAATAATTCGATATTTTCTGTATTTTTTATATCTCCATAATATTTTCCTGTAACGGAAACTAAAAATGAAGGGGGAAATCCTGTGACTTCGTGACAAGCAGAGTTTAAGGCAAAGTTGATTTCTGCTAGGTTTTTATCCCAATCTTGGTGACTTTCACCAATATAGCTCCTGATTAAGGTACCTATTGTCTTATTGGTCCTTTCTACAAAGTTTGTTTGGGGATGGTATCTAGCATTAAACCATATTTTTGGAACATCATACTTCTTCATGAGTCTTTGGAATATCTTTCCGGCAAATTGTGAACCATTGTCACAAATAATAATCTGAGGAACACCAAACTTGAGAAAAATTTCTTTTTCCATATAACTGCAGATTTTATTAGCTTCAGCTTTTCTTAAAGGATGTAAAAATGAATATTTGGAAAACCAATCCGCGACCACTAATAAATGTGTATTTCCAGAACGGCTTCTGGGAAATGGTCCCATCAAGTCAACTGCTAAAATCTGGAAAGGGAAGTTTACTGTTTTTTCGGCTCCCATGAGTCCTAGACGTGAAGTTCCAGAGAGTTTCTGTGCGCCACAGACTTCACACTTTTGGATATACTTGGAGACGTCTTTCCTCATATTATTCCAGAAATAATATTCACGGATTCGAGCTAAAGTTTTAAAAGAACCAAAATGGCCTGCTGTACAGGGTTCGTGAAACTTCCTTATAATTTTTTGTACTTGTCCTTTCGGCACTAATAGTTTCCATGGAGTCAGATTTGTCTTTACTGAAACTTTAATTGGGAAATTCTTGTAGACAAACTGGTCTCTAACAGTCCACTGAGGATATTTGTCTGGATTTTCCAAGATATTGCTTTGCATCTTTATATAAAATGGGTCTAAATTTTCCAATACTATATCCAGAGTTTGACTAGTTTCATTGTCCATTGCAGCTATTTCCATTTGCTCATTCGGATTTTCCTGGGATGGTATCCTCGATAAAAAATCAGGAACAACATTAAGAGTTCCTTTTCTGTGAACTAAAGTAAAATCAAACTGTTGAAGTTTCACACTCCAACGTGCTAGTTTACCGGTTGGTTCCTTCATATTATTTAGCCACAGTAATGAGTAATGATCGGTAATAATAGTAAAATGAGTGCCTTCTATATATGGTCTAAATTTTTCAATGCTGAAAATCACGGCAAGACATTCTCTCTCTGTTACCGTATAGTTTCTTTCAGCTTTCGATAATGATCTGCTGGCGAAAGCAATGACTACTTCTCCTGACTCGCCTTGTTGTAGTAAAACGCTGCCTAAACCTGTATTTGAAGCATCGCACTGTACGATAAAATCTTTGGTGAAGTCAGGACTTCTCAAGATAGGTGCTGACACAAGTGCTTGTTTAAGCTTCAGAAAGGAATCTTCTGCTGCAGAGTTCCACTTTATGGCTTGTCCTTTTTTCTTGCCTTTTAGTAAGTCATTGATAGGGGAAACTAGAGTTGAAAAATGTTGAATGAATCGTCTATACCAGGAAGCTGTGCCTATAAATCTTTTTATTTCAGTGGTAGTAGTCGGTCGTGCAAAATTTACCAACGAAGCAACCTTATCACCATCAGTGCGCAGTCCTTGTGAGTCGACAACAAATCCTAAGTATTTTAAAGAATCTTTAAAAAACTGGCACTTACTCAGGTTAATGGTAAGTTTAGCATCTTTTAGCCTTGCTAACACTTCCTCCAAAATAGATATATGCTCTTCAAAGGTTTCTGAAATGATGATAATGTCGTCAAGATAGCAAAAACATTATTTTCAAGCTTTGGGGTTAAAACAAGATCCATAAGTCTTTGTTGACATTGAGCTGAGTTTCTTAGTCCAAAAGGTACTACATTGAAATGAAATAGTCCTCGACCCGGAATAGAAAATGCAGTTTTTTCTTTGCTGTCTTCTTCTAAGGGAATTTGCCAGAAAGCTTTTCGTAAATCTATTGAAGATATAAATTTTGCAGTTTTCAGCAAGGATAATATTCTGTCTACCCTAGGTAATGGATATGCATCAGGCTTAGTTACTTTATTTAATGCCCTGCCATCGTAGCAAAATCTTTGTTCTCCTGAGCTCTTTTTCACTAATAGCACTGGGGAATTCCATGCACTATGTGAAGGTTCGACTACATTTAATTTTAGCATCTCATCCAGCTCTTTATTTAACAACTTCATAATATATGGTGATAGCGGATATTGACGTTCTCTGAACGGTTTGGCATCTCCTGTATCGATATGAAACTTCATTTTATCAGTTCGTCCTAGACGATCTTCACAACTTATTTTTTCATAATCACTTTTCACTTGTTCAACTCTTTGAATTTGTTCACTACTCAAATCACTAATACTATAAACAACCATAGGTACTTGATCACTCACTTCTGAACTTTTTACTAAAAATTCATAATCACTTTCTTCACTACGAATATGCCATGAGTCATTTAAAAAATCTAATTTGATTCTAAAATTTTTACAAAAATCACTACCGAGAATGAAAGTATGTGTAAGTGAAGGTACTATTAAAACTTTCATAACACGGCAAATATTATCTGCCCTAATAGGTAAGTCTACGGAACCAGTAACCTTTTGAGGCTTACCATCGGCAGTCATAATAAAGTTTTCAGAACACTTGTTAATTTTTAAATTAAATTTGTTTAGAATGTCAACAGCCTTTGCTCCTAATACTGATTGTGTTGCACCACTATCTACTAGTGCAGTAATTGGTGAATCAAAAATAAAAACTTCTACATAAGGTCTATTATCTAATGGCTTAGAAGTAAATAAGGGAGCTAAAGATAATTCTCGATAATTTTTATAAAAGTTTTTGACATTATTAAGCCATGTTTTCCATTCTACAGAATGTACAGAAATATTTTTTGAAATAAATTTGGCCCTATTATTACGGATGGACGCATGTCGGGAATCTAGAGGCGTCCTCCTTATTCGTTTTTTGCACATAGACAAGTTTTTGTGGTTTCATTAGCTTTTCCACATCGAAAACAAAATTTATTTCTCTTTGCTTTACATGCAGTATAAACATGGTTAGGTTGTTGACAATTCCAACATTTTAGAGTTTTTAACTGAGCTCTCTCGTCATTATTATTTTTAAATTTACGGAAATTATTATTGGAACCTTTGGGAATGGTATTTTTGTTAAATTTGCCCTTCGTACTCGTTTTAAACCGATCATTATTATTATTTTTAGGTTGTGCTACATCAGTAGTATTACCTAAGTCTATTGTCTGTACTGAGTGCACGTTAATAGGATAGGTGTTTGATTCATCTGTCTGATATACTAGCTCGGGATCTAAAATTGATATTTTAGGGGGCTATTGCTATATGACTATTTTTATTTACTTGTGCTCTATCAATTTTCTTACAAAAATTTATAAGTTCTTCTATTGAGTTGATATCTAAAAGTGCTAATTGCATAGTATAATTAGGTAATATATTTTTTCTTAAATATTTTATTTTAGTGACTTCTGCGACAGGTCTTTCTAATCTACTGAATAATGATTCCATAATAGCTATATAAATGTGAATTGATTCATTCTTTCCTTGAGTACGAGACCTAATCTCTTCCCAAATATGATCTTCCAGATCAGGCGGAAGGAAAGTTTTCTTCAATAAGTTAACTAATGATTCACAATCGGTTACTTTGTTTTGTATTGATTTATACCAAATATAGGCCCTATCTGAAAATAAATCTACGGCTGAATCAAAAAGGTCATTTTTTGAGACATGCCTTGCTTTACAAAGTTCCTCAACTTTATCTAAAAATGTTAGCAAACTGCAGTTACTCTCCCCGGAAAATTTTAAATTCCACTTATACACAGGCACTGACTTATTTGAATTATAACCGGTATTGAAATTAAACATTTGAGATCCTCTCGCACTGGTATTTAAATTATGGTTATTGATTGGGGTATTATTAATTGGAGAATTTATTGTTATTGCATTACTAAAGATTGATGCTTTTTCAAAAAGTAAAGTTTCTAATTCCACCGCGGTAGCGTGGCTTTCATCTCGAAAAGTTTGTATTTCTAGATCATTGTCTGGTATAGGGATAGTAATTCTTAAAATTCTTTTTGTAATATGAATGATTCTAGTTTTTATTCGTAAAAAGTCGAGTCAGTCTCAGGACCTTCAAAATCATCTATTAAATTTTTAATTTCCGTTAAAGTATTTTCTATAATTGGTTTTTCCGTATCTATATTATATAGCGGGTCAACATAATCTAGATCGCGGCCTTTATCGGTCTCGATTCTGCGAGATAACATCTTTCGCCTAAGGGGTGCATCTTTTTTTGAAGTAACTATACCTCTTAAACGTAGTTCATATGTTAGTTCTTCTGATCTAAGGTGAATTGGTTTCATGTCGGAAATATCCATGGTTCGCGGAAAATTTATCAAAGGTTTTCAAAAAAAAATTTTTATTCAAAAAAAAATTGTATCTTGACTGAATGTTGAAAGCACTTTAATTTAATCTTAATTGTTTATATGAATTACGAAAAGGGTTATGCTTCTACAATACTAAAAAAAATTTGCTGCTATAATATTTTAATAAAATATTTTAAGTTAAGGCGAAATATTTTTACAAATAAATTCAAATATCTTCATTTAAATGCAAGCCTAAAGCAAACGAGTCCAAAAAAAAATCGTAGGAATGCGATAAAGATAAGAATAACAAATATTCTGCAAACACAAAAAAAATTATATCGGTAATCGGTAGTGATTTGTAAAATAAAGTACAAGTTCTGTACTAAAATTTATAATATGTTTCGAAAATACAATTTACTTTCAAAACACTATAATACGATACGATAATAGTTTACCTAAATGGGTAAATATACGATAAGTCTAAAATATTACTCTCCTCATCATCTCAAAATGTAAAAATGTTTGTCCTCCTTGTTTCTCTTTCAAAATTGAATATTAAAAGAAATTTTCAAAATATTAATCATTATAAAAGTGTCTATTCTTCTAAGAAAATTGTCTCAACTCAATTTGTGTTACTCAAAAAAAAAATTATATAGGTAAAAGAAAAATGAAAAGAAAAACCCCTCAAGTTAGTTCGTTCGCCTCACACGTTTGGCGTTACTTTCGTATAGCCCAACTTGAACGAACTAGTTAGCCCTCACGTTGGTCGCTACTTTCGTATAACCTAAATTCGCGTAGGTTATACGTGTTGTTATGCCAGGCTAGACAAAGGGTGACTTTGGGTCGTGAGTTTAACTTTCTCTTACCTATATAGAGGTTTGGGCGCCAATCAAGTCTTCCTGTTTATTTATTGAAAAGTTGTACGGTCGTCTTCAGCAGACTTGATAAACTGAAAGGAATAAAATGTAACACAATATTTTGAGTTAGACTTTTTTTTTTATTAAAAACTCAAAAAAAGGAATTTATATTATATATTATAAACACATATTACTTAATTAACAAAAATCTCCTTTGATGATGGATTTCATTGGTTTACGGTTTGATAAAATTATTTGAAATTGTTTAAAAAAGGTTATGAAAAAAGTTACAATATGTTGGGGTCACATAAATAGCCTTAAATTTCGCACTGTATATGCAAAAGAAATATAACAGACTATAGGGGTACCTTGGGATAAATGCATTTATTCGGGGCTTACCTATTTCTGAAAAATAAAGTTGTTACACGAGGCCATGATGTGCCTTAACATGGTTATATATATCAAAGTTTAAATTAAAAGGAAAAATGTATGTAATATTATTCAATATTATGGATTTTATACGTTTACTATAATGCATGAGGAAAATAGATCAACAAAAAAGAATTCTTTTTAGTTACCGCTGAGACTTCCTTGTCTCACGCCAAATATGGTGCTTAAAACGCATCTAGCTGCAGCCAAACTTCCAGGTTACAGTCCTGGGCTTCTATGTAGAATTAAAATTAGCATCGTTAGGAGACGGACATCACACTAGGACATTTACACAGCTACTACTAAATAGACGCCTTGGTGAGTTAGTAGTTCATCTTCATACTGCTACTAAGTGAACACCTTGGTGCTTGGGACCGATGGGACGTAGCACATGTCTAACTTAAAAGGCGAAGTTGGAGAGGTTTAGTTGAAGGGCGAGATTTAAAAGTCGAGTTGAAGAGGTGAGGCCTGCAATGGAGAAAAAAACGATTCTGAGTGCCTGTACTCTTTAACGTTCACAAAACTTGGGACAGAAAGCTTCACAACAGGAAGTAATGAAAGAAAATATCAATTTTCTATTACCTTGGTTTTTGGGTGGCCTCATGGTTTCTTAGTTGCTGATAACGGTACGATAATACTGGTATTTTTTATATGGTATTGACTCTATAAAACTTAACAGCAAAAAGAGAGATAAAGATCTCGAATCACCTGCTTATATAGTCAGCTGTCACGGCTCTGTCAAGGCGTGCGCGAGCTGGAACTTTGTTAAGGAAATTGAAGTTAGACAGGATAGACTAAAAAATTCCTGCTGGAACACAAACCTGCATCGAACCTTACTTTATTTTCGAAAATCCAACCTAAAAATAATACACACAGTCGAGAAATATGATTACCAGAACAAAAAAATAACATCTAGGGAATTTCAGCAGCGGAAGTTTAGTACCATTTCATTCGGAATTCGACAACGGAACAATATGTACCCGAATGATGTTGCGCCTTCCCTGCGTCACTGAGAAACAAAAGCGTGGCATGGCTTCTTATGTTGGCCTGTCATCACTGATCCTGGTTGCAATTAACAGATGTTCAGCTAATGCCAAAATTTGGAAACGATTTAAACCAATAACCTCGTTCCATTTTCAATCATAATAAACGACCTGGTTTTATATAATAAATTAGCTATAATTTTTGTTATTTAATTAACAATGGTTATCTGGGATTCTGTAAAAGAATATGGTAATCGATGGATCATTTTTTTTTATATGTATTTCCGGCGTTACTGAGATATAAAGTAAGTAAAGTGATTTTCAAGTTCCTACAATGTAAAGTTCTGTTTTCCCAATTTAAAATTTAAATTGTTACATCGTTTAAGTTGAATGGATTATGCATATACTTGTATATATGAATAAGTACTGCTTATGGACAATATATATTTAAGTACATATAGATCAATCTGCCAAAGAGTTATTATTTAATTTGAGCATATTATATGCTAATGTTCGAAGTTTTAGAAATAAATGGGAAGAAATAGAGATTTTAGTTAAATTACATGCAGAACCACATATCTTGATTTTCACAGAAACATGGTTGTACGAGAATGAGACGAAACTGTATAAACTTCCAGGATATAGAATGGAACATAACTGTAGAGGTGAAAGAGGAGGGGGTACATCAATTTATGTCAAATCTAATATAACATATGAAGTAGATATTAATAGATCTATTAGCAACTGTGAATGGCTGAGTATAAAACTAAAATTAGATAAAAACAATCTAAAAATAATAACAACATATAGACCACCACTAACAGATGTAAGAAATTTAATTAATGATACACAACAACATAATTAATGAAATAACTCAAGACACACTTATTATTGGAGACATGAACATAGACCTGTTTAAAAACAATAATTATGTAACTGAATACTGTAATATGATTATAGAAAATGGTTTCTACTTTGTAAATGATGCTAAACCTACTAGAGAGACACCTGAAACAAAAACCCTTATTGACCATGTTATTAGTAATAGTAGACATAATCAAATAAACATACAATTTGTTGACCATCATAGTATGGATCACAAAATACAAATTATAAAATTGGAAAAATATAAAAGGAAGGAAGAGCCGAAACAGAAACGTCAAATAAAATACATTGATGAAACTAAATTTAAGGATGAGGTGAAGGAACGAGTGGCCATTGATGGCGATATTACTGAATTTCACCAACTAATTGACATACTAAAAATATCAAAACAAGTATCAACAAAAATGAAAACAATTACAGATAGAAATAAGCACTGGTTGAATAATGAGTTTATAAACCTAATTAAAGAAAGGGATAAAATATATGTGAGACATAAGAGGAATATACATAATGTAGCCATTAAAGAAGAATTTATAAGACTAAAAAATAAATGTAATAATCTAAAAAATAAACTCAAGAAGAAATTTTTAACAAAAAAGTTCGAACATGCAAAAGGTGATGTGAGAAAGACGTGGCAAACAGTGAATCAAATAATCGAAAATGACTTCTCAAGTCACTATAACAAAGACAACTACATAGATTTTCTGGTAATAGACGGCAATAAAATTGAGAATGATCAGGAAATAGCAAACAAACTGAATGAACATTTTTTGAATATTGGAAATAAAATCGGAAGACAAGTGGAGGAGGAAAGGGGGAAAACAGCAAATGTGGAATTCTTAGAGGAGCAAGAAAAAAGAACCATCTATTTAAAACAAGCAGCAAAAAAAGAGCAAAAAGAGCAAGAAATTACAGAAATAATAAACAATCTTAACAAATACTCTGCGCCTGGTGCAGATGGAATCACAACACGTGATGTTGTACTCCTGAAAGAAATACTTGCACCAATCCTTACAAGGTTAATAAATGCTATGCTGGAAATAGGTACCTTCCCAGAATGTCTAAAAATTTCTAAAATTATCCCAATACATAAAACAGGTACATTTTCTGAACCTGGGAACAAAAGACCCATCGCATTAATAGCAACATTCTCCAAGGTAGCAGAAAAAATTATCAAAGAACGATTAGTGAATTTTGTTAACAACACCTTTAAGTTTGACAAACAACAGTACGGATTTCAACCAAATAGCAACACTCAGTCAGCAGTAATAGACCTTATAGATTTTGTAACTAATGGACTAGACAATAGCAAGTATGTAGCAGCTTTATTTGTCGATCTTCAAAAGGCCTTTGATACAGTGAACATCAATATATTAATGAAGAAACTAGAAGAAATGGGAGTTCGAGGTACAGCATATAACTTAATCAATTCATATCTTACAAATAGAAGGCAGTATGTGTCAGTAAACCAAAAAGAAAGTGAAGTGAAGAAAGCAACAATAGGGGTACCTCAAGGGTCTGTTCTGGGCCCCATTTTATATCTCTTATATGTGCATAGTTTATCTAAAGCAAACCTAGGATGTATACATATAACTTATGCCGATGATACAGTCCTATTGTTCGAAGACGCAGATCCAAGGGTTCTTGAAGAAAAAGTAAATAAGACCGTAACAGTATACTATAAGTGGTTATTAAAAAATAATTTAAAGATCAACATAAAAAAAACTGTGTTTATGATTTTTAAACATAAAAATAAAAAAAGTGCACAATTCAATATAAAAATAAACAAGGAACAAATAAAAATAGTGAACTGCAATAAATATCTAGGACTAAATATAGATGCAGAGTTAAATTTTAAAAAACATATGGACCATGTCATCAAGAAATTGGCTTCTGCCTGTGGTGTTATAAAAAAATGTGTGAATTATATACCAAACATAATGAAAATGACAATTTATGAGGCGTTGTTTAAGTCGCATTTACAATATATGTGTGCTGTTTGGACATTTTCAAACAATGCAATAATACAAAAACTCCAACGATATCAAAATAGAGTTCTTAAATGTTTACATAGACTACCGAGACTATATCCAACCAAACAAATATATAAAAACTATAAAGTGATTAATGTTAGTGACATAATAAAGCTAGAAGAATGTAAACTGGTTCATAAAATCCTGAAAAAGCAAATAAAAACTAACGTAAGTCCGATAAGAAACAATGATCTGCATCAACACAACACGAGAGCCCGTGACAACTTGTATGTGCCGAGATCAAGAACAAACATTCATCAAAACAAAATTACAATAAAGATGCTGAAGTCATATAACTCGCTACCAGTAAGCATAAAGAATACTACAAACGCTAAAGCCTTTGCAAAAAAAATAAAACAAATGCTTACGCAACAAAGTTCAGTGCAGTTTTAGGATTAAAGACTGAATGCTTTATGACAAATTATAAATTATAAATTATATATTGTACGCTTTTCCTTGCTGCAAATTTGATTGATGGTTCTGTATGGATGTAGAGTGGTTAATTAGTTTTCGTCTCAGAGCATAACTGTAATATTATTATATAATTCATTTAATATTAGGACTTGTTACCAGTCATAAGACATTATGTACTGTTTTTAGTTCAAAAATAAAGTGTTTTCAAAAAAAAAACTTGCCAATCGGGGAAAACCATGTAGTTTTGATTTGTGGTGACTTTAATACTTCTACCACACGGTGTACTCGGATTGATGATGATGACTATTTCGAACCTTATAATGTTGAGCTTAAATATTCCCTACTTTTAGATACATTTTCATTTCACAACTTATTACAATTTAATCATGTATTGAATAACAATGGTAGAGTGCTTGATTTGGTTTTATGTAATGAATTCCTAGTTTCACGTGTCAATCACTGTTCGAGTCCCCTTGTACCGGAGGACACCCATAACCCATGTATTGAATTTTTTTTTGATGTTGGTTTTCATAAGCCATTGGAGTGTAACTGCAATAAGTATCTGAGCTTCAGACGAGCTAATTATGAGACAATTCATCGGCAAATGGCAAGCACTGATTGGAACGTGTTGTTTCGTAATAAGTCATTGAATAGTTGTCTGGGTATTTTTTATGATAAAATAGAGAAATTGGTGCAACAATATGTACCAACATATTCAAAGAGTACGAATTTTCCAAGTTTTTATTCTCGGGTAACAGTTTGGACTGTCAAGGAAAAACACAAGATTCATAAAAAGTGGCGTAAATATAAAAACATCAATGATTACAATTTGTTTAAAGCGATAAGAATACGGTGCAAGACTTTAATTCGGATAGACTTTAATCGCTATATACATTCTATTGAAAATGATTTAGTAAACAATCCTAAACGATTTTGAAACTATGCATCTTCGAAAAAACAATATGTTAGTAATATCCCGAGCGAAATGCACTGGGGGGATAAATTCTCGAAGGGTGGTTCGGACATCAGTAACATGTTCAGTTCGTATTTCGAGGATGTTTTTGTTCCGGAGAGATATCGGTTCGTCTGTTTCGAATAATTCGGTCCTCCAGGGCCTTACTCTCAAGGAGAGTGAGGTCTAGAGGGCATTGCAGGCACTGGACCCAAGGAAGGGTGCAGGTCCGGATGGGCTGCCTTCTGTGTTTCTTAAGAAGTGCGCTGATTCTCTTTATATACCCCTTACGTTAATTTTTAATTATTCATTAAGCAATGGTGAATTTCCTGAAAACGGCAATAGTAGTACCAATTTTTAAGAACGGTAAAAAGACAGACGTATCAAACTATCGACCGATCAGTAAAATTTCTCTTATACCTAAACTTTTCGAGAAATTATTATATGAGTATTTTTTCTCATTAGTAAAAAATGTTATAATTCCTCAACAACATGGTTTTTTTCGGGGGCGCTCGCTGGACACTAATCTGTTGGTTTTCTGTGAATACCTACACCAGCAAATGGACAGACGTGTTCAAGTGGACGTCGTTTACACCGACTTTAGTAAGGCCTTCGACAAAATAAGCCATAACGTCTTGCTGAGCCGCTTGGCCGAGGTCGGTGTGGGCGGGAGCCTTCTCAGATGGGTCGAATCTTATATCAGAAATCGCTAACAGTGTGTCTCTATTCAGGGTTTCCGCTCTAGGTCATTTGTCACTACATCAGGAGTACCTCAGGGGTCACATCTTGGGCCGTTATTTTTTGTTATTTATATAAATAAAATTTGTTCTTGTTTCCACTACTGTAATTTTTTGCTTTATGCGGACGATTTAAAAATTTATATAACAATTTCCAACCTAGGCGACTGTCGTAGGTTACAGAGCGATTTGCATCGTCTGGCAGAGTTCTGCGACGAATATGGCCTTTTTCTTAACCTGTCAAAATGCGTCGCAGCTACGTTCACCCGAAATCAAAATCGAATAACAACCACTTACCATATAAATAACACATCACTAAACACTGTCAGTAAGATAAAGGATTTGGGCGTTATTTTTGATTCTAAGTTGCTCTTTGACGAGCATGTCGAATCTGTCGTCAATGCCGCTTCTAAAATGTTGGGTTATATCATACGTAAATGTAAACCTTTTTATAATACTAAGCCAAAAATTTGCCTGTTCAATTCCTTTGTTTTAAGTAAACTAAACTTTGCTAGTCTTGTTTGGAGTCCCAAACAGAGAAGCTATGTTGATAGGTTGGAGAATGTTCAAAATAAATTTATCAAGTACCTTTCGATGCAGCAAAATTTTCACATGCCTGACGGCGATGTCTCTTTGGCACGAAGGTATTTTCGAATAGCTTCTCTGTCTGATCGAAGAAGATCTACTGATATACTATTTTTATATAAACTTCTGAATAACTTAGTACAAAGTCCTGATATCCTAACAAAGGTCCATATCAATGTCCCCCAGAGGTCTCTAAGGATGAACGAATTATTTTTCTTGCCATTTAGGCACACTTATGCGGCTCAAAACTCACCATTGTGTAGGATTATAAGAAATAGTAATGCGTTTGTTAATATAGATTTATTTTCAATGTCTCTACGCTTACAATTTTTTAAATAATATATTTTGAATATTTGTTTTATAGCCTTACTTCACTCTGTCATGTACAGAATAGAGGATCGAATTAAAATTTTTTCGAAATTCATTTTTGGCCACTGCGGAAAAGATGCTACATAGAGTAGAATTATAACTGTGTTAATTTTTTTTATATATTATATTGCTTTATACTGCCACAGAGACTTTGAAAAAATATTAAATCATGAAATTTGCTTAAAACTCCTTTTCAGTGGATTCGTTTTTGGCCATTAATACATGCTACATAGAAGCACAATTATAGTCATATCTTTATAGTTGCTTAATTCACTTACTTAATACTGCCACAATGACTTGAAAGTTTTGAAATTTTCTTAAAATTAGCATGAAAGTTAACAATACCTTTTATGAATGAAAAGCAATGAAATGGGTTTGGAAATTGTTATTATTTTTCTAGTACGTTATTATTGGACAATAAACATAAGTCCATAAAACAGAAGGGTAATAGAAAATTAAAAGTTACAAAAATCACAATGGTCGATACTCTTTCTTTGTGTTAAAAACTGGCATGATCTTGCGAGAGTGTAGCCTTGTCTTGATGAACCGGTCTCGTCTTTCAGGACCACAAACAGCCATAGCAGATTCAGTGACGATTTTTACACACCTTTCGGTTGCTTTTGTGTGACATGGGAAGTTGGAAATTCTAGGCAAAATGAGATCCTCTACCAGCTTTGGATTTTCGATGCATAGTAAAATGTCATTCTGGTTAATGAATTTTGTCAAGGGCGGCTCGGTCACAGTCATCTCAGTCCAGTTTATAAGGTCTACATAATTTTCTGCATCAAAATTAAATTTTGGGAGTTGAAATGTACGAATGCGGGGAGTAATAGTTTTCGCTCATTGAGCTTTTAATATTCTACGCAAAGCCAGTACTCTTACAGTCTCACTTTCGTCAGCCAACATAGCTATTAAGATGTTTTCTGCGTGCCCAAAAAAGCCGTTTCTTTGAATGACTGGATCGATGATTGCCTTTAACTGGTCTGGCAAGTATTGCGATAGCCTTATGGTTTGATGTAACTGCTTAGCACCATAAATGCAAAGTGGTCGAGTTTTTATTGCAAACCACATCGGTGCATAAACCCGTAATATAAAATTCACCAATATCAGCAAGTTTTCGGTCGATTCAAGCGAGGCAACGTACAATCTAAGAATTCTATTACCGGTCGTAAGCCACCTTGAATGCACAATTTTTCCAGGATTCTTCTTTGACAAATTTTCGGCACATGAACCAGAATTAATGGCTTCGCATATATCGTACAAATAAAGTTGGTCTGTGCTTAAATCTTTGTTATTTGTTACATCAGGTAAAGTACAGTTGATGGATCGGAATGGCACAAGGGGAAGCCGCTCACAAATCTTTTAAAGCTTTTCCTATAGGTCCTGTAATGCTTTGAGGTCCAGTAGTAGTACCATCAAGGTGCTCAAACAAATGACGAAGGGGGAGCTCATTTGCATGTAATTGATAGATGCACCACTGTATTGGTTTTTTCAATTTCATCTCTAAACACCGTATAACACCTCCTTTGCTACCTGTATTAACAGCAGTCCCATCACACCCCACCACTATAAGTTTATCAGAATCGATATTCTTGGTTTCTAAATTTTTACAATACCAACATGCTTGTTGGTGGTTTAGATTTTGCAGAACTGATTCATGAAGCTGAGGTGGCCTTTGGGGAGATTAACGATTGGTTTAATAAAAATAAATTAATCTTAAATAAGGACAAAACTAACATAATAATTTTTAGAACTAAGCAAAATAAAATAGATCTGACAAATAGTCTTAAACTGTATGGAACGGAGCTCCATAGGGAAACAGAAACCAAGTTTTTGGGGGTGATAATAAATGAATTTTTGTCATAGGAGTCACATGTGAGTCTGCTGTGTTTGAGGCTTGGCTCCGTTGCATATGGTATAAGGATTGTGTCATCTTACATGATTTTTTAAACAATTAAGACTTTGTATCATGCAAATTTTGAGTCGATTTTAAGATACGGTATACTTTTTGGGGAAGTAGTTTGGGAGTAAAAAGAGTATTTGTAATGCAAAAAAGAGTGGGAGGTTGATGCAGTGATTACAGTACCTCGAGACCTGTAGAGGCGTTTTTAAAAAGCTAAATATAATGACAATACATGCACTTTACATTTACGAGTGTTTAATGTTCTTATTCAAAAACAAAGAAATTTTCCAGGAACTTAATGAGCATAGCTATGGTACTCGAACTTTGAATTTTTTGTATCAACGTCACCATTTAACAATTTCTGAAAAAAGCCCATATTACATGTGCGTTAAATTATATAATAGATTGCCTATTAACATTAAAGGGATAAGTAATATAAGAGTGTGAAAAAGGTCAATAAAGAGGTTATTAATTGAAATGGAACCATATACCTTGAGAGACTTTTTTGATTGGGACTTTTGACTTCAGTGAATTCTTGTCGTTATTGCTTTTTGTGACGTCATTTCACTTTATAGTTGCCTTGTAGTTTGTACCTAGTAATTGTAATTTGAAATAAAGAAGTGTTATTATTATTATTATTATTATTATTATTTAACTTTTTCACAGGTTTTTAGTTCCTGGTTAGAAAGCAAAATCCATCGGTCTTAGAGACAAGATGGTTTGCTTTGTGAATGTGTTAGTAACACTTAATTTTCTCCTATGACCCTTCTCACAATTGCACACGTGTCTAAGATGACTGACTTTTGGATTGGTAAGTATAGATTCCAATGTAATCCGAGTTTACTAATACTGTTTTTTAGTGTTTTAGGTATTTCCCCCGTGGCGCCCACGATGATCGGTAGGACAACCACTGAGTTCATGTTCCACATTTGGCGGATTTCGTCGGCTAAGGGTAAGTATTTGCTAATTTTTTCATTATATGTTTTTGTTATGTTTGTAGCCAGTGGTATGGCGAAATCAACAATAAGAGTCTTATGCTCGTCTTTAAAACTGATGACTAAATCTGGAATGTTATTTGTAATTGTTCTGTCCGTTATTATTTTGCGGTTCCAATATAGTTTAATTCGCTCATCTTCACACACCGGAGGCGGTTCGTACTGATAGTATGGAACAAGATCTGTTAGGCCCATATATTTTTCCCTGAGCTTTTGGTGGATAATTTTACCAACCCTGTTATGCCTATCCAGATATGCCTTTGAAGCTAACACGGAACAACCCGAGATTATATGGTCTAGGTTCTCATTTTTCTCATGACACATTCGACACTTGACTTGTTCGATCTGTTCTCCCAAGATAGTCCTCCTGTAGACTCTTGTTGCAATGACCTGATCCTGAATTGCCGTCACAAATCCCTCTGTTTCAGTAAAGAGGTTTCCATGCCGCAGGTAAGCAGTGGAGGCTATTCTGTCGATGGAGTCATTTTCTATTGTAGCCAAATATTTTCCGTGCAGAGGCTTACTGCGCCAATTAGCCAGTTGTTGCACAGGTGTTAAGGACATTTCAAGCGGGTTAAAATCCCTATGAGCCAACTTTAATGGGGTAGCTTTTTTGTCTGCTAGTATGACTCCATGATGAATGTCACTAGATTCCGCTTTGCTGTAAAAGTAACTCCTCAAGTTTTCCACCTGTTTGCTATGCCTGAATGTAACATCGGGGATTCCACGTCCACCCAGTTTCCTGGGTAAGTGGAATCTTTCTATAGCCGAGTTAGGGTGGTGGGCACGGTGTTTACGAAATTCCACACGGGTTTTGATATTAATATCGTTAAGCTCTGTTTTCGTCCATTTGATCACGCCAAAGCTATAGGTTATGGATGAGGTGGCATAAGTATTTATCGCTTTTGCCATGTTTCTTGCTGATAATTTGGAGCGTAGAAGGGAACGAACTCGTTGCAGGTAGGTATTAGTTGCTTTTACTTTAGCTCCACGGTGGTCTAGGTCTGTATCCTGCAAGTATCCCAGATATTTGTATTGCTCTTCCTCCTCCATACCCTCGACGATGCCCTGGTCTTGATTAGCCTCGTAACCTGCATGTCTTACCCAAACGTCTTTTTCAATCCCGTTGATTCTGCATTTGTCCAGCCCAAACTTCATTTGTATATCGCTACTGAAGCGACCGACGCAGTGTAGTAATTCTTCTATATGCTTAGAGGATTTGGCATATAGTTTCAAGTCGTCCATATACCACAAATGACTTATAGGCCGATGAGATTGTGGCAGGGTATACCCTTTTCTTTGATTGTTCAGCATTGTGGTCAGCGGTCTTAAAGCCAGGCAAAACCACAGCGGGCTCAATGCATCTCCCTGGAATATACCACGTCTGATCTGGATAACACCCGCATCCAGCGTGCCTTGAGGTGTATTAAGCGTCAGTTTAGTATTCCATTGGGTCATGACATGCTTCAGGAACTCAGTAATATGCCTCTCGACTCCGTACAGTTCAAGAATATGCGAAAGCCATGAATGCGGCACGCTGTCAAACGCCTTTTGGTAGTCAATAAATGCTGTATATAGGCAGCCTTTGGTGCTTTTTGCATGCGACATAATCACAGAGTCAATAATGAGTTGCTCTTTGCACCCTCGTGACCTTTTTCGACAGCCTTTTTGTTCCTCATCCAGCAATTTATTGACCTCCAGGTGGCGGTAAAGCTTTTCTGATAGAACAGAGGTAAGTATCTTGTACAGATTGGGGAGACACGTGATTGGGCGGTATTGAGCAGGATTCTCAGCGCTAGCTGAATTCTTGGGCAACAGGTAAGTAATCCCACTCAGCATGAATTGTGGAGCTTCTTCCGGATGAGCAAGAAGGTAAGTAAAACATTTAGCTAACTGTGCATGTGTAGCCTTAAACTGCTTATACCAGAAGTTCTGTATGTGGTCTCGTCCAGGAGCTTTCCAGTTCAAGGTTTTACTTATAGCCTGTGTCACTTGTTCCTCTGTAATCCTCCAGTCAAGCATTGTGCGGATATTAGCACTATTTTTTCTCTCATCAGCTAGCCATTTTGCGGGTCTATGCTGAGCTGAGTTACCCCAGATATTCTCCCAAAAGGTTTTAATGCCTTGCGCAGTTGGGACCTGTTGTACTGGAGTTGAGTTATTAGTATTGGTGTTACTGAGGCTTTTATAAAATGATTTTTGGCTCGTGGCAAATTGTTTATTTTGTTGACGCCTAGCGTTACTTATTTTATATCTCTTGAGCCTTTTCGCCATTGCCGATAGTTTTTGTTTTAGGAGGTCCAAAACTGTTGCCATAGAAGGATTATCGTTATTTTTTTTCCCTGTTGAAGATTGTTTCTGCGGTCTTAGTGGTTTTCCTGCTTGGGTTAGGTCTTTGGCACTGTGTAAGTATACCTATAGATTTTCTAAGTAGTTCTATTTTCCCATTGAGTCGTTTTTCCCATGGCGGAATAGCATCTGTGCCCTTCCTTACAGAGGTTGTGGGCAACAGCTTCTGCCCGTTTAACTGAAGTGCTGTACATGCTCCGGTATATATGAGACTATGCACTTGTGATATGGACAGTAGTTCAGTAATTTTTAGTGAAATGATGTTGTTTATGTTGTTTAATATTTCTACTGTTTTGGTATGGAAATGGAGTTTTGGCAGTCTCGGCTTGCTAAAAGGGTCCATACCATCATATTGCATATGAACTCTTTCGAACTCCAGCTCCGCCGGTGTTGGCTCTATTTCTGTGGCTTGAGGAGCCCCTGTAGGTTGGATTATTGGTTCTGCCTGTGTCATACCTAACTCCAGTGATACTTCATTTTTAATTCTGTTAATAGTATCACTCATGAGCCGGTTACCAGTAAAGAGTGATCTACGCTGATCTAAGATATTTTGAATAGTTTTATTGTTTAGACTCGGGTACTTTTCTAGCATTAGTCTGTGCACTTCTTTGCTATAAGGGTTTTTTCCAGTTTCCAAACGAGTAATTTTCAGATAGCATCGAACCAGGTATTCGTTCATATCAGGTGTCCACATGGTTCTTTGCCTTTGTCTATTTCTATTTCCGGCTGAGGTGGGCTGAGGTATAAATTCCCCAGCAACACCGACAGCCTCATTGGAAGTGGAGGGTAAAGGTGGTATCGTTTCTTCCATTATTATTATTATTATTATTATTATTATTATTATTATTATTATTATTTAACTTTTTCACAGGTTTTTAGTTCCTGGTTAGAAAGCAAAATCCATCGGTCTTAGAGACAAGATGGTTTGCTTTGTGAATGTGTTAGTAACACTTAATTTTCTCCTATGACCCTTCTCACAATTGCACACGTGTCTAAGATGACTGACTTTTGGATTGGTAAGTATAGATCCCAATGTAATCCGAGTTTACTAATACTGGTTTTTAGTGTTTTAGGTATTTCCCCCGTGGCGCCCACGATGATCGGTAGGACAACCACTGAGTTCATGTTCCACATTTGGCGGATTTCGTCGGCTAAGGGTAAGTATTTGCTAATTTTTTCATTATATGTTTTTGTTATGTTTGTAGCCAGTGGTATGGCGAAATCAACAATAAGAGTCTTATGCTCGTCTTTAAAACTGATGACTAAATCTGGAATGTTATTTGTTATTGTTCTGTCCGTTATTATTTTGCGGTTCCAATATAGTTTAATTCGCCCATCTTCACACACCGGAGGCGGTTCGTACTGATAGTATGGAACAAGATCTGTTAGGCCCATATATTTTTCCCTGAGCTTTTGGTGGATAATTTTACCAACCCTGTTATGCCTATCCAGATATGCCTTTGAAGCTAACACGGAACAACCCGAGATTATATGGTCTAGGTTCTCATTTTTCTCATGACACATTCGACACTTGACTTGTTCGATCTGTTCTCCCAAGATAGTCCTCCTGTAGACTTTTGTTGCAATGACCTGGTCCTGAATTGCCGTCACAAATCCCTCTGTTTCAGTAAAGAGGTTTCCATGCCGCAGGTAAGCAGTGGAGGCTATTCTGTCGATGGAGTCATTTTCTATTGTAGCCAAATATTTTCCGTGCAGAGGCTTACTGCGCCAATTAGCCAGTTGTTGCACAGGTGTTAAGGACATTTCAAGCGGGTTAAAATCCCTATGAGCCAACTTTAATGGGGTAGCTTTTTTGTCTGCTAGTATGACTCCATGATGAATGTCACTAGATTCCGCTTTGCTGTAAAAGTAACTCCTCAAGTTTTCCACCTGTTTACTATGCCTGAATGTAACATCGGGGATTCCACGTCCACCCAGTTTCCTGGGTAAGTGGAATCTTTCTATAGCCGACTTAGGGTGGTGGGCACGGTGTTTACGAAATTCCACACGGGTTTTGATATTAATATCGTTAAGCTCTGTTTTCGTCCATTTGATCACGCCAAAGCTATAGGTTATGGATGAGGTGGCATAAGTATTTATCGCTTTTGCCATGTTTCTTGCTGATAATTTGGAGCGTAGAAGGGAACGAACTCGTTGCAGGTAGGTATTAGTTGCTTTTACTTTAGCTCCACGGTGGTCTAGGTCTGTATCCTGCAAGTATCCCAGATATTTGTATTGCTCTTCCTCCTCCATACCCTCGACGATGCCCTGGTCTTGATTAGCCTCGTAACCTGCATGTCTTACCCAAACGCCTTTTTCAATCCCGTTGATTCTGCATTTGTCCAGCCCAAACTTCATTTGTATATCGCTACTGAAGCGACCGACGCAGTGTAGTAATTCTTCTATATGCTTAGAGGATTTGGCATATAGTTTCAAGTCGTCCATATACCACAAATGACTTATAGGCCGATGAGATTGTGGCAGGGTATACCCTTTTCTTTGATTGTTCAGCATTGTGGTCAGCGGTCTTAAAGCCAGGCAAAACCACAGCGGGCTCAATGCATCTCCCTGGAATATACCACGTCTGATCTGGATAACACCCGCATCCAGCGTGCCTTGAGGTGTATTAAGCGTCAGTTTAGTATTCCATTGGGTCATGACATGCTTCAGGAACTCAGTAATATGCCTCTCGACTCCGTACAGTTCAAGAATATGCGAAAGCCATGAATGCGGCACGCTGTCAAACGCCTTTTGGTAGTCAATAAATGCTGTATATAGGCAGCCTTTGGTGCTTTTTGCATGCGACATAATCACAGAGTCAATAATGAGTTGCTCTTTGCACCCTCTTGACCTTTTTCGACAGCCTTTTTGTTCCTCATCCAGCAATTTATTGACCTCCAGGTGGCGGTAAAGCTTTTCTGATAGAACAGAGGTAAGTATCTTGTACAGATTGGGGAGACACGTGATTGGGCGGTATTGAGCAGGATTCTCAGCGCTAGCTGAATTCTTGGGCAACAGGTAAGTAATCCCACTCAGCATGAATTGTGGAGCTTCTTCCGGATGAGCAAGAAGGTAAGTAAAACATTTAGCTAACTGTGCATGTGTAGCCTTAAACTGCTTATACCAGAAGTTCTGTATGTGGTCTCGTCCAGGAGCTTTCCAGTTCAAGGTTTTACTTATAGCCTGTGTCACTTGTTCTTCTGTAATCCTCCAGTCAAGCATTGTGCGGATATTAGCACTATTTTTTCTCTCATCAGCTAGCCATTTTGCGGGTCTATGCTGAGCTGAGTTACCCCAGATATTCTCCCAAAAGGTTTTAATGCCTTGCGCAGTTGGGACCTGTTGTACTGGAGTTGAGTTATTAGTATTGGTGTTACTGAGGCTTTTATAAAATGATTTTTGGCTCGTGGCAAATTGTTTATTTTGTTGACGCCTAGCGTTACTTATTTTATATCTCTTGAGCCTTTTCGCCATTGCTGATAGTTTTTGTTTTAGGAGGTCCAAAACTGTTGCCATAGAAGGATTATCGTTATTTTTTTCCCTGTTGAAGATTGTTTCTGCGGTCTTAGTGGTTTTCCTGCTTGGGTTAGGTCTTTGGCACTGTGTAAGTATACCTATAGATTTTCTAAGTAGTTCTATTTTCCCATTGAGTCGTTTTTCCCATGGCGGAATAGCATCTGTGCCCTTCCTTACAGAGGTTGTGGGCAACAGCTTCTGCCCGTTTAACTGAAGTGCTGTACATGCTCCGGTATATATGAGACTATGCACTTGTGATATGGACAGTAGTTCAGTAATTTTTAGTGAAATGATGTTGTTTATGTTGTTTAATATTTCTACTGTTTTGGTATGGAAATGGAGTTATATGCTTATTATTATTATTATTATTATTATTATTATTATTATTATTTTGGTATAGAAAAGAGAATGTCATGAAATCATGATGAAACTAGTCTTGAATAAATGGAACTTATCACTTTTTTGTCCACACTGGTATTTCAATTGTAAATAGAGAGATTTACCGAAAAAAAAACACACCTCCCGCTTTTCTCAGAACATAGAGTACGGGTATACAGATAAAGCACTCCTTCAGCTAAACACGCGAGGAAATTTGAGATATTTCGGCAACGTAAAACCACAAACTTCACGGAAAATAGGGAGCGTATCGGAACACGTGGAATGCGTGCGATGTATAAACCTGGAATGGATTGGAGCAATTGTCTCAAGGCCAAATTGGAAAAGATTTACCAATAGCTTTTGCCACCAGAATACTATGTCCAGCCGAAACAAAATATAGTGTTATTGAAAGAGAACTATTAGCAATTATTTGGGCCGTCAAACAATTTAGACCGTACCTATTTGGAAGAAAATTCAAACGTGTAACTGACCATAGACCACAACATGGCTATTCTCAATGAAAGATCCTGGCTCAAGACTTGCCATATGAAGACTCAAATTATAAGAATATGATACGAAATCCTATATAAACCAGGACGAATAAATAAAAACGCAGACGCTTTAAGTAGAATCAAAATAAACTATCTTAAACAAATCACCGTACTCAACAAAAAAGCTAACAAAGATCCAGAATCCTCTTCTATAGAAATAGATGAAAATTAAACTCAACTAATGTCACCTCAAACTATGGAAAATGAATTTAAAAGATTTTGGGAGCTATATCAAGTTAAATCTTTATTTGATTATTCAAAAATTAGATATACAAATAATCAACTTTTAGATAAAGATCATAAGAATATAATAATTATTTTCAGACAAGATAAACTAACAGATTTACATTATAAAATCATAGATGATGTCCATGAAGAACACCCAGCCTTGATAATGACAAAATAAATATTTTTAATTCTAAAACCTTGAATAAAAGAAAATACTATCTAATCACAACGCCTTTTATACTGGAAGACGTTATCGCTACACTATTCAAAGCATTGATTAACTCAGGAAGCGAAATAGATGAATCAGAAACTTATTATACAGGGTGCTGATAAAGTCTGGAATAATCGATTTTTCTTGAAAACGCAAAACTTTTTCGAAAAACGCTCGTACCCGTCAATTTTATTTTATTCTTTGAAATTTTTTGGCGTTCTTCAATATTATACCGGATGCGCCAAAAACGCTAGGCAAGTGTCAACTTCACTTTTTCAAATAGAACACCCCTTTTTTTCTCCAATATTCAGATTCCTCTCTAAACTCTAGACAAGTTTCATATAACATATTGTATGGCTAAAGTTAACAGTAATTGAAATACAGGGCCCACAATAAAAATCAAGGTATAATTTTAAAGATTGTTATCCATGACAAATACTTAGGCTAGAAAAAAAAATCTAACAGGAAATTGGTAATACAGTGAACAATCTAAAAAATTATTTGAGTAAGTGTTGAAAATGGTGTCCATTTACGGCTCTACAATGTCCCAATCTCTCAACAAATTCTAACTGTACATTATGTACAATTTCTGGGGTAATTTGTCTTATGGTTGTTGTTATACGCGTTTTGAGAACATCAATATATTCTGGTTTATTTTTGTAAACCCTTTCCTTAATATAGCCCCACAGAAAGAAGTCGGGGGACCTCGCAGGCCACTCTATTTCACCCCGTCGACCTATCCAATGATGATGAAATAACTCATTCAGGTATCTACGGACTTCGACCGAATAGTGGGCTGGTGCACCATCCTGCTGAAACCACATAGTTGTATCATGTGAGTCAGGAATGTTCCGATCGGGAAATAGGGCAATCAACGCTGGAGCGAGGTCTTCTTCAAGAAACTGCAAATATCTTTGGCCAGTCAAATTTTCCTCAAAAAAATAGGGTCCTATAACAGTATCCCGAATTATTCCTGCCCATACATTAATTTTTCTCGGCCGCTGGGTATGAATTTCTCGGAACCAATGGGGATTTTCGCTGGACCAATACCGGCAATTTTGACGATTTACCATGCCATCCAAGAAAAAAGTAGCCTCATCGGAAAAAATTATGTTACTCGGAAATAATGCATCGTTAATCAACTAATTATCCATGAGAATTTCGCAGAACTCATTCCTTCTGTCAGGGTCGCCTTCCAAAAGTTCCTGTACTCCTTGACATTTATATGCATGCCATTTTTCCTTTTTCAGGAACTTTCCACCGTTGAATCGTGGATATTTTGAACATTTTGAGAAATGCTTCTTGTGCTCGAATGTGGTCTCTCTTCCAACGAAACTAGAATATCAAGTTTGACATCGTCGGAAATTTTAGGTCGTCCACTTCTAGGTTTATCCTTAACGTGACCAACTTCATTATACTTCTTAACAATTTTGGAAACAGTTGCCTGATTTATGTGTTCTCTATTTGGATATTTATCATTAAAATACTCACAAACTTCTATTTGTGTTCTCTTTCGATCTCCACATCCTACTATTATTAATATTTCGATTCTCTCAGCTTCCGTTAGAAACATTTTTATGGGTAAAAGTGACAACTTTGGAGTAAATATTAAATGTTTTGACATTTACGTAACTAAGTTATTATGTAGAAACCGGTAAGAAGGTAAATACCTAGACCTTAAAATTATACCTTGATTTTTATTGTGGGCCCTGTATTTCAATTACTGTTGACTTTAGCCATACAATATGTTATATGAAACTTGTCTAGAGTTTAGAGAGGAATCTGAATATTGGAGAAAAAAAGGGGTGTTCTATTTGAAAAAGTGAAGTTGACACTTGCCTAGCGTTTTTGGCGCATCCGGTATAATATTGAAGAACGCCAAAAAATTTCAAAGAATAAAATAAAATCGACGGGTACGAGCGTTTTTCGAAAAAGTTTTGCGTTTTCAAGAAAAATCGAATATTCCAGACTTTATCAGCACCCTGCATAGAAAATAACGTAGAACTACCATTTTTGGAAATGTTATGCTTTATTTTAAAGATTGTTATTTGTCAAAATATTGTAACAACCCCACAAGAAGATGAAATTCCAATAATTATGGATCAATATCACTCTGGAAAAAAAAATTTTCATAGAGGAGTTAACGAAACAATAAGAAGAATTAAGGAAAAATATAACTGGACAGGCCTTAGCAAGAATGTTGAAAACTTCATAAAGAAATGCGAAATATGTCAAAAAAATAAAATTATGAGAAAAAACATGGATAATCCATTAGTTATTACAGAAACACCAAAGACCACATTTGAAAGAATAAATATCGACATTTTGGAAATTTCACAGAAAAACTATATCCTAACTATGCGAGATGAACTTACTAAATTTATTCAAGCATAACCACTCATGGATAAAACCTCGAAATCTGTAGTAAATACCTTACTACTCTATTTCCAGTACTATGGAACACCCTTGAGAATACATTGCGATTTTGGAAAAGAGTTCAACAACCAACTAATGTACTCTTTATAACATAAAATTAACATTTTCTAGTGTAAATCACCCCCAATAAAAAGGCTCATTGGAAAGGTTTCATGGGACCCTATTAGAAATGATCCGAGTGATAACTACTAAAGATCCAAATGAACACCCTTTACAATAATTATTACCATATGCTTGCATATGGTACAATAATTCAGTCAACAAAACAACTGGATTTACACCATATGAACTAATATTTGGACACACTTCAAGACATTCGGAAACCCTCTATAATGAGGAAGAGCTCGTTTCGAAATATAATAGAGACCTCAATGCTAGAATCAAACATTATTACGAACTTGCTAGAAAAAGGACAATACAAACGAAAGAAAAAGCTAAGAAAAGATTTGATGAACATGTAAAAAGAGATAACTCAGACAGAAGTCGGTGATAAGGTCTATGTAAAAGAATCACAGATCATAGGAAAACTTGCTAACAAATTTAATGGACCTTCCTTAATTAAAGAAATTTATTTAAACTCAGCAAAATTTGAAAATCTACAAACTAAACAAACGACTAAAGTAAACTATGACAGATTAAAACTATATTATGACGACTTAATATTAAAACCAGATGGCTATAGAAGGAGAAGAAACGGATTAGAATTTTTTGTTTAATGGTTTCCACTTATACTATCCGTTACGCTTGCACTATCAAGACAAAGAAATTATAATTATCGCTATTCACTAAAACCCATTGAAAATAATGTAGGATTATATTTTCAAAGAGAAACTAAATTAAAAGTATCAATGATAAATGGACACTTTTAGTCTATAAAGATATCGTCGTAGAAACAAGTTTCTGCGATGCAAAAACACACATAGTGAACCCTGGCACGGCTCAGGCGCACCGAAAGTAAAGTCACGCGACCCATTTTAAAGTAATTATTATTTAGTTTAGTAGCAGAAAGAAAAGCTTATTTCAAATAACAGCTATAATATTCATTTAATCGTAAATTATATAGAATAATAAAAGTTAGTGTCGCATTCAGTGCAGGTTTTGATGCTAGAATGAATAAAATCGATACTGTATATTTAATCCAAGAACATAAAATAAATAAGATTCGCATCAAATAGTTTCAGTAACAAGGGCCTTTCCACGCCACCGTTTAGAATTTCCAGTTCCGCTCAGTGCTCGGTCCGTCCGCTCTGTCGGGGCCGCGAGGGAAGGAGCTTATGTGTACTTAAGCCAATCACGCAAGGGCAAAACCCGAGTAGATTAGTATAAAACGTAAGGCATTATTTTCTTTTGGCCAGAGCACTCTTCGGGTTAGTTTACAGATCAGCACACTTTGCCCGATCAGTACCTAGCACTTGCACCCCGCTAGCGAAAGTCGGGGAAATGCAAGTCCCAAAGGACGTTAGTAGGGAGTTTCTCGCGAGAAACCTCCGAAGGCGTCACGCGGGTGAATCAGTTTCTACGATAAACTTCAGCAGATATTTACTCTACCGCGATTAGGGTTGAACGTGAAGGTGTGTGGTGACCGGCCAAGGTAGTAAGGAACACCGGATTTACGGTACCTGTATAAATAACACCATTTAAAAAAGAAATTCGTCATCACCAGCACCGCACATTCAGGCGCCATAACTCGCAGACAAATGAAACCGTCATATATAGAAGCAACTGTTCTTGTATGCGGGAGTAATTATGTAAATTCCGAAACTCAATTAAATCTACCCATCCGGTACACAAACATTATGACTTTCATCGACAGTAACAACAAACCGCTGTCCAATTTTTGACCGATTAAAATAATACTGTAACAAATCCGACCCAGTAAAAATAAATATTTAATAATTTTTACGCAGTGAAAAAACACATTTTTAAGTTTTTTCGCAAAGTAGAATAATACTCCCAGTAAAAATAAACATTTAATAATTTTTACGCAGTGAAAAAAGACATTTTTAAGTTTTTTTTCGCAAAGTAGAATAATACTCCCAGTAAAAATAAACATTTAATAATTTTTACGCAGTGAAAAAAATACATTTTTAAGTCTTTTCGCAAAGTAGAATAATACTGTAACAAATTCGACCCAGTAAAATAAACATTTAATAATTTTTACGCAGTGAAAAAAGACATTACTTAAAATTTTGCCGCAAATTAAGACGGTACGCTAACAAGTGTGCGTAGAGGCTAAGTTTTTTCGCAAAGTAGAATAATACTCCCAGTAAAAATAAACATTTAATAATTTTTACGCAGTGAAAAAAGACATTTTTAAGTTTTTTTTCGCAAAGTAGAATAATACTCCCAGTAAAAATAAACATTTAATAATTTTTACGCAGTGAAAAAAATACATTTTTAAGTCTTTTCGCAAAGTAGAATAATACTGTAACAAATTCGACCCAGTAAAAATAAACATTTAATAATTTTGACGCAGTGAAAAGACATTACTTAAAATTTTGCCGCAAATTAAGACGGTACGCTAACAAGTGTGCGTAGAGGCGTCGAAACTTTTCTTCCGAAAATTTGTAAACAACAGAAACATTGACCCAATTTTGTAAGGGCCATCATTGTGAATAGCAGTAAGATAGTTGTAAGCATACCCTGTAAAAACGCAACCATCGAGCTCGATCGTCGTACCGAAAGACCTTTATAAAATTAATAAGTTTTTATAAACGGCAGTACTAATAAAAAATTGTGTAAGAAAGGTGTGAAATATTTCTACAAATCTTTAAAACTTGCTTTCGTTTTACAACCACTGTAGTTCGGTTTATCTTAATAAACGGCTCTATTCGTGCGCTATATTCAAAAGCATTTCAATTCTTTTAAGGATAAATCAGCTACGTTGGTGGTAGTTGTCTGGCAAGTAAAAAATACCTTCAAAATTTCACGCGTGAATGTAAAATTCACTGTGAATGTAACACGTCGGTTCTCGGAAATGAAGTAAAAATAACATTCTTTCAATAGATACTCTGGTTCTCTAATCAATTCACATGTCTTCTATGCTAAAATTTTTGGAAAGCAGGCGTTGGTTTTTATTATTCTATGTACCGAAATTGTACAAAACACGGAAAAACGCAAAACTCAGATCATGGGCCCAACAGGATACTAATTTTTTGTAGCTCTACCAGGTCTGATTATATTCCTATCCTTATTCTTCATATGCAAAAACATGATGTAACCATATGATCGAACTGCTCTGAATTGTCAATTGAATAAAATCAATAAATTTGATAGGTCTGTCAACTTAGTTCAATGGGTTTGCCACCAGAGGGCAGAGCTGGGCAAATACTTTTTAAAAGTATTTAAATACTAAATACTTAATTAAATTCAAAAGTATTTAAATATTAAATACTTTTTGAAGTAATGAAGTATTTAAATCTTAATTACAAAAAGTATTTAAATACTTTTTAGGTTTAAATACTATATTTAAATACTTTCTAAGTATTTAAATACTTTCTAAGTATTTAATTACATTTAAGTATTTATAAATACTTTCTGAGTATTTAATTACTTTTTTTTAAATATTTATAAATACTTTTAAGAATGAAACACAAAATTTAAATACTTTGTAAACAATTACAGTCGAACCTTTATAACTCGAACCTCTCTTTAACTTGGACTTTTTAGTGGTTTTTGTACATTTTCCAAGATTTCTATGTACATAGACATAATGTATGTAATAAAAAAAATGTTTTGGAATATTCATGTGGCTTTCCCTTCTCTTGTCCAACTCTCTATCTTTTTTGGTTGTCCCTTCAAGTTCGAGTTATAGAGGTTCGACTGTAATTACTTTTAAAAATATTTAAATAGTATAGTAGTATTTGTGTCTCCTCAAAGTAGGCAGTTGAATAGGTAGGTACCTCAATCCTCAAAATATTATAGAATCAAATAAGATTTAACAGCAATAAAAAGTGTGTTTTGTAATATTTTATTGGTATTGACAGTAAATTTTAATTAAAAAACCACGACAACATAAACTTAAGGGTACAGGAATAAAACAGGAATTGTCCATATTTATCGAAATCGAGATTACTAGCGCAACCTGTTGGCACATGTTGTTACTTTCCATGGTCAAAATATTAGCCGAATAAAACTAGGAACGTCTGTAGAAATTAGAGTCAAAGTTTTACTGTACTGAAATAAAACTAGGGATGTACATACAAAAAATTCATTTTATCTCAAAACTCTGATTTTCTGACAATCCTTCTTTTATCCCTGTATTCTTCAACTGATAACATAACAAAAGACTTTCTACCTAAACCTAATTACTCAAAATTTGTAATGCAAGAATAATAATAATTTATAATGTAATGTTTTAAATGTTCGATGCGTTAGCTTTCATAAGAACAAGATTTTCGAAATTATCGTCTGATAAAGCATGTCGTCGTGGCGTATTAATGAATGTAGCAAATGAAAACATTCTTTCAACTGGGGCAGATGAGGGAAGAGTAGTGTTATATTTCAAAAATAATTTGTTGATAATGGGATATTTTTTCAGCATTTCTATGTCTGTTTGTGAGTCTTGCATATATTGCAGAGCCTGCAATTCTCCTCTTCCAGACCTTATTGATGACTGAATTGAAAATCCATCATTATCGTCGAATTCAAAAAACTCATTTAATCGGGTTCTTTTTGGATTTTCTATAGATTCTAACTTTCCTTCAGCCATAACCACGTCGTTGGCAGCATTTATAAATATAGTTTTCATTTTATCCATAATTTGCTTCTGTTCATATTCATTATTATACTTATACAGCGTTAGCCATCTCATTTTAAATGATGGATGAGAGATGGTTGCTACTATTGCCTCTTCATTTGAAAGTGAAAGGTATTTATGAAATCGTTTGGTGACTGCCGTCAGAAGTTCATCTATGACCGAAGATAAATATTTGAAATGCTCTGTTTTGAGCTTCTCTAATTTAATTTTCATACTAGCAATTGTTGGTATTACAAACCCGTAAAATATATTAGTATCTCCTTGCAGAATATCTAACGCTAAAGCTAGTGGCTTAAGCACTCCGACATATTCTGTCAAATATTCCACCTCATGTTCCTTGAGAGAATATTGTTTAATTCCAAGTTTTTCGTATAAAACTGGTAGCTTTTCCTTCTCGTCTAGAATTTGGGTAATAGAATCGTAATGGGAATTCCATCTTGTGACACCTGGATAGCTCAGATGATGACCCAAAACATCTTTAATAATTTCGGCTGACTTTGGTCGCCCTGCCTTGATCCATAGTTGAGAACATTTGTTCAGAATATTTGTATGTCGTGTTCGGGTTGTATGAGACTTATTGATGCTTTTCATGAAATCTGTTGTCGCTAATAAATTGATTGTGTGCGAAATACAGCGATGGTGATTGGGCAACTGTATATTTGCTGTTGCTGAGTTATCTTCATTCAAATGATCACTGGATGGATTAGGTACAAACAATATATCTTCTAGATCGAAATCATCATTATTTACCTCCTCGTATGTTTCCGTTTCACTAGATTCTGCCTCGAATGGCACAATACAATTAAAAATTAACGAGTTAGGGACATCGATACCAAACTCCTTAAATGCTTTGATGAAATTGGAGCCATTGTCTGTCACAGTCGCACTTATTTTTTCTGTTCCAAGTCCAAAGTTGGCATGAATGTCATCGATGACTTCTGCAATTCTGTCAAAACTGTGAATACCAGAAAATCTCCGGCAAGCTAAAGCAGCTGAGTTTCTTTCGTAAGTATCAGGATTTATCCAGTGACATGTTACGCCTAAAAAACTTCTTTTTTTGGATGACCATATGTCAGCAGTCGTGCAAACATGTAGAATATGCTCCAGAGAAACTTTAATATTTTGCAGTGTTTTTCTGGACAATTCAGAAAGTTTTCTAACGGCAGTTTTCCTAGACATAACCTTTACGTTAAACCCGTAAAATAGGTCTTTAAAAGTATCATTTTCGATAATTGATATTGCTGACATTGAACTAATGAGAAATTTTAGAATCCGGTTGTCAAAATCCTCTTGGGATATTTTTTTTGCAGAGTTGAAACTAGTTTTCAAATCTAGTTGTTTGGTCTTATCAAAAATAATCGACGAATGTCCTTTTTTCACCTTACAAAGACTGGTGGTTTTACGTTCCTTGTAATCTAAATATTTTTGGTAATCTTCACAGTGTTTAATTTTTAGATGCTTTATAAAATTTGATGTAGAATTGGATCTTCCTTTAATATGTTTTATTACTGGTAGACAATTTTTACATTGGGCAATAACAGAAAAGTTACTTCCTTTTTCTACTATAGTATAATAGGTTCCGTCAAATAATGAGGAAGCTTCATCTAATGCAAGCGGTGCCGGATCAGAATCAGAATGAGTGTCCATGTTCATGCTGTTGTTTAATTCTGTCATAGTCATTGTCGATGTTGAGGAGGAAGCGGTTAAGGATTCTAAAGACTGAACGGAACCAAACTGTCTTATTTTTCGGTGTAAACCAAAATAATCGGAAATTTTCTTTTTCTTTGCATTTTCTCTTAGATAGTCATAGTCTGGATCAGAGTCAGTATCGTCGCTCACATGATATGGATCTTTTTCAGAAATTGAAGTCGTATCACTGATATCCACTATATCATTTCTATGACCATCACTGTCATTGATGCCGGCCATTTAATTGCCTATAACGAAAAATGAAACAATACTTTTGTTTATATCAACCATTAAAGATAGAAAACTTCAAAAATATTAGGTAGTGGAAAGTGTTCCACAGTGAGACAAGAATTATACACAATTAAATAAGTGGAAGTTTAATGAAGAGATTCTTTCTTCTCAATTAATAATTTAAAAAAAAATTGGATTTCTGTCTTATAGTAGAACAACCATGTTCCACAGTAAATTATAAAACTGTTTTAAATCAAATTTTTATACGAATATCAAAAATAATATTTAATTTAAGAAAACTAAACGATCTAAAAATATATATGAATACAGATATAAAAGAATAAGTTTTTGCCTTGAAAATAACAAAAAAGGCTTACTGAAAACGAAATGCAAATCATTTGGATTAGTTATCGCATATGTAATAAAGATAGATTTACTTCAATACGTATTAAGGAGTTGTCTTTTTGTCTTAAACTTAAGTTTAAACCTTAGTTTAAACTTAAGTTTAAACCAAACCTATATAACTGGCCCTAAGCTCTTTTTGCCTTTCTCGTTCCTTTAGTTTTTCTTCTATAGTCTTCATTTCGGAGGTGCCTGTAGCACTGTAGCTATGATAGTTTTTCTTTCTCTAGACCACTTTTGCTGTTTTAACTCTGATGCCTGGTGAAACACTATCTCACTGTGAGAAATTGCTGTCTCATTGTGGAAATTTGTAGAAAATTTTTAAGAGAGCTTTCCTATGCTAAATCGATAATTCAACACATCTCTACGTTTGATAAAAACATAACATAGAAGTTACAAATTTGAGTTTTAAACCAGAATATTATGCAATTAAAATAGGTCTACAGCTGTTGTAAATAAATGAATTTAAAAAACTTATCTGCCTGAAATACAGCAGTATCCCAGTATCCGCACAAAGAACCTTTAAAATCAGGCAGAGAAATACTTATATGCAGACGTATAGTAACTAAGAAGCCGTTAAATTATACATAGCCAGAGAACGTTGCGCGGTCAATTTAAAAAGAAAAACTAAATGCAACATGTCTCATTGTGGGACACTTTCTTTCCCCTATACATTACAACTGGTACAGGTTCCCGGCCACCCGGTAAATCCTTCATTTTATTCATTTAAAGTAAAAATTTATGTTGTTTGGACGAATCACTATAAGTTCATAAAAAAAATATAATTTAGTGAACGTTTTCAACGTTTCAGAAGTCGTAAATTTGAACACAATAATTACGGTAATTCACAATATATATATTTTCTGTCGCCGAAATAACGATATCTTTCCGCTTTTGTTATCGTTGGAAGCGCGGTTGTCTCGCCTGCGGCGCGTTGTTCATCAATCGTTATCGTGGGTCCCTCGTATACCCATTTTGCCTTGCTTATTTATCGCCAGGTCGCTGCTTTGTATGCTGCTCGTGTCCCAATTGAATTCTAATCCTGGCGGCGGTGATTCCCCACCCAGAGTTTTGTTAAGAGCTAGCATCATGCGCCGGCGAGCGACGGACCGAGCCATTGAGTCGTTGTAAGTAGCGTCAAGGTACTGGTCGACACTACCGGTGAGGTCAACAGTCCTATAACGGCTATCAAAGTCGGTGCTAGATATGGTATCACTTAAATTATCGTTTTCCGCCATTTTTCGATATTTCGACGTTTCGATTTTTTGATTTGGTAGTATCGTCAGGGATGCCAGCCGACGACAGGTGTCTGTCGGTCTTAGTGGGGCCCACCACCTTTCCCCGCTAACAGGAAGTCGTCAGCAGTCCACCAATTAAGATGAAGATGAGGGCAAGAATTTTGTCTTAGAATTAAAAGGATTGATTTTACTGTTATAAGTATAGTTGTTGGAACGTAGGACGAAGCCTAACTATTGTTCGAACTATACTTTTGAGTTTATTGGCACGGGCACGTCCAATTGAATATAACAAGGCAAGTTTGTTATATTGAAGACGGAGGGCTTTTTGTTTATTGTCTTGAGGGTTATTTATGGGTTAGTCTTACGTATGTCGAGTCTCACGACCGGGGCGATTTTCGATTAATGACTTTTATTTTCTTTACAATAAAAAAATTAACCTGAGCTGGCAATGGTCCTCTACTAAGAGGGAATTAACCAACCTAACTGTCTTCTAAGACCCTACACGCGAATACTAGCTTTGCCTTAAATATATCAACTTAAGATTTTTTAAGAACCCTTACTTCGCGCCGGACTTCCTAATAACCGTTACTTATTATTCCTAGCGCAAGGCGTCTATAAAGGAATAAATCGGTAAAAACGAATATTTTTTATTAAGTTATTTCGGGCGCTAATGTCTATAACGAAATACTTATTCATTAACGCAATATTTCTCTCAACCTGCGGTTTTTTGAGAAACTTATGCGTGTCGCAAATTTAAGAAGTTTTTTCGAATTTTTACGCCACGCCGACCGACGATGCCCTCAGTGCAGGGACAACGATGCCTTAATGACCGAACAGAAATGACTATTCCGTTTGTCTCTCTACTTTAGCTTCCACCTTATAAAAAGGACGCTATTTTAACGAACGCTTAAGAGACAAACTAGTCCTACTCCGACCGAATTTATTTACTTCTTCTTTGCTTCAAAGATGTCTTCTTTTTTGGCCTTTTCACTTGACAAATATTAGCGATATTTGCCAAGGCGGGCGACTCAATACACTTCGTTAGGAGGGATCGACTTATTAGGAGGTATTCTCCCGATCGAAATAATATTGAGCCTGTGCAACACCGTCTAGATTAATCCGCCGGTATATAGATGATACTGTAGAGAAAACTGCTATTTCTTTACCACTAAAAACAGGGTGACCAGCTTACTTAATAGCTGGTCAGGTGTTTTGGATTGTAAGTTATAGGGGGTGGTTTGAGGTTAATAATAAAAGATTAGTTGCTTTAAATAAGTTTAAGTTTAATCTGTTTTTATACTGGTAGTTTTAGTTTTACAAAAAGATAATGGTGTGCGAGTGTATTCATGGAAATGTGTGGCGTTCAACATAGATAACAATACAATATTATGAAATTTACACAAATACAATGTTTACAACAAGGGTTTATCTAATAATAATAGTAACTTTACTAAGTTGGAGCACAGTCCTATTTATGCATCCTTGTCAAGTGCAGGATGACTAGTAGAATGATAAACAAACATCACAGTTATAACTTGTCTTGCTTGGCCAACAAATCTATCTAAGATACAGATTACCTTGATATCAAAACAGTTCCTTCTCCATCAATTCACTATTTCTGCATTTAATGATTGGTTTGAGTTTATTCGTCTATGTGAGACAATCAAAGATGGTGGTTATTTATCCAATAACGGGATTACGTGTGCACTCGTAATTTTATAAAGGTGAACTACTTGGTCGTAGCTAAGTTTTCTCTTGTTGAGATCACAAGATGAATAATATACAAAATGGGCAACCTTGTGCCGAGTAAAAATTGAGAAAAGAGTGTGCATACATTAAAATTTACGTCTCACTGTTTTAATGCACACAGTCGAATTGTATCGAATGGAATGGGTTGAGCCGGTCGTCGCTTTGTGCCGCGTGCTAAACTTGCTCGGTCGTCACGAGAACGCCAGACATATTGTACTCGTTCTGATTGGTCAGACAAGACAAAGGAATGCGAAGAGTCGCCGGTGTGGAATGAACGAGTGAGAACAACTATACATAGCATAAGAATAAGAGAGATGGGGATTGAGTAAATAGTAACAGATTTTGACACAACGGAATGTCAAGGCGACGCGTGCGCGCTGTAGAAAAATGCGTGAGAGAGAAAGTTTGTCCACACAGCGAATACATGAGAGAGAGGAAACGATGCGTAAAAACAGTTGAGATTTATACGAGGGGAAGGTGTTTTAGGTATACCGGGGAACACGAGAAGATAATATTTAAAAATTATAAAATAGAAAATAAACACGATTGTTGGAAACTGGTTTTCCAACATACTGCCCGACGTTGAAGCGTTCGTAGCTTCAAGAAATATGAGTAAAAAAAATGAGAATCGGTGCGCAAGCTATTCCGGGGAAAGTATAAGGTAGTGAAACAAAAAAAAATGATAGGGTCGCTGAGGCTACCCTCCAGACACCGAAGCATTTGGAAGTGGACAGATCTTTGTAATTGATCTGTTGTAGATCCCATCGACAGTTTTTAGTGTGACCATGCGGACTTTACCGTCAGGTCCAGGGATAATGTTGATAACTCTAGCGAGAGGCTATCTTAGGGGGTGACAAGTATTATTGTCTTTCAACAGAACGACATCATTAATTTTTATATTATCAAGGGGAACTAACCATTTAGGTCTATGTTGGAGCTGATTTAAATATTCAACTGACCAACGATTCCAAAATCGTTGTTGAATCTGAGTACATTTGTTCCAAAAGAAAAGTCGATTTTCAGGGGTTTCAGATAAATCTCTTTCAGGGAATGCAGTAAGACTACTACCAATTAGGAAGTGCCCTGGGGTTAAACTTTGTAAGTCTAATGGGTCATTTGATAGAGCGCACAACGGGCGTGAGTTTAGTATTGCTTCGATTTGAGCTAACACGGTACTCAATTCCTCGTAGGTTAATTGAGCATTTCCAATGAGACGTATCATGTGAAATTTTGCGCTTTTTATTGCTGCTTCCCAAATACCACCCCAATGGGGAGATTTAGGCGGAATGAATTTCCAAATTGTTCCAGTCATGGTAAGGAAATCATGACTAGTGTCGGAATTTTGGGGAATTTTAAAAAATTGATAGAGTTCGTACAATTGATTTTTGGCGCCTTGAAAGTTGCTGCCGTTGTCTGAATAGATGATTGATGGATTACCTCTTCTTGCAATAAACCGTTTGAGACAAGCAATAAAGGCTTCAGTTGAGAGACTTGACACAATTTCAATGTGTACTGCCTTTGTTGTCATACAAACAAAGACTGAGATGTAGCATTTCACTACAGGGGATTTTCGAAGACGAGAGGACTTGGCGAGAAAGGGTCCACCGAAATCTACGCCAACCTTTTGAAAATACCTACAGGATTGAACTCGATCTTTGGGAAGATCTGCCATGATTTGTTGAGCCGGCTCAGCGCGAAAGCGGTAGCACGTGATGCAATGTCTGATAACTTTCTTTGTTTCCTTTAAGCCGTTTAAGGGCCAACATCGTAGGCGGAAGTTCGACAAAACTGTTTGAGCGCCAGCGTGACCTAATCGAATGTGTTCTTGTAACAACATCATGGTAACAACGCTATTGTGAGCAGGGAGTAAAATTGGGTGCTTGTGATCAAATGAGATGTCTGCGTTTTCTAAACGACCTCCGACGCGTAGAAGACCGTCAGATTCACAAAGAAATGGTTTAGAAGGTAACAGATTTTTGTTTGATAATGGTTTACCATTTTTTAAGTCAGTGAGTTCATTAGAAAAGTGTTTACTTTGTAACACTTTAGCGATGAGGAGAAAAGATTGATCTAACTCTGCACAAGATAATGGGTTACACAATTTTTCAGCGCGAGGTTTTGAGTTTTGTGCGAAGCGAAGACAATACGCGACTACTCTTTGTAGTTTGGGAAAGGTGGAGAACCTTGCGAATAGAGTGTTCCAAAATTCATTTGGTTCAGCTAAAATGTGCAGAGACGTGGTTGGTAATTTTCTTTCTTCTGAAAGAATTACTTTTTTAAGTTCGTGATCGGGGTTGCAAATATCAGAGCTGCTTTGTATGTTGATCAGATCGAAATTTTCATTGGTCAATAAGAAATTTGGTCCGTTAAACCAGAGGGGGCAATGAATTAATTGCTGTGGTAGACAGCCACGTGAAGGTAAGTCTGCGGGGTTATTTAACGAATCTATGTGTCTCCAAGTAGAGGTTGAGGTTTTTCCTTGTATCTGCGATACTCGATTTGAGACAAAAACAGACCATCTGGATGCATGCGATTGTATCCAAAAGAGAGCGATTGTGGAGTCAGTCCACAAATGAATAGAATCAAAAACATGTTTGTCCTCATAAATCTTGAGTATGTTTTTTATGAGTTGGGATAAGAGTAGCATTGCGCATAACTCTAATCGAGGGAGGGATTTTGTTTTAAGAGGAGCGACACGAGATTTCGAGGTAATCAAGTTTGACGAGACCGTTCCATCGTCATAGAGAGTACGAAAATATGCACACGCTGCGTATGCTGCCATGCTTGCATCTGCGAATCCATGGATTTGAATTTTTACTTTCTTTTTTGATAGGAATAAATTTCGGTTTATTTTTATTTGTGTAAGATTCACAATGTTAGTAATGAAAGTTTCCCATAAAGAGGGAACATGAGGGTCGGTGATTTGAGTATCCCAATTGATTTTTAGCAGCCACAATTTTTGCATGATTAGTTTTCCTAACACTATCACGCAAGACACTAAACCAAGGGGGTCATACATTTTTGCAATCGTGGAGAGGATCGAGCGTTTCGTTACCACAGATGAAACTAAATTGTCAGGGGGAGAGAAAGTCAAAATGTCTGAAGTAGGATTCCATTTTAACCCTAAGATTGAGTTTGATATTTCAAGAAAATTCGAATTGTTTTCAAGGGGTTTGTCAGATGACATATTTTTCATGAATTCAAGGGAGTTTGAGCACCATTTGTGCAGATTAAATCCGTGTGAGGGTAAGAGTGAATTAAGTTCATTGTATATTTTTTCTAACTGTGGCTCTGAGTCACAGCCGTAAATAATGTCATCGACATATGTTTGGTTGAGAATAGCATCGGATGCCAAGGGAAATTCTTTACTTCGTTTCGTAGCTAAGTCTTTTAAGACTCGAGTGGCTAAGTAGGGGGCACAGTTCGTACCGTACGTAACTGTGTTGAGTTCGATACATTTGAGGTCATCATTTGCATTCTGCCTCCAAAGAATATTGAGTAAGAAACATTGTTCTGGGTTGATTTTAATTTGTCTATACATTTTTTCAATGTCGCCAATTAGTACAAAATTAAACGATCGGAATCTGCAAAGAATATCGTAAAGGTCAGGCTGCACCTGAAAACCTTTTAGCATTACGTCATTTAAAGAAGTTCCATTGCTGGTTTTGCAGCTTCCGTCGAACACAACTCTAATTTTTGAGGTTAAACTATTTTCACGAAACACAGCGTGATGAGGAATAAAATATTTGTTTATTTCTTGATTCTGAGTGTTTTTAGTGACAAGAGAGAGGGGAACATATTTTGCGTGACCTAAGTCAGTGTAGTCATCGATAAATTTTTTATAATCACTTTTTAACGCGGGGTTTCTTTCGAACTTTCTTTCGAGATTTGTAAATCGTTTTTTAGCAATATAGAAGGATTCACCTGACTTTTCATTTTCATTTGTGGTTTTTAGGGGTATGTCGACCTGATATCTGCCATCAGGTAATATCTTTGTGGTGTCAAAAAAGATACGTTCAGCATCTTCATCGAGAGGTGGGCGACTAGTTTTTTGAGGAAGTTCCTCCATAGTCCAAAAACGTTCAATTAGATTGTCAAGGTTATTTTGTTCATCTTTAGTTTGTAAGAATAAAGAGACATTTGGGGGTGCGTTGTGAGTGTTAATTATATTCTGGGGTATATTGCCAGCTATAATCCAGCCTAAATAAGTTTCTTGTAAGAGGGGGAGGTTTTTTTCTAAGCGAATGATATCTTGCAAGAGTAAATCATAATATAAGTCTGCTCCAATCAGGAGGTCAATATCTAGCGATTGTCCAAAGTCTGGGTCAGCTAGATGTATTTTTCGAGGTATGCGGAGTTGAGAAGTGTCTAAAGTGACTTGTGGAAGTTTGCAGGAAATATTTGGAAGTACTGCGCAAGATAATTTAAATTTTTGGCGAGAGTACACTTTAGAATGTAGAGTTAATTCTACCATTTTGTTTGAAGTCGAGCTGGTTTGAGATATTCCAGAAATACAAATTTTTTTTGATATAAGTAGGGAGTTGCAATTTATTTATCATAGATTGAGTGATAAAGGATGTTTGAGAACCACTGTCCAACAAACATCGTGTAGAGATTCGAACGCCATTTGCGTTGTATATGTATACTGACGCGGTTGCCATTAGAACATGAGAGTGTTTCGTTGCCACAGCAGACAACGATTGAGATACTACAGTTGTAGTGGGGGTATTATTTGAATTTGTATTTTGGCTTGCTTGCCCATTATTATTAGAAGGAGGGTTAGTATTCTGAGCATTTGACTGAGAATAACTTGGTGTGTTTTGTGAAGTATGTTGAGTTTGTACATTTGAATTATTATGAACTTGGGCATTTGGGAACGTAGCGCTTTGATTGTTGGCAGAATTCATGCCTTGCATCTGTTGAGAGTGATTGCCTTGATTCGGAAAGGTGTTACTATTTTGAGTATTAGAATAATTATTACTATATTGAGTTTTCACAAAATGCAATAGTGTATGATGTTTTTGGGAACATATATAGCATGATCGTATTGATTGACATTGATTTGTTTGGTGTTTCCCACCTAAACAATTATAACAACAATTTTTCGATTTTATGAATTTATGTCGCTCAGCAATTTGTAAGCTCTTAAATTTGACACAAAAATAGATTTTATGTGACTCATTACAAAATAAGCATCGTTCTTGTGACTGATTGGTGCTGTTAACATGTAAAGATAAATTATTATGTCTTTTTTGAGTATTGCCTTCCAGGCTTGCCAAGTTTTCTAACACTGAACAGCGTTTGTTTAAAAATTCAAAAAATTCATGAATAACAGGGAGATTATTAACACCTTTTTCCGATTCAAAGGCCTTTTTTGAGACGAAATCTAACTTTCTTTCGAGTAAGTGAACAATAATTAAGTTCCATAATTCTTCAAATGACAAATTCAAATTTTTTAGTGACTCGACACTGCGTCTGCAGTTTGTTACAAAGTCTCTTAAGGTTTGAGAACTACCTTTAGCGATAGAAGGAATGTCGAGCAAGTTTATTAAATGGTTGTTTATTATTGCGGTTCTATTCTCATAGCGGTTTTTTAGAATATTTAGCGCGGTGTCGTAGTTCTGATTAGTAACTGAGAGAGTGTCGATCAGTTTTAGAGGTTCTTCTTTTAAGAAAGATTTTAAGTACATGAATTTTTGTACATCACATAATGAAGGGTTGTCATGAATTAATGCGGAAAATAATTGATAAAAAGAAGTCCATTCTGAAATATCACCTTTGAAAATGTTTATGTGAATTTCAGGTAACCGTACTTGCGGCAGAGATTGTGTAGTACTTGGTGGTACTACATTAGGGGAAAGGAGTTGCATATTTGCATTGCGAGGGGTTGATAATAAATCAATTTTTCTTTTGAATGAAGCGTGTAGGTCAAAAACCTTATTTTCAATGTCTTCGCGGTCACTGTCGGTAGGATCAATCGATTCTATTGCATCCTGTACATCGGAATAGCTTGAGTATGCTTTTTTCAAACCTTCCAACCTAACCTCAAACTGACAGTGGTCTTCAAGGTCACAATTGGTAATCATTGCTCAACCGGGTAATCAGACCTTTGTGGCCGCCACGTTTTTTACACAATTCCTCTTTTTCGGTCATGGTAGGAAATTTAAAAAAAGGGATAAGCAAAAAACCAAGATATTTGTGCGCGCGCGCGACGTGTCTTTACACGTACTTACGAGAGTAATAAGTGAGTGAGTATCGAGAAATGTTTTGTTATCAATAATCAATTGAGTAAAACTTTACAAATTATTTGAGATTGCGACCTGATTTGAGATTTATACAAAGTTATACAAATATCACAAATATAGCGAATATAACAAATTTACAATTGTACACTACTACATCTAGTAATGTCAATGTTAGAAAAAATGATGCAATTATTTATTGCATGTGAAAGTTTCGCCAATGGCGGAAATTTTCCAAAAAGGCAAAATTAGAAATTTTCAATTAAGAACTGAAAACTATATCAATCACCACTGTGATCAATATTCAAAGTTTGAGAGAGAGATGCAATTATTTTTCCATGTGAAAATTTCGTCAATGGCGGAAATTTTCCAAAAGGACAAAATTAGAAATTTTCAATTAAGAACTGAAAACTATATCAATCACCACTGTGATCAATATTCAAAGTTTGAGAGAGAGATGCAATTATTTTTGCATGTGAAAATTTCGCCAATGGCGGAAATTTTCCAAAAAGACAAAATTTTTTATTTAGAAGATAAAAACACTGCAATGGTACTAAATAACTAAGCAATAGAACGCCAGCAAGACTACCTTTTGATACTACGTCAATACACTGAATTGCGCAAATAAATTCTTGACATAAAAATATTTTAAATTATTAATACCAGTAACAGATCTTTAATTTAAAGGAAAAAAAACAACTAATCTATCCGGCTCGAAGGACCATTTTTTAATATGTAGAGAAAACTGCTATTTCTTTACCACTAAAAACAGGGTGACCAGCTTACTTAATAGCTGGTCAGGTGTTTTGGATTGTAAGTTATAGGGGGTGGTTTGAGGTTAATAATAAAAGATTAGTTGCTTTAAATAAGTTTAAGTTTAATCTGTTTTTATACTGGTAGTTTTAGTTTTACAAAAAGATAATGGTGTGCGAGTGTATTCATGGAAATGTGTGGCGTTCAACATAGATAACAATACAATATTATGAAATTTACACAAATACAATGTTTACAACAAGGGTTTATCTAATAATAATAGTAACTTTACTAAGTTGGAGCACAGTCCTATTTATGCATCCTTGTCAAGTGCAGGATGACTAGTAGAATGATAAACAAACATCACAGTTATAACTTGTCTTGCTTGGCCAACAAATCTATCTAAGATACAGATTACCTTGATATCAAAACAGTTCCTTCTCCATCAATTCACTATTTCTGCATTTAATGATTGGTTTGAGTTTATTCGTCTATGTGAGACAATCAAAGATGGTGGTTATTTATCCAATAACGGGATTACGTGTGCACTCGTAATTTTATAAAGGTGAACTACTTGGTCGTAGCTAAGTTTTCTCTTGTTGAGATCACAAGATGAATAATATACAAAATGGGCAACCTTGTGCCGAGTAAAAATTGAGAAAAGAGTGTGCATACATTAAAATTTACGTCTCACTGTTTTAATGCACACAGTCGAATTGTATCGAATGGAATGGGTTGAGCCGGTCGTCGCTTTGTGCCGCGTGCTAAACTTGCTCGGTCGTCACGAGAACGCCAGACATATTGTACTCGTTCTGATTGGTCAGACAAGACAAAGGAATGCGAAGAGTCGCCGGTGTGGAATGAACGAGTGAGAACAACTATACATAGCATAAGAATAAGAGAGATGGGGATTGAGTAAATAGTAACAGATTTTGACACAACGGAATGTCAAGGCGACGCGTGCGCGCTGTAGAAAAATGCGTGAGAGAGAAAGTTTGTCCACACAGCGAATACATGAGAGAGAGGAAACGATGCGTAAAAACAGTTGAGATTTATACGAGGGGAAGGTGTTTTAGGTATACCGGGGAACACGAGAAGATAATATTTAAAAATTATAAAATAGAAAATAAACACGATTGTTGGAAACTGGTTTTCCAACAGATACCTTGCGAGGAAGAATCTATAAAGCTCACACTGAAATCGCGGGGGACCGAGCCAGGTTAACTGGCCTGCTGTTCTACCGGTGGACGCTGAATTAGAAAGTTTATACTCCGCGTTAAAAAACACAGAGTATTAAATCCTTCGTTGTACGGATTTCTTCAAAGTTTAAACTCTGTATTCAAAAATACGAGTGTTCGTGAAGACTCTACTGGACTTTTTCCCAGCGAACGGTCTCGCGGAGATTGGTCTCTCAAAGCAACCAGAATTCAACTGCCGTACTCGATTTTTTTACATATAATTTTGGTCATGATAACGGACAGCGGGAACCACACACAGCTGTTTACGTTGCAGAAATATAAAAAGCCTCTGATTTTGCATGTTGAAAGATTATATTATAACCTTGTTAAATAAATCGTGCTATAAAAATAATCCTTTTTTGGTAACATATAGGAAAATATGTTAAATTATTAAAAAATAATCCAACGTAAAAATCCTCCTTATTTTATTAATTTGAAAAAAGCCATTTTTACAACATTTCCTATTAGGTACATTAACTTTTCATAAACTTTTTTCGCTACTTGCAGAACCACATTGTACACTGTGTATTTATTTATTTATACTATATTACTATACCAATCTTTTTACCTAAAACTAAATCATATGTGAAAGAATAATAAATATGAATACTTACGTATTGTTGGTAATTTTTCGATCCTTACACAACGATGAACAGAACTGATCGGATCATCAACAGAATGACTATTAAAATAAGGGAATGAAGAATGAATGCGACGCGACGGCGATTTCCTAAACAATGTTGCCATTGTGCGAAAAAGCAAGAATCATGAGTTCATACAAAAACTGATATCATTTAACTTTTTTCTCTAATATTGTTTGTAAAGTAGTAGTAATTTTACGCACGGTAACGCTAAAGAGTGCGTAAAGTTCAAATTTATGCACTGACATAAAGTAAATTGTTCATATTTTAATTACACAACTTCGCGCACTAGTGCAAAACTGAGTAAATACTTTTTAGGGCAATTAATAGTAGTATAAAAAAAGTGCATGCAATTAGTTTGAAAATTTAATATGCTCACTCTGTATAAGAAAATACATACATATTATATACAGGGTGTCTCTAAAAGGTCTGTACAAAATCTGAGCACATATTCCTGAGGCGAAAATATGGCGATTTAAAGCAACTTACCTTAGTCCAAAATTGCTCTATTTCCGAGATACAGGGTGGTAAAATTCAAAAATAAAAATCTAATTTTTAAAAATTAATGAACATTTTTTAACGTGTTACTTTAAAACTTGGTACCCGGAGTTTTTTGTGATGCGAAACCCGAATACGGGCACCTTTTTACTGTGGCCATTAGAGGGCGCTTCACAATGCCCTGCTTATGGTTTAGAATGGTCATAATTTTTTTATCAGTGCAGGTTTTCCTTGTTTTGTTAAGGAAATAATTTTCTGAACATTTTGAAACAAAAATGGTACTCTTGTAAACACGAACAAATCCGCTAAAGTAAGCCATTTTTTAGATATTTCGGTTTTTAGTGTTCGATGCCGCACCGGAATATTTAAATTATTTTGAATAAAACATTCCGCTGTTTCGGCAGGAAAAAATGGTTCACTAGGGTTCGTTACAGCAAGTTTTGCAGGACGAATTTGAATATATATATTTTTTTAAATTAATTTTCCTAACAGCCAAATGTTTTATTGAAAATAATTTAAATATTTCGATGTTGCATCGACCATTAAAAACAGAAATATCTAAAAAACGGCTTACTTTAGCGGATTTTCACAAGAGTACCTTTGTTGTTTCAAAATGTTCAGAAAATTATTTCCTTAACAAAGAAAGGAAAAACCTGCACTGATAAAAAAATTATAGCCATTCTAAACCATAAGAAGGGCATTGTGAAGCGCCCTCTAATGGCCACAGTGAAATAGTATCGGTATTCGGGTTTCCCATCCCAAAAAACCCCGGGTACCAAGTTTTAAAGTAATACGTTAAAAAATGTTAATTAATTTTAAAAAATTCGATTTTTATTTTTGAACTTTACTACCCTATATCTCGGAAACTGAACAATTTCAGACTCAGGTACGTTGTTTTAAATCGCCTTATTTTGGCCTCAGGAATATGTGTTCAGATTTTGTAACGACCTTTTAGAGACAACCTGTATTTGTATAACATCATATAAATATCAATTCCAATTATTAGATGGCAGCCGACCGACGACGCCTCTATACAAAATTGCCAATAAAAAAACCATTTCAGTTCCCTAGTTTTTTGTATAGTATATTGTTTTCCTGGTTTTAAGTACAAAACATGAAAATGAAATTATGAATAATGAATGGAAAATAAGGTATATTTGAAAAATATGTGTTTTGATGCAAATGCACGAGACCTGGCAACATGGCTCAGACTTCTCCTAAAGAGAAACATACTTGTCTTGACAACACGGGTGTCAGGAAGCGAAAGAAAGTTTCCGTACGATGCCGAAACAAGTGGAAGGAACGAAATGGTAGTAAATGTATTTTCTTTGATGGTAGCTTTGATGGTCAGAAATCAGATGATTCCGGACCGAAAATCATGGCTGTTCATCCTGATCAATAGCGCAGGAATCTCGGGAATATATTATATACACATGACCTCAGGCGGGGTTAATAGTTTGTAACTTAATAATTTCGGGGGACGGGTGAAGCGAAGGCAAAAAAATTTCAGAACCACGCCCAAATTTTGCTAGATTTGGTTAATAATTTATGGTAGTAGATATTAGAAAACCTATGCGGAAGGTGTGGATTCAGACAGAAATTTTTGCAATTTTATAATTATAATTTATAAAAGGTTGCCTTTCGAGGGGGTTGGGGCTGTTCAATGGCGCAATCAATCAATGGAAAAGAAGTTTACAGAAATGCATTAAACAAATAGCATGGCATATTGAACAACTTTTCAAATTATTTTTTTTTGTAGATTATTATTAAGCTATTCTTTTGATGTTATGAATGTTTTTTAACAAATTAAAGATAAAATACATTTGTTTCAGTTTCATCCAAATATTATTACTGTTTCATTTTATAAAATTGTTTCCATTGCAACTGACTAAAAACATATTTAGTTAGTAACTGCTTAGGAACATTTTGTGTGAATATTGGTCATAAATCTTAAACTGAAAAATGTTTTTGCGACTTGTTTAAAGCAACTTCTTATTTTAACCTGTCCTCCATGATATTCTAATTTTTATTGTATTACTTTTAATTTCATTTTACGAAAACTTATACTTTTGTAAATCTTTTCTGCAAATTTGGTTCAAAAATGTTTTTAAACAATAAAGTTATTCAAGAAAGGTTAAGATGGTCCCTTTTTGGCCCACCGTGTATATTAAATTTTTGTCATACAATTATGTGTTTACAATACAAATACAATACAAATATAATTTATACATCAACAGTATTTTACATTTTGTAGAATTTTATACTTATTAGTATTTACAAAATATCGAGAGGAAATTTATTCAGCGATTTAAAAGAAATACCACGATAAATATTTTAAAGAATAGCACCTATAGATGACCAAACATCTGTATGTGCTAAAACCAATATGCTTGGTCGAGAATCGTTTATTTTTTTTTGTTTATCACTTTAAGTATGTAATTTTGTACAACATTTAATTGTTTTAGAGCTTTGTTCTACAGACCACCCCACATGATTATACCATATCGTATTACTGATTCTGCGATTGCTTTATAGATGGATATTGAAAGTCTTTTGTTTAAGATTTCCCGTAATATGTAGAATTTATGTATAAATTTTCTTAAATTTTTGGTAAGATAAAGAATATGATGGTTCCATTTTAAATGTTTGTCTATAATTACACCCAAGTATTGTGTATGAAATGTTTCTCCAATGGTATCATTAAAATTGTCAATTTGAATGATTTCAAAGTGGGGACGATTTGCTTCCGTGAGAGAAAATGCAATGTAGTTAGTCTTTTGTACATTAAGTACATTCTTTTGTGATATGATAAAATTAAGCTGCAAACTTGAAGCTGAATTATATTTTTAAAAAACACACTTCTGTTTCATCGTATATGGGGGGTAATTACAACCAAGGGCCCCCCTCCTTTTATACGCGCCTGCATGACCTATTTTCGAGATTCCTACTCCATTGATCAGGATGAACAGCTACGATTTTTGGTCCAGAATCATTTGATTTCTGACCATCAAAGCTACCATTTCGTTCCTTCCACTTTTGTCGGCATCATACGGAAACTATCTTTCGCTTCCTGACACGCGTGACAAGTGCAAACTTAGAATTTTCCACATGAACCATATTTAAATAGAAAACAGTACTTGAATAGTAAAAAGTATTTAAATACCCCAAAAAAGTATTTAAATACTCCAAAAAATATTTAAATACTAAAAAAATATTTAAATACTCAAAAAGTATTTAAATACTAAAAAAGTATTTAAATACTCAAAAAGTATTTAAATACTAAAAAAGTATTTAAATACTAAAAAAGTATTTAAATACTCCAAAAAGTATTTAAATACTGAAAGGAAAATAAAAAAAGTATTTAAATACTAAATACTTTTGCAAAGTATTTGTGAAATAAATACAAATACCTATTATAAAAAAGTATTTAACCCTTTGAGGACTAGTGGTTATCCTTGCCAACCACCTATCTAAAATCATATATCTACTTTCCTAGTGGTTCTTCCCATTAACCGCAATGTTTAAGATCAGAGTTACATGAAATTTCTATTGTAAAGCTCCGCGCCATTTTAAAATGCTTAGAAACTATTTAGTTTTGGAGACATGTGGAGGCAGTTATTCAAAGATAAAAGATTGGGCTCGGCGATAACCAATTTTTATTGGAAACTGTTGCTAAATAACCACGTAATAAATAAATAAAAATTATGACAATTTCAAAATTTTTTACACAAAATCGAAAAATATTGTTTCTCCTAAAAGGCAATATTATTAGTAATGGTTTACATAAGTTTTAGGCAAGGAAACGCGCTATTACGGCAATGGTCTATTTTTATCGAAATATTTTATCAGCTGGACGACGTTTGGCAGCCATATTTGCACTTCGCCGCGTCATATAGTCGAGTTACGAACCAACTGAAAGTTCAGCTACTGTGTCAGTGAGGGCAGCGAAGTAGCTCGACTCGGTTGTGTATACTCGTGTGAAAACCCGATTTCATAATCGGGTATATTTACTCATGTAAATATACAGTGTACCAAATATAAATATTATGTAGAAATTTCTTTAAAAATTGATATTATAAAATGATACTGCTTATTCGCCGAGTTGTGAAAATCAGGAACCATTAAAAGGTTGTCATTTCTGGTAGTATTTAGGGTTGCCAGATCGACAAAGTGTAAAAATAGGATAATTGTATAAAAAAGCCTCAATTTTTATAAAAGACCAGACATTTTTTTCCTGAATATATAACATAAAATTTTTGTATTTTTAATTTTTGCAAGTTCAATCACTATTTACCACATGAAGCGAAAAAATTAACACCGATTATTAATAAAACGACAAAAACTAATGAATGCATTTATTTCCTCAAAATATTTTACTATTACATAAGATTATCACACTATTATTAAAAAAGTCTCGTTATGTAGTCTCAAGAGTCTTTATTTAACCAGTAAAAGTCATCAACTCGTACCTACATATTATCTTCTGCTCTTCGAGACATAACCACAAAGGAAATAATTGATAAAGAATTGGAACTGTCAAAATCTAATTTGTAAAAATGCATTTAAATATCATTTTTGTAAAGTATATTGCATATCAATCCCTGACTAATAAAACAGTATGGTTTTCCTTTATTCTAATATACTGTAACACTAATTAACATAAAACGATAAATAATAACAAATTTCATTCATCATTCAAGTTCAAAAAGACTTAGTTATTATATCATATGACTCAGTTCAATTGATAAATCCACATTGTAAGCTTGCTTATACATGGACAGACAAAGTATGCACCATATCTCGGGTCCTTTCTCCCTAAAAGAAATCTTTTTGGTAATACGAATAAAATATTTAACGTTAATAAAAACATTATCGTGAAGGTACATTTCAGTTGTCATTGTTGAATTATATAATTCAGCTACCCGTAAGGTCTTTCTTCGTAAAATAACCATAACAAAATAATGTTCGTGGCTGTGATTATTAATTTTGGCATCTTGATTGTGTTGTAGTGACGACTACATTTTTAATATAATCTGAAATATAGGTAAAGTTTAATTAAAAAATACAATCTGAAAACATACTCAGCTTACGTCAATATTATAGGTAGTATCCTCTATACTAGCATATATTTTCCCTCTAATAAAACCTTGGCAGCAAATCAAAGTATTTTGGGACTCTTAAAAGTTTTTCACCTTCTTACATAATTGTATTAGAGTGTGCAAAGAAATCATTAATGCTGGACATCCTTTCTTTGGACACTGAAGGTAAAGCTACCTCTGTCTTAACGAAGCAGAAACTGTGCCGAAGTCCATTTTTGCATTGGGACAATGGACACAATAACAGCAGGTACATCGGTACAAAAAATCATACCTTTATTTCTGTTGATATATTCCACAGAAAAAATTGGTTTAGCACCGACCTTATGTGAATGTTTCACCTGAAAAAGAAAATTATATACATTAACTTAAAGTATTACATTCCGAAACATTAGTGACACTCCGTAAATTTTCTTATTTCAAAAGTGGAAGATCTTATAACAAAGTTGGTCACTCCTGCACTAGGTATCAAACACTTGAAGTAAACAAAAATAATTACCTTTCCAACTCTTAAAACTCTTTTTTGTCATACGTGCGCCGTAAGCGCCTCTTACGCGACCTCTTTTCGTGACCGTAGCTCTTTTCAAGCCTCTCAGAGACAGGGCTGTAATATACCTAGAAACAGGGCTGTAATGTTTTCATTACAGCCCTCTCGCGTTCACGCTGGAAGCACACACAAACACACGGGAGAGCGAGAAGCGCTATCGTCGCCCAGTGTTTACTATATTAAAATAGTTCGTTTGAACTATACACGTGTATAGCTCTGCGCGCAGACAAAGACGGCGCAGACAGGAACGAACCGGCTTGACTCGGCGTGGCGTGGTGGCAGAAGGACTCGGCGCACTTTTGACAAAAAGTACGGTACGTAATGTACTATTACAACCTTCATTCCAAGATTTATAACAAAACTGGCTGAAAAATATTAATGAGCTTCAAGGGTTTTGTAGGCTTTCATCTGCTCATGTGTATAAAACCTATATCTTAAGGCTACAAAAATGGAAATATGTCTAGATGATAGATCACTGGTAGAATAGAATAGAATCCCATTAATGGTGTAGTCCAAATCAACAACTGCCATGGTAAAAAGATCCAAATCCTTTATTAATTTCAGCTTCATTAGAAATCTAAAACAAATTAAAATTTTATATGATTTGAATGTGATATTGAAGCATAGAATTTAAATGAGAAAAATTGTTATAAATAATCAAAATGTAAACAAACATACCTCTGGTCTACGTCTGAGCATTATTGCAATAATTTCCTCAAATATGAACTCTGCATGATAAAACACACTGGTACGTTTTCACAAATAAATGGTCTTAAAAGAACTAGCCAGAACTAACAAATATTTAGAATTTACATGGTTTAAAACTCCCAAGAAAGGTAATAAACCTATCTGAATCAACGGGTTTGTTTGCCCTGCGAGCCCATATTGACAGATGAAAAGTCACGTGTCTTCGTATACCTATGTACATTGGTCCTATCAGCTGTTCCCAATTTTTGTACGTTTTTGATTGTCTTAATTGTATCGAATGTGGTATAAATGTACCATTTTTTAAAGATATTGTTCAATGGAACGTTAATTAAATTTTTCTTTTGTATTTCAAGCAGTTTTATGTCGAGGTCGAAATTTAAAAAGTGATCAAATAATAATGTAAAGTATTTTTTTATGTGTTTTTTTTAACATTGTTGATTATTACATAGTATTATGCAGCCGTATTTATTTACAAAAATATTGATCAAGGTAGTAACGAAAACTTACTGTACTTAATTTGGTACAAAAGTACGTCTGGAACAATCTCTGTGTCGACATGAAAAGACAAGGTCGTGTGACGTCAGGACTATTCTCGTTCTTTATATTCATTATATTCAACTTGAGAATTTCTGTTCGAGTTGCCTGGGTAATGGCTGGTCTGCGCCAATAGTGGCGTCTGTGAGTATAGGACGAACATCGAAATATTTTCAGCCGGAACAAGAGTACCTCACCCCCCCCCCCCCCCCTCCGTTTTCGAGGATGTTGAACACGATGGCGGCGTCAGAATTTATCTTTTGGGTTGCGCAACCCCTGAAAACGTGCAAAAACCACCCCCCAGAGGGGTTAAACGCGCTTCAAGAGATTTCCCTGCAGAGAAACACACTTTCCCCCCGTTTTCGAGGATGCTGAGCACGATGGTGGTGTTGGAAATCGCGTCCGACCCCCTCCCCTCCCCCCCCGTTTTCGAGGTGTTGAGAATGGGAAAAATAGTTGTACTTCGCTTTTTTAATTTTTTTCTTTAAATTTCAATTAAATAAAAAATCATAAAACAGAAAGTAATTAAAAAAATTTTTTAACCACTCGTAATTTTTTTTTTATTAAAAGGTAATATCGTTCCATAATGGGGGCGAGTATTTTCGGTGGAGGGGTTAGAAAGGGATATTCAACACCACACAACAGGGGAAGCGGTATTGTTTGAAAAAATGCTGAGAATGAAATTTCTATTTGAGTAATCTTCCTAAATTTATTTAAACGTTTTTCCACGATTTACGTAACTTTTTCTTGTCAAACCGAAGTTCTACATCCACCCTTGTATGTAATAGATTAATAAAAACAAGTACTTATATTATATTATAAACATTGTTTTAATAATATATGCAATAGGTGACCACAATAAAAATGTACAAAACAATTCCACTGTATGTATATGTAGGTATATAGGTACATAAAAAATTCTCAAATCTTAATTATGTTGATTAAAATCAACATGAGTTTATCGTATTATCGCACGGTAAATAAACAACAACAAAATGAAATGAGACACGAGTATAATTTCGTTCTCTGTGACTCTTTCTTCTTTGATTTTTCGTACATCGATTTAACAAAAATGCATAAATTTTAGGTTTGTAATATTCATCATATGTCCAAAATTATTTCCAATATACACTCTATTCACACTATTTTAAATTCTCCTTTCAAATATATAACACATCATAGGCGATTTATTAAAGTTTATTACTATAAACCACAGTAGACCATGAAACAAAAGCTAGTATCCTAGAAACAACTATGTATTATTAACATTTACATCAATTTCATTTTGACTTATTCATTTGCGAAAATGACCTATCAACATTTTGAAAAATTTGAGTTTTTATTAAAAGTGGAAAAACAAGGAAATGGCGCTATCCGGAAAGACGGTAACCATTTAAGGACATATTCCGAATATTTGAGATGATTCCCGTTATTTTTTAACCTTAATCTGAATCTTTTATTTCGTTTCAAAGTAATGAAGTTTAAATAAATCGCCTAGGAAACCAATGTCATGCATGGTGTGTATATATTTGTAAAGAGATTTTAAAATGCTATCTTTTTATATTAAAATATACAGTGTATTCCATTTAAAAAATGAGGTTAGGTCTTACCTGACCCCGTATACTTATTCTGAAAACGGCAGATTATTCGACAATCATTATAAACCTCTGTATAAAACATTTTTCTGTATCTCTTTAACTAAGAAAATATAGGGTAATTTTGAAATTGTCAATTTTTGATTTTCCCCGTATCTCTTAAGCGAGCGGAAATTTTCGAATTTTGATTTTACTATTTTAAGTTTGACCCAAAAAGAGCACATGATACCTAAGTATTACTTTTTGATAGCACTAACAGTTACGCAGATACCCTATAAAGTGTCGAAAATGGAACACCCTGTACACTGCATTGATTACCCACAAAATACTTGATCTTGATATTTTGTGTGTATGTCCGCTACATCAGTAACATTATATGTATTTCTTATGGTTTGGTGCAGATCGCCCATGTATTGTATTAATTTGGTACACTGTATATCTGCGGATATAGATTTATTACGGAGGTCGCTCCATCTCTAAAGAAATGAAAGATACACATGGTTCGGTATATTGCAAATCTGGAAAATCAATATTCAAATAATTTCATAAATTAGTACAGTAGGCGCCATCCGATAAATACATTAGGAAGCAATATTTAACACATTTTGGAAGCAATTTTGTAGACGCCCCAGGGCTTGGGACTCCGCTCTTAACGGGTTGTCTAAGGTGGCAAAAAGAATAATTAGGTATCCCGGCTTCTTCAGACGAGCAGTTTCTTTAGTAGCCATTTTATATTGAAAGAAATTGCATGTATACATTCCGCTGTGATCAAATAGGGTTATATTTTTCGTGAAAGTGAATATATCCTCGCAAAATGGCTGGTAAGTGATTGGATTATATCTACACATCTCATAAAAATATCGGTCGCATAAAATTTTAGTTTTTTTATTTCTGTAATTACATTTTTTTGTTGTGGTTACGAATATTAACCACTAGGACTATGGTATTATTGTCTGAAAATATTCGTTTTTTGCTATGGTTAGGCTTTTTTCGCTTTCTTTATTCACCGTAATTGTTTTTCATAGGTTCTAAAACAAGATGGTCGTTACGCGAACTAGAGGCTATGAGTAATTCCGAAGTTGATGCCCTTTTGGATGAAATACCTAGTGATTGTGACTCCATTACATCGGACATAGAGAGTGTTATGGGCGACGAAATCAATATAGATGAAACGATTCCAGATGAAAGAGGCGAACTATTTAATTTAGAAGATATACCAATAGTTTTAGCGAATGATGTTGAAGCCGACGTAATGCAGGAATGGGATAGAGAAGATTTTTTACCACTGGAAGTTATTCGACAAGAAGAATTGAGAAAAATAGCAGTTGCTTGGACAAAAGATGTTGCTCATGTAACCCGACTGAACCCTTTTGTGGCTCAGACAGGGCCGGATGTTCCCGACAACATCGAATCACCCACTGACATGTTCAGTTACTTGTTTCCAGACAGCTTCATTTCTGATATTGTTTTCCAGACAAACTTGTACGCCTTACAAAATAACGGTGGAAGCAGCAACTTTGTTCCGACTACCAACGCTGAAATCAAAACATTTTTAGGCGTAAACATGCTAATGAGCCTGAAGAAAATGCCCAGTTATAAAGATTACTGGTCCTCTAGGGAAGAGATTCGAGATTATTTTATAAGCTCTGTATTATCGCGTGACAGATTTAGTTGGCTACTAAGTAATATCCACATAAACGATAATTCAGTGCAGCCAAAGCGAGGTGAACCCAACTATGATAAATTATATAAAATAAGACCGTTACTTCCAAAATTAACAGAAACGTTTTATGCTGCTCTCAATCCTAACGAGTTTCAATCGGTTGATGAATCGATGATCAAGTTCAAAGGCAGAAGTAGCCTCCGCCAGTTTATGCCAATGAAGCCTACGAAAAGAGGTTACAAGGTCTGGATTAGGGCTGATTCTACAGGATATGTATCCGAATTTCAAATTTATACTGGCAAAGTTGATGCTGGGGTTGAAAAAAAATTGGGTCACCGCGTAGTAAAAGATCTAACTAAAGCTTTAGTTGGCAAGCATCATAAAGTATTTTTTGATAATTACTTCAACTCTGTAGAGTTGCAGAGAGACTTACTAGCTGATGGAATTTATGGCTGCGGAACGATTCGTAAAGGAAGAAAGGATTATCCTGAGTTCAAAGTGGATAAGTCCATGAAAAGAGGCGATGTAGACTGGAGAGTGTCCACGGATGGATTAGCAACTTTGAAGTGGATGGTTCGCAGAGGTGTCTTGTTTTTAGGAAACTATCACGATCCGTCTATCATGGAAGTTGCGTCCAGAAAAACAAGAAATGGTACGACCGAGGAAATTCCATGTCCTGTTATGGTCAAACACTATAACAAGCATATGGGTTATGTTGATCGATTTGATATGCTTAAAAGTCTGTACGAAATAGATCGAAAGTCACACAAATGGTGGCACCGCATCTTTTTTTATTTTATCGACGCAAGTATTGTGAATGCGTTCATCCTCTTTCAGCAAAGAAGTACCTCCAAATGTATTACATTGAAACAGTTTCGCATATCTATTGCGCGTGGACTGATAGGCGCCGGAGTTTCTTCTGCTAAAAGGAGTAGTAAAAATTCAGTCGAACGAGAACCAAATAAATTTAAAAAAATAATACCTCTTGAGGTACGCTATGATCAGTGCGCACACATGCCAGTTAGGTTTGGGTCCTTAAGATGTGCTAATTGTAGTACAACAAAAGATGTCCATCGAACCATCTGGAAATGTTCTACATGTGACGTCGGTCTATGCCTAAATAAAGACAGAAATTGCTTCCTAAACTTTCATAAAAAATAATTACCTTGTCCTACTGGTTACTACCAGTAACCATATCCTGTGGGATAATCCAGGATATTTGTAAACTTTAAATGTATTTTTCCTATAACTTTAATGATAAATAAACGTAATTTTTCAGAAATTTCTTTCATAATTTAAACTTTTTCTTTGCCGTCCTCAAAGGGTTAAATACTCAGTATTTAAATACAAAAAAGTATTTAAATAAAAAAAAGTATTTGTGAGTACAAATACTGCCCAGCTCTGCCAGAGGGTGGTTGATAACTTTATTCATTGATAAATTTCATTGATACTTGGGCAGGGCCGGAGTGGTCATCCTTTAGACAGAACCGCATTGAGAAGTTTTTTTTTGTAATTTTATGAAATCAGTCCTGAATAAATTCATTAATCAGACATCAAAGTTAGCGTGTTTGTGGGTGGCCTTGAAGTTACTACATGAATAAATTCACGAAGCACTTAATTGTAATGCCCGCTTTTAATAAACGGGTCACACTGTAATATATTATAGATGATCAAACACAAGCACTATAGGAAAAATCCTTTAGGGCACTCTGGGAGTGGTTCGTTGGGAAAAACGATCTCGGGAAGGTCGTTCCACAAGGATGAAGTCCTCCAGATGAAAGAATTCTTAAATAATGAAGTTCGAGGAGTACTAAGCTTAACCACATATGGATGGGCGGCAGTGGTTCGTCGTGTATTTCTGCTATTCGTCGTTCTGGGCGGAATTAAGAGGGCAAGGTCAGACGAGCACCTTTCATGAAAATATCTGTAAAAGAGAGTCAAATCCCCAACCTGTCTTCGATGTTCTAGGCTGTCGAGGTTCTTCGTCAGCTCGTGGTCTCCGATTAGACGAATAGCCCTCCTTTCGATGGAATCCAGTAGTCGAAGAGTATGTTTGGGTGCAGAGCTCCAGACATGAGAGCAGTATTCTAGTGATGGTCGAATCTGGGCTTTGTATAGTGTCAAAAGTTGTAGAGGTGTGTACAACTTTCTGGTTCGGAAGAGTACCCCAAGCTTCTGAGAAGCTATCTGTGCGATTGCCACAACGTGGTTATGCCAAGACATTTTTGGCATATAAATTCGTTGAAAACACTATCCAGGAAACTTGCTCCAATTCAGTCCAGTGACAGGTCGACGACGAAATGAAATAATGGATTTTTTTCGAAATTTTAAAATCATGTAAGTTCCTGATAACAAAGTGATGTGATAAGTGAAAGTTCCTAAGACCTGTTAAAGCTGGGTAAAATTTTAGTGTTTTTTCTTATTAATTAAAAATGTTTATTAGCTGTTATTGTTGAAAGATTTTATTTATTGATGATTTGGTGGGTGTTTAGTTTTTAATAAAATATTTATTTGTATAATTGAAAAAAGGCTGAAAAGGCAACGCAAAACCTGTTACCGAGAAAATGAAAATTGAAATCTGTTTTTTGCGTCTTAATGCTAGCGCCGGCCATAATGTGTACTTTAAAGTAATCCATTATGCAGATGGTATCTTAGGTATAAAAGCACAATAATGTACTGGTATGACATAAAAATTAATAGATATAAAATATCACATCTACATTATAACATTTGTGAACAGTCGGCCCTGAACACAAGTAATAACTACGAACACTGGTCAAATCAGTGTTGCAAGGTCAAAATTTGAAAAATCACTAGATCGCGCTTTAAAAATTCACTAGGTTACAAATTTTTTAAAAATAGGGGGAGTTCGTTAATTAATAATAAATCTTATAACATAGTATTTTATTTCTAACATAAATGATGATAACAAAATATAGTATTTTAAAAAATATATACAGTGTGTCTACTTAAGTTGCCGCCATATGGGAAACTTTTATTGTTAATTTTTCGAAAAAAGTTATTCTTTAGAGCGAACCCGCGAAGACGCTGAAACTGAAAAAAATCACTAGGAAAGGTCATTTTGATAAAGATTACACATGTCAGTGAAATTTCACTAGACCTGGCAACGCTGCGGTCAAATGCTAGAGAAGTCAAGCGCCAAATACCAATAAATTCAACTGCCGATTCATCGCCGGCGTTACTCTTGAGATGGGGCGATGTCTGGCCTGTAGGTGGAACCGACGCTTCGTAACGCGCGCGAGAGAGCGAGAGAGAACTAGATTTTTACACACGATCGGAATGTGTACGCCAAAAGATAAATACTATGATTTGCAACCATAGGGCGACATCTATGTAATGTTTTGTAACCAAATTGGATTGACAGATAATCGTATGAAAATGGCGGCGTCAATTGAACCTTAATTTTCTACGTTGCAACTTACTTGCTGGCCCTTTTAACAATCCGCTCCAACTTACAGGTAAGGATTACTAAAATCCTTTCTTTCGTTGCAATTAATTAACATGTGCGTTTTATCTACGACGTTAAAGAACGTTAAAATACTAGTGTTTATTAATTTAACAATTTTTCATCTTTAATAATAACAAAATTTAAATATAACTTGGATAACCTTGGATAACCCTTAGCATATTTAATATTTAGGCTCCTCCACAAGGAATAGCAAACAGAATTGGTGACGATGACGACAAATTTATATGTAGGTCTATCGTAAAGACAATTTTTCCAAAGTATGGCCAAAATAAAAATAATAAATGGAAATTTATCATCAACCAAGGAGAAGATGAAGGCTTTATCCAAGGAGTTCAAATTGAAGTATGTAAGAAGTAAGTAATTTAAACTTTTTTCGTGTTTATAATCACACAAGTTATTAGTGGTTTTACGGGGTATCTCCGTTATTAGTAAAGATAAAAAGGATGCGGTTTTTGCAGCACTTTGCTACTTTTTTGTGTGATAACTAGAATTTTTCTAGGCCTCGTTTTTAATATACGCGATGTTTTTGAAAATTTTAGATTTTGGAATATACGGGATGTTTATGAAAATTTTAGATTTTGGAACATCCCACATATTTGCTTACCCTATAACTTATCAAAAAAAAAATATAATAAAATAGCATCTTTGTTGTTTTTTACGTAGAATCCAGATTTCCAGATTTCTTCTACGTTCAATAATTTTCAAAAGATACAAAATTTGCTTGTTTAAATGGGCCACCCTATATATTTTTAATAATGTAATTCAGTTTTTAAAAACCTTCTCAGAAATATATGATACTTTATTTTTAATCGGAATTTTACAGGAATTTACATTTTTTAAAAATATATATACATTTTTTTGAGCAGCCCATGACGGATATTTAAAAAGAAAAGAAACGGAATACTGTCAGTTGTGTTATAATGAAAAATTCTTCTGTGTCTGTCAGAATCTTCAGGTAAGTTGTTTTACAATTTTTAATTAATAATAAAAAAATCAGCTTGTCTTAATTAAAACTAAAATATGACATGCTCGTTTGCTATATCCAGTGTAACGAAATTGCAGATGGAGCATTAGAAGTGTATTTCAATGGTATGTAATTCTATCAAATTTCTTCAATTACTTGTAGATATCTCGAAAGACGACAGCTGGATAAAATAATCTTTCCAAGAATAACATCAAATTTAATTCAACAAGGTTCATTTTCAAAATCTCGGCTTAATATCTACATAAGGAAAATTGCGAGACGGATGAAATAAATGTGCCTTTGCTTCAATTGAAAAAATCTTATTATAATAATAAATAATAATTATGGATAAATCATGTCTAAGGCATAATGGAGAATAATATTAGAAATGTTTATGAGAAAGTTCCATAAACGTTCTGTTTTTGTTTCTTATATTTAATCGCAACAGTATTTTTTTTAAATAATCCGTTATGACCTGCTCAAAAAATTGTATATTTTTAATTTCGATTATGATATTAAGACTAAAAATATAGTATTATATATTTCTGAGAAGTTTGTCAAAAACTGAATTACATTATTAAAAAATATATAGGGTATTTAAAAAAAAAGTTTGTTTGTTTTCTTGAAACTACTGAACGTGGACAAATTCTGAGTAAGTCACTGGATTCTACATAAAAAACTACAGAGAGAACATTGTATTTCTTTTTGATAAGTTACACGGTAACCGAAATATGGAAGGTCTCCCAAAATGTAAAATTTTCAAAAACATCCCTTGTATCAAAAACGAGGAGACCTAGAAAAATTCTAAATGCGGCATATTTTGTTTCACAAAAAAGTAGCACAGTGCTGCGAAAACCGCATCTTCCCATCTTTACTAATAATGGAGATATTCCATTAAACCACCGAAAAATGGACACCCTGTACTCTTACATCGAAAAAATAATGTCCTAATTCAAAGGTTGTTACTTGAATTCCAGATAAACGCACAGTATTCTTATATCAAGTAATACATATATCAAAATAAGTAGTGCTAGTTTATTGATAGAGTACGGGCATGGAGAGCGATTAGCGTAATAAAAAATGCCTCGTGTTAAATTGTTATTTTGATGTGTAAGCAAGAAAAGCAAAAGGATGAATTCTTAAATATAATGATTTTTTAGCAACGTAATAGAGAATAAAAACCTGTGTTAATTACATTGGTGTTGAAATATTTATAACACCTAACATCGAATGTCTATATGCGATACCTATAACATGGGGGTGTTGCGCTATGCCGTGAATGGGACAAATTTATTTTTATCATAGATTATTTCCAGCAGCTTTCAAATTTATTATTTCCACATCCACATCGATAAAGAAAGATGCATCCTTTATTACAGCGATAAAAATGTCTCTTCCGAAAAATTAGTTGGTAAAAATGTCAGCTTAAAATTAAGTAGAATGTTTTTCCGTTGCCCAGCAACGTAACTATTACAACTAAATTTGATGCTGTCACGCGCTTTTTGTCAGTGATAGAACCATTGATTTACGATTTAATTATTAAAAATGAAGTTGCATTAGAAAATAACCGTAGTATTTTAGTATCCATAAACGAATTCATGAATTTATCACTCGATCTTTTTTAAGATTGGATAAACTTTTATTTTATAAACTCGAACTAGATTGCTTTTTAGCAATTTAAACTCAAACAAACGATACTAGATAAAAACGATCCAGCTGTCGCGTTTTTATCAGCTCGTTTATTCTCGTTAAATTTCTAAGCAATCTAGTTTTGGTAAAAAATAAGAGATTATCCGATAAAAAAGAACTTATGGTTTTACGTACGAAGAAAAAATAATTGGGGGAAGTTATTTTAATTTAATATTTGACCTAGTGCAAAATTTCACATATTTAAGGTAAAAAAAATTTCTGTTTATTCGTATGAAATCGAATGTACAGAAATGCTAGATATTATTTGATTGATGTAACCGTTATTCAATATAAAACTAAGTAAATAATATTACACATTGTGATATTATTTACCTACTTAATTTTATACTAGATGTTTTTTATAGGCCTTATTATAGGAGAGTATCATTAATATTTAAATAATTTTTATGTATCAAATTTTTATAGTTTTACAAAAAAAGTTTAAAAAAAATGTATTTAGTCGTGAAATAGAAGAAAAAAAATTTGTAACTATAATTTTATTATTCACCTAACTTTAAACTTTCAAATTGAACTCATATTTCCAATATGCGTTCCTAGAAAAAAAATATGGGCTTTTAACTTTGTCGCCTATTAATTTTATCTTATTATGATAACTTTTAAACTTAAAGAAGCCGCTTGAGGTAAGAATTAGTACTTAAGAAATATTTGTATTAAAATAACATTTATTTTACAAAATATTCTGAAATTTTTACATGTAACCAAAAAGGTTTTTGTTAATATGAAAAATAGGCATTCTAGGGTAATTTTCATTTAAATTATAAGTAATTTTTGATTCTACTTTTACACCAAATAGTAGATTATTATTCTCCATCTCCACTCCCGTACTAAGGTTAATTTCTATTCTAATACAATTTTTATTTTAGTCCGGATGAGGAGTGTGATATTCCAGGGAGCTTGTTGTTAGGCTTAGGCTATCAAACATTCTGTAAACAGAAATATGTTTACAGGAAGCTACTGTCAGTTAGCAAGGAAGGAAATCCTGTACCGGACACTTTTAAACTTCCGTCTGCATGTTGCTGTGCCTATAAGCAGAGTTTGGATTTCCTGTCACGATTTGGAAGAGATTACACCCCTGCCCCAAAAATGAATAAATGATCGGTCTGGTCTCCACACGTCTTCCTGATGTCGTCTGAACCCATTATGTGATTTCAAGGAACTACCGTAGGCGCTTCTACACTTAAAGACACGGAAAAATATTTAGGTACCTTTGTAAGGAAATATTATTCACAAGTTTTAGGAAATAAACAGATCAGGTTTTGAAGAGTGGTTTTAAAAAGGAAGAAAAATTATAGATTTTACACAGCTGTTCATTTTTCTACACAATTTTCTATGAATTACTTCTAAAAAATAATTGTATGCGAAATTTAATATAAATTGTGTATTATTTCCACACTGTATGAAAGAACATGGTCAAACCTAGGCCCGTTCCTGGGGTGTTTGGCGCCTACGTGCAGGTTTCTTTGGTGCGCCCTAGTTTAAAAAAAATTGTCCTATTTTTAAAAATATATTTCGGGAAAAACTGGTAATGTTTTGAATTGTAAGAAAACTGATAAAAAATAATTAGAAAAATGTTTATTAATTAAATTACCAAAACAAACAAAATCACAAAAAATATTTGGTAAGTATATTCACAAGAAAATTAAAAGAGAATAAAATTAACGTAAATAAAATAAACAACAAAAACATAAACAATATTATACCTAATACTTATATAGTAGGTACCTAACAGCAATATTTTTATGATAAAAAAATAAACGTTTCAAAAACTATTTTTGTAATAAACAAAACAAAAAAGGAACGATATACCTAAAATAATACACGTCTGGCTTTCACGGATGCAAGCTCGTTGACATCTGATTATGATCAAGAGCCTCAGAAATATCATTTTCGATCGAAATAATGGCCAAATCTGATAGGCGTTCTTGACTCATAGATGTCCTTAAATAATTCTTTATTAGTTTTAACTTAGAAAAACTTCTTTCACCTGAAGCTACTGAAATGGGTAATGTAAGGTATATCCGTAAGACTATAAATAAATTTGGAAAAAGAGACTGTAGATTTTTTTTAGTTATATAATTTAAAATGTCTATGGGAAAGGATGAATCAGTAGTATTTTTAGGATTAAGAATCTTATATGTTAAAATTTCATTATGTAAATCTAAGCCGTCAATGTCTTTAGATATTACTCTATCAATCTCAACTTGCAATTCGGTATCTAAATTTACACATGATTCTTTAATTAAGTCAGATTCTAAATTTTCAAAATTACATAAGAACAAAAATAAATTTTGAAATTTGTTTATACCCTCAAACCGCTTTTGTAAAGACTGAATGGTTGTATCTAAAATTAGAAAATAAAAATCGATTTTAAATTTTTGCTTTGGATCTGCTACAGATTCATCCTATGAAAATTGTTGCTTAAATTTTCGTTGCCGTACTATTGGGAATACCTGCTCTACATCGTTTTTTGCTGCTTCTTCTTTAGCTTTATTGATGAGCAAATCAAAATTTTTGTCTGAACGTTTTTCGTTAAAATAAAGATTAAGATTTTCAATTTCTTTATGGCAGTCAACAAACGAACAAACCCGAAAACAATCAAATAATGCACTGTGCGGAGATGTCCTTTAACTTGCTTTAACTGTAACTACCAAACAAATAACAAATACTGAAAAACTAAATTATAAAAATGAAAATATTATGCATGACAATTTACTTTCTTCCCTTTTTTTTTAAGGCGGCAATATTAAAGCGACAAGCGGCATAATAAATAACGGGCTAAATAAACAGCCGGGCCGACTCAAGAGAGGCGGTATCCTTTATTCTATATAATATGGCGGGGCGGTAGTGTCCAACAAGGAAACTACGGAGACAACACATTATTATTATTAAGGCAAACGTTTGGTAACATTTTTAGACATATTAAAATGATAAAATATATGATTTTTTAAAAAATTTGTAATAAAGAATACTGAACGATTTTGCGCCCCTAAAAATTTTGCGCCTGCGTGCATGCACGCCCTGCACGCTCGCCAGGAACGGCCCTGGTCAAACCGTCCGAGAAACTTGCACAAAGTTAGTTCTCTGGTCCATTAAGTTTCGTCTGACAATTTTTCTAGAATAAGAAATACTTACCCATTAGTCCCATATGGTTTAATTTAGACTACTAACTACACTAATTGAAGAATCAAACTAAATGAGCAGAAATCTATACATGTAGACTGAAAGTAGTTCAAAGTATCTAGACATGACACTAGATAGCAAATTTAGATGAAATGTTCTTATGATCATTAATATGCCAATCGATTATTTCCAGGACAGTTTTGGAACTTGCTTTATCTATTATATCAATTAATTTTGATATTTGTACCACCCGAACTTCTTAAATGAGACCCATAGGCAGAATAAAAGTTAAATATATTTTATTAATCCGCGTTAGAACTAAGTATATCTACTAAATCTCCGCTTTCCCAACTCATCGGTTAAGGGCCGATATTCGAATGTTACCTTAAGTTAGACCTTAGCTAAGGCATCTTTAGCAGTAAGTAAAAAACTATGTTTTAAATTAATTTGGAGGTCAATTGACGTGTTAAGTGGAAAATTATCACGTCATTACAGATCTATTTCTTTAGATGAGAGGAGAACTTTAATATAATAAGGTCAAATTTGTGTTAAGGAATATGTACAAAGCTTGATTGTTAGACTGATTTAAATTAGACTTTAGAGTTTTTGTCGTATTTATATGTTTATCTATTCGCGTGCAGTAAGAACAAACCCGCACTGATTTGAGTGCGGTAAGTAGAACTTTACCGCACTAGTGCCGTAAGTAATTACATACTATAAAAACAAGTTTTTATTTTAGTAAATAGTATATTTTTTTATTTTAAAAGAAACATCATATGCAAACATATGCAAAATAATTAAGAAATACTAATATTAATTGTAGAATTTGTAACATTTCCAAACGATATCGATGAAGGAAGTATTTTACTATCCGATGATACACAATAATTTAAAGTTACAGATTTACTAAAACTGGAGGTTCTCTCTGCATATTGTTCTACATCATTTATTTGCTTTGCAATTCATATTTTATTTTGTACAGGATTTTCAATATAGCCCTCCGCAACACTGGAAGACTTCCATCCACCGTGTCTTTTTAAATTCATGATATCCCCGCCAGCATCTACTAAACATGTAGCTGACGTCCTTCGGTAAGAATGTCCCGTATATTCTTTGGGAATGGGCAACTTTAAATATGATGCAATTTGAGAAGGTATTTTTCCAAAAGTATTTATACCCGGTGGTTGGATAGTGCACTTTCTTTGTTTTTATATGCAACAAATAACCGTGAATGAGCAGTATGATCGGGTTTAAGGGCTCTATACTTCTTGTAAATTGAAATATTATTCATTTATGGTGAAAATCCTTCGGCGTATACCACGAACTGTCGATCTACATGTGTCTGTATCCGGGACAGTTACAACGAGGTGGGTTTAAAATTTTTTAATATCTTCAATTTTCATTTTACATAACTCCACTCGGTGACATGCCCTAGCGATGCCCACGATAAGTATCACCTGAAACAAGCAATTAAGTACCTTCATTAATAAAAACTCCTCATCTGGTGCCGTCAGAAGGAATTTTACAACCTCATTCTTGGAGAATACCTTTGATTTCTTAGCTTTGTATCCCACAGACTTCTTTTTCAAATATGCCATCAGTTTTGCATACCTGCTTCTGTCGACATTATTTTTGATACTTATAGTAGCATTGAGTAATAACTCTATAAAGAGGATGATTTACTGTCCTTACATTTATCCACAAAATAGGCAAGCATCACATCGTCACTAATTGCTTTAACTTTTTTTGATGACCAGTCCATATTCTTTCTCATATCTATACCGTGATTTATCCGGCAATAAATTAAGGGTAGCTGCTTTAGCAATGTCCAGAACTTCTTTCGGAATTTCATCATCACTGTTGCTACTGCCTTCCATTTAAGGAACGTAAATCACCTGTATTCATTTTCACGAAATTGTTACAAAAATAATTAACGGTTTATTCTGTTGTCAGGTTCTTACATCTGTCATATAAAAGCCAACTATTAAATTTTTATAATTTATTTCCCTAGCAACCTGATATTAATGCATTATTGATAACGACTTACGAGGCACCTACGGGGTAAATTAAAACAATTTTAGTTTTTAGTATTAGTGCCCTAAAACACGCTTGTAGATAAAAAAATCGTACAATACACTTACGGTAGGTACGTCTTTACCGCATTTGCGTGACATACCAAACTCGCCTTAGGCTCGTTTTGCTATACATCACGCACATGCGGTAAAGACGTACCTACCGTAATTGTATTGTAATATACTTTACATTCTATTTTGTGTTAAATATACTCGGTCTTATATTTAAAAACGCAGTTTCATTCATCCCTTAATACCTATTTTGATTAAAACTCAACAAACCCATATATATATCGGGTAGTCATCATATCGCATCTAAATTGTAAAATGATCAAATATTAGTTCCCCTATTTATTTTAACCCAAAAATTTACTTAAACTTTTTAAAGATGTTCCTGTTCAGTGTAAAATGTACTTTCTTAGTAATTTAAGACTTATAGAAAATAACTATGGACCTGGCACATTTCTGTCCTGTTAATCCTATGTGGCCATACGAAATCGTTAAAGTAAAGGTAATGACGTCATGACTGACCTATGCGGCCATGACGCTACATATACACGTACAGGGTATCCCATTTTCGACACTTTTATAGGATATCTCCGTAATTGTTAGTGCTATCAAAAAGTAATGTAGGTGTCATGTGTGCTCTTTTTTGGTCAAACCTAAAATGGTAAAATCAAAATCTGAATGTTTTCGCTCGCTTAATAGAAGGGGGAAAATCAAAAAATTGACAATTTCAAAATTACCCTATCTTAGTTAAAAGAGATACAGAAAAATGTTTTATACAGAAGTTTCTTTATAATCATTGTTAATAACCTGTCGTTTTCAGAATAAGTATACGGGGTCAGGTAAAAAAGTTATCGAACCTAACCTCATTTTTTTAAATGGGACACCCTATATATTTTAATCAAAAAAGATAGCATATTAAATTATCTTTTCAAATACAGGATGATATTTGTTTCCTAGGAGATTTATTTAAACTTTTTTACTTTGAAACGAAATAAAATATTCATATTAAGGTAAAAACTAACGGGAATCATCGCAAATGTTCGGGATATCTCTTTAAATGGTTGCCGTCTTTCCGGATCGCGAACAAAATATTAATTTGCGCCATTTCTTTGTTTTCCACTTTCAATAAATCATATCAAAATTTTCAAAAATGAATATGTAAAAACAAAATTGACGTTAAATGTTAATACCAACTAGAATATCAACATAGTTGTTTCTATGATATAAGCTTTTGTTTGTCTATTATGGTTTAAAGTCATAAAGTTTAAATAAATCGCCTAGAAAACCATCCATGGTGTGTTATATATTTGAAAGGATAATTTAAAATGCTATCTTTTTAGATTAAAATATACAAAATATACAAATATACATTTAAAAAAATGAGGTTAGTTCCGATAAGTTTTTTTACCTGACCTCGTATACTTATTCTGAAAACGGCAGATTATTCAACAATCATTGCAAAGAAACTTCTGTATAAAACATTCTGTATTTCTTTTAACTAAGAAAATATAGGATAATTTTGATATTGTAAATTTTTTGATTTTCCCCCGTATCTGTTAAGCAAGCGAAAATTCTAAAATATTAATTTTGTCATTTTAAGTTTGACTCAAAAAGACCACATGACACCTACATTACTTTTTTGATAGCACTAACAATTACGGAGAAACCCTATAAAAGTATCGAAAATGGGACACCTTGTACATATATTTTCATATATTTTTTTGTGTAAGATTAATATCTACTATTTTATAGATACACTTTTAAAAAGAGCTTCAACATAAAAAAAAATGTTGTAACTCTATACAGGGTGTCCGGGAAAATGTGCGAAATCTCCCGAATATGAAGAAAACAAATAATGCAAAGAGTACTAATTACGGAGGAACCCTATAAAAGTATCGAAAATGGGACACCTTGTACATATATTTTCATATATTTTTTTTGTATGATTAATATCTACTATTTTATAGATACACTTTTAAAAATAGCTTCAACATAAAAAAAAATGTTTTAACTCTATACAGGGTGTCCGGGAAAATGTGCGAAATCTCCCGAATATGAAGAAAACAAATAATGAAAAGAGTACTACAAGTTCATATAAACTTTTTTCTTAAGCCTCCTCTTCGGAGATATATGGGCTTCCAAAAAGCTCCAATGGAATCAAGTTTTTTTACACATAATTATTGAACCACCAGGTATATTTAATTTTTTTTTAATATGATGTATACCTTCAAATTACTATCCAAGAAAATGTTGTAAATTACTCACAGCTGCAGGGACGGACTAGCTGTGACACTCGTGGCGTATAAAGAGCACGTTTTAAAAATATTTTGAAATATACAGGGTTTCTCAAAATAAAGTTACATACAAAAATTGCAAGAATTTAATTGAAATATCCTGTATATTATTGCATATTTCGATTATATGGACTAAGTAAAGGCAAGTCATGTTTCCTATGGTTAAGGCAATGCGTTTTCGAGATATTTAAGTATTTTTGAAAATTTAAATTAATCGATTGCTTTATGAATTTAAACTATGAGTGCTATTGAATTCTAAAATAGAGGCATTTTCTTAAAATTATACAGAGTAGGAAAAACTTACCTTTGATTAGGGTTAGCAATAAAACCAAATCATTTGTTTATTTACATTTTATGTTTGAATTGTCCATTTTTATCAAACAACTGTCTTAATCTAGCTGGCAATACCGGAGTTGCTATGAATTTGATGCACATTCTTAATCAAAGGACATAGCGTGACATGACTGCCATTGGTTTTTTTTAATAGGAGAAATTAATTATTGTAATAATTCAAGGTCATGTATGAAATGTAGGAAGTATCTGTTATATTTAGTTATTCTATTATACAGGGTGATCCAAGATGGGTGGCGAGCGGCAGTATCTCCAGAACCATACATGGCTTAGTTCTAACATGTCGTATCCCACAATTTTTACGCAATCGCTTTTATTGCACCTTTGAACTAATAAGTATGCCTGGCAACTATGTCTAAAGGCACGTTAACTTCCGACCAATAGAAATATTTTATTTCTTAAATTTAAATATCCGCGTATCACCGTTCGCAATCTGCTTAAAGCCAATAAGTCGGAACCCCTACAAATGCACGCTAAACGTACAAGTAACGGTTGTTTTAGTGTATCGCTGTGGATTTAAGTGAAAAAGTAATAAACGGTAAGTAATTGCGATTGTTTAATTGATAATATAGGTAATATTTAATAATGCTTATTGCATATTTAGTGAGAAATTTTAAATAAATAGTTAAAGTATTAATAATTTAGCAATTAAAACAATTCATGTTTTATACGACATTCTAGAATTAATCTTAGCTCTTTAAATTTGTGGGATACGACCATTCTCTTTTAAGTTTTATGTAGAAAATAGATTGGCATCTTTCTTTTTAATTTTTAACACATTCACTGCCCACAACGCGCCTGGCGCGTTCACCCTGACCACGATGTGGTGCCCGGACCGCGCTAGGTGCGTTTTGTGTATATCCGAATACTATGCTGGGTTAGGAAGGTGGGCATAGCCAGCTCACCACGAATAACTGCTGGGCGATTTAGTATGGATTTAGGTATTGTGTGAAGTGGTTGGTTCGGAGTCTTCGCCTGTGTTGTTGCTATTGCGTTAATATTTTTGAAGTGCAATTTGTAAAACGTAAGTATTATATTTTATTGATTTAGTTGATGTTTAAATGTTTGAATATAACACAAAATAAAGAAATATGCTTGCATTTGCAAATATTAATGCCGAATATGCCTGTTGAGTGCATTGATCAGCTAGATGACCGCACCAGGCGCGTTGCTGGGCACATGCAGCACATACTTTCAAAAAATATTATATTTCATTGTTTTGTTATAGTTTATCATGGAACCAAAGCCTGGAACATCAAAGGAAAGTGAACCTCCAAAAAAAAGGGGAAAATATGACAAAAATAAAGGTCTAACAGATGACGAACTTCTTGCATTGCTTGAAGAATCAGACGAAGAGGATCCCTTTGTAAATGACGATGACGATCCCGAATATAATCCGAGCAGCGATTCTGACGAGGAGTTACAACCACCTTCACCTCCAACTACACCAGTTGCTTCACAATGGTCATACGATGAAGTACAACAGCCAGATATCCCATTTACACGTCCATCAGGTATTCTTGTCGATGTAGAGGGGTCCGAGCCAATTGATTATTTTAAGTTATTAGCAACAGAAGAGCTATATAACATACTCTGCGCTAATGCTAACGCACATGCCGTGGAATTGCTGTCGAAAAGTGAAGGTGTTCAATCCAGAATTAGTCGTTGGAAGGACATTACTCCCACTGAAATGAAAACATTCCTCGGACTTTTATTTCACATGGGCACAATTCGCCTGAACAGAATAAACGACTACTGGAAAACACATTACTTATTCAACCTTCAAGTTTTCGCAACATTTATGAGCCGAAATCGTTTTCTACTGATATTACGAGCGTTGCGTTTTGAAGATTTCGAGAACCAGATATCTCGCACCCAATTAGGAAAACTTCTTCCACTAATAAATTTTTTCAACACTAGGATGCAGGTTATTTATTATCCAGATAAACAGTTATCCTTAGATGAATCTATGGTGCTATGGCGTGGAAGGTTAAAATTTCGCCAATATATAAAAGGGAAACGGCACAAATTTGGGGTCAAATTGTACGTCCTTTGCGAACCAAATGGGTTAACTTTAAAAGTAATTGTATATTCTGGATCTGCTGATGCCGAGTTATCTGGTTCTCAACATACAGAAAAAGTTGTAATATCCCTTTTACGAGAAAAGTTAGGTGTTGGGCATTCCATATTTATGGACAATTTTTACAACAGTGTAAAATTAACCAAGGAGTTGTTAGATAATAAAACATACGTTACAGGAACTATGAGAGCAAATAGGAAAGGAAATCCACCTGAAGTTTTATCAAAAAAGTTAAAAAAAGGTGAACTGATTATGCAGTTCAGTACGGAGGGAATCTGTGTAATTAAATGGAAGGACCGTAAAGAAATTTTAGCAATTTCCAGCGAATTTAATGGAAATATGGAAGAAGTAACTACACAACGTGGTAGAGTAGTGATGAAACCAAAGCTCATTAATGAATATAATAAATGTATGGCAGGGGTTGATCACTGCGACCAAATGTTAGCGTATTATCCGTGTGAACATAAGACTCTAATCTGGTACAAAAAACTAGCCATCCATATATTTCAGATCATGTTATTAAATTCATATTATTTGTACAAGAAAGGTGCTAGAAAGAGTAAAAGTTTTTACGAATTCAGACTAGATGTAATAGGAAGTTTGCTTGGACCACCTCCGCCAAATCCGATACCTAAAATAAACCTTCAGCACCTTCCAGAATACTGTCCAGTAGGAGAAAATGGAAAAGCTAAGAGAAGAAGGTGCACCGTTTGCTGGTGTGAAGGCAAAAAACGAAAGGATTCAGTTTACTATTGCCCTCAGTGTCCTGGTGGTCCTGGACTTTGTCTTACGCCATGTTTTAGAGTATTTCATTCAAACAAATAATGTCCTTTATTATAATGTTTTTCAAGGTCAAATTATTTTGTGGTTTGAACTTTCAGTAGATTTAGTGTTTGTAACAAGTTTTTTCTTTAAATAAAAATTATTTATCATTTTTGTTGCTATATTTCCCTACAATAATGACAAGAACGCGCCTCGTGCGGTTATGGGCACCGAGCATGATTTATTAATTACCCTGTGCCCACAACGCGCCTAGAGCGTTTTTGTTTTTTTTGCATAAATTTTTTTTAAAATGTATAGTTATATTCATTTTAATACCAATTCACTGCTTTTATGTTCAATATACAAAAAAAAGTTACGTGGCACACGGCAGAACACAGCCTTTTCTTAAGGGCAGTGAATGTGTTAAGCTCTGCTTGTACGAACTTATTATATAATTATATCAAAAGTAAAAAATTATTTTGTGAAACTGTAAGTGTGTAACTGTTGAACTATTTGTACAAAAAGTTACGAAATAAAGGCCTTCTTGGCACGCGACGCGACGAAACTGACACTTCTAAAAAAAAATAGTTTTCAATTATAAATAATTAGTTTTAGTTTTATGCACAATCTGCTTAAAAAACTTTGTAAATAATTACCTTTAGACACAGCGTGCTTAAAAACTTTGAAAAATTGAAAAATCATAATGATAAATAAAAACAGGTTATTATAAAACGTCAGTAGAAAATAGTTATTTTTCAGTTTCGTTGTAAAAAGATTCGAGTTTAACGAAAAAAAAAGCAATTTAAACTGCTTCTTTTCCTTTAAATTTGAGTACCAATATATATTATTATAATGTATAAAGCCTGCGCAAGCATTAAAATACATTTTTTCTTGCAGATGAGCAGCAGAGGGAAAAAAATTTTAGAGTTATGTTCCGCAACGAGAATGAATTTGGAAAGTACTCCAAAAAAAGATTTTATTGGCTCCCAGATGATATTGGATGGTCAAATATTTAACGTTTCGTCTGTACCGCAAAGCCATCCAGAATTAATTCTTACTTGCAATGAATTGGAAAAAAATACTAAATACCAGACTTTTGATTTGACCCCGGCATCAAGTTTGTAACGGTTTGATTTAGTCACTAGATACTTTGTTATTTATTCGTAGTAATTTTGCCTTGAACTTTTGAGTTTTATAGCTATACAGTGACAGGCTTGCAGTACTAACCTTACATCCTGACGTTACCGCCTGTTGTGCCTTGACTTTATGGGGTGTTGTCTCCAATATGCCACGTAAAACCTGTTAAAGACTTCTCACATGCTGTATCTAGCGTAATACTTTTTGGGAAGAGTCTGCACTAAGTGTAGGACTTCATTCTGGGTTCATCTTGGGTTCTCAGGACTGATTCCCTCAGTTATGGGCATCTAAAGGCTTTAAAACCATCTCTGAAAATTGACCGTTAGTTCTGTATGCATTCTTTCTCTAATTTAACGACCATTTATCTCTGTAGGCCTTTGCACTACTATAATCCAGACTCACCTGTATCTTTTCCGTGGGATTCCGGCCTTCGGTATGTGTCGCTTGCGTTGGTTTTTATGAGTTTCCTTTCTCAAGAGTTCATTGTTTATTTTGTCAGCCTGTAGCGGTCAGAGGTTAGATATTCTAGCTGCATTCCTTTTACCGCTGTGAAATGACTTGCACGGCCTAGGGTGGTTTTTGTTGTAATGTACACGAGAGAAGGTTTTTGGCGAGATGCATGGTACTGTTACAATTTCATTCTCTTTCGATGTTATTCTCTTTTATGGATAGAGTATCGATAATTTGTTATAGCTGCGACTATAGTTTATCCGCAACATCGGGTGTCTATGAACACGGTTGCTTTCTATTTCTTTAGTTTGGTATGTGCCCTGTACTGGTTTACTTTCTGCTTTGTGTCTCCGGATCAGCAGTAGAGAAACCGATGTTACCTGCAGGCAGGAAGCATAGAGATATTAAAAAAAATGGTCGTTTTGTCATTTTTTGTTCGGATTAGCCAGTATATTAGTCGGAAAAATTCGATAAGTCGTCCCTTTGTAAAGTCAAGTGTCAACGAGATCACAAGCTGTTAATTTTTTTTCTCTTCGAAGAACATCTGGGAGATATTCCCTGCCTGAGAGGCGATTTAGTGTTTCAATGAAGTGTTAAAAATTTTCCCCTTAACTGGGATTTGCTTGGTAAGTTGTGAGCTTTTCACGTGTCTTGAAGGATCGGTTATTGATACCTTGCTTTCTCCATTGTAGTTTTTGGTTTGACGTTGAAAGCACCATTTCCTGACGGAGGCCATTTTGGGCACCTATAAAGAACCCTTGACCATCTGATAAGGTATATTATATTTTACATTTTATTTTGCTTTAAATAATGGTTCATTGGTCCAGCATAATACTTTCTACTAAATTCACTAGTAAATCAGCGACGGTTTTAGTTTCCTTAATTTCGGGTTTTATTAAATTTCATTAAAATTATTATCAATTTTCTTAAATTCGCACGCCACGTGCTTTACTGTAAAATTCTCTCTGGCTAAAATTTAATGCTAGTTTCGTTATTTTTCAATACTCGGATATTAATTTCATTTTTGTCTATTAGGTCTCTAAACCGACTAATTATTAAAAATAATAAATTCTAATAGATATGTCTCCATATGAACTTTTAAATTTAGGGTTTCCTTCATTGGGCAAAAATTTGTATAGAGCCAATGTATTAATTTTGATTTATGTTACGAAAGGGCATAGGGCCAAATTTTCTGTTTTAAGTTCTTAAGTTTGGATTTTTAATCAACAGTGACGATATTTTGTAGCTTTGCAGTAAGAGTAATTTATTAATGGTTTTGAATGAATTTGGTTGTTTTAGATTTCAAATAAATATTGGCCTTATTACCTATCGTATATATGTATATAGTTTTATCTCTGCGTCAGTTATTACAGTGTTTGGTATGCCGTTTTGAAACAGCACTAATATTGTTGCTATTACTTTTAATTCTTACTTTATTAATGGGGTATTAGAATGGCTACGAGCCTCCGAGGTCCCATAAGAACTTTTGTTTTAATCATGTTGTTTTATAATAGAATGAACTGCAGTAGTTTTTACTCATTTGAACGGGTCATTCAGGTTCAGTTCTATAATTTCAATAGTCATTACCACCTGGTAATAAGGGACACCATTCAAGTACCTGGCTGTAAATTCACTTATTTTTTTTTTGTGTTTTGATAAAATGCTGTTTCAGGATTGTGTATATTAGTTATCAATTATTTGCTTTGATTACCTTAATTAATTTCTGTAATTATATTTTAATTAATATTTTGTATCTGATTTTTCTTTAATTGACTTACGTTAATATTGCTCAGTAGTTTATTTATTAATTTCAATTTTGATTATGGATACTGGGATTGATAACAATCCTCGTTTAATTTATTTTAAATTTGATAATGTGTTAAGATTAATTATTTTATTTGCGTTTATGAAGTTTTATTACTTATGCCATGTCAGATGTCTTAATGATGGTCAGTGATGGATGGTACTGTTTATTTTAAATTCTTTTTGCTTGATAATTTGATTAATAATATTTTAGACTCTTTGCTTCCCTTCAGGATTGTGTAACAATATTTTAAATGCTTTTTGCTTTGATTTTTATTTTTATATCATTATACTAGAGAGTGTTTATATTCCTAGGGTCTTCCGACCGGGGTCATCGTAACCTATTCTTTCCACCGGGTTACCATCCACCCGTATTTGTACAACACCGTCAACATCACCCATTCTTTCTACCGAGTAACCAGACAACAGTTCTAGAGTAGTCCTTTCAACAGGATAGCTCATACTCAGAGTAGCTTGACAACACCATCACCATCATCCACACATACGGTATCGTTTTAGTCAATAAGTTCATTTATTTTTTTTTAACCATAATGTTTAAAGTGTAACACTGGGTTTTCGTAAATTAATATTCATTTCTATCTTTATTTTTCTAAATAAATGACAAGTCAATTAATTTTTACTATGTGTTTTATTTAGTTCGCTGCATTTTTAATATTATACAGTGGTGTCGACCAGTGAGTTCAAGTTAAGGGGATCCCCGTAACATCTGGGAGATTTCCAGCTTAAATCTGGCTTAAGCTGGTGGCGCAAAGGGACCTTCTGCCGCAGAGAGTTAGCTGGCTGCTGCGCAACGCTGGCCATCCCCTTAGCTTGGAAAAACTGGCCCCCATGGTCATTTTCTTTTATTTCATTTTATTTCTTACATTCTAATAATTTTTACCAACAGCGGTTGCCCTAGGGGTGTTCATCATAATACCCTTAGCTCTGAAAACAATTTAGTGCGCCAAAGCAACACCAAGTCGTATCAGTTGCGCCCGCAACGTGGGGCCTGATTTTAAACCGCTTTTCTTTGTTTGATTTTTCATTAATTGGTAATTTTGGTAATAATGAGCAGTGAACTAAATGAAACTTTGATTTTTTTTTCCCCAGTGCATTTTTACTAACCCCATATTGTGATTTATTGATTTATTGTGATATTTCTGATTTATTGATTTACCTGATAGTGCGTATATTTTATTGACTTATTGCTATTACTGTATTTTGCTCGATATCAGACATATCTATTTTTCAATTTTAATCAACTTTAATATTTGATGCGTGATACATATTGACTCTCTTTGACCCGGTTGTTGATTTGATTTGATTTATTTTTTTTTTGTTTTTGATTTACTCAATTCAATCCGAACAATTTAGTTTTCATGATTAGTAACTGATTAGTTTACCTTTGCTTTGCTTATTGATTTTAATGTTTATGAACTGAATAACTTATCTTTGCTGATCATTAATTTGTTTTTGATTTTATTTACTTTGATTTTATTACCTTGACTTCGTGTATATTAATTGATTTTCTTACCTTGTCTAGCCATTGGTTGTATTGTGTTTACTGATTTTGAATATTTTTGAGTATCGATCGATATCATTATTTTACTTTGGTACAGGTCTCATAGGAGACAGATTTGGTGAATATTGTGATACTACTTAATTTTGACTTACTACCTTTTGTGATATTTTTGGCTTTTGTTTTAAATTATTCAAGATGGATTACGAAATGCAGATCGATTGTTTAAAAAAATGCATGCTCATTTATGAATTGAACATTCGCGGTTTATCTGTAGACGATACTAAAACGGTTGATCAGTTGCGTGCGTTATTGCGCCAAGTTTTAGGCTTGGAAAAGCGAGGTAAAACATTGCGCGTTCCGGCCTATACTTTAAATTATATAGAGGAAATCGATTACGTAGATTTAAACTTAAAAGAACTTGAGAGTGAAATTAAAATCATTTCTGGGAAACACGATCGGAATGAATTCATACGAATTCAGTCATGCCTTGTTCATTTATACACTCGCATGAGTCGCATTCCGACATCTAGCTTAAACGATGCTGAGTTGCAGACTCGCACTGGTCTATTGTTTCAAATTTCAAATAACTTAAATAGCTTAGACGTTATGTTAAAAAATGATCCTGACTTTAGTGCCATGATGGGCCAAAATAATTTCGACAATTTTTATTCAGATGCAGGATCGGTCATATCTCATGCTAGTAGTGTTAGAAAAGCTAAACAAGCCCGATCAACTCTTAAAACAATTAAGTTAAATAATTCTTCGTCTAATAACCCCTCAAGTCATCAAACTTTACGTGTAGAAAAGTGGAACCTCAAATTTACCGGCGACATTAAACAAATTTCTGTTCACAATTTTTTAGAGCGTGTATCTGAACTGCGTGTTGCTCGTGGTATCTCTGAATTAGAATTGTTTGACTCGGCTATAGATTTATTTTCTGGAAAAGCGTTACTATGGTTTAGGGCAAATCGCCATAGATTCATTGATTGGAACGGTCTGTCAGATCTGTTGGTTAAGCATTACGAAGCTCCAGATTATCGCCCAAGATTATTTAAAGAAATTTTGGAAAGAACACAAGATCCCACCGAAAGCATAGTGGATTACATCTCGAGCATGAGCGCTTTATTCCGACGACATGGATCGATGTCCATCGATGTTCAACTTGATGTGTTGACCCGAAATTTATCACCATTCTATACAAGTCAACTAAATGAAGTGCATACTCTGGAAGAGTTAGAGACAGAATGTCTGAAGTTGGAAGCGAAGAAATATAGAGCCGAACACTACATTCCACCCTCACGAAAACGTCATGGTTTGGTGGAACCCGACTTTGCCTTTTTGGGCTCTGAAGCATCCGTCTCGGCATACGAAAGAACATTGCCTCCTGCTGATGAAGTTCGAACATTACCTCATGTCCATGAAGTTCGATTTCAACAAGCGAGACCTACTCCCTCCAACACTGGACCAGTTACTCATTGGAATGGTCAGAAAACAGGTCACGTGAACCGTAATAATGCAGAACATCGAAAAGTTCATTGTTACAGATGTGGAGCACCAAATGTAACTACCAGAAATTGCATCAAATGTACTAGTTCGGGAAACGGAACACGGGAGAGTCGATAGGTCGTAAGACGCCTCCCATTATTTCTTCGACCAATCATCCGAACTTATCAATAGACTTATCAAAAGTAGAAGCCATCCAAAAGATATCCACGCCGAAAAGTATCCCTGCAGTTCGTCGCTTTGTATGTACAGCATCTTGGTATCAACGTTTTATCCCGAATTTCTCATCTTTAGTATCTCCATTGATTAAACTAACTAAGAAGAAAGCTAAGTGGTCTTGGACACCGGACTGCGACAACGCCTTCAGACTAATCAAGGAAGCTTTAGTGACAGCACCTATTCTTACTTGTCCTGACTTCAATCGTCCCTTCATTTTGCAGACTGATGCGAGCTCTTATGGCCTTGGAGCAGTTTTATCGCAAACTTTTGATGATGGAGAGAAGGTGATATGTTTCCTATCCCGTTCACTTACTAAACAGGAAATGAAGTTGACTGTGACCGAAAAGGAATGTTTGGCAGTTATATGGAGTGTAGAAAAACTTCGGCATTATTTGGAAGGCGTGCATTTCCAAGTTATCACCGATCATCACTCACTTTTGTGGCTACATAACCTTAAGGATCCACAAGGAAGACTTGCTCGTTGGGCACTTCGTTTACAACCATACGACTTTGAATTAATTCACCGCAAAGGTCGAGAACATATTGTACCAGACTTTCTTTCAAGGGCAGTGCCTGTTCCTACCGACGCTGTCGTAGCTCTTATCGAAGAAACAATTTCTTATTCTTCCACCTCTGATAAATGGTACAAGAATATGATTCAAAGATTAGAAGAACGTCCTGACAAATTCTCCTGTTGGCGAGTAGAAAATGGAAACCTGTTCAAATTTATTAAATCAACCAATCCTAACTTTCCTAATCATTCTAGCTGTTGGAAGATTGTAGTGCCGAAAGATGGACGAAAAGATATTTTGGTTCGTTGTCATGACATTCCAGCTGCAGGTCATGTAGGAGTTTTCAAAACATATTGGAAGGTGGCTGAGCGTTATTATTGGCCGAAGATGAGATCCGATGTTGCGAGATATGTTCGTGCTTGTACACCGTGTGCACAAAATAAAGTTGAACAAAAGTGTCCTGCTGGTTTAATGGGAAATCGCCCCGACATAACGGAACCTTGGCAAGCCATCAGCCTTGATTTTATTGGACCATTACCACGATCTAAATCTGGAAATACGAACATCCTAGTTGTCACCGATTATTTCAGTAAATACGCCGTATTATTTCCATGTCGTTCAGTTTCAGCGAAAACATTGGTCAAGCGTGTGGAAGAAGATATCTTCTTAGTGTATGGAGCACCACAATTTTTAACTACGGACAATGGATCTGCCATGAAATCGAAAGAATTTCGAAACCTTTGTGACAAGTATAAGGTCAAGAATTTTTATACAGCTTCTTATTACCCTAGAGCTGATCATACAGAACGTGTAAATCGAGTAATTAAAACTATGTTACGCACCTATGTTCAACAGACTAATCATAGGACTTGGGAAGACAATTTACCCTCGATTGGTTGCGCAATTCGTACTGCTCGTCACGAAACCACTGGTTACTCGCCTTACTTCGTTAACTTTGGTAGAGAACATAAGCTGTTTGGTCAAGACTACTCTAATGGAATTCCTTCGGTAGAAACAGAACCTCAAAACTATGTCAAAGGAAAAATTGAAGCTTTTAAATCGCTGTACCAACAGATTCGCGATAAAATTCAATCCTCGCACGTTAAAAACAAACATCATTATAACTTGCGCAGACGACCTTTAAACTTCGTTCGTGGTCAAATAGTTTGGCGTAAAAATAAAAGTTTGTCCGACGCTGTTAATTATTACAACGCGAAATTAGCTCCGCAATTCATAGGTCCATTTAAAATTAAAAAGAAGACCGGCACTTGTACTTACGAACTCGAAGACGAAAATGGAGTTAGTAAAGGTGTGTGGCACGTTCAAGACTTGAAACCAGTGCACGTTGAATCCAACTCTGCTACGTAATCCGACTGAATAAATTAATATTGTATAAGCAACTTAACTTTTCCTCTTAGATTATGTAATGATATCTTTCCTTTTTGTTTTTTTGATCATATAACTCACCTTAAATTCAGAATAAGTAGTATCTCATTCGTATTATTTTTGTTTGCTCTCTACAGTTTTTGTTTTTGCTATCAGTAAATTCTTGCTTTAATTAATATCTTGACTTTCCTTGTTGTTGCTTAGACAGGTTTGATTACGTTCAATTTCTGCGTTATTTTGGTATTTTCTTTATTATTTTTATTTTGTTTTTCCCTTCTTTTTGTTTGCTTGTGTGTTGGCCGATTAATCTTTGTTTCTCTCTCTTACCTTATTCCCTTCCTTACCTCTACCTTTATCTTACCCTTCCCCCTTGCAGTGGTGGGGTTCCAGCGAAATTCGACTTCGTCCTGGCGCGCAACTTGACGAATTCGGATGGAGTTGGTTAGAAAAGCCCTGCACTGAGAACCAGTGGTAGTAGAAACCTGCCGAGAGCTGGAATAGATTAAAGCCTTCAGCTAGTCTATTTCTTGCCGTAGTAAACAAAACCTTCAGTAGTTTGCTATGTTGCTCGTTTCAGTGGAGTAACCTTCAGATACTTTACTATTTTACTTGCTTGTGTCCTTGTGTCTGCCAAGGTTTTTCCCCTTTTAGTGGTGGGGTTCCAACTAAATTCGACTTCGTCTTGGCGCGTAACTTGACGAATTCGGATGGATGCTGGATGGAGCTGGAATAGATCATAGCCATCAGCTGATCTATTTCTTGTGGTAGTGGATAAACCTTCAGTTGCCCTATCATTATCTTAGAAAAGTTCTAACTGTGCATGTAGTCGTCTTGGCGCGAAACATTTCGAGTGCGCGCATGGTTAGTTGTCTTTTGGATAGGGAAGTAAGCCTTCAGCGACTTCTCTATTTTATGATAAGGTAAGCCCTCAGCTACCTTGTCTTATTTGCATCTGGCTGGGTAAACCTTCAGTTTCCCTTCCTTATCAATTGGCAGTACGTTCTACCCTATCTTCCCTTTATCTTACCTTACCTTACCTTATCTTACCTTACCTTACCTTACCTTACCTTACCTTACCTTATCTTACCTTACCTTGTTTCTTTTGTTTTTATCTTACCTTTTCCTTTGCTGTGTTTCTTATAATCGGTCCCACCATTTCTATCGTTCGGATTGATTTGTATCTTATTACCTTATTACCTTGATTTTGATTTAGTACTTACCTTGATTTTGTCTGGTTCGTCTAGGTTTAGGTAGAGCTTTCGTTATATGAGCTTTCTGCCTTGTCAGTGATTACTGGTTATGAATACCTAGAGCGAACTGTTACCTTGATTTGACTTTTGGATTTAGATCCCTTACCTTTGATTTTATTTGCTTACCTTTGATTGTGACTTGATTACCTTTGATTTTGACTTTGCTTAGTTACCCTTGAGTTCTGGCAAGACTTGGCTAGAGCCTGTGTTAGTCTTTTGCTTTTCAGTGTTACTGGTTTTATAGGACCAAGAGTACATTACCTGACTTTACCTTACGTTTTTTTTGGTTATCTTACCTTACCTTACCTTATGTCGAATTAGTTGGTCTAAGTGCGGACTTGGCTGTGTTGCCGTATGTTTCCTTTTTCAGTGCTTACTGGATTTATCACTTAGACTTTACCTTTTGGTAGTGGTACTATACCACTCATTGATTTTGACTTTTACCTTTGTTTCTGTTTTCTTTAGGATTTGTTAGTCGAGTTTTCCGTGTAATGTTTATAAGCCAATTATTGGGATATTTACAGGAAATACTTAATTATTTTTTCTCTTATTCGTTTGCTTTGCTTTATTGCTTGGGTATTCCTACTGGGTAACGTGTTCCAGAGGAATCGTTGATTTTGCTTTGCTTTTGTTTGGAGAAGAGTATAACCATATCCAGGATATGGGATTTATGACTACAGAAGGTCCGAGTAGAAAAACACGAGACAACTTTTACCTTTGATTTGATTGCGTTTGTCCTTGGGACGTTTATATTTTACTGATTGTGTCTTAGTTTGGGAATTTCCCATTACTAGTTTACCTACTGATTTTGACTTTTGATTACCTACCGATTTTGACTTTATCTTACCTATTATGTCTTTGCATCCTCTTTCTCTTTGTTTATATATATTGGCCGAGTTACCTTGGGTGTCCTTGGATGGCGTTTGATTGCATCTTTTCCGGCTTAATTGCGGATGCAGCTCAGCCAGCAGAGTTATATTTTGGGGGGCGGAAGCCTGACTCTTGTAGCCTTTTTTAGGACCAGTCTACGCAATGTAGCTCAAGAGAGGGCCAAGTTACTGATTATGACCTCGTTGCGCTGGGCCATAATAATTCGACAGACCGAGAGCAGTGGCGTATCTCGGAGTACCTTTTTCATTAAGTTTATTTTGGAGGTTGCGGTACACTTTGATGTTCTTGGAACACGGGTGTATCTTTTAGCTTAGTGTGTGCTACAATGCACTCCCTTTTGATTGGTGGAACATTTGGGTTACAATTACGTTATTTATTTTCTTTGCTTGATCTGTTATTTTTAGTTTTCCACTTTTTAGGAATTGTCAAGTGTTCGGTGATTTTTGGTTTCTCTTTGGAACGGTTGGTCGTATCATGAGTCTGCTTGAATGAGGTTGGTACACGAGGTTCGCCAAGCCACAGTTGGGTGTAACGCACTATTGACTCCAGTTCGATTTTCATCTTAATATTAGAACCTGGTTCCATCCAAGCAGCTCATGATTACTCCCTTCCCTCCCGAGGTCTCCATGGGTTCCCGACCGCAGGGCAGTGACTGAAATATTTTTGGTTTTCTTACAATTTGTATCTTTGATTTTCTGAATTACCTTGCTTAGCTGCTACGTCAGTAGCGTTTGTTTTTCTTTTTCTTTTTGGATCTGATTATTTGGGTGCGTCCACGTCTATGACGCCTATTATTGTTAAATTAACTTGTATATATTTTGGTTGTATTTTGGCTCTCTTTAGTGAGCATCGTTTAGATGTTTCCTTGCTTTGCTTAATGAGGAACTTTTTTTTTTTGTTTCTTCAGACTGTATTTTCTTATCGTCGGTTAATTTTCCTTTAGAAAATTTCCCTCCTGTTGAAGGAGAGGGGGAGTTGTAACGGTTTGATTTAGTCACTAGATACTTTGTTATTTATTCGTAGTAATTTTGCCTTGAACTTTTGAGTTTTATAGCTATACAGTGACAGGCTTGCAGTACTAACCTTACATCCTGACGTTACCGCCTGTTGTGCCTTGACTTTATGGGGTGTTGTCTCCAATATGCCACGTAAAACCTGTTAAAGACTTCTCACATGCTGTATCTAGCGTAATACTTTTTGGGAAGAGTCTGCACTAAGTGTAGGACTTCATTCTGGGTTCATCTTGGGTTCTCAGGACTGATTCCCTCAGTTATGGGCATCTAAAGGCTTTAAAACCATCTCTGAAAATTGACCGTTAGTTCTGTATGCATTCTTTCTCTAATTTAACGACCATTTATCTCTGTAGGCCTTTGCACTACTATAATCCAGACTCACCTGTATCTTTTCCGTGGGATTCCGGCCTTCGGTATGTGTCGCTTGCGTTGGTTTTTATGAGTTTCCTTTCTCAAGAGTTCATTGTTTATTTTGTCAGCCTGTAGCGGTCAGAGGTTAGATATTCTAGCTGCATTCCTTTTACCGCTGTGAAATGACTTGCACGGCCTAGGGTGGTTTTTGTTGTAATGTACACGAGAGAAGGTTTTTGGCGAGATGCATGGTACTGTTACAATTTCATTCTCTTTCGATGTTATTCTCTTTTATGGATAGAGTATCGATAATTTGTTATAGCTGCGACTATAGTTTATCCGCAACATCGGGTGTCTATGAACACGGTTGCTTTCTATTTCTTTAGTTTGGTATGTGCCCTGTACTGGTTTACTTTCTGCTTTGTGTCTCCGGATCGGCAGTAGAGAAACCGATGTTACCTGCAGGCAGGAAGCATAGAGATATTAAAAAAAATGGTCGTTTTGTCATTTTTTGTTCGGATTAGCCAGTATATTAGTCGGAAAAATTCGATAAGTCGTCCCTTTGTAAAGTCAAGTGTCAACGAGATCACAAGCTGTTAATTTTTTTTCTCTTCGAAGAACATCTGGGAGATATTCCCTGCCTGAGAGGCGATTTAGTGTTTCAATGAAGTGTTAAAAATTTTCCCCTTAACTGGGATTTGCTTGGTAAGTTGTGAGCTTTTCACGTGTCTTGAAGGATCGGTTATTGATACCTTGCTTTCTCCATTGTAGTTTTTGGTTTGACGTTGAAAGCACCATTTCCTGACGGAGGCCATTTTGGGCACCTATAAAGAACCCTTGACCATCTGATAAGGTATATTATACATTTTATTTTGCTTTAAATAATGGTTCATTGGTCCAGCATAATACTTTCTACTAAATTCACTAGTAAATCAGCGACGGTTTTAGTTTCCTTAATTTCGGGTTTTATTAAATTTCATTAAAATTATTATCAATTTTCTTAAATTCGCACGCCACGTGCTTTACTGTAAAATTCTCTCTGGCTAAAATTTAATGCTAGTTTCGTTATTTTTCAATACTCGGATATTAATTTCATTTTTGTCTATTAGGTCTCTAAACCGACTAATTATTAAAAATAATAAATTCTAATAGATATGTCTCCATATGAACTTTTAAATTTAGGGTTTCCTTCATTGGGCAAAAATTTGTATAGAGCCAATGTATTAATTTTGATTTATGTTACGAAAGGGCATAGAGCCAAATTTTCTGTTTTAAGTTCTTAAGTTTGGATTTTTAATCAACAGTGACGATATTTTGTAGCTTTGCAGTAAGAGTAATTTATTAATGGTTTTGAATGAATTTGGTTGTTTTAGATTTCAAATAAATATTGGCCTTATTACCTATCGTATATATGTATATAGTTTTATCTCTGCGTCAGTTATTACAGTGTTTGGTATGCCGTTTTGAAACAGCACTAATATTGTTGCTATTACTTTTAATTCTTACTTTATTAATGGGGTATTAGAATGGCTACGAGCCTCCGAGGTCCCATAAGAACTTTTGTTTTAATCATGTTGTTTTATAATAGAATGAACTGCAGTAGTTTTTACTCATTTGAACGGGTCATTCAGGTTCAGTTCTATAATTTCAATAGTCATTACCACCTGGTAATAAGGGACACCATTCAAGTACCTGGCTGTAAATTCACTTATTTTTTTTTGTGTTTTGATAAAATGCTGTTTCAGGATTGTGTATATTAGTTATCAATTATTTGCTTTGATTACCTTAATTAATTTCTGTAATTATATTTTAATTAATATTTTGTATTAATATTTGTAAGCAACACCAAGTCGTATCAAGTTCAAGTATTGAATCGATTACTCCCACAAATAACATGCTTGATGAAGTATCTACAAGTAATGATTTTTTGAGTTCCGGCGAACTGTTTTTTGAAGCAAACAATAACGCCGGCCATTCCGAATTTGGTATTCAACATTCATGTGAGACTTTGAAGTTAACACCTTCCTCAGATATTATTGTTGCTGCGGAAATCCATTTAGATGTAAATGCTAGTGATATTGTAGCGACAGGTAAAGAATGCAAAACCATAATATCTCATAATTCAAAGCCCAAAGATGATTGTCCTCCAGACGAACATTTTGCAGATCTTTCTGAAGTTGAAAATGAAATAATCATAGATATTAATTTACATGATATTATCAGAGCTCCCCAAGAAATTAATACTAAAAGTTTAAGTTTAAAACCAGAAATTTTTAAAAAACGAAGCAATTTATTATCAGAAGTTGAGATGGATAAACCGAAAAACAGGGTTAGAAGACTAGTGCCAAAGCCAGAAGAATGGAAAAAGAATATTAATAAAAAACTGCGGATGATGGGGGAAGAATATTATACTGGAAATAATTCAAAAGAAAAAGATGTGAAGAACAAGCTATGCATGGCCCGAACAGTAAAGCCAGGGTGCATGAGTGAGTCTTTTTGTGTAAAGAGTTCGAAACGAAATTGTAGTATGTTTAACGAAAAAAATCGAAACGAAATCTTCAATTTATTTTGGAAAATGGACTGGGTTCAAAAGAAAATGTATGTTTTAGGTTTGGTCGTATACCTGCCAAAAAAACGGTGCTATACGGAAGGACCATCTAGAAGAGCTGGTTCATTTTTTTATCATCTAAGATTAGACAATACAAGATTTCAGGTTTGTAAAACAATGTTTCTCTCAACATTAGACATAAGAGAAAAAATGGTCCACAATTGGGTATTGACTGGTAAAGAACATGAAACAGCGCAAAGTGCCGCGATGGACAATCGAATTAAAACTAAAAAAAAAAATAAAAGTCCATATGGATTAAGAATTAGTGCTCAATTAAACACTTTAAAAAATTTCTTTAAAGAGTTACCAAAAATGGAATCGCACTACTGCAGAAAGGATACGAAAAAATATTACTTGCAGTACCCATTTAAAACAGTTACAGAAGTATACGAGCTTTATAAATCTGCATGTGGAATGGATCCTCCTGTTTCCATTTGTACATTTAGTAACATATTTAAAGAAGAAAACTTGGCAATTTATATACCTCGAAAAGACCAGTGCGATATTTGTTGCCAATACAAAGTTAAGCAGCTGAATGAAAATGATTATCAGAACCATTTAAGAAAGAAAAGGCGAGCCCAAGAAGAAAAAGAAAATGACAAAAAATGCGCTACAAATGGAGACAACTACACTTTTACAATGGATATGCAGGCTGTCAAACTCTGCCCAGTAATCGAAGCAAGTTCTGTGTATTACAAAACCAGGCTACAAGTGCACATATTTACTGTATACAATTTGGCAAGTCATGAGTGTACCCACTACGTATGGAACGAGACAGAAGCTGACCTACAGGCCTCAGTTTTTGCGTCATGTGTCACTGCACATTTGGAAAAGTATTGAATAAATGATAAAAAAAATATTATTTTGTTTTCGGATGGATGCGGTTATCAAAATCGTAATTCGGTTATGGCCAATGCTCTGAGTTATTTTGCCACAAAAAATGATTTATGTATTGAACAAAAATTCTTAGAGAAGGGTCACACTCAAATGGAGTGTGACTCTGCTCATGCGCTCATAGAGCGTAAATTAAAACGCAGACAGATTACCTTACCTTCACAATACGTAGATATTATACATGAATCAAGAAAAAACCCATTTCCATTTGAAGTAATGTACCTTTCTCATGAGTTCTTTAGAAACTACGATGCTAAATCAATAATCAGATTTAATTCCATTAGACCAGGTAAATTCAAAAATGATTTGACTGTTAATGACCTGAGATGCTTACAATACGATTCGAATGGAAAAATATTTTTTAAAGTAAGCTATGACGACGAATACAAGGAGCTTCCTCAACGACCAATAATGCCTCCGCTACCTAAAGATTTAACGGTAAAACCTTTATTTAAAGGACGGTTACCTATAAAGCATTCCAAGTTTAAGCATCTACAACAATTAAAAAAAGAAATGAGCGTAGAGGTACATGATTTTTATGATAACACTGGGAAACAAATTTCAACTTTTTTTTTGTTTCCTGAACAAAACCTATTTTTTTGGATTCAACTGTACCCAAGTAACTAAAAAATACCTATTAAAGATTTTAGTTGGCTCGCAAAAAAAAAAATCTCAATTATTTGTTACAAAATTTTAATTCATAGGCATATACAATGGACATACAAAATACAGATAACAATATATTGTTGGTTCAACAAAAGCAACTAAATAGCACATTTTTATCATTGAATCCAAAGTTTAGACACTCATTTTGCGCTTCTTAGCTTGCCTTTTGAAAGCAGCCTCTGGGGCATCTCTCGTAATAGTCCAGCAGTAGTCGGCTAACATCTCACAGTTCCATTTTCCCTGATATCTTCTTTCCATGTTCGAAATATCCTGGTGGAACCTCTCACCGTGTTCGTCACTTACAGCACCACAATTTTCCGGAAAGTAATCCAGATGAGAATCCAGGAAATTAATTTTCAACGACATATTACACCCTAGGTTTTGGTAACACAAAAGAAGTTGGGCAACCAGGTCTTTATAATTTTCTGCTTTTATGTTTCCCAAGAAATTTTTTGCAACCATTTTAAAGGCATCCCAAGCGTCTTTTTCCTTGCCTTCAAGTATGGAATCGAATTGCGCATCTCCGAAAAGTTTCCTAATCTGGGGACCCACAAATATTCCCTCTTTAATTTTAGCGTCACTGATTCTAGGGAACTTTTCTTTTAAATAACTAAAAGCACGGCCTTCTTTGTCCATTGCCTTCACAAAATTTTTCATAAGTCCCAATTTTATATGAAGTGGCGGTAGTAAAATCTTTTCTGGGGCAACTAATGGCGCGCTGGTCACATTTTTCTTTCCTGGCTCAAAAGACTCTCTCGGTGGCCAAATTTTCTTTCTGTAGTGATCCGATCGTGCTCGACTGTCCCATTCGCAGAGGAAGCAGCAGTATTTGGTATAACCTAGCTGCATTCCAAGCAAGATCGCCACAACTTTTAAATCCCCACAAATTTGCCATTTATATCTTTCATATTGTATGGTCTCAAGTAACAATTTCAAATTGCTATATGTTTCTTTCATATGGACTGCATGACCAATTGGGACTGAAGGCAATTTGTTTCCATTATGGAGTAACACAGCTTTAAGACTTACTTTTGAGGAATCAATGAAAAGTCTCCAGTCTTTTGGATCATAGTCCAGATTTAAAGCTGCCATTAATCCCTCAATGTCCCTACAGGCTACCAAATTGTTATCCATGTTAAAAAATGGTGTTAGGTTTTTCTGACGGCTTCGGTACACAGAAACTTTTACTTCATCTTCAAGTAAATTCCATTGTTGCAATCGAGAGGCCAATAGTTCTGCTTTTGTCTTGGGCAGTTCCAAATCCCTTATAAGGTCACTTAATTCACTTTGACTTATTTTGTGAGGCTTTTTACTTGGAAGTTCACAGACAAAATCGGAGTCTTGCGAGGTTGATGGGCCGGCGACATTTTCCGGTACACTACCGTTTGAATCCTCTTGATCATCATCAGAATGAAGGGTATATTCCTGAGGTGGATTAGGTATAGGCAACCTTTTTTTCTCTGAAAAGCCTTTTTTGATGGGAGGTGTCAAACAAAAGTAACAGTCAGTAACGTGGTCTTTCGGTTCTCGCCAGATCATAGGAACAGCGAAGGGCATCTTACGGTTTTTTCCACTTAGCCAGCCGCGAATGTTGGACGCACATTTGTAGCAGCAGATATGGGGAGCCCAATTTTTATCCTGGTCTCCAACTTTGCAGCCAAAATACAAGTGGTAAGCCTTTTTTATTAAAGGGCTAAGCGTACGTTTTTGTTTCACAAAAGTCATTTCACCACATATATAACAAAAATGATCCGGCTTATTTACACAAACTCGCGACATGTTGCTCAAAACTCTCTAATTTCTCAAATACGAACAGCTCTCGATCAACTGGTGGTTGAAATACAACTAACTAACAATTTAGGATTTATATTATATGTATTTAAACCCCTTATAAAGTACACCTGTTATAATAAATCCAGGTATTTCTCATTTAATGGTGAAATTTTCCCATATATTAAGGGCAGGTAGGTAAATTATCATAATTGGGATGGATCTATAAAACCGGAGCCAACTGAGCCTTTTGCAAGACAGATTGTTAATTAGTATAATAAAATAAGTAAGATTTTGCTATTTTGGTCTCGGAAACATTTTTGCTGTTCCCCAGTGTAATCTGCCTTTCCAAACAGAAACAAATAAAAAAAACTTGGCACAAATCTCAGACAAGACAGATTGTGCTGAACAAACACCAAAGAGAAGTGAAACAAAATATGTCACCAAAAAGGAAAAAGACTCAAAAAAGAAAGGAAGTGCCAACTATTAGCAAAAATAAAAATAAGTCGGTACCACTTAACAAGAATTAATGTTAAATTAAGTTTCAATTTGTAGTTTTTTGTTAATTTTGTTGTTGCTATTTAAGAGCAAAACTTTTTTTTGTTTTGATCAAAATATTATGTTTACTTTTGAAGATTATTATAAAAATATTTAAAAAATGAAATCTATTGTTTTATTTTCGTTAAAAGCAAACTGTCGTAATCCACATGTTAAAGTAAGAATGTTATGAGCATAAGGTTGTAAAAACCTTACGTTGCTATTAAAATGTCGTAAGCCACGAATCAAAAAAAAATAATATATCGTATCCCACATTTCAAGTCATTAAAATCTTAGCGAAATAAATAATGACATAATATTTTTGTTACATTTTCCACGGACGTATTTTTTAAACGTTTTAAACGTTTCCTGTCAAATTTGTCATTTAGGGGATACGACTTGTTAGAACTAAGCCATCGACATGCTACAACTTTGTGGTAAAAAAATTTATTAAGAAATATGACCAAAAAAATTAGCTGGAAAATATTTTTTAGTTCGTTCGCTATGCTACGATACAAAATCCTTACTTTCTGCTAATATCTTCAAAACAATGTAAATCGAAAATTAACTTTTTATAATTTCTGTAATATCCTCTATAAAATTTGTGATAACAATTTTTTTATAGTTACTATGGTAACGGAGGAGGGAAGGGTAACAACTAAAAATATTAGAAGGGTCGTAACTTCGGTTTGCGCTACCCAAATTTAACAAACTACGACTTGTTTTAAAGAACTTTTCATCCTGATTAAACGTTATTATTAATAATTTGAAAATTAGTTCGTGCGGATGATAAAAGAGGGCGTTTTTTTTTTAAATATTTCTTCTTTCGATTTCTTGAAAAATTTAAATGGTCATTCGTTTTTACTCTATTTTATAGCTCATTTGTTACTAAAAATTGCGGCGGAGGTCGTTATCTTATGTCTTTTAAAAGTTATCGCAAAAATAGTGGGAAACTGTAATTTCAGTTTGGCTTTTACCAATATTTTGCTATTTTCCTATTTGAAAACGTTGAAATCCTAGAAAAAAAGCCCTTTTGGCCTAATTACTCATATTAGTTATTCATATTAAGTTATTTTTTTAATTAAATTATGTTATTTTGGTTCTTATTTTAGTTATTTATCTAAAAAATACAATTATAATCCAAGTGTTCCATTTATTGCCATGGCGGCCATGGACAATTACGAAATAAAACAAAAGAATATCCTTGTTATTCCGTGCTAAATTATCTCTGACAGTGTCTGTTACTGTCGTGACAATTAAGTATATTTTTATGAGACAAGTGATATTTTTTAAAGAAAAATGCCTTTTACAAATGAAGAAGCCTACGATATGTTAGCGACTTATTTTCAATTTTTTTTTTTGAAAACCCAGTTTTTGCTTCGAGGGAATACGCTGTGCATTATCCTCATAGAGTTCACCATTCTAGAAAAGTTTTTCAGCGCTTAGCTCGCCGCTTGAGGCAACATGGTCACGTTCAGCCAATTCTCTCTTTAAGGAAACATCGCCCTGGAAGATCGGAGGACATACTTATTAATATATTGGCATATATTCACGCAGAATCCCATATTAGTATTAGAGAAATTGTCAGATATTTACGAGTTTCTTATGGTACAGTTCAAAGAATCCTTGTTGATAAAAAATTACATCCGTACCATATAGTACTACATCAAGCCCTAAGTGTCGCCGATTTTTACAATAATTGAACCATTGCTATTGGCTAAAAAATATGATTAGAGACAATCCCCAATTTTTATCTCAAGTATTATGGACAGATGAGGCGTCATTTACTAATACTGGAAGAGCAAACCTGCACAATATGCACTATTGGTCAGAGACCTATCCGCATTGGATGCGTGAAGTTGATAATCAACATCGATGGTCAGTTAATGTTTGGTGTGGGGTTATAAACGGAATGATTATCGGTCCGCATATTTTTGAAGGTATTTTAACAGGCGAAATGTACCTACATTTTTTACTGTTTTATTGCCTGTTATTTGCCATCCTTTAGATGCAAGACGAAACATGTAGTTGCAGCTCGATGGGTGCCCCGCTCATTATTCACTTGTGGTACGGAATTTTATTGACGAACATTTTCCAAATAGATGGATTGGCAGGGGAAGTGTATTTCCCTGGCCGGCCAGGTCCCCCAACTTGATATGTTTGGATTTTTATTTGTGGGGCAGAGTTAAAGATATTGTTTACAAAGTCCGACCAACCACAAGAGAAGATATGATTATTCGAATTAGAAATGTTTTAAACAATTTACCTGGGTTGAAGTACAAGCAGCCGTAATTTCAATAAGAGAACGACTAAATCGTTGCGTTGCAAATGATGGAAAACAATTTGAACAGTTAAAATAAATTGTTTTTATTACATAAATTATTTATTCTTTGTTTTATTTCGCAATTGTCCATTTTCTAGGATTTCAACGTTTTCATATAGGAAAATAGCAAAATATTGGTAAAAGCCAAACTGAAATTACAGTTTCCCACTATTTTTGCGATAACTTTTAAAAGACAAAAGATATCGACCTCCGGTTTTCGCCGCAATTTTTAGTAACAAATGAGCTATAAAATAGAGTAAAAATGAATGACTGTTTGCATTTAAATTTTTCAAGAAATCGAAAGAAGAAATATTTTTAAAAAAAAACGCCCTCTTTTGTCATCGGCACGACAAAATTTTCAAATTATTAATAATAACGTTTAATCAGGATGAAAAGTTTTTTAAAACAAGTCATAGTTTGTTAAATTTTTGTAACGCAAACCGAAGTTACGGCCCTTCTAGTATTTTTAGTTGTTACCCTTCCCCCCTCCGTTACCATCTTGGATCACCCTGTATATTATTAGAATGTAGGCAAGTACGGTTCTGCTCTGATCTTTAAGCTTTTCCAGTAAGTAAACGTTTCCAGCGTTTTGAGCGGGTAAAGACAATCTGTTCTATTTAACGAATATGCCCGCACAGACGGTTGCGCATTTAAAGAGTTTTTAGCTGTATATACTTTAAAAGTTAAAAAGTACAATCAGTCTGTCTTTAAACGCCGAAGACGCTATAGGTAGCGAGGAAATGTCGTGCACAGAGAGTTGGATTACGGCAATTTTTAAAAGAGCATCAATTTGATCCATTACATAAGGATCGAAATATTCTTACAAGGTTATGGAAGGAAATTACCATTGAGTTGTCAACTGACGGTAAGTAAAAATTCTATTTATTATACACTACATAAGTAATTTTCTCATTTATTATTTTAATAATTTTAAACAACATTCCATTGCCACGGAACCTCTCTTAACGAACTGCTAAAATAGGTTGGTGCTAATATCCTTTGCATTTTTTGTGTAGAAATTATTTGATTTGCAACGACCTTGTTGAGGCAAATTGACTTTTTATAAATCGCACGAAATTGAATCCCTTTCGTGTATAAATATTACGATTAGGTTATGAAGTACGCAGGTGGTATTTTTTATTAAAATTGTATTTTCAACATTTGTGTCTAGACATTTATGTAATATTCGCCATTTTGAAACCAAGATACTAAACGAGTATTCAATCATTCTTCTGGTTCTATATAACATATAATTAAAAACTCTATTCTTTTTATCCTCAAGTTGGATTCGTGGATAAGGTTCAGCAGATTATTCAATAGTGGACAGGCTTCGTCACCAACAAAAACTAAAGGTATTTTCGTGTTTGTACCTGGCAATTCGGTTGGAGGCTTTCTCAGGTATTTTTTCCTAGAATTTAATTATTTTGGGATCATTATAGTTAAATCCATATCAGTACCGCAGAGGTAAACAGTTGTAACTCCATATTTGGCTGGATTGGAGTTAATATGATTTTCTTTATTCTTGTATTGAATATTTTGTTGTGATAAAAGATGGTAACTCCAGATTTACTGGTTTAAAATAGTAAACAGTCGTAACTCCAATCCCGAAAGTAGTTTTAAGACTTGTGATTGTGTTTATTGGACAATTAATATAATTATTGTTAAAAATATGTCTTGTAATGACAAAAAACGTAAAAGTTTGCGAAAAATAGTTTGTAACCGAGTTTGTAAAATGATGGATCAAATGGAAAAACAAAATATTAACGGTAAGTGAAATTTGTAGGTTAGTTTTTAAAAATTAATTAATTATTTGTCTAGTTTTTAATCTTTCCTATTTTAGTGCATGAATTAGAAGCCAGTGCATTATTTTTATATCATATTTTATATTGTTTTCATATTACAACCTAAAAAAATGCTAAAATAATAATAATTACAAAACTGGAGCTACGATTTTTTACGTTATTTTGTTTTTTTTTAGATTCACCGCAGTTAAATTTATGTGCTCCTGAAATAATACTTAATAAAGAAATCGAGCAGTCCGTAATACCAGATTCCAATGGTGACGGTACGTAATTTTAAAAACTAATAAAATCTATTAAAATAATTTTATCAGTAGAGTTCTTTTAATTTTTTTAGACCCAAACTATATTCCAAGTAGTGAAGAAAGTAGCGACGAAGAAAATGCAGTTGTCACAAGGCAGCCTGACAACGTTTCACAACAACACGAAATGAACATTATAATTCAACAGCCAAAAAAACGTATGCGGAGAACTGAAACGTGGCAGAATATTAAAAGATCTGCAGCAACTCGAGCAGGTCTTGAACATAAATCAAAATCTGGCAAAATTATAAAGGCAAAGTCTTTAAAAGCAGGTTGTGCTCCATGTCAGAAAAACTGTATACTTAACATCAGCAGAACAACTCGGCAGCAAATACTTAATGCCTATTGGAATGAGCATAAAACATGGGATTTAAAAAGACAATTTGTCCGTTCTCATATAACAACAAAACCAATTCAACGTCGTAGACCTAAGGATGGCAGTAAAAATCAGCAACGCAAGCAAACTATTTTAATACGACTTTGATGTAAAAACAGGAGACCGCTTAGAAAAAATAGAAGTTTGCAAAACTTTTTTTTTTAAATACGTTTGCGATATCAGAAACTGTAGTTCATAATGCTTTGAAAAAAGAAGTGAGCGGTGGATTTGTTACTATGGATATGCGGGGACGTCATGTTCCACCGAATAAACTTCCCGATAATGTGCTCACTGGAATTCGTCAACATATAAACAGTTTCCCTTCGTATGAAAGCCACTATTCGCGCAGAAAAAGCTCAAAAAAATATTTGGGTTCCGAGCTTAACAAGCTATATTTGGCTAAATGTGAAGAGGACAAAATTCCCAAGGAGCAAATTGCTAAGTTGTGGGCATATAAAAAAATTTTAAATTGTGAATTTAACCTAGGTTTTAAGACTCCCTCAGCCGATACGTGCGACAGTTGTGATAGGTTCGTTTTGCAACTAAAAGATTCCGCAAACGATGTAGAAAAGTCCAGCATCCAAGATAAATATAAGAGTCATCTTCAAGATGCTGACACAAGGTAGAAACTTTAAAAAAGGGATAAAGAAGAGAGCAGAAGTTCATCTACGAAAACCAAGGTAGTAATGTTGGATTTACAAAAGTGTCTCCCTACCCCATATCTTACTAATAACCAAAGCTTTTATTGCCTTAAATTGTGGACATTGAATCTAACCATTTATGACGCAACTGCTAATAAATCATACTGCATGGTATGGGATGAGTCCGAGACAGGAAGAGGAGGCCACGAAATAGCTTCAGCTTTACTGAAATGGGCGGAAATGATTCTTGTTAATTCAACGGTTGAGCATCTAATAATTTGGAGTGATAATTGCCCCAGCCAGAACAGAAACGTCATGATGATGATAAGTTACCTATGGCTAATGAAAACTTGTCCAAATCTACAAAAACTAGAACACAAATTTTTATTAAGAGGACATACGCACATGGAGGCGGACCATGTTCACCCCATTATTGAACGAAGTGTAAAAAACAACCAACGATGGAAATTTGTACACCATGGGATTGGGAACAACTCATACGCTCAACAGGGGCAACTGTTATTAAAATGTGTCTTTCCGATTTTAAAAATTTTGAGGCTTTGTATATCCAACCACAGTCACCGTTTGTAAGTAGAAAACTAAATATTGAAAAAGAACCATTCCTCATTTCAGCTGTTACGCATTTTCAAGTCAAGATTGCTTCACCAGCTACAATATTTTATAAACAAAGTTTTGGCGATGAAAATTTTAAAGTTTTAAACGTTTCAAGGTCACTAGGTCATAGGAAAACTACCCGTAGAATTGCCAGTTCAGCGTAAAAATCCTAAAGGTATCACAAAAAAGAAGCAAAATTACCTCATAAAACTACTGCAGTGGGTGCCAATTCAGTTTCATCAGTTGTATAAAAATATACCGATATCACAGAGAAATGGTGATGATTCAAACAGTGATGATTAGAATTGTCAAAGTTTTTTTTGCTTAAAATAAAAGTTAATTCATAACATGGTATCTCCAAACTTTATTTACCTTATCCTTTGGGTACAGGTAAAAAGTCGTAAGTCCGTAAATCAAAGTCCAGGTACAATTTTTCAAAAGTTCACTAGTGCGAATTGAAAGACATTTTACATATTTTAGTAAACTAATAAGTTAACACTTAATAGAGTATATATAAAAAACACTCTAACGTAAAAAATATCTTCTTTTTAACTTTTCTCACAATTCACTTCAATGGACTTACAACGTTTACCTCTGCGGTACAGATATAATAATCACTATTTTCCAAGAAATAATTAAAAATTGCTCAAGTGCAGGATGGTATGTTCTCTTTTAAATAAGTAGTTCTGCTTTTTACTTTTAGTTTGTTTCTCATTGTGTGTGAATTAAAAGGAGTTATAAAGCAAAGTTATGGAAAATGTTCAGCAAGGTGACACAACACCTCTCTCCAGGTGAACGAAGTTTGGTATTACAAGTGGAACGTTATTTTAAGAAGATATCTCGAGCCCGTTAGTATCTGTTTTGGCAATGTAAAAACGAACGTCTGATGCTTGCGGCATTTCAGATAAGAAGACTTCGAAAAAATAGTGAAGAGGACTTGGACAGACCATATAACAGGGTTCGACTCCATTCTAAAACCTTTGATTTATCCCAAGGGATAAAACTATCGATTAGGAATATTGATTATGATATGTATAAAGCCAAGGAATATTGTACCCTCAAAGCTATTCTTGAAAAGATAAAGAAGAAAGTACTTTGCGATATTGGAACTACCAGTTTGTCCATCATTTTAAAATATATGGACTTCAAATATAAAAAAATGAACAACAAAAAAGTGCTTTGCGAACTGTACAATAATGTTTCAAAAAGATAGCAATTTTTAAGGGATTATTTTATTTAGAAAATACCTAAAATATAATTTATTATTTGAGAGCCACTGACTACCCTGCTCAAGAGGTTTTATTGCTTAGCGGACTTCATATACCGTACCGACTTTATGACCCATTCACAATGCGATAAACTCCAGATTCGAAATGACTTCTAGCCGGTTTTTCTTTCTGCAACGCACGGATATCCAACACCGTATATCTGAGATAGAATAATCCGGTAAACTAGGCGATTCAAATATAGGTTGTCAAATTATTTGCTGGTCCGTTTTCCTATAACCTTCGATATTCAAAGCTTTTATATTGTAGTTCTAGAAGGACCACCTACTGAAAAGTTGTTCTGAAAATATCTAAATCGAATATTCCAAACATTTTTGAAAGAATTAGTATTTTTCGCAAAATACTAATTAACAATAAAGCATATTCGTACATAATGGCATTTATCGGTTAATACTAATATGCGTTTCAATTTTAAATTGTTTACTCAAGTTCACAATATACTGGGTGCGGCAAAAGTTTGGAAACGGTCCGATACTTCCGGGTGGTTAGGTTTTCGAAAACAAAGTTTGGGAGACAAATTGCTTGGTTTTTAGTTTGCAATCGATTGGCCACTGAATCATCCCTCAACCCCTCACCCCCACGTGGGGGATGGGGGTGACGGTCCCAATTTTTTTCGCGGATTCGAGTTCAGCGAGCAAAAGTAGGCAACTTTTGTCCGAAAATTTTTTTGACAACAGCAGAAGCTACTGTGCAAATGTCTGAATTGGGGTCGCCATTTGAAATTTCAAAGTCACCCCCATCCCCCACGTGGGGATGAGGGGTTGAGGGATGATTCAGTGGCCAATCGATTGCAAACTAAAAACCAAGCAATTTATGTCGCAAACTTTTTTTTCGAAAACCTAACCACCCGGAAGTATCAGACCGTTTCCAAACTCTTGCCGCACCCGATATAATAAACAATAATAAATATCCGATAAACGATACATCTTTAATGGATGATAGAAATATGTACTGCTCACAATTCCCGCTTGAGAATCAGCCGATGTAATACGTCTGAAAATATGAACTTCAGTGGAATGAATTCGAACGAACAAAATGGGATAATTACTGATATGTCATCATGTCGAACATACACCAATTTGCCACAAACGGTCACAGAAAATTCGCAAGTGGTAGTATCACCCAAACCAGAAGAAATAGAATTGAGGTTATTGCTTTTTGAGAGGAAACTAGATGCATTGGCAGAAGAGTTCATTGGTAAGTTTGTGTATACTTTTGAAACTAAGAATTCTACCTTATTTTTCTAGCTCAAAATGTTTACGTTAACATTCTTAAGATCATTAAACGACATCATATTGAGCGTTTGCTAAAAAAGTTTGATATGGGAACCCTTATATTGTATGAGCATAATTTAGAACAATGGCGTGATTCCATCAGATTGCCACTTCTGCAGACCCAAAAAGCATTATTCCTTCATCAGAACCTGAAAAGTTCGCCATCCCCAGCTTCTTCTGGATCGCTCCGCGAGCGTGCGTTTGACGTATTGAATTAGCCACAATTTTAAATGAAATCTCAAAAAAAAAATTCTCATAGAGTAAGTATTACAGCAAATGTTCTAAGTTTCAAGAGGACCAGATATCCTCGCTAATTTCACTTATTACATTCTATTTCGATTAAAGAGAAATTAAAATGACGTTGGGTGCTAGTCATTAGATCAGACGACAAATTCTTGAAAGATTTCAGTCAGAAAAATTGGTAAGAGTGTGCATTTCAAAATCAATAATTTTCTATAATGTATATGAATTTGTAAAACTTTTCTAATATACGGCTTTTAATGAAACTAATGCTGTTTTAGGAGTATTATAGAACTAGTAAAAGAGGGAAAAGATACACCAAGGTTTGTAATTTAACGACATAATTTTGACACGACTTGGAGTTGCAATGGCGCAATAAAGTATTTTAAGAGCTAGGGGTATTATGACGAATACCCCTAGAGCAACCGCTGTTGGTAAAATTATTGAAATGTAAAACAAATAAAATAAAAGAGAATGACAATGGGCGACAGTTTTGTTCCAAGCTAAGGGGAGGACCTGTGATGCGCAGCAGCCGGCTAACTACCTGCGACAGAAGGTCCTTTTGCGCCAACAGCTTATGCCAGATTTAAGCTGGAAATCTCCCAGATGTTACGGGGATCCTCTTAACCTGAACCCACTGGTCGACACCACTGTATACTATAAAAAAAAAGTGCAGCGAACTAAATGAAACACATATTGTAAATTAATTGACTTAACATTTATTGTTTCAAACAAAATTAAAAGTAGAAATGAATCGTTAAATTATGAAACCCAGTGCTGTACGAGAAAGATAATGGTTAGTAAATAAAGAGAAAAAAAAACTTATTGACTAAAACGATACCAGCTTTCGATGGGTGACAAGACCACTCCTGTTGGTGGTGAAAACCAAGTGGATGGCAACCCAGTAGGCAGAATACAAGTCAATCTTGACCCGGTCGGAAGACCCTAGGAATAAACATTCTCTAGTATAATGTTATAAATTAAATAAAAATCAAAGCACAAGCAAAAGCAAAATGATTAAGTCAAAACAATCTAAATTAAATCAAAGCCAAAAGAATTTAAAATACCGTTACACAATCCTGAAGGGAAGCAAAGAGTTTAAAATATTATTAATCAAATTATGAAGCAAAAAGAATTTAAAATAAAAAGTTCCATCCGTCACTGACCATCATTAATGACAACTGGTATGGCATACGCAATAAAATTGTATAAATGCAAACAAAATAATTAATACATTACCAAATCAATTAAAACGAGGATTGCTATCAATCCAAGTATCAACAATCAAAATTGAAATTATTAAATAAACTACTGAGCAATATTAAAGTAAGTCAATCAAAAAAAATCAGATACAAAATATTAATTAAAATATAATCACAGAAATTAATTAAGATAACCAAAACAAATAATTAACGACCAATATGCACACTTCTGAAACAGCATTCTAGCAAAACCAAAAAGATAAGTGAATTTAAAGCCAGGTGCTTGAATGGTTTCTTTTATTACCCGGTGGTAATGACTATTAAGATTATAAAATTGAACCTGAATGACCCATTCAAATGAGTAAAAACTACTGCAGCAGTTCATTCTATTATAAAATAACATGATAAAAAATAAAAGTCCTTTGGGGACCTCGGAGGCTCGGAACCATTCTAATACCTCATTAATAAAGTATGAATTAACAGTAGTAGCAACAATATTAGTGCTGTTTCAAAACGGCATACCAAACACTATAACAACTGACGCAGAGATAAAACTATATACATATATACGATAGGTAATAAGGCCAATATTTATTTGAAATCTAAAACAACAAAATTCAGCAAAGCAAAGAACTAGTCATAATGAATTAATAAATTACTCTTACATCAAAGCAAAAAAATATCGTCACTGTTAATTAAAAATCCACACCGAAGAACTTAAAACAGAAATCTTGGCCCTATGCCCCCTCGTAACATAAATCAAAATCAATACATTGGTTCTCATGATCATCGTTCACTATAAAAATTTTTGCTTAATGAAGGAAACCCTAAATTTATACTTAAAAGTTCATATTGAGACATATCTATTAGAATTTATCATTTTCGATAATTAGTCTGTTCAGAGACATAGTAGACAAAATGAAATTAATATCTAGGTATTGAGAAATAACGATACTCGTATTAATTTTAGCCAGAGAGAATTTTACGGTAAAGCACATGGCGTGCGAATTTAAGGCAATTAATAACACAACTTGACTATGACTATAATAAAAATAAAACCCGAAATTAAGGAAACTAAAACCGTCGCTGATTTACTAGTGAGTTTATTAAAAAAGTGTTATGCGGGACCAATGAACCATTATTTAAAGCAAAATAATAAGTAAGACCTTATCAGATGGTCAAGGGTTTTTTTTTAGGAGGTTCCAAAATGGCCTCTGCCCAGAAATGGCGCCTTCACAGTCGAACCAAGCAGCTACTATGGAAGAAAACAAGGTATCAACAACCGACCCTTCAAAACACGTGGAAAAGTTCACAACTTACCGAAGCAAATCCCAATTATGGGGAAAATACGTGCCACACTCCAAAATCCAAGGGAGAAAAACTGACACTATTTTAACACTTCTTCGAAAAAACAAATCGCCTCTCAGGCAGGGTGTTCTTTGGAGAAAAAAAACTAACGGCTTGTGGTCTCGTCGACACTTGACTTTGAAAGGGGCGACTTCTAGCGATTTTTCGCTTAATATACTGGGCAAACCACACAAAAAACAGTGTAACCGACGGTTGGCAAGGTAACTTCGGTCTCTCTAATACCGATATACCGATCAGGTGACACGAAGCAGAAAATAACCCAGCACAGGGCACATACCAGACTAAAGAAATAGAAAGCAACCGCGTTCATAGACACCCGACGTTGCGGATAAACTATAGTCGCAGCTTTGACAAATTATCGATACTCTATCCATAAAAGAGAATAACATCGAAGGAGAATGAAATTGCAACAGTACCATGCATCACACCAAGAACCTTCTCTCGTGTAGATTACAACAAAAATCACGATCTACTCTAGGCCGTGCAACTCACTTCACAGCAGAAAGGAATCTAGCTAGTCGGGTAGATAAAAATATTTAACCTCTGATCGTAATCAGCTGTCAATCGAAACCCAAATAAACAATGAATACAATCTCACAATGAACATTGAGAGATGAAATTCGTAAGGAACCAACGCCAGCGACATATACCGAAGGCCGGAATCCCACGGAAAAGATACAGGTGAGTCTGAATTATTGTTGTACAAAGGCCTACAGAGAGAGATGGCCTTTAAATCAGAGAAAGAATGCATACAGAACCAACGGTCAATTTTTAGAGATGGTTTTAAAGCTTTTAGATGCCTATAACTGGGGGAATCAGTCCTGAGAACCCAAGATGAACCCAGAATGAAGTCCTACAACCAGTGCAGACTCTTCCCAAAAAGTATTACGCTAGATACAGCATGTGAGAGCATGTGAGCAGGTTTTACGAGGCATATTGGAGACAAAACCCCATAAAGTCAAGGCACATCACATGGCAACGCCAGGATGTAAGGTTAGTACTGCAAGCCTGTCCCTGTATATCTATAAAACTCAAAAGTTCAAGGCAAAATGACAACGAATAAATAGCAAAGTACTTAGTGACCAAATTCAACCGTTACAATTTAAAGCAGCGGTTTCCAAACATGTATCTGAAGAAAAAATACAAGGAAAAGAACAAAACAAATCTAGACATGAGAAGGATTTAGGTAAAATCAAATTGTATAATATTTTATAATATTTGTGGTTAGTAAATCCACATCTAAAATTATTTGAAATGAGATATAAAATAATATATTTAACACGTTCCTAAAAGAATCAAGCATGGTCAAGATAAAATTATACATACTTGCATTAATTAATTAACACATTATAATTTTTATATTGTTTATAGATCCAGAAAAAGATGGTGAAAGCCGCCTTCGAGCACTTAAATTCGACAATTTGACTTCTGAGCAATTCGATAGCACATGGAAGCATGTTATCAATTCCGGCTACAGTTTATTAAGTCTCACGACACAGCCCAAATAATGGATAAATGACCCTTTTATAAATAGCCTTCTGGATTTCAGCTGGCAAAATTAATTATTATTTTCTTCTATTCTATTTCCTTAACCAATTTTTTCTAGATTGTCATGGACTTCAAGGCTGCTTTTAAAAACAAGGACGCTTTGTTGACCGAATGGGAGCAGAGGCAAGAGGAAATTCTTTGTTTTTTAACTATTGACAACCACATTAAAGATAGCAATGTGAAACAATTGGCGGAGAAGCTAAATAGTAACACTGCATCAGTAACTGAAAGTAAGCATCTTATTTACGTTAATAATTAAAATTAACATTAATATGCTTTAGTAGAGAGTAGTAGAGTAGAGACATTATTTTTCGCAGATAGTCGTAATGCAGCGATATTTTGGGCTCTTCATGGATATCTAGTTCCCACCAATAAAGTTGTAAAAAAGACCTGATAACAGGAAAGAAGAGCACTACAAAATTTACAATCAAAGACTTCCAGGAATCGGTTATTATTGTTAGGAAGAATCAATAAGAAATTCAAGATCAAATCAGCTATTTAAAGAAAACAAGCATTTCAATCCAGCCCTCCATTTACTGTGTTGGCCAAGATATATTTTCTATCGACGTAATATTTATCAATTTTGACTCACCAATGTTTTAAGAGCGTTAGACGTTTGATTTAAAATTATATATTTGTTCGATCTCGAATTTCCCATTGAATCTTCTATGTTTTATTCTTTTATTGAAACTTTTTTTTATTACAGTCATCAAACACTAATTCTAACGTTCACATTTTATGCGAGTATTTATCACAAAAATAAACATAATAAAAAAATTACTTATTTTATTAAATTACCTATTTCCAAACTTTAAAAGTAATTTTGAAGCCAATGACATGTCTGATACGACATAATAATATACTCAACAACCATTCCTCACACCGACGCGATAAAGCGGTAACGGCAGCGGTATATAGGCGATACAAACTTTTGCGGCGGTATACGTTGATGCACAGACGGGCATAAATTATCATCGTCGTAAATTACCGCCAAAGTTTATATCGCCTATATATATATTTATATACCGCTGCAGCTAATCCTTTATCGTGTCAGTGTGGGGAATCATTAAGACAACAATCTCTAATTATTCCATTAATGCTATAAGTTCATTACAATAATAAAGTTAATAAACAGTGTTCATTAGAGACCGGATTTTATGCAAATGCATATTTATTGCATATTTTGCATATATCTTGAAAGTTGGCCATCCACAGTATTTTTAGGGTCCTTAGAGCATAATTTGCATATTTTCTAATTTAAAAGGTAAAACCCAATTCAGGTACTAAGTTGATCAAAATGAAATATTTTATTTCCATTTATTTACGGATTATCTTAGATACCTATTTACCTGAAAAGGATTATAATTATTTAAGGGCGGTTTTATTTTATTAATTTATTATTCCGTAAACAACAATTTAACCTTAATCTGCATTTCTATAGGTAATTCTAGGACAGAATTTAATAATATTCGATGAAAATTTGATTCATGTAACTTGTCTGGCCCATGGATTAAATAGAGTTGCGGAAACTATTAGAGCTTCCTTCCCTTTGGTCAATGACTTAATAGCCAATGTGAAAAAAAATTTCATAAAAGCTCCATTAAGAGTTCAGTTTTACAAGGAGAACTTGCCCGAACAAACCCGAACAACACACACTACCACCTGAACCTGTTATGACCAGTGGGGCACCTGGATTCGTGTAGCAGTGTTTTATTAATTTATAAATAAATTATAATTAAAAGAGATTGTTTCTCAAATTGAAGATGATTCTCAGTATATTAAAAAATGCAAACAAATATTTGAAAATTCTAAAGTGGAACAATAATTGATTTGTTTATATAAAATGTAACTATAGCTGAAAGTATTTTAAAACTAGAAAAACATCTAGTAGTCTATTTGAGTCAATGGATATTGTAGAAAAATGCATTAATAATTGTAAGCAAGTACGAGGTGAGGTAGGAAAAGCAGTAATGTCGAAGTTAGAAGGAGTAATAGAAACTAAATGTTTCAAAAGTTCTGTCAGGGGAAAATGTAGATAATTTGGATTTTAAACTGAGCCTAGTTCCAAAGTTAAAATTTTGCCCTATAACATCAGTAGATGTAGAAAGATCTTTTCCATTATATGAACATATTCTTAGTGAAGACAGCATTTTTTAGTAGAAAAACCTTGAATTACATATTGTACTGTTTTTTGGTGGTTACTTTATCTAGGGTTATTAAATACCCAAAGTTTAGTAAAACCCCAACAATAAGTCATATTATATTTTTCGTATTAGTGCATATTCATTGCATATTTCTTTGTTTTTTTTGCATATATATGTGCATATCTCACAGACTTCTGGTTGCATATAATCCGCTCTCTAGTGATCATCAATGTGATAAGTTCAGCAGCAGGAGAAACCACAACTCCCTTAATAGTACATCCTTATAAGCGCCTCCCATCGGAAATTAATGCATCGGTGCCAAAAGGTTAGAGTATAGCACTATCGGAAAATTGGTGGATGAAGTCACATATTTGTTATGGATATATAGGTAATATTTTCTACAAACATCTTCAGCAAGAAAATAGGTACAATATTTTCGGTTATTCTTATTGTAGACGGACACACTACACATCTTACCCTGCAAGTTAGTGAATTATGCAAAAAGTTGGATATAATCTTGGTATCTCTTTATCCCAATGCAACAAAAATTTTGCAACCAGCGGATATTTATGCATTCAAATCACTGAAGAACTTGTGGAAAAGGGGGTATTTCATGGGAGGCGAGTACATCCCACAGAAACACTGTCTAGAGAGACACTGGCGCCAATACTGGAAAGTGTTTTACCTCAATTAAAACCCGATTCTATCGCAAATGGTTATTATCTATTAAATACATCAATTCAAAATGTTCATAAAAATTCTTCTATGATATTGGATCATCATCATCAACCAGATAATAACATAGAAATTTTTGAAACTGATAATCTAAATATTCTTTAGATAATTCTAGGATTACTATAAATATAGCAATCCAGAAGGCGGATAAAGACACTTCTATGAGATACCAATCAGATAACAACATAGAAATTCTTGAAACTGATAATCTAAACATTAATTTAGATGATTCTAGAATTGCTAACGATAATATTCAAATATTTGACATCGAAGACATTCCAATAATTCTTTCTCCCAAAATGAATGAAGATATTGTTCTACAAGTAGATTTATCTGGTATCGTCAAACAAAATATCACACCATTAATTAAACAATATCTTACTTGGCCAGTTACACCACAAAGGAAGGGAATAAAAAATTCAGAGAAAATGCATTTTGTGTTAACATCAGAGCAGTGGCAGAACATACAAACTGAAAAAACAGCGAAAAAAACCAAACGAAGAAGAAGAAAAGGATTGAAGGAAAAGAAAGAGGATAGAACAAGCTGAAATAGCCACATCACTTAAGAACACAGGAACAACAAATGGAAAAAAAAAGTTTATAAAGAAAATGCAACAAATGATGTGAGGCAATGACAAAAAAAAAGAAATCCCAGAAAGATCAAGTGAACAAACAAAAAATGGGTCGAAAAGTGCTGAATATAAAAAGAAGGTATTAACTTGGATGCTCCAGAACTTGAGGAATGTTTATCAAAAATATTATCAGAAAGCGATAAAATAGACAATTATCAATTTCAACCAATAATAAATTAAATGATATTGAAAAAGTATCGGAAAATTCCATTGCAACACTTTCTTTAATAGATAATGAAAATGCAGAGGAAAAGAAAAGACATTTGAGAGAAATTGTTTTCCATGAATGTGATAATATTAGTGATGCATCTGATTTTGAAAATAACAAACAAATAGATTCTGGTATTTGTTTTATCTGCACTTTCAATATAACTTTCACATCTAAAGGAATTAAATGTTTTTCTTGTCTTCGAGACTTTCATCCAAATTGTATACGGAAGCAATATAACATGCCACCTATTGTGAAAACTTTTATTTGTAAAGCCTCTTATTCCACAACAGGAAATTAATTTCTAAAAAACTATTAACATGTAGTTTTAGGTTTCAATAGTCTAATTTCAGCACTTATTTAGGCAGCAATTTCTTTTATGAGCTACTTATTACTTAATTAAACATATTAAACCTCCGTTCCTAACATACCAAAGCTTATGTTACATGTACACATGTTATATAAGTAGTTATTACTTGAGTTAAACCTTGATTTAGTTATTAGTGTAATGTCTCTATGTTAAAAATTATTGTGGCTGAATAGGCAATACATCAAAAATTTAAAATATATTATTTAAAGTTTTGTTCCTTCTGTTACTTATCTGCAAATGTTCACTGCCTAAATAGGACAAAAATTCCCAATAACTAATTATGCCCCTTACCTACTTACACAGGCCCATAATAAAACTTCAAAGAAATGGTTAATATTTATTTTGAATTGATGGTATTCTGGGAATTTATATATGGTTCCTACTTACGCACAATAGAACTTCAAAGAAATATGCCTTTATTATTATTATTTTACAGTAGAAAAATTCCCAATAACTAATTATGCAGTCTTACCTACGTCTATAAAAAAACAACAAGTTTCCATGTCATACATTTATTCTTTTGTTTCATACTGTATGTAGTAAAGGTTCAACCTAGTAAAGCAGTAAATCAGAAAAGGTGTATTTGACGTGTCAGTGTTTACTTCTAAAAAATGAATCCTTTGAAAATTATTGAGTCGAAACGAGGAAAACCTGTCATTCTTTATGCAGGTTATAACTTTGACTTTAAACTTAAGAATAAAAACTCGACGTTAAGGTGGATTTGTGCTCAGAGATCTTACTCAGGAATTATTTTAACAGACGAGAGTGCAACCACTTACTGAACGAGAAAGAGCATAGCTGTGTTCCTGACGTAGCCAAGATTGAAATTGAAATGTGCATATTCACTGCAAAAAACGTGTCCGAGAAGAAACCATTCCCGTGTCCGATATTTTCAGACAAGAATTAAAGAACGTTAAAGATGCCGGACTTGATATCGTTGCCAAAGTGCCTAATTTTTCGTCAGTTAAAACTGCATTATATAATAAAAGAAACCAATCTTTCGGGATACAGAATCTTCCTAAAAACCGTGGAGAAATAGTTATCCCTGACCACATGCATGAAATGCTTGTAATCCATGATTGAAAAGAAGACAAACGCATGTTAGTATTTGCTAGTAGTGGTGCGTACTTACTTACACAAGGAACGACATTTTTCGTTGATGGAGCTGCTGCCCACTCTTCGAACAATTATACACCGTTCATATTGACGTTGACAGCACAGAGGAAACAACTTCTATAATCCCAGCGGTTTATGCTCTTTTGCCTAAGAAGAAACATAGCAGAGATTGTTTAGGCTTCTACGAGAAAAAAACAAATTTGAGCCAAAGAAATTACACATAGATTTTGAAAACGCAGCAATTAATGTTTTACACAAAGAATTTCCAGACGCAAAAATCAATCAGGCGATATGGAGAAAAGTTCAAGAATTTGGTTTGGTTTCGCGTTACAGAGACAATATTGACGTTAGAAGTCATATTAGGATGTGTGCTGCCCTGGCACATTTACCGGAGGGCTTTCATTCGGATGCTTGGTTTTACATAATGTCTACTGTACCTCAAACTGAGATGATTGTAAAATTCAGCAGCAATTATTTTGTTAGCCAATGGTTGGAATAAGAACCTATATGGATTTATCACGAAGAACGCCACCGTACTACAAATTCGGTAAACCGCTTTAATAAAAAAAAATAGGAAAAGTTAACCCAAACATATACGAACTTATGAAAGGCATAAAGGAAAAAATTAAATATTACAATATTGTGCAACAAAAATTTGATAACTATATGGACACTCCAAAACGTGCTAATAAGTATATAAACTTAGATTTTAGAATAAATAAAATTGTTAATGATTTAATGGAAAATAAGAGTACAATAAGGGAAACTTTAACAAAATTAAGTTATGCTGTTAAATTAGATTAAGTTTTTTAAATACACATTTAAAACATGATACTATTTGTTTGTTATTTCCTACCACTTTCAAATTATTAATCACAAATCAAATTATAATGCAATAAAAAGTTTTTCTAACTCATTATCGTCATAATTTGCAGATATACAGATTGTTGCCCGAAACAGGAAAAATCTAGGTATACATTTCTTTTACAAAACCCGGATTGCCCGAAACAGAACTTTTTTCTTATCTTGCCCGAAACGGGAATGCCCGCAACAGACCTGAATCAGGCTTATAACCTAGAAGTTCAATACAGATATATACATGTTTTCTATTTTAATTACTTTTTTAGGAAACCTTTTACTACCCAGATAATCGGACGGGTTTTCTGGATTGAGCGATAAGAAATAAAGCTAGAAATATTTCCCCCCAAAAAAGGAAAGCACCTACGGACGTTTCCAGGAATGAACCCAAAAAAATAAAATCTATTAACATATTAGAAATGGAAGAGGAAATCTCATTCCTAAAAATGCCTGTATCACTACACAAATGGATGAAATTTTTGATAAAATGAGAAAAACTTTTCATTATCGTAGGGAAATGCAAAGTAACGTGAACGTATTTGAATATTTTCCACGATTTTTGGATACACCAGGAATAGTAAGCTGTCTATGAGTTGTACAATATGAAAAGTAAAATAGTTAAACGTATAATCACAATCAAAATAAACTGTATTCTCAACTTCCATAAAACCCTAATTTTATACAACAGCGGAGCACACTTATATTAACCCTTTTGTTATAGATTGATCTGGATTTCCCTTTATTATTTCCCAATGCTTCAGACTTAGAGAACGTATTCCTGGAAAAGAGTGGAGAAATTATTAGACTTTATAAATCAAAGCAATGAAATTCTTGGTGAAGGAGATGAGCGTAAGTTTTTACTCTTTTCTTAACCCAGTAAGTCATTAACTAAATTATTTTTAAAAATAGATCATTTCAAATGTTTAGATTTAAATAATTAAATTACTCTATTGCTTGAAAATATTGCTAATACCTAGTCACTTAACTTATAAAGATCGGCCGGCACCTTTAGTTCCTTAAAATTAGGTGGTTTTAAATAATGTAACGGTTCTCTATTGACATAATTATTTTAAAAATTCTAAGTAAATACTTAATATACTACATTTTTCATATATTTTAGCCCATTATGATCAGGTATTTTGTGCAATGCTAGCATTACTGGCATTAATTCCCCCTACCGCTAAAGGTCGGATAAAGGGAGCGAAATACAGTACCAAGCCATTAATTCCTTGTGCCAGTTCATCCTCAGCATCTGCGGCAACTTTGTTTAAAATATTCTTTGTGTTGAATACAGAGTATGACGATAATTTATCTCCATTGTGGAGTTTTATGTAAAAAATTTTTCGGACAAAAGTTGCCTACTTTTGCTCTCTGAACTCGAATCCGCGAAAATAATTTTGGGCCGCCATTTGAAATTTCATCCCCACGTAGGGGTGAGAGGTTGAGGGATGATTCAGTGGCCAATCGATTGCAAACTGAAAACCAAGCAACTTTTGACCCAAACTTCCTTTTCGAAAACCTAACCACCCGGAAGTATCGGACCGTTTCCAAACTTTTGCCGCACCCAGTATATCTGTCAATGCCTTTGAAATGAACAATTTTTGGTGTTAAGATTAACTCTATTAATAGTTATAATCTACTACTACTACAGATTTCTTAGGCTTTTCAAACTTCAGAAAGATTTAGCGCAGTTTTAAGAAAATCTAATTGTCGGTAAAAATTCCCGACTTTTGATAAAATAACCTTTACTGATTATTTCAAGTTTATAAGATTTATTTTGTCCCGAATTTCAAAATGCTATTAATTTTTTCAGAGTTCTTTGTTAAACATTTTCGCTTGTTTAAAAACAAAACGACAAGTTTTAAAAATAACAAAATTATTCTAGAGATAGCACTCTAATTTTCGTATTCATATGAATGTTCTACTAATGTTTTTTGTTTTAATTCACTGTCGCACAAAGTATTTTTACAAAGTTTTTAAAAGTTTTTAAAAGTTCAGAGTTTATGAATAGGCTTCTATACAGGGTGTCCCATAACTAATGGTACACAGGAAAACTTCAGATTCCTTGGGTAAAAATACTGCGATTTGGCCATACTTAGTTTAGTTCAATAGCTGGTAATAACCGAGATACAGGGTGTCCAAGTAAAAATTTAATTTTCAATTTTCCTAAATAACTTATTTCTGAATCAATATTTTTGCACAAAATTTTGTGACTAGGGTTTTTTGGGGGAAAGGAATTTGAATTTGTTAATAATTTTGATGTAGATTATAGGGGGCGCTCTCTGCGGTACTCTGGATACATAAAAAGAAATGTAACTTTTTTGTGCCTTAGTATAATTATATTTTTATTAAAAATAACAGTTTTTCCGTCATTTTTAAGCAAAATAAGAAAAGAAGGAAGAATGTTTACAATATTTCGGGAGAAAAAAAATGAAGATAGTTGGAAATAAGACATAAAAAAACCATGCAAAATATTACAAGAGGCACGCAACTGCTCAAGGAATAAGAAGTTAACGAAGCTAAATTGTGCCATATTTTCTGAAGAAGACAGTAAGGCAATTTTTACAAATTTTTGGAAAATGTTGTGGGGAGAAAAATATGTATATATAACTACTCTTGTCGAAAAAGTATCTACGAAAGAGGCAGGAATAGAAAAGTCGAAGGTGATAGTAGAAGATTCTGTACGTATATATTTTATCTTCCCAATCTAGTAGGAATTAAGTTGAGGGCGTGTAAAATAATTTTCGCCAACACAACAGCTAGGCAAGCCTTGGAAGAAAATTTAATGTCAATTAGAAAACAACATTTAAAACAATTCTTTGACTCGCTACCGAAAATGGAAAGCCATTACTGTGGGAGCCCAAGCAACAAGTTGTATTTGGAGCCAATATGGAAGTCAAACCATGAACACCTATACAATGTGTATAGAAGTTGGTGCTCTACTAATTAACCAACTGATCGCCCCCTTTCAATAGCTATTTGTCATTATATGTTTTCCGATTTGAATTTAAGTACATATCTTTTTTCCCAAAAAGGATTAATGTGACCTATATGTCTAGTGATTGTGATACCAGAAAAATAGAAACGTAATTATGTCAAACGCACTTCTGAATTTGGCGGTAATTAAGAATGTTATAATAATTCAAAAATATCTAGAACGTGGGCATACACAAATGGAATGTGATTCGATGAATTCGGCCATTGAAAGGCAAATACGAAAAACAACAATAAATATCCCAGCTGATTACATCAGACTATGTGCAGACGCTCGAAAAAATCCGACACCAGTTCAATATTTGGACCATACCTTCTTTAAAAATTTTACAACATTACAATACTATTAGACCCAGTACTTCTGAAACCGTAAATTTAATAAGATAGCTTAAATATAATCCAAATGGAACAATTGACAATAAACTGAATGGAATGCTATTCCGGTAATCCTCAAGATAAGAAAAAATTTGGAAGATATGCCAAGTTTAGACAAGACCGATACCATCAAGAAAACCAAGTATGGCCACCTGATAAGCCTAAAGTCTACACTACTTAAGGATTACCACGCCATTTATAACCAATTACCGCACCATTAATGTTAACTGTTAGTTTCCCACCATGTGCATAAATAGAATTTATACATTTTGACATGCGTAATTTATTTGAGAAATCCCATTGAGAATCGCAATGCCGGGTAAAATCACATAACTCCAATTTTTTTTTCAAAAAAATTAGTTTTATTCTTCTTTATGGGTACATTTTCCCGTCTCGGCCTTATATCTATCTCCAGATTTAGTTTTCAGTCCCCTTTATTATTATTAAAGCAATGTTATAATATTTTTATTATATACTGTAAAGTCTATAAAGTTTTGCTATTTGGACTTATGTGCTGATGACTATGACTGACTAATTAAGCTGACGATATGTTATTGTTCCAAAAAGCAAGACTAGAAGGCAAAAATGGATATAGGTGAACTACTAAAGCTAAGAAAATAGACAAAGCACCTGTCATAAATATAGTTCATATAAGGCCTGGTCCCACACCCGAAACAAGAGAAATGTTGGATCCTCTACGTATATTTCAAATGTTTTTCTCCTGACACAATGCTACATAAAATAGTTGGTTACACCAATCTGCTAAACTATGTTTGATACATCCCTTTGTGGCGCCCGTTACAGGGCAACAATGAGTAAAGTCATATTTGATTTTCCAGGGGCTTGTCTAAAGTTTGATGACAACTAGAGAGGAACGAAGGAAAATCACAGTATTTCCACCTGTAGCAGAAATTTGAGAGGAATTTATTGAAGTCTATCGTACTAAATACAAAACTAGTTCATATGTCACAATTGACGAACAGCTAGTTGAATTTCGAGGCTTTGGCCCTTTTAGGATGTATATTCCTAATATACCCTCCAAATACGGATTGAAAATAGTATTACTATGTGACGTGGCAACTACATACCTGATAAATTCCTGTCCATATTTGGGAACATCCACAGAGACGAATGGACTACCTTTAGCCGATTATTTTTGTACGTTTACGAAAAAACAAACTCCAAATTCTACCACCGTTCACAGATAATAAGAAGATCGTCCAATAAAATCCTCAATATTTGGTTACAGCACAAACAGTACTTTGGTATCATACAAACCAAAATAAAACAAAATTGTGACGCTGTTGTCCACCATGCACACATCTGAAACAATCAATAATGACACCAATGAACCAGAAATAATTCACACATACAATTCCACAAGGGGTGTCGTGGATACTTTGGACCAGATGTGTCAAAGTATGTGCGCAAATAGAAAAACCAAAAGGTGGCCAATGTACATAGTTTACAATATGATAAATATAGCCTTTATTAACTCTTATGTAATTTATTGTCATAATGTTTTATCATATGGTGGGAAGCCAATGAAAAGAGATTTGTATATGAGAGAACTACATAAAAATCTATCTAAGCACCAGCTAACTTAATCGTTTGGAAAATACACCCAATATGAAACGAGCCTAAGGAAAATTATTTCAGACGTATTGGAAAGAGTTAAATTTAATTAAACTGGTGCAATCCGTTGAATCAAATTCAAATAATAAAACATACGAACAAATCACAAAGGAGTATAAGGATGTTTTTTCGGGTATATGATGTTTAGAAGGTGAGTATAAAATTGAAATTGATAAAAATGTTTCCCCCGCAATACATGCCCCGCGTAAAGTCCCATTTGCAATTCAAAATAAATTAAAAAATAAACTTAATCAATTAGAGAAGCAAAAATTTTTACTAAAATCGATGAACCCACTGAATGGGTAAATTCTCTTGTCATTGTGAATAAACCAAATGGTGATCTCAGAATCTGTATGGACCCAAAAGATCTAAATAGGGCCATTAAAAGGGATTATTATCCATTGTCAACAGTCGATGACGTCATTGCCAGGTTGTCTGGAGCCAAATATTTTTCTATTTTAGACGCAAGTGATGCATTTTGGCAGGTAAAGCTCGACAATGACAGTTCTCGATTTTGCACCTTTAACAGTCCCTTCGGTAGATACAGATTTCTGAGAATGCCTTACGGTATAACTCCTGATTTAGAAATATTTCATAAAAAAATATGATTGCTGTTCGAAAATGTTGAGGGCGTTGAATCGTACATTGATAGCTTTCTAATGTATGCAAAAACCAAGAAATTACACGATATGCAATTAAAAACAGTTTTAGAAAGATGTCGAGAAGTTAACTTAAATTTAAAATAATGTAAATTTGGCATTGAAAGTTAAAATTTCTTGGGACACCACGTATCTGCCAAGGGCATAGAACCTGCGGAGGATAAGGTCGCAGCAATAAAACATTTTAAAAACCCTTCTTGTAAAAAAGATGTTGAACGATTTTTGGGCATGATAACTTATGTATCTAAATTCATTCCTAAAGTATATTTTGAAGCAGAACACTTACGTAACCTGTTAAAAAAAACGTTCCATGGCATTGGGAAGAACATCATAAAAAAAGTTTTGAAAAATTAAAAAATATTCATGTGCTAAACCAATTTTGCAATTCTTTGATATAAACAAAAACGTAACGGTTTCTGTAGACGCATCACAAAACGCTGTAGGCGCTGTACTGTTGCAAAATAATCTTCCGGTTTACTACGCTTCAAAAGCTCTTACGAACACTCAAAAAAGTTACGCATCAATTGAACGCGAAATGTGCGCTGTTTGCTTTGGACTAAATCGTTTTCATCAGTTTGTTTTTGGTAGAAAAAATGTCACTGTCGAAATAGACCACAAACCCTTGACAACCATAATGGAAAAACCATTAAACAATTGTTCTCCTCGTTTACAGCGTATGTTAATTCAAATTCAAAAATATGACATAAATCTAATTTATAAACCGGGGGTAAAAATGGTTATTCCAGATGCCTTGTCAAGGGGACATGATTCAAAAATAAAAAATGTTAATGATAGTAATCCTGAATTAGACGCAAACTTAGAACAAAATTTAAAAGCTCGAGTATGTCTAGTCATAAAAAATTTACCGGTTAGTGATAAAAAATTAGAATTGATAAAAAATTAAATCAAAAGTGACAAAGAAATGCAAGAACTCGCACAATTTGTAAAAATACGTGGCCCAAAAACAAAGAAAACATAAACGATACAATTAAGGTATATTTTGCCTTTAGAGACGAAATATCATACAATGACGAATTAATTTTCAAAAATTCGCGGCTTATCATCCCCAGTAACTTAAGAAAAGACATGTTAATAAAATTACACTCTAGTCACTTAGGGAGAGAAAAAACAAAACTTCGTGCACGCGAGATCCTTTACTGGCCTGGAATGTCACGTGACATAGATAACTTTATAGCTAAATGCCATGCTTGTGCCACATATGCGAAAATTAATCAAAAAGAACCATTAAAACAACACATCATTCCAGACCGGGCATGGGAAAAATTGTTTGAATTTGATTCAAAACATTATTTAATTTTAGTCGATTATTTTTCGAAATTTTTTGAAATAGAACGACTGGAAAGCCAAACGTCAGATTGTGTAATAAAGAAGTAAAAAAAAAATTTTTCTAAGAAAGGCATTCCAGACATTCTATTTTCGGACAACGGTCCACAGTTTTCGTCACAATCATTCAAAATTTTTTGTGCACAGTGGACTATAACACATAAAACTTCAAGCCCTTAGCATAGCCAATCTAATGGTCTGGTAGAGCGTACAATACAAACTGTAAAAAATACCTTCAAGAAATGACCAATATTTAGGACTTTTGGAACTAAGAAATACACAATTAAGTGATAATCTACCGTCACCAGCCCAGCTCTTATATAATCGACAATTAAAAAGTATCTTGCCTGTAAGTAATAAGATTTTAAAACCCATTCACATAAAAAGCCAAAAAGTAAAAAATAAGTGTAAAACCAGACAAAAGCAACAAAAATTTTATTACGATCAACATGAAAAATTCTTGCCGGATATCCAACCAGGACAAAGTATTTATGTAAAGGCGGGAAAAAAGAATATACCTGGTAAAATATTATCCAAGAATGTAAGACCTCGGTCATATGATATTAAGTTAAGTTCCTCACCAAATTCCATAGTAAGAAACAGACGATTCATCATAGATAGACAGCCTGAACTTAAAGAGAATAACCTTGAATTTTCTAGACTTGACACTGATGATAAAGAGTCTTTATCTGACAATGGAAATGGATATTCCACTGGTGAAACTAATGAAGGTGACACCCCAATACAAACAAGGTTCGGTAGAAATGTTAGACAACCAAATCGTTTGCAAATCGCATGGTGATGCCTTCATTAAGTTCGCCTATTAAGCAATTAGAATAAACATACTTAAATTTAGTAGTTTCTAGAATTATTATTTCTTATTATGAAATTGTCAATTTTTTTTTAAGAAGGGAGATGTGATGGTTAACCTTAGAATAGCCATACTTAGGTTTAGCCTTAGGTGGAAATTCCTACCATTACTAAGTAAAGTAAACAAGGCTTTTATATGAAAGATCGTCTATATAAACATTGACAAAGATAATAACTACAAGTAAAACCGAAAATCAAGAGATATATTATAATGATTTCTTAACTACTATTATATTAAATAATAATATAACAGAAATTGGCGAAAATTTATCAACATCTAATATGCAAAATATTTTATTTTTCTTATCTACAGACTTAGAAATGCATAATAACCAATTAAAATGTTTAAATTATAAATATAATATTTTACAAAATTTAACTATAGATAATAATAATTTAGGAAAAATCAAAATCATAATCGAGAATAAGAAATTTTTTTATCTTATTTTATAAAATTAATTTTTGGGACTCGACTTCCTATGCAAACATTTATAATTTACTAATTATCCTGAAAAATACTTTTTATCAAACAATATTACTGAAATTGGTTTCCCAAAATTTGTAAATTCTTATGATAGTTTAAAATTTAGAGAAATAAGGATAATGTTACGATTTATTTTTAAACAGACAAATATTAAAATAACTATTTATCATAATACATTAATTGAACCGAATCTCGAAGATATACAAAGAATTCTAATTGAAAACCATACTTGCCCAAATTGTGGACATTTAGGGTTCCACAAAACATATGGCAAAATTAAACAAAATTTTAAATGGACTAAAATGAAACCAAATGTAAAAAATGTTATAAAAAGTTGTGAATCGTGTCAAAAGAATAAATTTGTTAGAAATAAAACTAAATTACCTGGAAATAACCACTACAAGTTCAAAACCTTTTGAAAAATATTTCTAGATATTTCTTCCAATGACAGAAAACGGAAATAAATTTATACTTACTATCTATCAAAATTTTCTAGAGCATTTGCAATACCAAACCATGAATATGAAACAATAGCTGTTAAACTCGTTGAAGAATTACCTTTGGCATTCCAGAAATCATTGTAAGAGACCAGGGTAGAGATTTTACTTCAAATCTTTAAAAAAATATTGCAAAATTATTTCAAATAAAACGACTTAACTGTAGTGCATATCATCCACAGAGTAATGGAGCTTTAGAAATAAGTCATCATACCTTAGCTGATTATTTGAAACATTATATTAATGAAAATCAAACTGATTGGGATAAGTCGATAAATAAAATAACACCGGTTTCAGAATCCAACAAAATGTTCTCCATTTGAATTACAATTCGCACATAAAGCTATTTCGCCAACTGACACAATTCAAATATACTTACGACGATTACGTATCCGAATTAACTTTAAAATTTCAAAAATGCCATGAAGTTTCCAAAAAATAATATAATAGAGTCGAAACATGTAAATAAAAAATATTATGATAGGAAAATAAATATACCTGAATTCAAACCAGGAAATAAAGTCATGGTTTTAAATAAACAAATAGGAAAAGGAAAAAGTAAAAAATTTAAGTCCAAGTTACACAGGTCCTTACAAAATTTTAAAACAAGTTTTTCCTGTCTTAATAAAAAATAAACCTACTATAATTCATTCAAACCGATTAAAACTACTGCACTAAGTAAGATATATTTTTTTAGGATCTTATTATGGATCTTTATAAATGACGGCAGCTTAACATATCACAATACAAGGATAGATACAAATTCTGGACTTTATTATGAAGAAGTAGGAATAATTAAATTTAAAGAAAGTAATTGGGATCTAATTACTTATGTAGATCTAAACATATATGAAGATAAAATACAATTATGTAGTAATAAATTTTTGACCGACTTTTCCATGTGCAACACCGAAATTAAAACTTTAAGCCAGATTATTCCTTCAATATTTAAGAAGGAGCAGATTTAAAAAAACTCTTATCGGATATAACAACCATAGATGCATGAAAAGAGCGTGGTTGAACATTGTTGGTACAGCATTTAAAACAGTTTTTGGTACAATGGATCAAAATGATGCTGACTATTATGACAAAATTATAAATCATGTAAACAGCAATGAGAAAACATTATTTGATCTTTTTAAACAACAAGCTCATGTTGTTCAAGGAACAATTTCAAATCTAAATACTACAATTTCTACTTTAAACAATAATAAAGAAATTTTTAATCAAAATTTTGATAAACTAAGCAATTTTGTGAATCAACTTAATGAAAGACATTTTAATCTTGAATTAAAACAAACATTGTGAACACATCAAGAGAATATCGATAAGTTTTCCTGGTCTACCGACAGACAAGCATCGCTGGACGTAGACGAAATCGCCGACCATTTAAGTTAAGGAAACCACAGGAAAAAATGAACAATTTCATCGTCCTACTTGCATTGTAAGTGACATTGACTTTCGAAGTTTTTTTTTGACTCATTTTGCTTTTTTTCAATTTTCAATTTTTGAGTAGTATATTTATTATAATTTCTGTACGGACAATATAGTTTGAATTTTCTATTTATAGTCATATCTGATTGTCCTTGCAAAAATTGCATATTTTCTTAGAGTAAGCATATTTTAGTTTTAAGAGTGTTTAATTTTATTTTCGTAGTTGTATTCGTATACAGTTTTTCAAAATTGATCCCGATATTGACCATATTACAAATATATTAAATAATTTGATTATTGGTTCAACGAATAATACAGACATGCCTACAATTAATTATCAACTGCTGAGATATCAATCCGATAATATACCCTGTTTTGACGGAAACCCAAAATTATTAAGTAGATTTATCAGCGCAGTTGAAAACCTACTTAAAGGATTCCAGGATATAACAAATCTTGATGCTACTATTAATATTTGTTTATTCGACACAATATTAGGCAAACTAACGGGACATGCAGCGGAATTAATTGTTTCTCGTTCAGAATTAAATAGCTGGACACTCATAAAAGATGTTTTAACAATTAGTTTTTCCGATCAATCGATCGATTGTTTGATACAAGATTTAATAAACCTAAAACTTTATAAATGGAAATCCAATAGCCTTTGGAATGAGAATACAAGATTCTCGAAGTTTATTATTTGCCAAATTAAACGCAGGTACGGATGACGCCGCCACAAAATTAATAAAAATTACTCATTACGACGAATTCGCGTTAAAAACATTTATTAACGGTTTATCATATAATTTACAACTTATAGTTAGGCTTAGAAACCCAACAAGCTTAGAAAGAGAAGAAGAAAATTTTATTTATTATAAAAATTCTCAAATTCAAAACCAAAATAATAAAAGTCAAGGAATAAATAATTCAATGTATACATACAGACCTACAAACACATCGGCTAACTCACCTTTTAAACCCATGTTTAATCCAACGCCAAATTTCTTGCAAAATAATAATTTTCAAAGACCTTTTTCGAATTTTCAAAAACCCTTCATGAGCTTTCCACAAAACAATTTTCAAAGACCTTTTCCACAACAAAATATATTTTCCCAGCCTAGACCATTTATGAATAATCAAAATTTTACAAGACCTTTCCAAAATCAAAACTTTGCGCAGCAAAAACCCCAATTTAATAATCCAAGTTTCGCACAGAAAAGACCTTTCCAAACTTTTGGGCAAATGTCACAAAGAACACCCCTGAATAGAAAAATAGAACCGATGGACACTAGTTCAGGAAATACAGTTATTCATCAGCCAGAGAAAAAATTGAAAGTACAACAACTCTACAATCAGGAAGTCTTGCAGAGACCAACTGACCATTCAAATGAACTCCCAAATGAAACCGAAAATTTTTATGAAAATGAAAATTGCTATTACCCTGAAAATTCTAATTCTAATAATGAATATTATACAGACTTAGACTATGATCAAAACCAAGAGCAAACTGATTATTATTCTAACCCCCTAAATCAGAGTTATTCTGCTAACCCTGAAAGCTTAGAACCAGAAGACCAAAATTTTACCCTGACGAGCCAACAAACCAATATGACATAATATACCTTAATAATTATAACATACAACTACCCTATATCTTAATACCAGAACTTAACGCAAAATTTTTATTAGATACAGGTAGCACAAGAAGTTTCATAAATTCAGAAATCGCGTATAAATATTTTCCAAATTTTATAGAACAAGAAATTTTCCAAGTACAAACTGCATATGCAACGTCCTTCCCATAATGAAGTTGCTACACTACCAATTTTTCCCACTTTCAATACACCCGGTATTCATAAATTTTATCTTTTTAATTTTTCTGAAAAATTTGATGGGTTAATAGGCCTAGACCTAATAAAACAATTAAATGCTAATTTAGACTGTAAAACCTCTATATTAAAATTATCTAACATACAGATCCCTATACGTCACGGAAATGAACATAATTCACAACCAAACAATAAAAATATAAAAAATATCTTTAATTATATAATTGATCCAAGAACTATTCAAACAATACGAATCCCAGTAAGCATGTGTAACGGATACGGTATATTACCCTACCAAAAATTAGAATATCTCGAAATACCCGAATGTCTAGTTAAAATCGAAAATAATTTTGCTTTTACTACAATTTTAAATCCCAAAGAAAATCCAGTAGAAATTCAATTTTCTGAAGAGTTCGAAATAGAACCTATCGATTTAACTGAAATGAACTTTATTGATCACCCATTATATCCAGAAATACGATCAAAAGATATTGACAATAAACTAAAAGCTAACCTAAAAAATATAAATCTTAATCACTGTAATTATGAGGAAAAACAAGCAATACGTAAACTTTGTTACGAATTTCGCGATATTTTTCATAGTGAAGACATCCCATTAAGTTTTACTAACACCATAAAACATGAAATAAGATTAACCGACGAAACCCCAATCTATACAAAAAGTTACAGATATCCCGAGGTACACCGCGAGGAAGTCAAAAGCCAAATATCAAAATTATTAGAACAAAATATTATTAGAGACTCTAATTCACAATGGTCATCACCTATTTGGATCGTACCAAAAAAGCTAGATAAATCCGGTAAACAAAAATGGAGAATGGTAATCGATTTCAGAAATATTAATCAGAAAACCATAGATAATAAATTCCCCCTACCTAACATTACCGAAATTCTTGATAAATTAGGTAAAGCCCACTATTTCACAACTAAAGAAATAAAATCATTTTTAGGATTAATAGGTTATTACAGACGCTTCATAAAAGATTTTGCAAAAATCACAAAGCCTATGACACATTGTCTAAAAAAGAATGTAAAAATACAACATACGCCAGAATTTATTAAAGCTTTTGAACACTGTAAAGATCTCTTAAGCAACAGCCCTATCCTGCAGTACCCTGATTTTTCCAAACAATTCATATTAACCACAGATAGCAGTAATTTTAGCCTAGGAGCTATTTTATCTCAAGGAACTATTCCAAATGACAAACCTATAGCATACGCTTCTCGTACGCTTAACGAAACCGAAACAAAATACTCGACTATAGGAAAAGAACTATTAGCTATAGTTTGGGCGTGTAAATACTTCCGACCTTATTTGTTTGGACATAAATTTCAAATATATACTGACCATAGACCCCTCGTATGGCTTTTTAACCTTAAAGAACCAAATTCGAAATTAGTACGGTGGAGATTACGTTTAGAAGAGTTCGACTACCAAATAATTTATAAAAAAGGTTCCCTAAATACTAACGCCGACGCATTATCACGCATCCAATTAAATGTTTACGAAAACGAGTCTATAATTAATAATCCAGGCAATTCGAAACAAAACATCATAGAATATCTACAAGAACTTGCTGAAAATCCAATTCGCGATAACCCGAATAAATAACCTGAAAAACAAAACCCTTTGTTAAATAAGCCAGGAAGCAGTCAGCAAAAAATAAAGATAATCTCTGACATTATTATTCCACCTCAACCTCAAGATCATGACATGACAGTGCATAGTAATCAAAACGACTCTGATAACAATAACCTTACTATTTTAGATGAGATCATCAACAACAAAGCATTGCAATATCTAATTAAAAAATCACCTCATCCTGATATAAAAATAAAATCGGAAAATCTTGACAAATTTAAAATAAATCATGTTGAATTATTTAAAAGTTCGGACATAATAAAAACTTTCATTAAAGAATACGTGTACCCTGAAAAAACATGTTATGTTTATTTCTATGATAAAGACTTAATTCCAATTTTTACTAATGTTTATACAAATCATTTCCAAAATCTAAAAATAATTCGCTGTACGAAATTAGTAAATTCAATTACCGAGAAGGAAGAAAAAATTATGCTTATGACCCATCAACACGAAGGAAAAACTAATCATCGAGGAATTTTAGAAACTTAGAATCGACTTAAAGAACTTTACTTTTGGCCTAAAATGAAAGATGACGTCACTCAATTTATAAATGACTGTAATATTTGCCAAACTATGAAATATAGTAGATTAAAATCTTATGTCCCTATTACAAAAACGGATACACCGTGTAAACCATTTCAAATGTTACACATAGACACATTTATTTTTGAAAACCAAAACTTTTTAACAATTTTTGATAAATTCTCAAAATTTGGACAAGCCTATCCATATGACAAGAACGCAAAATCTGTGTGCGACAAACTAATAAATTTCTTTTCGTTTTACGGATGTCCGGAAACAATTACATGCGACAATGGTGGTGAATTTAAAAATGACCTTTTAACAGAATTACTCAAAGCGCAAAAAATCAAAATACATTTTACTACAGCTAGACATCATGAATCAAATTCTCCTGTAGAAAGATTCCATTCAACCCTTATAGAACACTTGAGAATATTAAAAACAAAAGACAAAAATAAACCTGTTAATGACCTAATGCCATACGCAACGCAACGCATACCAAACATACCCCCCATGAATTAGTACTTGGACATACAAACTCAAGAGACCCATTTGACATCATAGATGCGTCATTCTATTCTGATTACGTATCATCCCAAAAAGATAAAGTAAATGCAATCTACGAAGACGTCATAACAAAAACAAACCGTGAAAAAGAAAGAGTTTTAGCGAAAACCAATATTAAAGGAGATAATAACCCTGATTTTAAGATAAATCAAAAAGTATACAAAAAACTCGCGCCGAGAAATAAAAACATGCCAAAATTTAGCGGACCGTTTATAATAATAGAAATTCTTGAAAATAATCGTGTTAAATTAAAGAATGTTAAGAACCCTAATAAAACTGAAATAATCCACATAAATGAATTAAAAAAGCCCCTTATTTCAGATGGCCCTTCGTCTACGGAGACAGACCAACCTACCACAACCTAAACGATAACCCAGGGATATTACCCTATAAATTAGGTAATGCTCAAAAGACAACTAACCATTGGACCTTCATACAAATTTTTGACATGACAAATCTTATTGCTGAATTTCTCGAAATAAATGACAAATATGAAACATTGACAAACCATATGTATAACCATACTAGTTACAAAATAGAATTTCATAACTCTTATATAATTATTGAAAATCTAAAACGAAAAATAAATAACCAACTAAATCAAATACTTCCTATTAGAACAAAACAAAAACGAGCTCTCATAAATGCTTTTGGTAGTATAATCAAAAGTATCACAGGAAATCTCGATCAAGATGACGCAGAACGTATTGACAACAATATTAATATCCTAAAAAATAACCAAAATAACATAAAAATCGCTCTATACAAACAACTGACATTGTTTAGTAAATCAATAAGTAACTTCCAGGATATCATAAAAAATGTTTCTCATAATCAAGAAGAAATAATAAAATTACGAGTCAACCAAATAATTGAAATTGTGAATAAGGTTAATATCGAGGAAACGAACCTTTTTGAGTTCTTCCGAATTCATATGATATTTTCACAGATAACTACATTTTATCAAAACATTTACGACATTTTAGAAAATATCGAAACAGCGATAACTTTTGCAAAGTTAAATACTTTCCAAAATACCATAATCAATATGGAGCAATTTCTCGTTGAACTACAGTCACTTAATGAACAAGTAACTTTTGAAAAATTACCATTTGAGCCAATAACCAAAAATATCCTAAATATAGAGAATACTTTAGAAATTAAGAGTTATGTAAAAAATAATGAAATTATTTTTGTAATTGAGATTCTTTTGGTAGAAAAAGAGAATTATAACCTTTTTCAATTATTTACTCTACCTACGAAATATGAAAGCCATTATAAAATAATTGTGCCAAACTTCGAATATTTATTGATAAATGAAAGAAACTTCGGATATTCAAATCAACCATGTAAACTTATCACTTTTAACAACTATTTATGTACTCATATTCATTCAGAAAAATTCTATAAAAATATTCCTTGCGAAGTACAATTATTAAGATACGAACATAATATTTCAAATTGTAACACCTTGTATATTGATATAGAAGATATACAACTTCAAAATATCGACACTAATAAATGGATTTTTGTTACTAATAAAGAAATTATTGGAACTGAAACGTGCGAAAATGCACAAAACAGTATATTATTTAATGCAACATATTTATTAGAACTTAATTTTCCTTGTAACCTAAAAATAGGAGATATTATTATTAGGGCATATAAAAGCATAAAAAATACTTATATGAATATACCCTACCACGTATTAATAATAATGTAACACAGAAAATAGTATACAAAAAAGTAAAACTGCTCAATCTTAATAATATTAACCTTAATAAATTAAATGAATTGCAAGAAGAAATAAATTTTCAAAAATCTGAAAATTCAAAATTATTAAATACACCTTTATACTACAACAAAACAAGTATTTGGACAGTTTTATTATATGTTGTTTTAAGTATCATTTTATTATTTATAACTTGGAAGTATCTATGGCCTTTATACCAAAAATCAAAACAAGTTGAAAAAACTGAAACAATTGTATTTATTTAAGCCATTTTAAGCCATAGAAACCTTAAAAGTTTATATGCCTTATCTAGGGATGGAGGAGTTACATCTCCTAAACTGCTGATAGTAGCATATCCTACCCACACCTAGTTTGTAGATAAGTAAATGTTATAAATAGACATAAGGATATTATTTCTATTACTCTTTTCTGTTGTAACTCTGTGAAACTTCTCTCTAATAAATTTGTTACACCTTCGGGTTTTGAAAAAGTTCTTTTTTTAAAAATCCGTCGCTCAAGCCACGACGTGTAACTCGCACTCAAATTTTATTTCTAAAAATTTAGCTGAAAAGCTTAAAATATCGGCTTGTATAATGAAAAATTATTATGGTACGCACAATATTGCAACAAATATTAACGAAAATAAAATTATATAACGAGAAGTACAGTAACGAATCACATCTTTTAATAGTTGATCAAACAACCGAAAATTGCTTTCATTTCATTTAAAAAATAATTCGTAAATTTGCCAACTAAGATAACTTTGGCAGATAATCATTTTTCTACGTCGGCACCGGTAGATATTTTATATGACATTTTGCGACCGCAACAAAAACGTTTATGGGAAAATTTACCCATGTTACCTGTTCCTGTTCCAACGCCATGTTACCTGTTCCAACGCCTTTGTAACAGTCAAATTAAGTAAGTGTGCGAAACAAATAATATGTTTTCGCTTGCCAAATGCCACGTCTATCGCCTTGCCCATGTTAGCGCCTCCATCAGTTACGACGTAAGTAATTTTTTCATCGATAATATTCCATTCTTGACAAATATTTTTTAAACATTCGGCAATATATTCGCCCGTATGGCGTTCACTCAATTCGTATATTCCTAAAGTCGCATCAACAACTTCAGTGCCATCTAAAAAATGAACTGTAACACCAAGAAAGCCTTTGGACCGCATAGTTTCCGTCCAGATATCGCAAGTCAATGTTACATTATCGACGTTTTCAACTTTTTCTCGAAACAGATTGCTAATTGCTTTATATTTTTTTATCAATTAAGGCGCTAATCGTCTTTCTCGATGGCAGTGTTGCCAACCCTACGGATTTTTCCGTAGATCTACGGAATTTTTACTCTATTCTCGGATATACGGATATAGGACCCAAATCTACGGATTTTACAAATAAATACAAACATGCTCAGTAAAAATTTTAAAACACATATTTTTAATAATAAAAGGTATTTGAAATTATTTAATAAATATTATTTCCCACAACAATTCGAATTTGCTGATGACTGTGGCATCTAGCGGCGGGATTTTATACTTCAGAGATGATGTAAGTTGGATCGCCGGGGATTCCCTGCGAAACCGGGGATTTTTTGAGTCCTGCATTCCTGCATACATACACAGCACAAACGTAGCACGCAGAGCATTATTGTCATTTAGTTTGTTCTGCGTGTCGCCGTAAAAGTGTTGTAGTGTTTTTTTGTGTATTTTTACCGATTTTTGAAAAATAAAACTTGAAAATGGAAGCAGGTCCATCATCACGGACAGGTATGTTTTAGTTTGGTCGTATAATCAGCTTATCTTGCCCGTGTTGCGATTTTCTCTTCATTCTATTATTGACTTTAGGAGCACATTTTTTAATTTTTAGACAAAATAGATTCGGAATATGACAGTGAAGAGGAACAACGAAAGACAAAAAAAGAGGTATAAGCAAAGTTACAACACAGATTGGGAAAAGAAAATTATGTGGATCAAAAAAAGTTCCAAGGGTAATACATATTTTTATTGTAAATATTGCCACAATGACTATATAGGAGGAATCACAGAAATTACACGCCATGAACAGACAACTAAACATACGGTTTCCGCTAAAAGTATGGTAAGACAAAAAAGTTCATTTGATATGAAGGCGATAAATGTAGAAGAACACAGTACAAGAAAGGGAGAAATACGACTTGCTTCTTTTATAGCTGAACACAATTTGTCATTCAGTGTAGCTGACCATTTGCCGAAATTGATTCAAGCTGTATGTCCCGACTCTCAAGTAGCAAAAAAGCTTTCATTAGGAAGAACAAAATGTACTGCGGTTATAAATAACGCAATTGGTGACAGTAATTTTACAAAACTACTGCAAATTCTTAGAGAGAGTCAGTTTTCTTTAATTGTGGATGAAAGTACCGACTTAGGCTGCACAAAACATTTGTGTTTAGTGGCTCGATATTTGGATATCAATCAGGATGTACAAGATGCTTTTTTGGCTCTTTTGCCTATTCAGCAGAAGGGCACTGCGGAAATATTATATAATTTTATTAAGGATTTTTTTAAAAGCCATAACATCGATTATGTAAAAAATATGGCAGGTTTTGGCAGTGATGGTGCGAACACAATGATGGGTGCCAGGCACTCATTGTGTACACTTTTGCAGAATGATGTTCCAAATTTGTTTATTTTAAAGTGTAGTTGCCACTCCTTTGCACTGTGTGCCTCGTATGCGTGTACTAAGTTGCCTGATTCCACTGAGCGATTGCTCCGGGAAATTTATAAGTATTTTCAATACAGCTCAAAAAAATTTGGAGAATATAAAGAGTTTCAAAGTTTTTGTTCCGTAAAGCCGCACAAGTTGTTGCATCCCGTCCAGACTCGCTGGCTTTCACTAATTTCTGTGGTGAAGAGTGCTAGAAGAATGGGACGCTTTGAAGCTTTTTTTTCAAAACGAGGTTTTAACAAACCCAGAAAAAAATATTAATTCTGCAGAATCTATGAATACAATGTTACAAAATGTATTTCAAAAAATGTATTTGCTTTTTTTGGATCATGTTTTGCCATTAATAACAGATTTAAATTTGGAAATGCAGGCCGAGACATCAAAAATTTTTCTACTTTATTCGAAAGTCGAAGCATTATATAGAACTATCTTGAACATGTTTCTTAAGCCTACACAAATGCAAGGAAAAGAGTTAGGGGAGATTGATTATAAAGAGCCTTATAATCTTTTACCAATAGAAGAAATTTATCTCGGTGGCTCGGTTACAGCTGTTATTATCGAACATCCAGATTTACCTAAGTTTGAGCTTGAGAAATTTAGAATTTCATGTCTTAAATTTTATCAAGAGCTCTTAGACCAAATTAAAACTAGATTTTCATTTTCAAGAAATGATTTGAAATATATGTCTTCTATTATACCTGATAATATCTATAATAAAACAAATATGTCCATAATTCCTTTAGTGGTGCACTTTCCCAATGTAATAAATAATAATGAATATAATAATATAGATAGAGAATGGCGTCTTTTGCACAACAGTTTGGTCGACTTGGAAACATGTTTCCAATTTAAAAAATGGGGCGGGGCAACAAATGTTTCCAAATGTTTTAAGGCTTGTTCATTATATACAAGTTTTGCCACACAGTAGTGCCTGTGTGGAAAGAATTTTTTCGATTATCAATTTAAATAAAACCAAAACCCGCAATAGGTTAAGTTCCAAATCTTTATCAGGAATTTTGCATTCTAAAAGATCTTTTAAAGATAAATCAACCGTTTGCTATAATTAGGAAATAGATAAATCGGTACTTGGCAATATGAATACATCCATTTTATATCGACATCAGCGTTCAGAAAATCTAACTCCTTTTATACTTTCTTCTTCAGAAGAAGATAACTAAGACTTTCTGTTGGTTATTTTTAGATTACCTATTTGAAAAAAATTGTGTTTTATTTTTAGATTTTAGTTCTATTATCAGAATTTAGGTTATTTGGTTATTTTATTTTTTAGGTTTTAGTTTAGGTTATATATTTCTTTAGTTTACAATAATTATAAGCTGTTTTTAAAAAAAATAATATAATAAGTACCTAATATATTTATTATTGTTTTATTGCCAAACACGTAAATTTTTAGTCTATTTGTTTTGTCTTATTATTTTAAACTTTATGTAAAACCACAGGACAGCTTTATTTTATTTTAAAAATCATTTTCTAGCAAAAAAAATCTACAGATTTCTACGGATTTTCGAACCGTTCCTACGGATTTGCGTATCCAAAAAGTTGGCAACACTGCTCGATGGTATTTTATATTGTGGGCAAGTTGTGTGTAATAGTTGGATAAATCCCTCATTTTCCACGATACCTAAAGGCTGATAATCGCGGCATATCATAAACAACACTGCGTTTGTTATTTTGGTGTACTCTCGGCCACCAGTTGCATAAGATTTTAAAAATGAAAAGCTTTCATTCATTGTCGTTTGTCGTTTGAAGGGTAAAAAAGAAGACTGACTAGACCCTGGACTAGACAGAGCGTCAAAAGTTTCCTCTAAAGCTTCCTCGTCCTGTACACAGGCTGTATCTGCATCATCCAAGTCGTTCTTAACATTTTCTACATTTTTTGATTCTCTTGTGGTTCTACTAGTAGTAGGAGTGGGATTATTATTGTCTGTTGAGGTATCTAACAATGGTTTCTGAAAAACTTCTTTGTACATGGAATTTAAATGGCATCTCAGATTCGATGTGTTTCCTGAAGTTTTTTATTTTTTTCGCGCAAAAAAGACAAACAGCTACACTTTTATCTTTCTCTTTATCAAAATATTTCCATAAATCGCTCTTTGGTGGCATTTCTTTATTTCTAAAAGGAAAATTTATTTTCTGTTGTCATTGTGTTATATATTTCGTGACATAATATACAGGGTGTTATGGAAATGACGTATTATATTTAAATGGGTGACTCCTGGGGTGTCCTAGAGAAGCGCTACACATTTTTTTTTTCAAATCAAACGTTTAAAAAGTGGGGTAATTCACCCCTAAACCTACCGGTGACTCCACGGCACCATATGATATTATCCGGCGGAGCTGTCTGACAAACACATGTTCCTACACTGTTGCCAAACTTTATAAAACTGTAGAACTTTTAGTTTCTTATAAAATTAATTATTTAGCTTACCTTAGGATACAAGGGAAGTAAATCGAGGATACTCTATGCTCACACTTTATGCTCTATACGTGCCCTGATAATAGTGTGGGACTGCCTAATAGCTATTAAGAAGTAAACTCAAAGTCACAGTCTACTCCTTGCTTGCAAACCCACTAAAACTGCTTTGTCCTCTTCTTCTGCATATCAAAACTAACTAAATCACTTAAAGAAACAGAAAGAAACAGACAGACACCCACAAAACCACTATAAACACTACCATACGCTAGAATAAACGCACATAGGACGTCCAAATTTCAGTGACAATCCGTAAACTATGTTTGCAGAAGCCACATGTCCCTTACCCGACCTAAAGGAACATTTTCTAAAAGTTCTGGCAGGTCGTCTTGCAGGATATGTGGTCGTATTAGTTTATTATCAAATTGGTCTCGCTAATTAAATATTCCATCTCGGGTAAAGCCAATCTCATCTGTGAACTATCCTTCGGAATTAGTCAGGTACTTTGACTTGACTGTATGTACCACTGTTGTAACCTTCTTGTAAAGTAAAGGAAGTCTTGTAGTCTCAACTTTTTAACTTTTGTAGTACAGCGGCTAACGTGTTTGGGTTTCTCTCTCCTCTATAACTCGCTGATTAAATATTCCATCTCGGGTAAAGCCAACCTCATCTATGAACTATCCTTCGGAATTAGTCAGGTACTTCGACTTGACTGTATGTACCACTGTTGTAACCTTCTTGTAAAGTAAAGGAAGTCTTGTAGTCTCAACTTTTTAACTTTTGTAGTACAGCGGCTAACGTGTTTGGGTTTCTCTCTCCTCTATAACTCGCTGATTAAATATTCCATCTCGGGTAATGCGAAGCTCCATGTATAGGGCATTTTCCTGTGCTGCTCCATAGCATAAGACCATGTCCGTTAGTTCGATTGAAGTTCTTGGCATTTTGAGTTTGAATAGCAAATTTACAATATTAGAAAATTATTTATATCCCTCTATCAGGGCAATTTTAGCAAACTATTGCGCTGTTGCCAGTTTTGAAACTGTAACGTCTAAATTTTTCGCGCCAAAACATTAAATTGAAAATTCGATTAAAAAATATGAATTTTGTCCTAAAGCATGAATGAAAATTATACGGAGAAGTAATATTCAAAAGCAAATGACATAATTTATGGATATAATCTTATAAAACAGCATCTTATAAAAAATACGCCAGCAGGTGGCAACATTGTAGTGTTGTTGTGTAGTGATGCCATACAGAAAAAAAGAAGAAAATGACAATGTCAAATCAAACTGTCCGAACTTGTTACGTTAAGTGGTTGAAGGGGTATGTTTGTTTATTAATTATTCAGAGAAAATTTGAGTTTAAAGTTTTTTGTCTGGCGTCATCAGTACAATTACCTTCATCAACTTGTTATCTGTTATTTACCATTAGAACATTATTGAAAGTAGTTGTAAAAAATGTTATGTTATAAATCCTTCATCCATGTGAAAAACTTAAATGGGAGTGTTTTCTAAGCAGCAAAAGTGTTGTGTGTGCGTTAATTAATGTGAATTTATGTGCTGTTTTAAATAATACCGAAAAGGTAACAGAGCTTAAATAAAAAAAATTTTTCCCAGCGAACAACTCAAGGTAAAAGTTTAGAAATGTGCCTTGAAAAATAAACATCTTCTGTCAACCGGTTATTGACCGTCTCAACATTGCTCAAATTTCAGTGACGTTTTTGGCCATAACCTATCTCAATATTGTTTTGTTTAGGTATGGCCAAGGTTTGTTTACCTTTGGTCAGTAGTAACAGATATGTTTATTTGGTTTGACATAAGGTGTTATAATTCGGTTATTAATTGAAAGCGCCATTTTTGGTTATTTTTTTTCAATTTCTTTTCATCTCAGGAATTGCCGGTTTAAATATAATACGTCATTTCCATAACACCCTGTATTAATATAGGTTCAACTTAATATAATAAACAACATATTACTTGAATAAAAAGGCAATATTAAACAAAACACACATGAACAACAGTGTACGTTTTATAGTTTAGCGGTGAAAAAATATTTACTTATGATTGGGAAACAGCACGTTGTTGTAATGTTATAAAAATACACTTACCTAATTATTAAAACAAAACACTTGCAAATGTAAGAATAAACAATCACTAAATCACTTTGCCTGTTATTCTATGCTGCTCCCCTCTATACTATACTATACGCTATGCATTAACAATTTAATAAAACTAAAATAATGGCAACCACTGATCAAACTGGCAAACATAAAATACGCCAATTAAGAAATTTAAGTCGGTAATTCCCAAAGTTAATCGCTCGGATTTACGCAGGCGTCGACCTAGTTTGGAGGCTTGCAGTTTACAATACGTATGCAAAACACGTGGCCACGTTGCCGAATGCCGGCTGGTAGTACACAGAAAAGTTTTCAACCACCTTTAGCAAATGAAATCAGAATCTTTCGTTCTTATTTTCTTGTGCTGGGAAAATTGAGTTTAAGATTACAACCTAGTTTTCTTGTTTTTTTTTATAAAATTGAACATCGAACATCGAAAGGTAAACATCGATGTCGACATCGATGTTTATAACCTAACATCGATGTCGAAAACATCGATGAACATCGCCCAGCACTAGGTGATAGTCAGTTGATGGAATAGCAGGAAATATTTCAGTGCGTGAAAAGTCAAGGGCTAATTTCTTCAATCCCCTTAATTTATAAACCAAATTTTATCATCTCTAAAGATCCTATTGTTATTTATTTTGATCCATGTCACATGATTAAGCTTATCAGAAATTAATTGGCTAGCCAGGTAGAAATTATTAAATGTATAAAACCAATATAAAATAAAGTTAAACAAACCAATTAGTCGAACACCAAGATTCAGAAGGGCTACATGCTGCCACAAAATTAAGAAGGAGCGTAAGCGATGTCTTACTTTCCTTAAGGTGCTTTAAAATCCCGAGGCTTTAAGAACTCTGAAGCTGATTTGATCATTTAAACTCTCGCAGTAGATTAACAAAGTATCATCAAAAAATCGTTATCAAAAATAAATTAAAAATCTATTTTTGAATATTTTCAAAGTATTAAAACTTGAACTTACTCTTTTTGAGCTTCCTAATTTGAATGCAAAGTCTACAATATATGTATAAGGAAAACAATTGTTAATGTATATTTTAACCTACGAGTTATCCCAAGATCATATTGAATTGTGTTTTGGAGCTATAAGGAGTAAAAGTGGGCACAATAATAGCCCCCCAGGAAGAGAGTCTGAGGCCAGTTCTTGTCAAAAAATAAACTGTTTTTTTAACATTTAAAGGTAATATTTTACCATCCGAAGTTTATATTGATAGTGTAATTTTTTCAGTAGATACATATTATGGTAGGGTAACACAATATTGTAAATGCTTGAATTATGAACACATTTCAAAGCAGTAATGTTGAGCTCTGTATTTCACGTGGAAAAAAATAAATCTGAAGATACTCAACATCAGTGTACTGCAATGTTGCGTTAATTGTAAAGCAGGTAAGCATAAATCCAATTCCAGCATGATTGACAGTAGAATCACCTTCAAAGAAGTTGAAAAATTTTATGAAGCCAGCCTGGAACATCGAAGACAGGTTGGGGATTTGACTCTCTTTTACAGATATTTTCATGGAAGGTGCTCGGCTGACCTTGCCCTCTTAATTCCGCCCAGAGCGACGAATAGCAGAAATACACGACGAACCACTGCCGCCCATCCATATGTGGTTAAGCTTAGTACTCCTCGAACTTCACTATTTAAGAATTCTTTTATCTGGAGGACTTCATCCTTGTGGAACGACCTTCCCGAAGTCGTTTTTCCCAGCGAATATAATCTCCAACGATTCAAAACCAACGTGAATCGCTTTTTGCGCACACGCACCACTCCCAGAGTGCCCTAAAGGATTTTTCCTATAGTGCTTGTGTTTGATCATAAAAAAAAAAAAAAAAAAAATGAAAATGCATATGCAAATATTGCTATTAGTAATAGATTTAAGCTAATACAATACCAAATTACTATAATGCAAACTTTCCCCCATTGTCAAATATTAAACACACGTACAGCAACAGCCTCGGCATATGCCAAAAGAATATCAGCACCATCTCTGTCGCAGCATATAGCAAGTTGTAGTAAAATAGATTTATATAAAACAAAAAACGTAAACACACTACATCGCCCCTGGCTTAATGTTTCCCTTTGGCCCAACTGTGCCTCTTCCTCCCAATTATAATGTAAAGATTAATTCTAACAAAAACAATGATACTGGATTAGTGACGAAAATCAGTTAATTGATACTTTTGCTGGGTATTTTATTAAACTAATGGAAAATTTAGTTCACTCACTACTACTACTACTACTACTAGAAATTTGGAAATAGATACTCTTAAAAAAGCTATTGAAGGAATTGTAAAATCGACCTCTCATAGTATACAAAATAATGAACCCCACAAGCAAACAAAATAAACTTAGAATTTTGCAATGGAATTCGCAATCCGCTGTAGCCAAAAATCGTAGCCTTGAAATTTTTATATCAAAATAGCATTGATATTGCCTTACATAGTGAAACCTGGTTACAACCTGGTCGAAATATTTCCTTTACAGGATTCAACATTTATCGTGAAGATAGAGCAGATGGTAAATCTAATGTCGCTATTTTCATAACAAAAAATGTTCTTGTTGTCCCATAGTCTTTGTACGTAATTTTAACCCTGGCGTGATAGTTTGTCATATTAAAATCATTATTGACAATAAACATATTTCCTTTGTTTCGGTCTGTAGGTGATATAATATTAAGACAAACGAAGCCGACTGGAATAATGTTGTTTCACAAATGGCAGCACTTTATATGATAGGTGGAGACTTTAATGCACACAGTGGCACACAGTTTCTTAATATTACAGAAGATCTTGATTGATAATTTTAAATAATGGATCGGCTACCAGACCGGTATGGTATAGTGTTGGCAAGTCTGCTGTCGATTTAAGTCTTTGTTCTCCGAATATATCTAATAAATTTAATTGGAACATTGAATCTGGAACTTGGATCGGATCACTTTCCAATTGTGTTGAGTTTCGATTGGATTACTACATTGCAAGGTCAAATACAACATGAAACAAAATGGAACACCAAAAAAGCCGATTGAAACATATATACTACTTCTATAAATATTAAAATTAAGGAAGGCAGCCCCATTACTTAAAGACACCAAAGAGAAATACTCTTATTTGTTAAATTGTATATGTGATGCTGCGCAAATAATTATACCAATAAATAGGCCATACTATTTTTATCGCCGTCCCCCTCCACCATGGTGGGACCCAGCAGATTGCGACGAGATTATACGTAAAAGAAAAGAGGCGCTGAGTGAATACAAAAAATATTTCCCTCTGGAAAATTATTTAAGATGTAAGAAAGTCGAGACAAAACCAAAAAAATTCTCAAAAAAAAGCAAGGGAGAGCTGGATTTCAAGATGTTCTGACTTAAATAAAAATATTAACAATAATCACAAGCTTTTACCGGGAAACCAATATGGATATAGGAAGGGGTTTGGTTCTGTAGATGCTGTCTCGGATTTTGTGGTCGATATTCAAAATTGTTTTTCACAGAATGAGTGTCTCACAACTGTTTCGTGACATTCAAAGTGCCAGTTAGCTTAAACATTTTAGAATAAAAAATGGATACTGAATTTCGCATTTCACTCAATATTTCTAGGTCAATAGTCAGATTGTGTAACTTAAGGTTTATGTGCGAAACAACAAAATTGTCAATAAATGAGGTTACTTACTGTACAGTCAATTTTTTTTAATCTAATTTCCATTTCAAAGTCGAAGTAAAGAAAATTACCTCTGTCGGCAGTTTGAAAAACTTTCTTAGCTACAGCCAATGAGAATTTCGGAATTGTTGATATTATTAGTAGTTTAAAGTTAGAAAATGGTGTAATTTGTTGCAATTTTTTGACATTTTGCACAAAGTACTTGCACAAACTTAATTTGATTTGTAAATTAAAAACATTTAAATAAAGAAGTTTATAATTTCACTGAGAGATGGACTACTTATAAAAAACAATTTTTATTTAGCTAGATTTCATTCGAAAAAATGTTATGTATGATTTAATTATTTTATAATTTAATATGTCAAATTTATATTTTCGATGCGCTATACCGGGGAAAAGTGTATTTAGGTGTATACTAGCATAACAAAAACAAATATCAAAATCGGACAATTTCTTCCGATCCCGCAAAACCCCGAAAGTTTAAAAAAATAACCAATTTGACAGTTTTCCAAAAAAAATTTTTTACGTGGTTTATATATTTTGTAGCGCTATAGTGCTAAAACGTTAGTACTAGTATTGAATACCCTAAAAAATATGTCACTGCTTTGAAAGCATATCTTCTGATCGTGCAAAACGTCTGAATATTTGCAAAGTTTTTCGTAATTTTTTAAGATTTTGTTAAGGTTATAGTGCCTAATAGTTAAAGTAGGTATTATTTATATAATATTAAAAATAATTTTGTTATTTAGAGGATGTCTTCGATCGCACAAATCATATTTATATATCACTGTTTACATACAAATGTAATAACCAGGTTATGATTATGATCAAAGAATTCACAAAAAAATTAATTAATTTTAATTTTATAGTCTAAAAAACCCAGAGCTCCCCACCAGGAGATGGCTGTACTTCAATCATCCTCACCCTTCACTATATCTTAAGAATGTGCTATTTATCATCATTATTTCTCTCGATTTGAGCGTTACTCTAATGTGTCCATCCCTTCATTGTGGTCCGGATACCCTAAGTAAAGCTTTGGTTACTAGCTTCACGCAACACTCTACTAATCAGGAACCTGACCCAATTGTATGAAGCTTTTAATTTATTCATTGCATACCCCACGGAGACGATATTTTTTGTAGTCTTCCAATCTATTATTTCCGTGCAATGTAATGCATCAAATTTGAGTGAGTGGAAAGCAGTGCCTGATGCCTTTCCCAGTTGAAGTAGACTGCATGGCATTTAGTACTCTCCAAACTCTGTAATGTGCCTCCTCTCATCAAAATATCATGGCTATCAATAGGTTTTCAGGATGGACGAGTTTCATTTGATTACCGAATTACCACATGGGTGATGATTTCAAAATAAAAATGACAATGCATATCATTAAATATTTTAGAATAAAAAATGAATACTGAATTTCGCATTCCACTCAACATTTCTAGGTTTAACTTAAGGTTTATGTGCGAAACGGTGCAAATGAAAAATGTTATTTCTGGTCTACCACAAGGATCGGTACTCGGCCCTCGACTTTTTAATCTTTATACAGCCGACATACACAACAAATTTGTACGCTTTAAGATTATCCAGTATGCTGATGATTTTTGTATTGACATTCAGAACAGTAGATATGATATTGCTTTGAGGCTACTCTCAGAAGCATTCGAAAACTAAAACTAAATTGGTGTAGTAAATGGTTTTGGGATTTCATCTGAAAAATTAGCAGTATGTGTTTTTTCTCGGCACAGTACTTCACATTGGAGTCTGTTAATTTGCAAAATTTTGTTATTTCTCTTAAAACACAAGTACAGTGTTTTAAACTGGAAACTCCATATTGATAATCTTATTAATAAATGTGAAAAGGGAATTAATTTTCTGCATTCCATTTCTAAGACTTGGTGGGGATGTGACGTTCAAACGGCTTTGATTTTTTATAAATCATACATTAGATCCATTTTTTCAGTAAAATGTCTATGAAAGGGGTCGCACATAAAAAATGGAATTCAGAAAATATGAAAAATGCCGTTGAAGCTGTTAAAAGCAATTAAATGGGTTATTAAACGGTATCAAAGAGCTTCAACGTTCCAAAATCAACGCTTGAACTACACTTCTCGTCAAAATTAGCGAATAATGTAAAATGTAACAAAAGTTAGTTGTTCAATATTTTTGGAAATACTCAATCGATTTTGAAGACCTTTTTTAAAAATTGTAGACTAATATTGCGGAAATCTTAAAAACATTCTAATGTTCTTTTATAAAACATTTGTGCAGCTATACAGGGTGTTTTTTGTAACAATGATTTTTTCCCAGATATTCAGAACACCCTGTAGAGTGAACTGGTGATCGCTGCAAATCCCGGAAGAGGTACCATCCTAGTAGCATCCTTTATCAATATTTTCTTTTTTGATTCGCCTTTTTATTGCCATTTTTAGTGGAGATATACGGCTTTTTGCCCGTACATGTTTTTGTTTGGTTCTCCAGGGTACACATTTACAGAAAATTCATCTAGCATGCTTTGCAGAATAAATAACCTTAACCACTTGTCAAACTGAATTGGCTAGTTGTTATTGCAAGAATTTGTTAGTTTTGGTGTCTATAGAGGTTTTCAATTTTCTTTTAATAATGAATCCAATTGCAAGACGAAATGGCAGCCTTTCGGAAACTGCCCTGCCCTTACGCAAGAAGGTTACGCTCAAATTCAATTAGCTCAGCGGTTTGGTGTATCTCAGGCAAACATTTCCCGAGTATTACAGCGTTACAATGCAACTGGTAGGAATAGCCGAAGAACAGGTCAGGGTCGTAATAGAGTCACAAATCCGAGAAAAGATCGGTATATCCGTTTAAATGCTTTAAGAAGAAGATTTACAACGAGCACTTTGATCCGATGAGCGTTACAACTTTCCAATAAGTCAAAGTACCATTAGAAGAAGACTTGCTGAAAGCCAATTAAGGCCTCATAGAGCAGCCACTGCTTACACGGGATCACAGAAGACAACGTCTGGAATTCGCGCGTGAGCACCTTAATTGGCAAGTTAGGGAATGGGCCAACATATTGACGAGTCTAGATTTTGCCTTTTCGCCAACGATAGACGAAATATGGTATACAGAAGACCAGGGGAAAGATATGCCCTATGCAACTTTGCACACACTGTGAGTTATGGCGGTGGGTCAGTTATGGTGTGGGGTGGCATTCCTTTACATGATCCAACGGAGTTAGTGGTTTTAAATCATGGTAGATTAACAGCTGAGAGGTACATTACTGATGTCCTGGATCCTCAAGTTGTGTCATATGCGTTATTTATAGGGCAACAGTTCATGCTTATATATGATAATGCCCGGCCTCATGTAGCTAGGGTAGTGCAAAACCATCTTCAAGAGGTCGGCATTGACACAATGGATTGGCCGCCACGGAGCCCGGACCTTAACCCCTTTGAACATCTATGGGATATGATGGGTAGGAGGGTAAGAGCTCTACAACGTCAGCCTAGTGACTTACATCAGATGGCAGAAAGGCTTGATGAAATTTGGAGAGAGTTTGACCAAGAAGAAATCCGAAGGCTAATTATGAGCATGCCACGAAGTTGCCAGGCTGTGATCTCCGCAAGAGGCGGAAATACTCATTATTAAGCGGATAATTTCTTTTTCATGCACTGTTTGTACTTGTTTTCTGTCTTTCTTGGTTTTGTAAACGGTTTTGCATAGCTTTTTTGGTCGTTCAAAAACATGTACGGGCAAAAAGCTGTATATCTCCACTAAAAATGGCAATAAAAAGGCGAATTAAAAAAGAAAATATTGATAAAGGATGCTACTAGGATGGTACCTCTTCCGGGATTTGCAGCGATCACCAGTTCACTCTACAGGGTTTGTTCTGAATATCTGGGAAAAAATCATTGTTACAAAAAACACCCTGTATAGCTGCACAAATGTTTTATAAAAGAACATTAGAATGTTTGTAAGATTTCCGCAATATTAGTCTACAATTTTTAAAAAAGATCTTCAAAATCGATTGAGTACTTATAATATTGAACAACGAACTTTTGTTACATTTTACATTATTCGCTAATTTTGACGAGAAGTGTATATGTCAAACGTGGCAAACCATTAGAAGAACAATGCACGCTAAAAATAGGTCGAAAACCAGTTTTAACATCTGAAATGGAAGAAGACTTGGTACAACACTGTTTGGAAATGGACAAAAGATATTATGGACTAGGGCTCGCAGACATTCGTAGACTGGCGTATCAGCTTGCTATAAGGAATAACCTCCCTCATCTTTTTCAAATAGAGACGCAAATGCCGGTAAAAAATGGCTTAGAAATTTCTTCAAACGTCATCCCAATCTGTCTTTGAGGAAACCTCAAGGATTTTCAAAGAATAGAATAAAAGGTTTCACGTCAGAAAATATCAACCTTTTTTCTGATCTTCTAGAACCAGCCCTGGAGAAGATTAATTTCAACCCCCTTAGAGTGTATAATGTTGACGGGATCGGGATCACCACGGTGCAATCGAAGATTGCTAGAGTCATCGCTTTAAAAGGAAAAAAACAAGTCGGGGCCGTAACAGCTGCAGAAAGAGGAGCACTAGTAACTATAGTAACATGTATGAATGCTGCTGGAGGCTTCGTTCCTCCGTTGTTTGTGTTTCCACGAAAAAATATGAAGGCCGAGCTATTAGACGGGGCTCCAGCGGGGTCAATTGCTGAGTGTCACCCTTCAGGGTGGATACAGAGTCACATCTTTACACGATGGGCGCAACATTTTATCAACCACGTAAAACCTTCAAAGGAAGATCCCGTATTGCTTATTCTCGACGGCCATTACAGCCACACCCGGAATTTGGACGTTATAGATTTAGCAAAAAAAAATTTTTGGTTTCTATCGTGTGCATACCCCCCCTACCCCCCCCCCCCCCCCAGAAATGTGCGACAGCTGAGATATCAGATATCAATTCAATCGGAACATATTCTCAGGCGCAGACTTTCTTATAGAAAGACAGAGAGAGAGAACTCCGCCTCGAGTACTGACTCCCGATAACACTTCTTCATCCGAATTGAACGACACCAATACCGCAATTCAACTATCTATTGAAAATACTCCCCCGAAACGGTGTCCCGTCAATTCATCGTACGACATTTCACCGCACGACTTTTCATCGCCGACAATTCAGCGTGCGACAATTCATCGCTACGACACTTCATCGGGCGTCAATTCGTCGAAAATTCTTCTATATTTTTCATGAGTATCATAATTACTTAATCCTCTTCCTTACTTAATACTATAATTACCTAATCCTCTTAAGGGGTTTGTTCGGGTTTGTATTTTCCTAGATATAATGGATGACCATTATCTTATTTAATAATAAAGTAATTAGTGTTTTTCTTGAATAAGGGGAATGTAAATTTGTAAAACTAATGGCTAGGTATAAAAGAACCGGTATATTTATTAGAGGCGTAGCGGTGCGGGTTCTCACTAGTTTTCCCAGGGCACTGTCAATTCTCCCGAATAAAAATAATTTTATTAAAAATCGGTCGATCGAAAATTTGCTCTTAATTTTAAACAAGTTAAAAAAAAATTGAACATTTTCTACAGCCCCAAATATGTTTGCCCAAATCTACACCATACACAGGGTAAGATATTCAAATGCCATTCCCTCTGTGTATGCTCTACTCCCAAATAAATCTGAAGATACTTAAAAACGTTTATTCCAAGCCCTTAAACCGCTTAATCCAGGAATGCAGCCGACATCTGTCCTCATGGACTTTGAAAAAGCTGCAATGAATGCCATACTCATCGAGTTTCCCAATATCCAGATACGTGGATGTTTTTTCCATTTTAGCCAGTGTATATGGAGACAAATTCAAAGCAGTGGATTTCAAAAACGATATTCACAGGACAGTGACTTCGCATTGCATCTGCGGTTTCTGGCATCCCTCGCGTATATCCTCGAAAATGACGTGGAGCAAGCATTTACGGCATTACTGGAGAACGAATTCTATACAGCGAATGAGGATATTCTAGCTGATATTGTCAACTATTTTGAAGACACCTGGATTGGACGACTGGACAGGAAAGGAAGGAGGCGTCAGCCGAAATTTCCAATTAACATATGCACAGCAAAAGATGATGGGACTCCAAGAACTAACAACGGAGTTGAAGGATGGCACAATAGTTTTAATTCTATCGTGTCTATTGCTCATCCCAACATTTGGAAGCTGATAAAGTCACTTCAAAAGGAGGAAAGCATTAATCAACTGAAAATTGAACAACTTGTTGCAGGTAATGAACGACCCCAGAAAAAAGTATATAAAGATTCAGCCAAACGTCTACAACAAATAACGGAGAACTATGACCCCAATAATTTGGACGATTATCTACGAGGAATTGCCCACAATTTCAGATTGCAGATGTAATAACTGTTTATTTATATTATTATTTGAACTACTTGGTTATTATTATGATTGATGCTTATGATGATTATGATTATTTAATCGCTATTAAACGTCTATTTTTGTTCCATTTATTTGTATTATTGTAATAAATTGCAACGATAAATTGTCGCACGATGAATTGTCGTAGCGATGAGTTGTCTCTGCGATGAATTGTCGGCGATGAATTGTCGTTCGATGTATTGTCTCGCGATGTATTGACGCAAAATCCCCCGAAACAACAAACCGATGGCGGTGTTAAAATCAAACGGTTGTCAAACGTTGTAAAACTTCAAGATTTTTCGCCTTTGCCATCCTGCAGTTCGGTACCTACTTCGAACAGGAGTCGTAAAGCTGCTTCCGCAGCGATAATAACGAGTACGCCCTATAAAAATGAATGGAAGCTAGTGTTCAAGAACGACAACGAAAAGAATCCCTTAAAAATAAAGGAAAGTCGCCAATGCTACAATCCTTAGGTAAAACTAAAAAGAAGACGATTGGTAAAACTAAGAAGATGAAGAAGAGTAAAAAGGTTGAAGAAGAAAGTGACTCCTCGGACTCCTTACAAGATCCTCCTTATGATGATGATTCAGATATGGACGCAGATGAAAACGGTGACGCAACATGTATTTTTTGCACGGGAAATTTTTCAGCCGACCAAAATGGAGAAGCCTGGGTGCAGTGTACAATTTGCTTCCAATGGGCACACGAAGACTGTGCTGGTAGCGAGAAGACAAAAGCTTATGTGTGTGATCTTTGCTTTGAAAAATAGGTTCCCAATTTTGGATAGGCTATCCAATTTTAGGAACCCTTTTTTTTAATTTGGAAAACTGCTATATTTTACTTTTTTTTAATTTTGATGTTCTCATGATTAGAAATAAAAAAAATTTCAAAACGTATCCTGTCTCTGTTGAGGTTATAACACATTTTAGGCACAGAAGAATTAATAAAATATGTTTTTTTCACACAAAAAAAGTCGAATAAAAAAACTATCCAAAATTAGGCGACCTTCCTCTATTCATAAAATGAAGAATTTCCTTCTGTAATACTTTTCTTTATAATGATAGTCTCGGAAATGACAACCGCGCTGGTTGGACGAGACTATTTATTTTAAAGGGATGGAAGGGTCTATCAACATAATTATTTCATCATTCTTCTTCAGTAAAGGATTTATAAATTTGATTAGCCCATTAGAAATTAGCGTTTTTATTATTTCTGAATTTCTATTGCGAAATAATTTATATCCTATAGTGCTGTTGTTTTATGTGTACGGTAGGTTATTGTAAAGTGTACTTATGCGTTAGTATTTATTGCTTTTGTGTAATCAAATAAGTGCATATCTTCAAAAAAAAAATAATTGGAAACTCGTGGGTGTCTGTGTGTTTCTTTAAGTAATTTAGTGCAAATGTTCCGAGAGATTGGAAATAAGAGGCCGAATGGTTAGTGGGTATAAGCTTATTATACAGTTCCACATTATCATCAGGGTACGTGATGAGCATAAAGCTTTTCCCATAAAAAAAGAAACAAAAACCTGAAGATGTCTCTGTGCCCTGGATTACTTGCTAGTGTACTGGCACCTGGATTCACTTCTATTTGGATACTAGGTAAACTAAATATTATTTTTATAAGAATCTAAAGTTATTTTCTACACAGTTGGCAACATTGGGCTTGAATATCTGTTCATTACACAGCTTGGCAATGTAATATGATCATATATGAATGTGCCGAGGACTAACCGGGTGGGTTTAGGGGTGAATTACCCCACTTTTTAAACGTTCGATTTAAAAAAAAAATATGTAGCGCTTCTCTAGGGCACCCCAGGAGTCGCATATTTAAATATAATACGTAATTTCCATAAAACCCTGTATATTAGTTATGAAAATATTAAGTAATTTACATATTTCTGTATTCGAAACATTTGGAGACCATATTTATGATGATGATGTTATATCAGAACATTCAAATTATCTCTAAATTCATGTTAGAGTCTTATTTTAACATAAGAATTCATTATAAAACAATAAAAAATTAGATTTAAGCAAATCCAGTAGATATAAAAGTTTAAACACAAAGATAGCAGTTGTTTAGAAATGAATAAAACTGTCTGGTCTGTAACAAAAATGCGTATAATATACTATAATATGCTTTTATATAGCAACTGCCTCCATATATAAATGTGGCGCCCATCACTCCACTATTTTCCATGACATTTAGGAAATTTTCTCCGTGTACATCTTAGAAAAGGAAAGACGCGTAACTCATATGGGTCATAAAGGTAATTTCTTCTGCATATGGTTGTCAACGTTGTGGTTAGAAAAAGAACCAAAAATTACATTTCACAGGTATGTTATTATATTATATAATAAATAAAATAATGTTATATATATATATAACACTGGTCAACACATAATTTGGGGGCGATAAGATATATTTTCCAGATTAAGGGTATTTTATATCGCATAATTATACAGGGTCCTGCAATAGTGTGTCAGGCTTCCATAGCTCCTATACGAATTAACTTAGGAATTTCATTCATATGTCGATTTATACTGTACTATTGGGTGTATTTCAGGGAAATATTTTTAAATATACAGGGTGGCCCAAAAAGTGTGGTAATATAATGCAGTGTTTTTTTAAATGGGACACTCAGTATTCTTATTACATAATTAGGTTCGTATTAGTCTTCTTTATAATTGTCTAAAGTTTTATTTCATTTGGTTATGTAGTTGAAGAGTAATTAAAAACTAAAAAAAAAGTTTTGGAGTCTTTGAAAAAATTCAAAAAAACTAGGGGAAATGTGCCTGAGTTGGCATACCAGATGAGTTGGCATAATGGCCTTTTTTCGACTACTAGAAATTTTGCGGCGTAATTTACTTTATCGTTTTGTTTATTCACGCTTGCCAGTGTGTTTCCAGTGTTGTGTTACAAAAAACAAAGACATTATCTACAATAATTGGGTTTTGAAGGTAAGAAAATTTCAAGTAGCTCATCTAGTTTCGTAGAAAACCTAAAACTCCTAATGTTTTTTGAAATATTAACAAACATGAAACAATTGGCAAACCTAACCTAACAATTTTATGCTACAACCGTTTTGGTATTTTAATGTGGTGTGGTGTAATTGGTCTAATTTTTTGAATTGCGATTTCGGATGAGTTGGCATATTTTAATACCGGGCGAGTTGGCATACTCGTCCTCATATAATAAAATTATTTATATTGATTTGCTTGTTTTAGATTGCAGTAAAAAATGGTTGGGAAATATCAACGAAAAGGAAATCGCATCCGATGGGATGAAGATATGATGAAAGTAGCAATTACAGCTGTCAAATCTGGAACAATGGGCTGGTTATTAGTCTCGAAAACATACAGTGTACCTTTCGGAACTTTACGACGTCGCTGCCAGGGCACAAATGAATTTAGTGTGGACGCAAAGAAAGACTATTTGGGAGGAAAAAGAGCTACCTTTGACCAGGATGTAGAAAGTCAACTCGTTGAACATATTAAAAACATGGAACTACGGTTCTTTGGGTTAACAAGTATAGAGGTACGCAAACTTGCTTATGAACTTGCGGTCCAAAACAACATTAAACATTCTTTTAATATCCAAAAGAAGGAAGCGGGATGGGATTGGCTAAAAGGATTGACTAAACGAAATCCGACTATTTCGCTTAGGTTACCCGAATCAACCTCTTCTGCGAGAGCACGTGCCTTCAATAGAGTACAAATAGGAAAATATTTTGAACAGTTGGAAAAGGCTCTGGAGCAAATTAATTTTAACCCAACAAAAATTTGGAATATGGATGAAAGTGGCCTTACTACAGTTGCTTCAAAGAATTGTAAGATTTATGCGACAAAGGAAAAAAACCAGTGGGGGTGTTAAGCAGTGCAGAACGCGGCCACCATTTAACAGTAATTTGTGCAAAGAGTGCTTCGGGTTCTTATTTGCCTCCGTGCTATATTTTTTCTCGAAAATACATGAAGAATGAACTAATGGACAACTGCCCCCCTGGGGTTCAATTGGTTTTGCACAGGAGAACGGGTGGACGTCTTCCGAAATTTTCTTGAAATGGCTGAAATTTTTTGCTGAAACTGTAAAACTTGTAGAAGGCGAAAAAGTAGGGCTAATATTGGATGGGCATATAAGCCACAAATCATTAGAGGCCCAGGTTTATGCCAAAAATAAAGGCATAATTTTATTCTGTTTACCGTCCCACTGTACTCATAGAGTACAGCCATTAGATGTCACATTCTTCGGACCACTCTCGACTTACTACAATCAGGAAATAACTAGCTGGTTAAAACATCACCCCGGAAGAGTAGTCACTCATTTTCAGGTGGGAGAAATTTTTAAGGCAGCCTACCAGAAGCGGCTACTATGACCAATGCCGAGAAAGGCTTTAATAAAACTGCCATTCATCCATCCATCCATTCATCCATTTAATGCAAACATATTTCCAGAGTGGATGTTCGAACCTGCGGAGACTATAAACTTTGAAGATGTACCGAGTAATGAAGAGCACTCTAATAATAAAACGCCAGAAGAGGAATGCAATAGAACAGGGAAGAGAACAGAAAGCTCTGATAAAGAAGATAATTTGCAGTTAGCTGGGCCATCTGGTCAACAAAATGAAAAATTAAAGAATACAGCAGAAAAGAAATCGGATATTTTAACAACATCTATTTTAGTCTTACCGTCAGATATTTCACCGTTAACAAAAGCTGAGAATACAAGCAACAAAAGAAAAAGAAGCACACTTTCTAAATACGGGATTCTAAACACAACACCAGAAATACAAGCTTTGAAGATTAAAACTGCAGAAAAAAATGCTGAGCAACAAAGAAAAGATGCAAAAAAAGTCAAATCAAATATTTTTCAGGATACTTCAACTTGTTCCAAAACTAAACCTGCATCTAGAAAAGCTGGTGCAATTGCTAAATCTTTGATAACCACGATGCAAGATAAATCCGATATCAGTGACGAGGAAGATGACGTCGCCTGCATATTTTGTATTGAACAATTTTCTCGCTCTAAGTCGAAAGAAAAGTGGATATCGCGGGTGACCTGGCAATACCTCCTATCTGCCATTTTTCGGAAAAATGAGTTAATGATGTATTTACGGTCGGCGTTTATTTCTCCATATTCCTGCAAATTCTCCTAACGTAAAAAAAATGCCACGTATTTTAAAACGCCCGTTGTAATTTCTCCCAATTGAATGACCGCGAAAAATATTGTTGCAACAAGTCCTATCTTGTCAGTTAGCATGGTGCCGCCATAAGAGAGTCAACATCCGTAAACCAGTGTTAATTTTTTACAGGAAAAAATATAGTTTTTGGTAAGTTTTTACGATTCTATAAGTTCCATTGTATTTGTGACATATAAATAAGTAGTTCTAATTGTGGTAAATACATTAAAAGTACAGTAGAGTAGTAAAATAACCTCACTTAAACTTTTTTTTCAGATAGGACATATTGCAATTGATTTAACGGGCACGTAAATACAGTTAGGAGAAATTATTGCGTGGGTCCGCAATTTGAACGAATTTTTAAGGTAAAAAATATTATATTATTCTCTTTTGCATATCACTAATTTGATAAAAATTTACAACTTTTAGTGGAAAATTATAAAACATATTTATATAATAATGGTAATGTACTTACAATGTAATAATTAGAAAATTATTAGTAGGTATCATCTAAAAAATAAACAATAAAATCGTTTATTTCAGATATCGGCAAATATGCCATCAAACAGGACGTTACGAATGCTCTCCATGGTTTCAAAACAAAACATTAAAGTAAGCGTGAAGAAAACACTGCAAATACAGAAGTCGAGCAGAATGAAATACACATAGTAATTAAAAACACACACACGGAATGCTCTCCAGATATTTTAGATTTAGAAAATGTATCGATTGTTTATTTATCTGACGATGTTCTGGTGGAAACTAATTTCAATATTTCATCTACTCTAAACTAAGTAGAAGAATTAGATACTATTGAGCCCTATTCTACAATCAACAATGAAGACTGCAATTTGGAAAACTTCTTACTAAATAATAATGTAATACTTAATAGTACAACCGAGAGTACAACTGATGACATTTGTGATGAAAGATTGTTACGATTTTATTTGGCCACGACCTTTAAATATTTTTAAATAGTTAAAAACTCACCTAAATCCAATTGAAAGTAAAGTCTTCGTTTATTTTTTTGTCATATCATTTAATAACTTCATTCACAGATTAAACTAATAAAACATTTAATAATAAATTTCCATATCTCTTCATGTCAAATCATTTTTGTGCAAAGTACCAATCCAATTTAATTTTCGCTCTCCAGTATAGGACACCTAAAATAATAAAATTATAGTTATAATATGATAAAGGACAGAAAACCTAGCAACTACTAAGCACTGCTCAGAATCAAACTTACCTTTGTGTTTAGAAACCTTCTATATTGAGCTACTAATTATTCTAGCCTCTCTATTCCATGTGCTGTACTGTATAGTGTATAGTGGGCATGATTTAGAATGGTTCTATACTTGGTGCTCAAGAAAATCATCATTGTATATGTTTAGTTCTGCGGGTCTGAAAATCAAAACAAACCATTACGGTTAAGAATCACAAGTAAAATTTAGGTTAAAGGTATCAGTGAGCTAGATTGCAAGTATTAGAATCTCTTACCAACCTGATTTTGCTGTGTTGAGGCAAGATAACGCATGTTTTAAATATAATGTTTTACAGAAGTTAATTAATAATTGGAACCATGATGTCTAGGTTGTCATAAGTGTCAATTTGAAAGTACCCAGTGGTACCACAGCAAAATAGTACCTAAATTCCACCAAATTTAAATATGGCAACTTCCGATTTTTTATCTTCCTGCCTTTTTATCTGGAAGATCGTAGAATCTCTTGATCACATGGGTTTTAGCTTTTGAAGAAGCAACATAATTATGTCCATGTGACGCTTTCGCGGATTTTTTAGAGTGCTGCACGTTTTTGTGTGTTCTAATAATGGGAGTAAACTAATCCTGTTCAACATAAGTTGGTTTTCTAGAACAAAAACGTAAGCAGTGCTACGATTTTCTAAGAAAAGGCCACACAAGATCTAAGGTAACGAATATTCTTTATGGTCTAATTATTTCAGTAATTTTGATTTAACTTAACTGTATTAAAACCTGTTTTCTCTTTTATTTTAATAATCTAAAGTCACTCATACATTAGTTACAAAATATATATGCATATTATTGCCGTTCAGTTGGTAAAAGATTTGTTCTTTGCAGGTCTTTTCTTTTTCCCTGTTCTTTGTGTGTATTGACTTACTTACCTGGGTCAATGTAGCTATCCCGGACACGAGTAGCCAAGTACCGACTTCGCAGCAATACCTGTCATCAATGATCTCGTAAGACACTAAGTCATATATGGAGCTACCTTCATGGGTTCAGCCTGACGTGTGGGGTTCCCTGTCCCATCTGAGCTGATGACCTGCCCTTGGACTCGGCAAGTCACTTGATTTTATTTTCTTTATTTTAACTAGTATTCACAAATTTAAATAATGTTATCACCCACGTATCAGAGTAATGAGGCATAGTTACGTTATTTTCTTTAGTGTCTCCGTTATTTGATATGTTGCGGAATCAATAATTGTCAATGGGATCTACACTGTAAACCGACATACGTATGAAGGGAAAGGTAGAATTTTATATCCTTCATTAAGAGTTATTGTCTTAAGTACATAGGGCTAATGCTTACAGTTTTAATTTCGTTGCTTTTTGTAAATTGTAAGTGAAAAAGGCCCATATAACACGGGAGTGTCAATAATCTGACATTGAGGTCAGTTAGGGAATATCTTTAAGGGTCCGTCCGGCGTTGGTAATTGGTGCCAGCTGTAGTCACAGAGTAGGTTCAGGCATTCAGACACGTTCGTGCACTTAGTAGGTCAAGTGAATGCGTGAATCTGCTCATGTGATAGCTGCTCAGTGATAGCTTTATTTTTCGCCATCTTTTTACTTTTCTTTTGTTGTCATTTTGTTAAATCGTGACAAAATGGCGCCCTGACGTGTTAAATTTACGCTCTGGCATTAATTACTTTACGTTGACGACCTTTGATGGTATTTGTTTTTACTGTTTTTTTTTGCATTTAGGTGTTGCGTTGTACGCGCATGCGCGCGGTGCGGTACGTTTTTGAAAAGTTTATTTGGTATTGTTTTGATTTTGGCCCAGAAAGTTTTTTGGGGTGCGTACTAGTATCTCTTTGCAGATATTAGAGATAACATTTGCGTTGTTGACCATTATAGTGTAATTGGTGATTAAAACTAATTCATTATTTTTGGTTTCGATTTATTTTTTTTATGCTTATGTACATTGCATTGACAGTTAAAATTACAATAACATTATACTATTATACATTACATAACATATGTACAAGGTGTTAAACTAACATAATTTTTTTTTCTACATCAAGTTTTCTTTTACTTGATCGACTGTTTAATTTTTGTTTAGGTATACAGGGTGTTACACGTATACTGGAAATTTTTTTTAAATATTTTTTCGCTACATTTATTTTTTTTATTTAGTACATCTGTGGTATACAGGGTGTTACTCATACAGGTGTGTGTATATATTTCTTTGGCTTTTCGCTTAATCTATAATTGGGTACATTTTTAAAATCAGAATTATTCTGATATGAGATAAGGGATTTATTTCGTGTTTAGTGATATTGTATTATCCCTAACGTTTATTCTTTTTTTTTCTGTTTTTTTTTGGTTTGAGGCGGGTTCGTGTTTTCGACACGAAATATACATAGTGCGTTTGCGTTAATAAATTTTTTTTGAATGCTAAAAGTAATTAGCTTTGATAAACTTAAGTGTTAGTTTTTCTTACTGACATAACGGATTTCTTTTTATTTTCGAAAAGTTTCTTTTTGGGAATTTACTGTAGTAAAGTTACTTGACTTACTAGATATCGGATTTGTTTTTGATTTTTTTTTTTCGAAATTTGTTTGCGGTTATTAGTTTTCTTAAACTTAAGTAATTAGTTTTGAATTACTGCTGTAGGCAACAGTCTTTCTGATTTTGTTTTGTTGGTTTTGCTACAGCTTTTCAATTAAATATAGTAATCGTGGTTTGAAAATTCAAACTTACACTTTAAATTTGATTTCATTTTCACCTTGGTCGAGATGGAAATTAATCGGTTAGGAAGTGATGATCTCGATTATGAACTGCGAATTCGTGGTTTACCGATTCCGCGTAGAGTTATTGAAAAACGCGTTGCAGTTCGGGACGTTTTCCGTATGGAACGTGAAGGTTTGCTAACGGCACCAACCTCCACAACCCTTGATGTCGTGACGGAGTTATGTACTTGTAGAGCTAAGCTCTTTGAACTAGGGCGCGAGATAACCGAATTTAACCACGAAAATCGTGACAATGAATATCAACGTATTCACTCTCGCATTCTACAAATACAACTTCGATTAGATCGTATACATTGCCAAGACGATTTAGATCGGCATTTATTAAGCGAGTTAAATGTTAAATGTTCACAGTATGTCGTAGAACTTAATTTGGCTTTCGCTAATTTACCAGTTTCAGAATCGTTGCGTTCGGAAACTAGAGGCGGTCTCTCAGAACCATCTAATTCAAATACGCAAGATTTATTAACAGGTCCGGAGTTACCTGAAAATAATGCCGGAATTCCGCAGTCAGAAAATATTCCAAACTTTGAAAGATTTCCTGCTGAATCGCGTCGAACTTATCTTACGGTACCGCCTACACAGGCTCGCGATTTAGTTTCGAATACCCTTGACAATCAACCATACTGCTTTCGAAAATGCGTGTACGAATTTTCCCCCCGCGCATACTTCGGTTTTAGGAGATCGTAATGTTGACCATTTACGTGCGAACATACCCGTACCTCATTTACGATCACAGTCGATGAGTGAAGGTTATCGCCCGATAGCTAATGACTATCCGTGCCGAAATAACTCTGCACCTCCGCGATATTCATACTCACAAATGCATGGTTCAAATAATTTTCCAAATTCTCTGCCACAGAACAATTATGTGAGAGAAGCTAATAACGAACAAGTAAATCGTTCCGTGCCTGAAACTTATTTACCTCAAACTACTCGTACGTCTTCACCTTCGAGACGTAACACACAAGTACGCTTTTCCGAAGTGGACGAGTTCTCGCGAATACCAAATGTAAACTCTACTCGCGAAGATGAGCAAATGTCACACCCAAATCCTTACGTCAATCTTGCTAATATATTAGATAACTTTCAACTTTCCCCGTTGCGAGGTAATACTTATTCGGAACCGGGTCGATCATTTGACATAAGTCGTTGGAATGTGAAGTTTAGTGGCCGTACAAGTGTGAACGACTTCCTGGAAAGGGTAGAAGAAGTTCGAAGATCAAGAGGAGTTTCTAAGGAACAATTATTTAGATCTGCTCCAGAAATTTTTACAGATGATGCACTACTGTGGTATAGAACATGTTCCTTCCGAAATTGGGATGATTTAGTGTTGCAACTGAAAGAATCATTTCAGCCTTATGATTATGACTACGCACTTTGGGATGAAATCCGTAGAAGGACACAAGGTGCACAAGAGAAAGTACTTACGTTTGTTGTTGCAATGGAAAATCTGTTCCGCAAGCTGTCAAATCCTCCGTCAGACCAGACGAGACTACAAGTAATAAGACGTAATCTGTTACCACATATACAGAGCGGTCTTGCTACCTGTCAGGTAAATACTATAACCGAATTATTACGCCTTAGTAAGGCTATAGAAGAGACTCAAGTGAGAGTTCAGAGATTTCAACCACCTCCTACAAACTACAAGTATTTATTGGAACCTGAACTTGCTTATCGAAGACCATTATTTAACCCTGTCAACGCAATTGATGAGCCTGATCTCGTTGATAAGTTTAAAATTCCGGAATTGGATGCAGTAACCACACCGTCACCGGTCCTATGTTGGAACTGCAAGGAGAATGGACATCGCTTTCGTCAGTGCACCAAGCAGAAACGTCGCTTCTGTTTCACATGCGGTCGTGACGACGTTACCACTAGATCCTGTCCTCATTGCTCAAAAAAAGACAATGCAGGAAGGTCGTAGGTCAGCTACCTCCCCTGCAAAATTCCAATTCACTGACCAATCATGCCGTTTTGGACTTCATTCTGGCGCATGCGAAATGTGATGAAAGACCTTACCTGGATGTTACAATATATGGTAAAAACATCCTTGGGTTACTAGATAGTGGATCGTCTCGCACCATACTTGGATCCTCTGGATGGGAGATATTGAAGCCCCTTTGTCGTCTCAAAACTACTAGAGATGTTGAGTGCACGGTTGCTAATGGAAGTACTTGCAAGAGTATAGGAACTGTTTCCTTACCCATTCAATTGCGTGATCGCATGATATTATTGGATGTCTTAGTGGTCCCCGAACTTCACCACAAGCTAATCCTAGGGATTGATTTCTGGACACGTATGGGAATCATTCCAGACCTTTATACCGGCGAATGGACTTTTAGGTCTGCTGACTCAGCAGCAATGGCTGATACCGCTGCCATTCAATCCATAGACGTTCTCTCTCCAGAACATCGAATGCTTTTGGATCGCTTCATTGAGGAAACTTTTGCAAATATGAGCACAACCTTGGGTTGCACAGATTTAGTTGAACTAGTCATAAAGACGACTGGAGAACCAATTAAGCAGCGCTACTACCCTCTATCTACTGCTCTACAGAAACAAGTACATGTTGAGCTGGAACAAATGTTAACAGATGGTATTGTTGAACCATCGAACTCTGCATGGTCTTCGCCCATTTTCATGGTTAAAAAGAAGACAGGAGACTGGAGATTCTGCGTCGATTTTAGGATTTTGAATAAAGTTACGGTCCCTGATGCGTATCCCATTCCATATATTAGCGCCACATTGGACAAATTACGCAATGCGAGGTACCTAAGTACACTTGACATAAAGTCGGCGTATTGGCAGATTCCTATAGCCAAGGATTCCAGACCTCTAACCGCATTTACTGTACCAAATCGTGGTCTATTTCAGTTTACCCGAATGTCGTTTGGACTTACTAATGCCCCTGCAGTCTGGCAACGACTCATAGACAGAGTGGTAGGAGTTGATTTGGAAGAATACGTCTTTGTCTACCTCGATGACGTCATAATCTGTACCCCCACATTTGAAAAACACATTCAGGTTCTCCAAGAAATCATCAGTCGTATTAAGCGTGCTGGATTAACCCTTAATCGCGAGAAATGTCAATTCTGCAAGCCTGAGCTCAAGTACTTGGGATATGTGGTGAATGCCTCTGGCCTTTTAGTCGATCCTGAAAAGATTGAAGCCATTTTACAAATACCTACCCCAAAAACTGTAACAGAAGTTCGTCGTATAGTAGGTGTGGCCTCATGGTATCGAAGATTCGTGCCAAATTTCTCCACGATTGTAACTCCGCTAACTACTCTTACTAGAAAGAATGTAAAATTCCAATGGGATGAGAGTTGCGAGCGCGCATTTAATAATATTAAGGAACACCTAGTCAAAGCTCCTGTGCTGTCCTGTCCTAACTTTGATGAACCATTCTTTGTGCAATGTGACGCCTCCGATTATGGTTTAGGCGCCGTGCTCTTGCAGAAACAAGGCGACGACGAAAAGGTGATCAGTTACCTTAGTCGGTCTCTCACGAAAATGGAAAGGAAGTATAGTGTCACAGAAAAGGAGTGTCTCGCAGTATTATTTGCCATCGAAAAACTAAGACCATATTTAGAGGGTTCACATTTTACAGTGATCACAGACCACTATAGCTTGAAATGGCTGAATTCGATCAAAGATCCAGTCGGTCGAATTGCTCGTTGGGCTGTCAGATTACAGCAGTACGACTTTGATATCGTACACCGTAAAGGAAAAGATAACGTCGTCCCAGACGCACTATCTAGAGCTGTGCCTATCATCGATGCTATTTCCGAACAGACCTCCGATCGTTGGTACCGAGAGATGTGCCTCAAAGTGGAAAAATACCCGTCTAAATATTCTCAGTGGTGGTTAGACAAAGGACATCTGTTTAAACGTGCTAAACATACTTATCCGGCGTTAGCCAATCCTGAGGCAGAATGGTTGATCGTTCTTCCTCGTGAAAAACGTACTGAAATTATAAAGGCAAACCATGACCCACCCACTTGTGGTCATCTGGGAGTATTCAAGACCTTCTCACGTATCGCTCAGAACTATTATTGGCCAAAAATGAGAGCAGACATTGGCAGATATATTCAAAAGTGTACAGTTTGTCTTCAAATGAAGCCTGAGCAGAAGGCACCGATAGGCCACATGTTAAGTCAGCAACCCACCGTTTCACGACCTTGGGAGACCATTAGCATAGATTTGGTTGGTCCGCTGCCACGTTCATCGATGGGCTATTGTTATGTGTTGTCAGTACATGACCTCTTCAGTAAATTTACACTGTTTTTCCCTCTTAGGAAAGCTACAGCACCAGGTATAGTACGTTGGATAGAAGATTATGTAATCCTAATTTTTGGACGACCAAATAAGTTAATTGCAGATAATGGACCACAATTCCGTAGCAAGATATTCCGCGAACTAATGGAAAAGTACGGTATTACCATTAAGTATACGGCAAATTACCACCCTCAAGCCAATCCGGTAGAAAGAGTACATCGCGTTTTGAAAACCACCCTCTCTTCATATGTATCTTCAGACCATAAGAAGTGGGATCAATACCTAGCTAAAGTAGCTTTAGCAATACGCTCTGCCAAACATGAGGCAACCGGCCTAACTCCGAATTTCGTCGTATTTGGTAGAGAGATAACCGTTACTGAACAACCGGATAAACCCGTTATTAACCAGCAGTATGATGCTACTACTCGTGCACAAGCGCTTACTCAAGTATTTACTGACGTTCAAAAGCGCCTGACACAAGCGTACGAAAAAAGTAAGCTAACATATAACCTTCGTCGTAGGCCTGAGCGATTTCAACTAGGCCAACAGGTCTGGAAGAAAAATTATGTCATCTCTGACGCATCCCGTAATTTTGCTGCCAAACTCGCTCCTAAGTTTACCGTTTGTCATCTCAAAAATCCTCTCACCGTGGTCATACGAACTTGCCGAACAATCGGGACGTAATATTGGCGTCTGGCATGCCAAAGACTTAAAGCATCACCCTCCGGATAATTCTATCTAACCATTTCCTTCCCTTCCCCTTTCAATTATTTTAATTAATTTTATCTTATACTTATCATTTACTTTATAGATACCGTTTTGATTTTTTTTTTATCTAGTAGGTTTATGTATCTTTATGCATCTTGCTGTGTATCGATATAGTTTTGTTTTTTTTTTGTTCTGAAAAAGAAAAAGTTTTGGTAAAACTTTGCTCCCGGGAAAAGGGGGCGTTGTTACGATTTTATTTGGCCACGACCTTTAAATATTTTTAAATAGTTAAAAACTCACCTAAATCCAATTGAAAGTAAAGTCTTCGTTTATTTTTTTGTCATATCATTTAATAACTTCATTCACAGATTAAACTAATAAAACATTTAATAATAAATTTCCATATCTCTTCATGTCAAATCATTTTTGTGCAAAGTACCAATCCAATTTAATTTTCGCTCTCCAGTATAGGACACCTAAAATAATAAAATTATAGTTATAATATGATAAAGGACAGAAAACCTAGCAACTACTAAGCACTGCTCAGAATCAAACTTACCTTTGTGTTTAGAAACCTTCTATATTGAGCTACTAATTATTCTAGCCTCTCTATTCCATGTGCTGTACTGTATAGTGTATAGTGGGCATGATTTAGAATGGTTCTATACTTGGTGCTCAAGAAAATCATCATTGTATATGTTTAGTTCTTCGGGTCTGAAAATCAAAACAAACCATTACGGTTAAGAATCACAAGTAAAATTTAGGTTAAAGGTATCAGTGAGCTAGATTGCAAGTATTAGAATCTCTTACCAACCTGATTTTGCTGTGTTGAGGCAAGATAACGCATGTTTTAAATATAATGTTTTACAGAAGTTAATTAATAATTGGAACCATGATGTCTAGGTTGTCATAAGTGTCAATTTGAAAGTACCCAGTGGTACCACAACAAAATAGTACCTAAATTCCACCAAATTTAAATATGGCAACTTCCGATTTTTTATCTTCCTGCCTTTTTATCTGGAAGATCGTAGAATCTCTTGATCACATGGGTTTTAGCTTTTGAAGAAGCAACATAATTATGTCCATGTGACGCTTTCGCGGATTTTTTAGAGTGCTGCACGTTTTTGTGTGTTCTAATAATGGGAGTAAACTAATCCTGTTCAACATAAGTTGGTTTTCTAGAACAAAAACGTAAGCAGTGCTACGATTTTCTAAGAAAAGGCCACACAAGATCTAAGGTAACGAATATTCTTTATGGTCTAATTATTTCAGTAATTTTGATTTAACTTAACTGTATTAAAACCTGTTTTCTCTTTTATTTTAATAATCTAAAGTCACTCATACATTAGTTACAAAATATATATGCATATTATTGCCGTTCAGTTGGTAAAAGATTTGTTCTTTGCAGGTCTTTTCTTTTTCCCTGTTCTTTGTGTGTATTGACTTACTTGTATCCCGGACACGAGTAGCCAAGTACCGACTTCGCAGCAATACCTGCCATCAATGATCTCGTAAGACACTAAGTCATATATGGAACTACCTTCCTGGGTTCAGCATGACGTGTGGGGTTACCTGTCCCATCTGAGCTGATGACATGCCCTTGGACTCGGCAAGTCACTTGATTTTATTTTCTTTATTTTAACTAGCACTCACAAATTTATATAATGTTATCACCCACGTATTAGAGTAATGAGGCATAGTTATGTTATCTCCTTTAGTATCTCAGGTATTTGATATTTTGCGAAATCAATAAATGGCATCGAAATCTACACTGTAAACCGACATACGTATGAAGGGAGAGGTAGAATTTTATATCCTTCATTAAGAGTTATTGTCTTAAGTACATAGGGCTAATGCTCACAGGTTTAATTTCGTTGCATATCGTAGCTTTTTGTCAATTGTGAATTAATATAAACCCACATGGCACGGGTTTGTCAATAATTTGACGTTTTTGTCATCTTCTAAGATATTTTTAAGGGTCCGTCCGGCGTTAGTGGTTACATGCCAGCTGCCGTCACAGAGTAGGTTCAGGCATTCAGACACGTTCGTGCTGATTAGGTCGAATGAATGCTTGAGTCTGCTCAGTGCTCTCATTATTTTTGCGCCCTTTCCTTACTTTTGATTTTCCTGTTGTAGTCATTTTGTTATGAGATTAATAAAAATAGTTAAGTAATTTGTTTGACATGATTAGTTTTTTTTGGTCTAGTTCGGTTACTAGGTTTTTCCCGTTTTGGTAGGAGGCTATCGTCGGTCACTCTCAGACTCATAGGGCAGGCGCAAAGCGGGTGGCGCCCTTTTCTTTCTTTTATAGCTCCCAGTTACCCACGACCACTCTACTAACTGGAGCTAGTCGAGTGTGGTGCCCTATGAGAGTGACTGAACAGGTGAACTAGAGAATTTAACGATTCAATCATTTCCCCCCCTTGTTGTGTTATTTTTTTTTGTTCAAGTCACGAAAATTTACTATTACAAGATCTCTTTTAAAGAATAATGATGAGGATGATAGATTTAACCTAGTAAATATTTCTCCTCTAAGTGATGTAACAACCCAAAAAATGATTTTAGATACCAAAGAAAATGAAAAAGCAAAGCCCCTTGTTCCCTATAAATTGTCTAGTGAAAGTGATGAGCCTTCCGATGTCGATCACGATAGGTAGGAGAGCAGTAGTAAGTTGGCAGAGGAGACAGAGGATAATCAAGCAGAAGATAGATATAAAGAAAATCACACAGAAGGTGTGAGAAAACGTAAAAAAATACCTGATAAAAATGAGTGGTCGAGAAATAAAAATAAAAGATTAAGAATGGAGGGTAAAGCGTATTTGGATTTTACAAAAAAAGAGGTAAAAAACTGAAACAAAATTGTCCAAGAAGGGAAAGAAGTTTAAAAGAAACGTGCACTTCAAAGAAATGTAGAACATCTAAAGTAAGGTATTGTCAAGAATTCAAACAAGAATGTAGAAAAAGGATATTTAATATGTTTTGGGACATGAGTTGGGACCAAAGAAAAGTTTTTATAGCATCGCATGTGTTTAAAACACCAACTTTTAAAAAAACTTAGAATCACTCAAGACGAATTGGCACTTATACCTACCACCTGAATGATGGAAGTGAAAACTTGCAAGTGTGCCGTTCCATGTTTATACAATGCAATACAATACAATACATTAGATATCGGCTACAAAACGATTCAGCATTGGATAGACAACAGTTCATATGGTATGACTGCAGATACTTCAGCACGCGTTTCGACCAAAGAATTCCTAAAAAAACGATATGCTGAGAGCTACAAATATTTAGACGAGTTTTTTACTAGTCTTCCGAAACTACCTTCACACTACTGTCGCCGCGATACTATGAAGTTGTATTTGGAGTACACTTTTCAAAATATGAACCAATTGTATGAAGTTTATGCAAACGAATTTTGTAAGGATAAAAGCTTAACTCCATTAGGTCGCAACATTCTTTCAAGAACATTTAAACAGAAGAATTTGTCCAGATACAGTCCCAAAAAAGATCAGTGTAATGTATGTTTTTCTTTTAAATTTCAAAATGTAACAGAAGATGTGTATAGAGCTCATATAAAAATAAAAGAAGATGCTAGGCAAGCTAAAACGAATGACAAATTAAAGGCAGAAACTGGAGAACTCATAGTATTAACAATGGACTTACAAGCGGTGAAGTTGTGTCCATATCTTCCGGCCGACAAAATTTATTTTAAAACCAAGCTTTGTTGCCATAACTTCACAGTGTATGACTTAAACTCTCGAGATGTCATGTGCTTTTGGTTCTCCGAAAATGACAATAATCTATTAAAGGCTTCTACATTCACTTCGTGTATTATAAACTATCTGGAAGAAAACTGCGTAACTCTACCAAAAACTCCTATTGTCATGTACTCTGATGGCTGCGGTTACCAAAACCGCAACAATGTACTGGCTAATGCGTTGCTAAATTTCGCAATTAACCATAAAATTACAATCTTCCAAAAGTACCTCGAACCGGGCCATAATCAAATGGAGTGTGACTCGGTTCACAGTGTTATTGAAAGACAACTGAGATACAGAGAAATTCATTTGCCTAGTGATTATGTATCGGTAACAAAAGAAGCTCGAAAAACTCCGGCTCCATATGGAACTAAAATATTGGAATACTCATTGTTCAAGGATTACTGCTCCTCCCAGCATTTGAGGTACTCTTCAATAAGACCAGGAAGAAAACCTACTGACCCAGTCATTAACGATATTAAATGTATTAGATATAATCCGAATGGCACAATTGAAGTGAAACTCGATTTCAATGAAGATTACATTCAGCTGCCTTGCAGACCCAAAGTTATGCCTCCTATTTCAAGTTACCCCCAACTATTACAAGGCCTTCCAAAAATTAAGGTAGAAAAGTGGCATCACCTGCAGGAACTCAAATCTGTACTCCCAAAAGACACTCATTTTGCATTTTATGATGGTATTTTACATGATTGAAGATTTAATGAAATTCCATTTTTTTTTGTGTATATTGTATGATACATAAAAAAGATGTTTAATGCTACTAAAGCACAAATTTAATATTTTATTAGTTTTAAGTTATGAAAATGCCTGTCATATAGGCTGTGTTCACAAATCCATCGACGTTGCCGCGTTGTTGTCTGAAGTCAGTGGCCTTTCCTGGAGGTGCAGTGCCTGTGTATCACGATTTATCTCAGTGGATCATCCCAGCCTCAAGACGCTTGTCGAGGATCAGGTTCAGACGGCGCTCACCTCTCTTACCACTGCTTTCGATGGCCTGAAAGCTGATCTGACTTCTGTCATTTCTGAAAAGCTGAGTTCTCTGAGTGCTGGTTTACCTGCCCCAACTCAGATTCCTAGTAGTTATTCAACGGTTGTCAGAAATAACACTCAGCCGGCTATACTTGTTGTGCCTAAGAATCAGGCGCAAAGTGCTGATAAGACTAAACAGGATGTGGCTAAGCAAATCGATCCAGCTGAGTCAAATCTACATTTGACAAGAGTAAAATCGACTAACAATGGGTCAATTTTGGTTGGATGCAGAAACTCTGTTGAAAATACTAAATTTAAACATTTGGCTGAACAAAAACTATCCGACTTATATGAAGTAAGAGAACTACATGGAATTTACCCAAGAGTGAGTATTGTTTGCTTCTCTGAACATTACAATGAAGAAAATCTGCTTGCGATTTTAAAAAAATTAAATACTGATATTTTTCGGTCGGACTCTATCTGTGAGATAATTAAGATCGGTAAAACTAAAAAGAATGAAAGAGTTTTTCATGCTTTGTTGCAGCTTGATCGCGACACATATGAGCGGATGACGCGGGTTGGTAATGTATTTGTGGGTTATAATGCATGTGCTGTTTTTGATGGGGTTGAGGTTGGCCGTTGCTATAACTGTATTGAATTTAATCACTCATCTAGAAATTGTTCAAAGCCTCACTGCTGCCCTAGATGTGGTGGGGACCATCTCGTTAAAGACTGTCAGTCCCAAGTGTTATGTATCCCATCCAGGGTTTTCCTCAATCCAGGTTACTTGAGGAATTTAATTACGGATCTCTCAGTGATCGCCGTGATTACCATCTTTTGATTACTTTGTTTAAATTATTAAACAATCAGTTGGATTGTATGGACATTTTGACGAAGCTTAACTTCAACGTGCCGCGCTTAGGTTCACGGCAAAACATAACATTCTATTTACCATGTCCAAGGACAAATATTTTGAAGTTTTCTCCTATTTTTAAAATGTGTGACAAATACAATAAACACAATGAATTGGATTTCTTTAATTGCTCGATAAACATAGTTAAAAAGCTGGTGCCTCACTAAACTGATTTTCAATTATATCATACGGTTTGCATATTTTTTTTGTTTATTGTAAGACTAAATAAGTTTTCAAATTTGTAATATAATGTAATGTAATGTAAATTTATCTTATCTTAAGTTCAATTAAGATTATGTATCTTTATGCCCTGCCTTGTAGTTGGGAAATGTTCCTGTAAGGCAGGTAAAGTAAATAAATAAATAAATAAATAAATAAATAAATAAAAAATGATTTATCTAAGTTTCTCATTTAAGTAAAAGAGTAGTTTGCTAGATAACCATGCATACTGTGCACATTGCACTTATGCATTCATCCCTAACAAAAGACGTTCATCTCTATTTAAATTATTAGTTTAGTATGTGTATTTGTTTTGAAAATAACATTTATTATTAAAAAAAAAACTTTGTTTTTATTAAGTGACGTTTTCTCCTTTAGTTTCCAACATGTAATAACTCCTAAGAGCTAGAATTTGAAAACATTATATCCTATCTGAAATAAAATCATTAATATTACAAAATTATTATAATGGTTGCCAAAAACCAGTAAATCTAATTTATTTTACATATAATAGTCAAAAACAGGTACAATAAACCATATTTTTACAGTTCCTAGAAGTTTTTTGCCTCTCCCTTAAAAAGCGAATGAACTCACTCAGGAGGTATTGCCAGGTCACCATCGATATGTTGCGCGTCTTGTAAAAAATGGGCCCACTGCGAATGTGCAGGTTGCGATTACAAAACAAAGCAGTATGTATGTGAACTCTGCTTTTAACTTTATTTTTCTGTTTTTTTGTTTGTTGTTCGTTTGGGTAATAAAAATAGATTGTTTTATCTTCCTTTGTATTTATCTAATAAGTAACTTTCCACCCCTTGGACGAGATGGCATAGTATGCCAACTCACCCGAACCGTTCAGTCTGAGATGGCATACCAAAGTGATTTAAAAAAAAATTATAGCCAAATATATTTTAGAGTTAGGGTTCCCCAAATTTTTTATATTCGTCGTCTATGCAAATACCAAGTTTTACCCTGTAAATCGCAAAAATAACTAATTTAAAAAATAATTATGAAATGTATGCCACATTTCCCCTACCTAAAATAACTTTTTTAACCATTGCATTGGGCGGAATTTAAGACAAGAGATCTAGAGATACTTTTTATCTATTTTATACAGGGTGTTCATAATTATTGAAAGATCTGTACAACGGATTTTAAAAAAGCATCGATTCCATTGTAACGTCCACAGTTACATGTTTTCCGGTACGGTAATTTAGTACCCGATTTGGTGCCCAACCTTGCCACATTGAGGGAGATGAGCCTAGGAGCATCCTGTGAGCTTTGGGGCCATTCGAATATATACGTGGAGCCGTCCAATTATAGTGCGAGCGAGAACGAAACTGTAATGGGCTTCACTTATATTGATGATAGCCTCAGACTTTCAACCTTTTTCTATAGTTAAAGATAGTAGTTTTAGAAAGTTTGTGAGTTTGCTAGACCCAAGATATGTGCTTCCATGTTCAGACACTTTAAAAAACAAATTTTTACATGACATGTAAAATCAGGCGCTGACAAACTTAAACATAATTCTAAATAAAATTAAATATGTAGGTATTACAACTGACATTTGGACCTCTTCAGCTAATGACTCTTATATTTGTGTGTCTTGTCATTTTATTAATGAATATTTTGAAATTAAAAGAGCCATTTTAACGACAAAAGAGTTGAGTAATAATCATACAGCCGAAAATATTGCAGATTACCTTAACAACATTTTTGAAGAATTTAAAATTTCTGATAAAATAACTTGTATTGTAACTGATAATGCTGCAAATATGGTGGAATGCTGTGAGTTATTACGAAAAAAACATTTACCGTGTTTTGCTCACACATTAAATCTAGCTGTACAAGATAATTTTAAAAAACCAGCAATTACGGAAATCATTAAAAAATGTAAAGAAATTGTAACTTATTTTAAATCGAGTTGTATTGCTAACGAGACATATAAGGAGGAGCAGATACAGATTTGGAAGGGTACAGCAAACGAGGGAAAAACGCCATACAAATTGCTGCAAGAGGTTCCCACACGATGGAACAGTTTATACTACATGGTTCAGAGATTATTACTAACAGCAGATGCAGTAAATAATACTTTACTGAAACAAAGAAATGCACCTCTGCCATTGTCAGTTGATGATATCAGCGCATTAAAAGATTTTGAGAAGGCCCTTTTTATTTTTGAGGATGCTACAGAAAAGATTTCTGGTCAAAAATATGTAACTGTTTCATTAATAATCCCTGTGGCATATGGTATCTACAATTATTTGTCGTCTGAAATAATGAATACTGAAATTGGTAGAGAATTTTGTTTTGGTTTAATCGAGTCAGTGAGGAAACGTTTATTTAATTTTGAAACGAGAACAATTCCCAGAATTACCACCATATTGGATGCAAGATTTAAAAAAGAAGGATTTCGAATCCCCGAGAATGCCAATCAAGCGGCTGACATAATGGAACAGGAAATGACCAACTTTATTTTGAAAATTTAAAAATAATGAAGAAAATAATACACAGGATAATCCTTCCACTAGGACAGGACCAAGTTCCAGTATCATATTTGGATTTTTAAACAAAAAGATTACAGAAAAGTCGAGAAATGTTAGAGCTGATGCTATTATTTTGAAGAGGCAGTACCTTGAAAGACCTAATATATCAGGAGAGACTGATCCTTTGTTATTTTGGAAGGTTAATATTACTATTAAGTAATTAGGAAAAAATATTTTAAAGGTGTAATTCAAATTGCAGGTGAATGGGAGAGAACTTGAACCAATGCAAGATTTAGTAAAAAAATACTTTTGCATCCCGGGATCTTCGGCTGAATCAGAAAGAAACTTTAGTGCAGCGGGGTTAGTGTTAAATGACCGAAGATCGAGGCTGAAATCAAAATATGTTGATCAATTAATTTTTTTAAACAAAAATTCTTGGTTGTTATCCTAATTTATGTTCTCTTTGTTTACAAACCAAAAAAATAGGAACGGGAAGGACATGCCATAGAAAATAAAATTAATCGTAAAGCATTAATGTAATTTTATTGTAAAGATCACGGAGGTATCACTCAGATACTCCGTGACAGGAGCACACCTTATCACACATTCTTTCTCCCAGAAGAAAGAATGCTCAACGTCATCATCAGGGGGATTGACAGAGGCATCCCGATTGAACCTGTCAACGCTGATCTCGAGAGCCTAGGTTTTTCTCCCGCCCAAATCTACAGGCTCCGTCTGGGAGCCGCCAAAACTGAATGCCCGCTCATAAAAGTGCTCCTACCCCAAAAGGAGATCCATATCTATCAAGTCCAGTACCTCACACACATGCGCGTTTCCATTGAAACGCAAAACCCCTCCAACAAGCGACACATCAATCAGTGTCACAAATGTCAAAAATTTGGCGACTTAGCGGTGAGATGCTTCGCCACTCCTGCGTGTCACAGATGCGCGGGCGAGCATCTCTACACTGAGTGCGCAAAATCCATTGACCTTCCGGCAAAATGCATAAACTGCGGTGGCGCACATCCTGCCAACTACAGTTGATGCCCCCAAAACCCCCGCAATCTCCAAAAACTCCAAAAAAGCTACCCAGCTACCCCCTCCCCCCCCCCCCCCCCCCCAAAAAAAAAGAACATCTCAGACTGCAAGAAGGTGAATCCAAACACCTCTTACTCCAAGCCAAAAAACCCCCAAAAACCCCGAAAACACTATCATCCAGAAACACTCTTGACAGGAGCGGCAAACAGTCAGCTGTTTAGTTTGCTCCTGTTAGACCCCAAAGTGCTGATGAAGAGATTCTCCATTCTCACCTCAGCGCTACAAAATAACCCCGCCCTGCTAACATTGCTTCAGCAATGAAAGCCAACAACAACACTAAACAATAGAAACACTAAAAACACTCAAAAGCAACATACAGCTCCAAACCACAGTAAAAAATAGAGCTACCTACCCCTCTACGCCTACCATCTAGTGAACGGAGCTCTTGAAATTTGCTCACTCGATTAATTTCGAGTGGAAAAGTTTCGAGAGCTGGAACCGAACAAACAAAAGTCAGCAACGCAACGCAACGTAACGATCTAGTGAAAGTGAGTTATAGGTATGATACCTAACTCAGACGGTGAGTTTTAGTCAGTTGGCTCGTCTACCTTCGTAGGCGAAACTTACACTCTGTAAGTTGACATTGGTCTGGTTTTTTTCCGCAATGTTGCTAACATGACACTACCTGACCCCCGCGAGGGTCAGGTGTCTGTAAGCAGATTTCTCATCGTGTGTCCAAAAAAAAAAAAAGAAATATCAGTTGTATTTTGAATAGAAGCGTCGGCATCTCCTAATTACTTTTTACATTATAAAATGGAATAAAATACTTTTTAATATAAACGTGTCTTTATTAAAAGAGGCATCGTTACATAGCAGCGGCGGGATATTGCTCACGATATCCGTTCGAGATTGTGTGTTACTTTTATTATCGGACCTTGATACGCTGACGTGCGTGATGGTACTGATTGTAGTATACAGGGTGTGCCAAGTTGAAGTCAACTTTAATCTAGTGTCGTGTGGTTAGTTTGACATTATGGGCAAACGAAAAGATACTAAACGTAGCCTACGCAGTTCAACTTCAGCTTCAACTACATGTAATAGTTCAGACAGTAATGCAGCAGGTCGTTATAAACGAAAATGCAAAAGATCGAAAAGAACACAGAAATAATTACGAAAATGTTGTTCGATCTGCTCGAGAAAATACACCCAATAGAACATCACAACCAGCCCTTGGTGACTCTATTGTAGAGCCGACTGCAATCGTAGTTGTACACGAAAAGTAGTAGTTCTACAGTATTCAACGACAGGGAAAGAGAAATAGTTAAGATTCTTGAAGATCTGGTGATACAACTCCTAAATAAAGACAATAAACTCCACATGTTACGATTTTAGGGCTGACGGTATTCCGGAATTTAGTCCAGGTAAGCAAAATATGAGTTGTGCTCGATGGATAGATAAAATAGAACAACTGGCAGCTATTAATAAATGGAATTATTAAAGAAAACACTATTTGATGTCTTTTATTTTCACTACATTTTGTCAACACGGCACGTGTTTCACCGTAACAGCGGCGTCATCAGATGTAAGGTATAAACAATGATAACTTAATGTATATGTCTCGTACGTGTGTGTCTAGTGAAAATCAAAAACATCAAAAGTGAAGTGCAAAAGTTAAGGCTGAAAATATAAGATTATTAATAAATGGGATGAGGTAACAATGATTTATCATATGCAGAGTAGATTAAGGGGATTAGCCTAAACATGGTACCATAACCTAGATTCATTTAACCATACTTGGTCAGAGTGAAAGCAAATTCTTATCAATGCGTTCCATTATCATCAAGATTTTCAATCTGTTGTAAAAGCATTAATAAAACGACATAAATTACCAAATGAAAGAGGAGAATATTTTTTTGGAAAAATGCAACTTTTACGCCAATACGAAATATTTGGTAAAAATGCAGTTGCTATGATTATTGATGGTATAGAGGATCGTTCTATACAAGCAGGGGCAAAAGCAGGTCGATACGATCAACCCGAACATTTATATAGAGAATATTGCTTTGTCGGACGAAGTTATTTATAAACTTACCACTTACAGAGAGCCGGAAGAGAATCGTAGCGAGTTCGGAAAAAGAACAACTAGTTTACCCAAGCGTGATTTTAAGCCAGAAACTAGTAGAAAACTTCAAAGAAATAAATGTTATAACTGCAATGAATTTGGACAATATCAATGCGACTGCAATGAAACAAGGAAAGAGTGTTCTTTGTGTAAAGGACTTGGATATTTACTAACTGAATATAGGAGAAACCCGAACAAGTCCGTCAGTTTAAAAAAAATCAAAATCAATTCGTTTCGACGTGGAACAGTTGGTTGTTTGGGGATTTCTCTGTATACCTGACGTAGGAACTAGTGAGAATTCTCAGGTATCGATAAATATATTATGTTAAAAATTTGAGAAATTGTACTGTAAATAATATACATATAGGTATACGAGGGCAGATCAATCCGGATATTGGTGAGCAGAACACGACTACACTGCTCAACACGCTTATCATGATTGTTTTGCACAAAATATTAGTTAATTAGAATATATAACAGATGTTGATGAGATAAATAAAGAATGAATTTGTATTACAAAAGCAAAAATCACAAAACAAAAAAAGGAACGAATGTGTTTTTGTGAATATATTGCTGCTGTATGGCGCAAGTCTAGCTGTAGTAGTGTAGCTTTCTACTTTATCAAATGGAAATTGTTTTGAAGTACGATAAACCTGTGACGTACAGGCCTTATCATCTTTCATTACAAGAATGCCAGATATTTCAAAGACCGTTCCGAATTACTCGAGTTCGTAGTTTCTGACGATATTAAGCGCTGGCTTACCTTCCAAAACGATAAAAAACAAGTAACTGCTCTTACGTTATATAGCTTAGTAGCATGGCGTGCACAGTGTAAACACGTGAACGCCGTGGTCTCTGCAAAAGTAAAGTTCTTTAAGTGAAATAGGGTTTTATTGCATTAAACTACTACTCACTTATAAAATTTGTATTAGTGATTGTTCTGGTGAAATAATTTACCTCCTAAATACGCGGTACAAGGGCAAACTCATCATCAAGCCAAGGAACATTGGACCTTGCAGCCAAAATGGCGGAGCTGGGATCAAAACTCCAGCAAGGCCTCGATCAACTGCGAGGGGAACACGTTGCACTAAGGAATACCGATTGTACTGGTCAAAATATGACTTATTTCGAAGCAAAACTCAATAGTTTTGAGGCAAACATCAAGAAGGAGATGGCGTCATTACATATTGACATTAAATCTCTTCATAAAGACATCTACAATAACAAATGTCAAATAGAAGACCTCCAAAAATTAAATAACCACAAAAAACTTATGTTCCGCGGCATTCTTATGGAAAATCAGAATAACCTTCGAGATCAATTAATAGGGTTTATTCAAACGCATCTACGTATCGAAATAACAAAAATTTACATTAACTGCTGCTACCGGTTTAAAAAAAACGTCGGAAATAAACAACAGGCAGATAAGCGAAACGGGCCGACCCAAATTCAGTCTGTGATAGTACAATTTGTCACCCAGTGGCGACGCGAAAAAACTCTTAAAAGATAGTAAGTTTTAGTGTGTGAAGTGCTAAATAATGCTCAACATGAGCTTTACCTAAAAGTGCGTGAAAAATTTAAAAATCAAGCATCGACAAATCGAGGTAACATATTTATATTTTTCAATAACAAAAAACTTAAAATCATGAATGAAACTGATTTGCAAAAACTAATATAGGTCAAGTACAGCAGAGCGGCGAAAATATGTATTATAAACCGGCTCACAGCTTTAAACAAATTGGGGTAACTTAGTATAAGGATTTTTCTTTATTTGTTGTTTCTTGAACTTTTATTTAATTCTTGCGTGCGATAGACGTTTAATTGTTTGGTGGAATCAGCTAGTTTATTTTCATAAGTTTATATAACATAACAGAAACTTTAAAATGAATTAAAATATTAACTGTAGGAACAATGTCTAATCACAACATAAAATTTGCGCAAATAAACATACGTTCTCTAGTGTCTAGCTTAGAAGAGCTTAAACAATTTATATTAGCCCAAAATTTTGACATCGTTGGGATATCCGAAACATGGTTATGCGGAAGTATAAATAAAAATGATGTCAGGATAGAGGGATATAGTTTTGTTAGGCAGGATAGGGTGGGGATAGGTGGTGGTTATATATAAAAAATTGTTATAAATATGCAGTGATTAGGAATGAACATTCAGAAACTGAACAGGTTTGGGTAAAGCTATTTTTCCAAAAGATAAGTTTTATTTTTGGATGTGTTTACAGGCCCTCCTACAAACTTTCGGACTTCGTACTGAATTTTGACAATGTCTTAACATCGATAACCCCTCTGTGCGATAGACTCTGTTGTGGTGGAGATTTTAATATTGATTATATGAATCTATTTTCAAAGGATGTGATAGATTTTAATTTATTACTGGAAAGTGTGGGTCTCACGCAAACAATCACTAATCCAACCCGAATCACTGACAAATCATGTACCCTTATTGATCTTATGCTGATATCGATCTTTCGCTAATAAACAGTGAAACTTTGCCAGCACCGCGCTTGTCTGACCATGAATTTATTTTTTGTGAACTCTCATTACTGACGGATAAAAAACAAATTAAATATCTGAAAGTTAGGGATATAAAAAATATAGATCTGCAACAATTTGCATATGATTTACAGTCAATTCCGTGGCGGAACATTTTTGATATCCAAACTATTAACGACAAAGTAAAATTTGTCAACGAAAACCTAAATATACTAATAGATTTACATGCTCCACTAAAAAAGGTGAGGATCACAAAGGACTATCAACCGTAGATAGAAAATGTTAAGGACTTGATTAAGCTCCTAAATAAGGCATTGAGTCGGTATAAAAAAACCAAAACAGATGCGGATAGGGATCATTAGAAATCACTTCGCAATTTGACAACGGTAACCATTAAAAACTAAAGAAAGCATATCTTAACACTGTGGCGGAATAAAAAAAAATAGAGCGGAGATATCAGAGTCATTGAGGAAACCAGACGAAATTAATGACTTCTTTATGAACTCAATACCTCAAGCTCCGGTTGACTCAAGGGGTCTGATTGAATATTACACAAGGAATATTAAATATATAGTAAAATATTTTCTTAAATTTTCCAATACCCTGAAGTAGATGTATTGACGGGTTAAATATGCGTATTATAAATCTCGGTTGTGCCATTATCCTCTCATATCTGACACATATCATTAATTTTTGTCTGGAAAATTCGGTCTACCAAAAATAAACGATCCCCAAGAATTCAAAGACTTAAGACCAATAAGTGTTTTGCCATGTCTCTCTAAACTTCTGGAAAAGATCATCAATAGCCAAGATCATCAATAGCCAACTCTGCGAACATGTCGAGCAAAACAGAATTTTGCCAGAGACACAATCGGGTTTTAGATGTAATCACGGGTGCTCCACCGCTAGTGATTTAGTGATTGTTTATTCTTACATTTGCAAGTGTTTTTTTAAATAATTAGGTAAGTGTATTTTTATAACATTACAACAACGTGCTGTTTCCCAATCATAAGTAAATATTTTTTCACCGCTAAACTATAAAACGTACACTGTTGTTCATATATGTTTTGTTTAATATTGCCTTTTTATTCAAGTAATATGTTGTTTATTATATTAAGTTGAACCTATATTAATATATTATGTCACGAAATATATAACACAATGACAACAGAAAATAAATTTTCCTTTTAGAAATAAAAAAAAATGCCACCAAAGAGCGATTTATGGAAATATTTTCATAAAGAGAAAGATAAAAGTTTGTCTTTTTTGCGCGAAAAAAATAAAAACTTCAGGAAACACATCGAATCTGAGATGCCATTTAAATTCCATGCACAAAGAAGTTTTGCAGAAACCATTGTTAGATACCTCAACAGACAATAATAATCCCACTCCTACTACTAGTAGAACCACAAGAGAATCAAAAAATGTAGAAAATGTTAAGGACGACTTGGATGATGCAGATACAGCCTGTGTACAGGACGAGGAAGCTTTAGAGGAAACTTATGACGCTTTGTCTAGTCCAGGGTCTAGTCAGTCTTCTTGTTTACCCTTCAAACGACAAAAGACAATGAATTAAAGCTTTTCATTTTTAAAATCTTATGCAACTGGTGGCCGAGAGTACACCAAAATAATAAACGCAGTGTTGTTTATGATATGCCGCGATTATCAGCCTTTAAGTATCGTGGAAAATGAGGGATTTATCCAACTATTACACACAACGTGCCCACAATATAAAATACCATCGAGAAAGACGATTAGCGCCTTAATTGATAAAAAATATGAAGCAATTAGCAATCTGTTTCGAGAAAAAGTTGAAAACGTCGATAATGTAACATTGACTTGCGATATCTGGACGGAAACTATGCGGTCTAAAAGCTTTCTTGGTGTTACAGATCATTTTTTAGATGGCACTGAAGTTGTTGATGCGACTTTAGGAATATACGAATTGAGTGAACGCCATACGGGCGAATATATTGCCGAATGTCTAAAAAATATTTGTCAAGAATGGAATATTAACGATGAAAAAATTACTTGCGTCGTAACTGATGGAGGCGCTAACATGGACAAGGCGATAGACGTGACATTTGGCAAGCGAAAACATATTATTTGTTTCGCACACTTACTTAATTTGACTGTTACAAAGGCGTTGGAACAGGTGGCTGAATTATCAGAAATTATAACAAAAGTAAAAAACATTGTAAGGTGGTTCAAGCAAAGTGTGGTGGCTAGTGATTTATTACAAAAAGCTCAACACGATCAAAACCAACAACCACAGTTGACACTGAAACAAGATGTTCCAACACGTGGAATTCGACCTATTATATGTTAGAGAGATTCCTAAAATTGCGTCCACATGTAAATAGCATAATTAATACAAATATTTCAGCACCGTCTATGCTCTCTGCAAGAGAAATTCGGGAACTACAAGTGACTGTAGATTTACTACGACCCTTCGAATATGCTTCTTCTTCTTCTGGTGCTTTATCCTCGGCGGATGTTAGCTATCATCAACACAATTTGAGCCCTGTTAACGGCCCGTCTAAATAAAGTGGTTGTATTGACTCCAAACCATTCCCTAAGGTTCTTGAGCCAAGAGGTACGCCTGCTACAAAAGAAATATCTGGATCAAAATATACGACTGGCAGTATAATTATGCCTCTTGTACGAAATCTTAGATTGTGTGTCGAAAACGCTGAAATTGGAGACCTTGAACTTGAGCCTGCGACAAATTTGAAACTATACCTTTTAAGGGAACTTGACAAAAGAATGGGCATAGTGGACCAAATAACAATATTGACAGCTGCAACAATAATTGATCCTCGACTTAAAAAGATCTACTTCACTAATCCTATTTATTGTGCGAGAGCTGTAGAATATATTAATAGTATGACTATGACTAAGAGGCAAGAAGAAAATTTAGAAGAATTAGACATAGGCAAACAAAATACAATGGAGTCAGACAATGATATTGGTAAGTATATTTTTACTTTTATAAAGCAAATGATCGTTTTTAAAGAAAGTACTTTTTTTCAGTCCCTAACCAGTTTAGTTTATGGACAGAACATAAACGAATTATAGCAGAGCAGGTAATGGATATCGATGTTGGGAAAAATGCAGAAATTCAAAGTAGCCAAGCTCAAATGACGCATTATTTAAGGGAAGCTCCCGAACAATTAGAATTAAATCCTATTGTTTGGTGGCAACGAAACTCTTTAAAGTTTCCAAATTTAGCACCAAAAGCTTTAAAACTGTTAAGCGTTTTAGGTACTGAACGTCTATTTTCAAAAGCCGGCGAAACTATGGCCCAGAAACGAAATAGCTTGCAAGGAAAGAAACTTTCTAAGTTACTTTTCTTGCAATCTATTAATAAAAAATTTTGGGGCGGTTATTAATAATTGCCAAAAAAAAAATTATTATAAAATATTATGTTTTAATATTTATTTTTTTGTTTATATTATTTTAAATATTATTTGTTACTTAGTATTTTGACGTTTAATAATTTGTCAATTCTTTCTAATAAAAAGTTTATTTTTATTCTTTATATCTAATTTATTCCTAATCGTAAATATACTTTTTTAAATATCGATGTTTGAACATCGATGTTTTACAACCGATGTTTTTAAGCCATCGATGTTAGCTTTCGATGTTAACATCGATGGTCAATATCGATGTTCCGTTTCGATGTCCCAGCACTATCCACCGCTTTGGCCAATGTGAGTGACGATATTTTTAGAGCTACTGATGCTGGAAAAGTTACGATATTGGCTCTGCTAGATTTTTCAAAAGCATTTGATACCTTAAATCATACGGTTCTACTCTCAATTTTACACTATATAGGTCTGTCCGAGAGTGCGGTGAGGTTTTTTGAGAGTTTTCTATCTGGTAGGTCTCAACGTATCAGAATCGGAGACAGTATGTCCGTGGAGTGACTGATTACCAGTGGCGTACCGCATGGATCAATTCTGTGGCTCCAAGGCAAAACTTGATATGTCAAGTTTTTCCGATTTATCAATTTTAATGTAGATATGTCCGTAATATATGTCTACATATGATGGCAAAAGCTGATATGTTTTATCACTTTCTTAACTGTACGAAACGGTAATGACATATATTGATATGTCTTTATTGTAATAAAAATGTTAAGGCAAATCGTGATAAGTCGGTTTATCAAGTTTTGGCCTGGTAATTTAGCACGTAGGCTGCGCGTCTACAGGCTAGGCCAGAACTTGATATGTCGTCTAAAATTCAAGTTTCGACAAGAGTTTTTGACATTCGGCTGGCAATATTAACGTGATATGGATGTATTTTAGTGGTTATGTTTATTGGGAGCCGAAAAAGCCTGTAATAAAAGTAGTAATTATTATTTAAATATATTTTTTGCAATTGTTTAGAGTTACTTGTTCGGTATGAGTAGCAGGAGTAAAAAAATAGTGCAGCTTGCAATAATTGAAAGTACCTCGTTAAAAAATATTGAACAGGATCTTAGCAATGATGCTGATAAGAATGAAGGTAAGTTTACAACTTTTTTAGTTCATTAATCTACGTAACAAAGTGAACTGTATTATTAGTAAATATAATACTTTTTCTTTTTTCTAAACCATATTATAATAATTATTATAGTTCTTGATTTTTGGTTTTTTGGTAATACCTATATTAATAGGGAGATATTTGTGATTTTTTTAATATATACCACGTTCAATCTATAAAAAACCACAAGACTATTTGACTAATAATTGTATTATTAGTATTTATAATAAATTTGTTTAAAAATTCTCTGCAGTAATCTGATCAATGCTTTTAATACACCTTAGTGTTTTTATAAAGTGGTGTAAAATGCAGGGTGAAAAATACCTGCGCGGAAGGTGTTAAAAGCTAGCAATCGTTTGTACATCGTGTTCATGTGTTTGCCTTGTTAGAAAATATAACGTCTATAATAATATACTATATAGAGCCAGTTCCACTGATGTTGGAAAATTATATCGAAGATAGCGACGACTCCATAGCTGATAAAAACTTCGTGCCAAACTTTGAAGAAGCCGATGAATTTTCTGATGATAATGATTCCCATTCGAGTCCTCATAAATTATCGAAACGTCGACGTGTCGTGGAAGATATTGCAGATCTGCCAGACGCAGATGAAGTAGATAAATCTGACCAAACCAATAACGACGCTTTATTAGCTGTTGTCGAAGGTAATAATATAGCATTTTATTCCTGATATTATAGATAATTTTGACGATTTTTTAGGCCATAATCCAGTTAATAGAAAACAGCAAAGAGATCTTAAAATTCATGGACTGGAATATGTGACTAGGAAAAAGAAAATAATACCAGCAAAAAAATGTTGCACTATTGAAGATTGTTGCCGAGCTAAATGTCACATATTTTGTCCACCTACAACTCAAGTTGAACTATTTGAAAGTGTCCACACATTAACAAAAGAAGCACAAGAACAGATTATTTTTAGTGGCATTTCAATTAAACAAAAATTAGCGAAACGCAAAGGTCGTTCAAACACGGGAAAACAACATTTTAGGGACATCACAGCATTATATCAAATAAAAATTAACAACGAACCCGTCAAAATATGTAAAAAAATGTTTCAATGTGTTTTTGGGCTTTCGAGAGGAAAATTGGATATTATGGTCACGAAAGTAAAAAAATCTGATGGAACATCGTTGCCTCTGGGAGACATGCGAGGACGTCATGAGCCGAAAAACAAAATGAATAAACAACGTAAAAAAATGAAAGAACATATAGAAAGATATCCGAAGTATGAAAGTCACTACACTCGTCGGGATACCAGTAAAAAATATCTTCCAAGTTACCTAAATGTTAAAAAAATGTATGACGAATACAAACACGATTACAAATTATCCGGCCAATCGGATTGTGGATCATATAGCATGTTTAGCGAAGAGTTTAAAAATACTGGATATAAGTTTAAGCAGCCTAAAACGGATACCTGCAAAACATGCGATTCTTTTGAGCTAACTTTAAAGCAATCCAAGAATAACTTAGAAGAAAAAAACAAAAATCAGATTGATTTTGAAACCCATCAAAAATTAGCTGATCAAGGATATGCACAAAAAAAATTAGACAAAGAGATGTGTCTTCAAACCACAGATAAAACGGTACTCGTGTTTGATCTGCAACAGGTTCTTGCCACGCCTTCCCTGACGGCTAATATTTCATTTTATAAACGTCTTCTGTCTACCTACAACCTGACCATCCGTGATTGTTCAAGAGAAGGTGGCACAGAATGCTACATGTGGCATGAGGCCATCGGCGGAAGAGGATCAGAGCAAATAGCTTCTTGTATGTTTAAAAAACTTCAAAGCCTCCCAGCATCAATATCACATGTTATAACATATTCCGATACTTGTGGGGGGCAAAATCGTAACATAAACATGGCTGTAATGTTCAGCTACGTAGCAGCGTTAAACCAAAATATTTCTACCATTGACCAAAAATTCCTTTTGCCAGGGCATACTCATCTAGAATGTGATGCAGACCATGCACGCATTGAAAGGGCAAAAAAATCATACAATGTCCCTATCATGATCCCTAGAGATTGGTATACGTTTGTAGCCTCTGTAAGAGGCAAGAAGCCTTTTATAGTCGAGAGAATGACTCAAAGCCACTTTTTATCCTTTTCGGATTATTTAACTAACGAACTAGTCAAAAGAAATTTGGACATAGAAAAGAAAAAAGTTAATTGGCTGCAGATCAGATGACTAAGATATGAAAAAGAATTTGGTGTAATTGAATATAAATATTCACTTTTAGAAGAAGAGCCATTCAGCATTTTTGATTTACGTCGCACAAGACCATTGAGATCAAGCACATTGTCAACGTCGTCGTTAAACTTAAGGCCTCCTAAATGCTGCTATAATGGCCCACTTCCAATAAACCCTTTAAAAAAGAGAGACTTGATTAGTTTAATAAATGAAAAACTTATAGATGAAGATTGTCATGATTTTTATAAGAATTTAATTACATCTGAGAAGGCACCTGAGTTAGGATTTGTTGAAGGAGATTCTGATGACGAAAATTAAAGAAATAATAATCTTACATGTTGGTCAACACTATTGTCTCTTTCCAATAAATTTTTTTAATGTTTTGTTTTAGTTTTCCTTGATATGTCTCAACTTACTTGCACAAAGGTAAAGGCAAAACTTGATATGTCAATTTTCCGGCAAAAAACATGTGATATGTCCCAACTTACTTGCACAAAGTTAAAGGCAAAACTTGATATGTCAATTTTCCTGCAAAAAAAATGTTGGAAATCCACCAATTAGTTAAGGGACTTTCTTCTTCTATTGGGTATACCATTATCCCAACAAAAATTTATAGCTGGCAAAAATTTTAGTGCAAAGTTATTCATTAATTTATAATTGTAGACTACTTTAACCAGCTCTCCTGAGAAATTAGCAAAAGTGACATATCAAGTTTTGCCTTAGAGTGACAGAATTATAAGTCCATTGCTGTATGCTATTTATACTTCCAACCCTCAAACTGCGCTTAAATATTGTAATGATCAGTATTACACGCGTATAACTTGCGACAAACTTAATGATGATTTGGAGAGAATAAGATCTCTCTGTCTAAAGCATTCACTGTTCTTGAATCCTAAAAAATGTTGCTTAATGCTATGCGGTCCGAAAAATGATGTCACTAATATATCATACATCAGGATTGAGGCTAATACTTTGGAGATTAGAGATAGTGTACGCAATCTCTGGCTTGTATTTGACAGTTCACTAAGGTTCGACAAACATGACTCAAACTGCATACAACGAGCTTATGTCAGAATAAAGTTAATTTACTCTAATCGTCATGATTTGTCAGTGAAAGTTAAGAGGATGCTGTGCGACTCTCTTGTGCTCTCTGTATTCGACCACGCAGATGTTGTTTATGGTAACTCTTTAACTCAAATGCAGAAAAACCGAATACAGAAAGTTCGGTTTGCTTTTATAGTAGGATTATCACCTATAAAGCTCCCACTTATCTGTTTGAAAAAATTGTATTCCGTTCTCAGGTGCATAATATTAACATCCGCTCAAGAAACCTAATTACGCCGCCTCTGCATAGGACAACGCTGTTTGAGAGAAGTTTTACCTACAATATAGCAAATATGTTCAATTATCTTCCAAACAGTTTAAAGACTATGCATCCTAGCAAGCTTCGCCGTCACATTTTTAAGTATTATTTCAACAAACAAAACAAAAAATATATCTAGACACTAGAATAGCTATTACAATGTTTTTTCCTGCTTTTGTACTAGCAAATTGGACCTGCAAACGTTATTACAGTTTTTAGTTATTTAATTACCTCTTGAAACTAGATGTTATATTGAAACCCATCAGCATTTTGCGCCATAATAAAAACTCGTATATATTAAAATACTATTACGGTTGAGTAGAGCAAAGTGGGCTACCATTCGTGGAAAGCCCATTACTGAACTTCGCTATTTTTTACATTACATAACAATAGCTATTGTAAGTTTTTTATATTTGTTGTAAATATGTAATGGAGAAATAAAGACATCATTATTATTATTATACAAAATACGAAGTACTTGAAGAAAAGCGGATCTTTAACACGAAGACCGACGGATCTTTAACACGAAAGGTCAACGAAACTTTAACACGAAAAATTGACCGATCTTTAACACGAGAGATCAACGGATCGCTATTATTTAAGATCAAGAGACCTTTAATTTTTTTTTAATTATTTTGCTTTTTAGTTAGTCTAAGAACATGTATTTTTTTAAAATGCAGGATGGTCGAGTGTAAATAATGACGCAGAAAGGATATTTGAAACGGTAATATTACAGGTCTAATTCATACCCATTAAAATATCTGTTTATGTTATTTTGCGACTTATGTTAGAGATTTGGATGTCAATATATAAAACTGGCAGTATGAGAGCAATCTGACGTAACAGTTTCGCAATATAAGTGAAACGAAAGTACGATTCTGATAAATTGGCTTTAGCGTCTATTTGTTCTCTTCGGAGATTTAGAGTGTATTTTTTTGCCCAAAAATGCAAACTAATATCTGCAGAAGAGGACTGATCGGTTGCTTCCTTGAAGAAGGGGTGTGTTAGGACATGGTTGAAAACGATACGAGACGCATAAAGGCAATAAAGAATTGATCAATGGTGACACTAAGTACAAGAAGTCGAGACGCATGTTTATATTAGACCATGACGATGCGATAGGGAAAATACGTAATTAGTTCTGTTTGAACTTTTTGACTGATATACAGATTTCCGAATATACGATATTTGCAAATAATTAGATACTTTTTTTTTGTTCGTCCTGACAGGTGTATGAGATTAAAATCTTTATTTTGATTCAAACAAATTAGGAAGCAACAATTTTTAAAAATTCATGAATATTCTTATTTTACTTATTTGCGAATATCAGGCATATAGAAAGAATAACGCTGTGACATAGGTATAGGTTTCCAAATCAATACGTGTTTGGTTGTTTGCAAAATCACTTGATCTTATTAAGAGCGAAAGGGACAGCAGTTTGAATCGAGTGGATGTACGTGATAAAGAGAGTATGTGGTTGGTTAATTTTGTATACAGGTAACGTTTGCAACAGGTTGCGAAGGGATGCAGGATTAAAGTGATCCTAAATGCGATCGCAACGCCAAGGGCTAACGGCCAGGTAGAACGTTATATCCGAGCGATTTTGGGTTCCCTATCAGCGACGGCCGATGACGAGAGGAAGTAGGATCGACATATTGATTCTGTACGTTTCGGAATCAATTCGTCGGTATAAAGCATGGTAAGCATGGTAAGAGCTAATACGAACTTCTTCTTAGACCTAGGAGTAAGGATGACGCATTCCTTACACACGAAATAAGTCACCACGAAAGTGACCATGACCTGGCTGAGATCCGAAAGGGGACAGGGCAAAAGAATGCACAACGAGTGCAAAATGAATTTACGATTCCAAACGGAAGAAGTGTCATAATAATAATTTATTGTTAATAGCAATTGCTAACAATCTTACAAAAAAATCATTAATAACACTGGGGAACAGCAAAAATGTTTCCGAGACCAAAATAGCAAAATCTTACTTATTTTATTATACTAATTAACAATCTGTCTTGCAAAAGGCTCAGTTGGCTCCGGTTTTATAGATCCATCCCAATTATGATAATTTACCTACCTGCCCTTAATATATGGGAAAATTTCACCATTAAATGAGAAATACCTGGATTTATTATAACAGGTGTACTTTATAAGGGGTTTAAATACATATAATATAAATCCTAAATTGTTAGTTAGTTGTATTTCAACCACCAGTTGATCGAGAGCTGTTCGTATTTGAGAAATTAGAGAGTTTTGAGCAACATGTCGCGAGTTTGTGTAAATAAGCCGGATCATTTTTGTTATATATGTGGTGAAATGACTTTTGTGAAACAAAAACGTACGCTTAGCCCTTTAATAAAAAAGGCTTACCACTTGTATTTTGGCTGCAAAGTTGGAGACCAGGATAAAAATTGGGCTCCCCATATCTGCTGCTACAAATGTGCGTCCAACATTCGCGGCTGGCTAAGTGGAAAAAACCGTAAGATGCCCTTCGCTGTTCCTATGATCTGGCGAGAACCGAAAGACCACGTTACTGACTGTTACTTTTGTTTGACACCTCCCATCAAAAAAGGCTTTTCAGAGAAAAAAAGGTCTGCGATACAGTATCCAAATTTACAATCCGCCATACGCCCGGTGCCTCATAGTGACGAGTTGCCTATACCTAATCCACCTCAGGAATATACCCTTCATTCTGATGATGATCAAGAGGATTCAAACGGTAGTGTACCGGAAAATGTCGCCGGCCCATCAACCTCGCAAGACTCCGATTTTGTCTGTGAACTTCCAAGTAAAAAGCCTCACAAAATAAGTCAAAGTGAATTAAGTGACCTTATAAGGGATTTGGAACTGCCCAAGACAAAAGCAGAACTATTGGCCTCTCGATTGCAACAATGGAATTTACTTGAAGATGAAGTAAAAGTTTCTGTGTACCGAAGCCGTCAGAAAAACCTAACACCATTTTTTAACATGGATAACAATTTGGTAGCCTGTAGGGACATTGAGGGATTAATGGCAGCTTTAAATCTGGACTATGATCCAAAAGACTGGAGACTTTTCATTGATTCCTCAAAAGTAAGTCTTAAAGCTGTGTTACTCCATAATGGAAACAAATTGCCTTCAGTCCCAATTGGTCATGCAGTCCATATGAAAGAAACATATAGCAATTTGAAATTGTTACTTGAGACCATACAATATGAAAGATATAAATGGCAAATTTGTGGGGATTTAAAAGTTGTGGCGATCTTGCTTGGAATGCAGCTAGGTTATACCAAATACTGCTGCTTCCTCTGCGAATGGGACAGTCGAGCACGATCGGATCACTACAGAAAGAAAATTTGGCCACCGAGAGAGTCTTTTGAGCCAGGAAAGAAAAATGTGACCAGCGCGCCATTAGTTGCCCCAGAAAAGATTTTACTACCGCCACTTCATATAAAATTGGGACTTATGAAAAATTTTGTGAAGGCAATGGACAAAGAAGGCCGTGCTTTTAGTTATTTAAAAGAAAAGTTCCCTAGAATCAGTGACGCTAAAATTAAAGAGGGAATATTTGTGGGTCCCCAGATTAGGAAACTTTTCGGAGATGCGCAATTCGATTCCATACTTGAAGGCAAGGAAAAAGACGCTTGGGATGCCTTTAAAATGGTTGCAAAAAATTTCTTGGGAAACATAAAAGCAGAAAATTATAAAGACCTGGTTGCCCAACTTCTTTTGTGTTACCAAAACCTAGGGTGTAATATGTCGTTGAAAATTCATTTCCTGGATTCTCATCTGGATTACTTTCCGGAAAATTGTGGTGCTGTAAGTGACGAACACGGTGAGAGGTTCCACCAGGATATTTCGAACATGGAAAGAAGATATCAGGGAAAATGGAACTGTGAGATGTTAGCCGACTACTGCTGGACTATTACGAGAGATGCCCCAGAGGCTGCTTTCAAAAGGCAAGCTAAGAAGCGCAAAATGAGTGTCTAAACTTTGGATTCAATGATAAAAATGTGCTATTTAGTTGCTTTTGTTGAACCAACAATATATTGTTATCTGTATTTTGTATGTCCATTGTATATGCCTAGAATTAAAATTTTGTAACAAATAATTGAGATTTTTTTTTTTGCGAGCCAACTAAAATCTTTAATAGGTATTTTTTAGTTACTTGGGTACAGTTGAATCCAAAAAAATAGGTTTTGTTCAGGAAACAAAAAAAAAGGTAAAATTTGTTTCCCAGTGTAATATACATATCACATAAAAAATCGCATATCATACAAGAATTTAACTGGAATTTCCCCCCTATACATTTTCCCTAGAATAATGTTTGCATTTCCTTACAAATACTGTTATTTCTAGCATTACTTTAACACTAGTAAGTCTATGACATCCCAAAATATATCGCATAGCTTCATTTAGTACGAAGTAGGTAGACAGTTGGTTCGAAGAAAGAACGCTTTGCCAACGATGGTAAAAGTAATAAACTGTTGCCGTACAGCGGTCCATACGTGGTGACCAAAGTACTAGATTATGACAGATACGAAATTGATGATCTTCCGAGCACACGACCAACTCGAAAAAGATATCAAAGCATACGAAATTTATGATCTTCCGAGCACACGACCAGCTTGAAAAAGATATCAAACATCCAGTAGAATATAGGATCATCTCATGCTCTGCACAAATATCCATGGTCGGTTTATCATCTAGAGACATTGCCGTGCCTGCTTTATTGACATAATATAACCCAGGAAAGGCTATACCGACATCGCAATCATCTGATATATCTTCAATCCAAGTTTCGTCAGTATTTGTAATACGCAAATGTTCGATCCAAACGCCATTTAAATGGCTATTAAGCTCGACTTTCGTATCGGGGCGAAATGTTAAAAACCTTTTGTCTATAACATATTTATGATTGCCGAAATAGAACAGTACTCCCTCGTACTGAATTCCATCGGCACTATAATATTTTGTTCGATCGTATTCCAATGAGGCAAACCTTTCATACGGAACTAGTTTAGATAGCTCTTTCCCAGCTCCCGATGTATGTGATGCTATGGCCGGATCGGGACTGTCGGGAAATAGTAACATTTCATGAAACCGCAGTGTAGGAAACGACATGCATTTACCACGTACTAAGTAACGAGTGGGTGCCGAGTAATAAAATAATTTATTCTTGTATATCAAAGTCTTCCGCTTCAATGCGAGGGAACACGTCGTTTTAACAAGCGTGCCATTCATACAAGCCGTTTGTGCGACGGGTATCGACTGAGGTGTGACTTGCACAGTTTCCAGGTATTTTATACTGTAAACCGTGGACCCTTTACACGCGTAAATACAATTCACGCCCGATGTATCAACCCCTTGGGGACAAGTAATCTTTGTAGCTTCCCATCCATTACAAAGAAAGAAGCCATCCCTATCGTCAGGTACGCGACACTCATAATTATCGTCACCCTCTAAGTTCGGTATACAAATGGGATTAATACAACGTAGTCCGCTAAAGGAAGGGTTTGCAGGTGGACAGGTGTCGTGCACGGCAATACCTTCTCGACATTGATAATATTTGGTAACGTCTTTTTCATCGGGCCAAATGTAATTTGGCTCTTGGGTTTCGCATTCAGTCCAGTCACGACAGGAAATTAATTCTAAATCGGGTTTTTGATTTTCGCATATAACCAAAACGGGATCGGTTTCCTTGGCATTGCAGATCCAATAACCATATGGATATATATTTTTACCACTAGTTGTCGTTTTATAAAAACGACTATAGTCGCTTTGTATGAGCGGTATTCGCCCTTGCTTTTCACAATAAGGTTTAGTAACGATTTCGTTATCGTTAACTAATTCGATACTGTTGTCTAAATTAAAGACCATGAAGAGTTGACGCTCGGGTTTGTTCGGGTTTGTTCGCTTTATACATTGAAAGAGGTGACAAGAATTATGATGACGAGGATGCTCCGAAGATAAAACATCCACGGCTACTCTCTTCCGACGTGTCTCCTCGTTTGGAAAATGTCAAATTTAATTGTTGTTCCGATTTAAATTATCAGTCAGACAACGAGGACTGGTCAATCGTAATTAATTGTAAATCGTTTACTGGTAATGGTATGAAAACGATTAAAAAACTTGTGAAAGCCTTCAACGTAAACTTGGATGCGGAAAATATAATTCGAATAAATATTCGCCAATTTTCCAGCATAGTCATTAACACCACCCGTTGTGACCTATCGATGACCCCAAAACCACATAAGACGTTTGAACTAAAACGAGGAGTTCTAACCACTATCGAGACTAATCTAATTCCCAATGAAGATCAGGCCACTATTGTTCGACGAGTAGAACATTTCCTTGAGAAAGGACAAAAAAATGTACCATTGGTAAATAGTGTAGCCGGTTCTGGTCAAACTACCACCTTGAATTTTCTGAAACACAAAAAACTACTTTATTTGGCAACGACAAAAAAACTAGTTGCCGAAGGTCATATCTTTGGAGTGCACGCGCAAACAATTTGTAAATTTCTAATGCTGGCTTTTCATTGGACATTTCGCGAATATGTCGATGTGACGGAAGATCTGACCACCGGTAATAGTTCAGAGAAAATGTTAAATTGTGATCATTTCGACAGCGGTGACGAACACTACGATATTATATTTATCGATGAGGTTTCATTGATTCCGTCTGCACTACTTCGAGAACTAACTCGAGTTGCTAAAAAAATGTGTTCAATTGTTCTGTTAGTGGGCGACGTTAATCAATTATCTGCAATAGGGGCATATGAAAACGATCTCTATAACTGTCTCAGTTACGTCGACCGAGTGCTATTTATCAAACAACATATGCGTTCTCAAGATCCAAAGTTAATCGAATTATTGAGGCAATTTGAAGCTGGTGATTCTATTGACGAATGCCGTTTAATATCGGGATAGCGACATCAATTTAAGTAGCCTTTTCAACTTTGACGGATCATTTAAAGATTTTAAATTCGTTTCCAAGTTGAATACGAACGTGTTACTAATTAATAAGTCACTGATTAAACTTCGAGAAGTGTGCTATTTGAAACGGATACATATTTTGAAAGATGTTACATAAAAGAGTTGGACGAACGACTTAGTGAAAACGATATTACTGTTGCATTACAAGTGGGTGTACCGTACATTTGTCTTGTAGACACGTGTACACCGAAAGGAACGAGATTTCGCTTGATAAAAATAACTCGTAATGTACTTCAACCAAATAGCGGGCTTGTATCATCAGTTGATGTCGTAGACGAATATGACGGTTCAACTTTAACGCTATATCGCAAGTTTCATACATACAATCTATACGGTCGAGAACATGTACGTTTCGGCTTTCCTTTGTTACCGGACTTGGCCGTCTCAACGCATCGTTGTCAAGGTGGTACCTTTAATGGACGGGTGTTTATCGAAATGAATAACTTATCGCGGGCCGAGGGCTATGTATGTTTATCGCGAGCAACTGCCTTGAAAAAGTTACAACTGTTATAGGGATGCCCAGAAATTCAATTTGGGCACGACGTGAGACAATTTAGGCCAGACTATTTGGGGAATATGTTGGTTTTCGATGCCCGGAAATTAATAGTGGGCATCCCACGCCGCCAGATAAGATAAAAGTATCATCGGTGTTAGTTGGCGACCGGAAAAAGGGGGGTTGTGGGCGTCTCGCGTAGTATAAAAGTAGCGACGGTGTTAGTTGCAGACAAAGTTAGTATAAAAGTAGCAACGGCGTTAGTTGCAGTAACAGATACACGTCATTATGGTTTTATTCTTAAATTCCAACCTAAAAATGTTCATCGGCGTCGTTCACAATATTTTTTACGTGTTTAAACATCCCCAAGTGACGAATATAGAAGTTCAGTTCGAAACGGAGACCTTTTCTACACATGAATATTGGACACCTTTGTTGTTTGGACATATTACGCACGAAACGGTTCCGGTACATTTCACTTGGATTCCCACGGATACCTTTGAATATTTGCAATTTAAACTTCGAATAAGCCTTCGAAATGGGACCGTAGCAAACCAACCATTGGACTACCATCCATGAAGAAAATTACATAATTATGGGACCTGGTGATAAAATTAAAGTTCAGCAAAGAATATCCATTCCCGAGCCGTCGCCGCCCAGTTTAAGGAACCGAACCGCCGATATAGGAAACAATTCAAAAGTTAATTTACACAGCAACGTTTCAACGGTCATTGCTCCAAGGAACGGAACGTTAAATTCTAAAGTACCAACTACTACCGGGTGGAATAACCAATGCAGTGGCTCTGCTAGTGGGACTGTGTTTGTTTTCGACTAATATGTTTTAAACTTAATACGTTCGACTAACCGACAGTGTAAAAAAACATAAGAAGGGGGTGCATATTTTATCCTTTATAATAGTTGTGCGTAGGTATTGTAGCATTAGTAACAAACACATAGAACAACGATGAAGTCATACGATTTCGACACATCCGACCCAAGAGACTATTCCTTGCTAGCAGACCGACTAAACTCCTTTAAAGACGATGAGTGGCCAACTTATTCAATTTCGCCCCATATCCTTGCCGAATGTGGATTTTATTACAGTGGATACAAAAACAACCAAGTTAATTGTCATGACATTACTGTAAGAGAATGGGAAGGAAACGAAGACGTTTGGGTCATACACATTAAAGCAAATCCATATTGTGACTTTGTCCTAAAAACTAAAGGTGTTCAGTTTATTCAACAACAATTTAGTCGACCCATTCCACCTTCACTCGACTGGAACCATTCTTGTCGTGGCAGTGCCCAAGATCCGCCGAAACGGGAACCTGAGTGGTATTTTCCGATTCTTTTTTCACACCTTGAAGTTATGTGTAATTGTTACTTAACTTATTATCAAACTCGCTTCAAATGTATATTCTGTAAACGTAATTATCCTCGTTCACGATTAGTGCCTTGTGGGCACAGTACTTGTTGTAGATATTGTAGTCATAAGTTAAGAACTTGTCCTACATGTAAAACTCCCATTACCTTTAAAATAAATTCACTGATAAATGTTTAGTTTGACAATTTTTTCTCCGTGTCTATATAATTGAAATACATATTATTTTTCTACAATATTATTAATCGCTATTGAAGGAATAATATAAATGAAGATAGTACATTTACATTAATTATAACTTGTATCATATTTGTTGCTAATGTTTTATGTGAATATTTTAAAAGTTTAAATAAACAGTGCTTATGAGAATTATAATAAAACAAAGTTACATTTATTAATTCTTTTATTTCTGTAGTGACTTAACGGCTATAAATTTTTTGGCACTTTTATAGTTATTACCTAAATCATAGTTGACTGTATCTTGTGTAGCATACAGTGTTATAACGATATAGGATATTGTTTATAATTTTCGGATTATCGGCATAACTCCTTTCACACAAGATAAAGTCAACTGATGATTGATATACAAGGTTTCAGAACAGTTGGTAAATTTCGACCAAAATATGTCACTACCTTTTCCATTATTAACGATCTGACAGATAAGGCCGACATCGTTTACGTCAAAGGTTATGAAAAAGCAACAGTTTGAAGAAAATGTTCAAATAAAAACCATTCATTGAATTAGGAGAACCACCAACGCTTACGAAATATTATTCCAGAAGTTTTTATCATACAAAAGAATTGTGCAGGCGTTCCCCATTCAATGTATATTTTTTTATATGAACATTTTATTATGAAATAAAATTTAATAAAACGACCGTTATCCTTTTTTACATACAGGCGATATTGTAATACAAACAAACCTTTCAAACAAAAATAAAAAAACAAACGTGAAAATTATAAGCGGTCGAAATGCTGTCCCTTACAGTTTTCATCGCCCTTCTATTTTGGGGATTTATTCTAATTCAAATATGCTATTTTGTAGATACACGAATTGTATCCAATATAGCGCACGTTTCTTATACACCGGGCCATATTCCCAGTTCCGATGTAGATTATATTCTCGCACTGTTTAATTTACAAAAAAAATGTGCAAGTTTTATCAATTTATTTTACTCGCAAATTTCACACCTTTAATTTTTTAATGTGTGATACAATATGAGATACCGGCGTCGATTTGGTTAATATACACCAACACCTCATAATGAAACACGCTTGTAATACGGGAAAAAAATATACGCTTTAAACAAGAAATATTTATTGAACTTTTTATCCAAATATAAATTAATAAAATTATACTGACATAACCTAATTATCATTCGGGTTATCTGAGGGACTGTCAAAGAGCAATGTAAAACAAGTGGGACACTGGGTGGCTAAGGTATCATACAGGTGTTGTTTCTCTATAGACGAAACTATTTCAAAATCGTCCTTGCCAAACGTCTCTAAAAATCGATGAAGGTGGTGTCGGACAACTTGAACAAAAAAGGTATTGATAAAAATGCCGGGCGTTACATTTGCGTCTTAAGCTGGTCAATGCCCCATCTAGTCGCTTCTGTAACCGCTCTATATTGCGCTCTCTGTCTTTGCCAGGAAGGTAAAGTGCCGATAATTCTTTGGATCTTTCATATGGTTGAACAACATTATAGTCATAGTGGATTTCTCTCGTCCCCAGCCGGTCAATAAATCGTTCACATCCAAATAGGCCAGCAGTTTTTCAAATAGGTGGAATTGTTGCGGTTGGTAAAGACAATCTGTCGGCCAGTGTCTTCGTTGAAGTATTAATTTATTTGCTTGTTCAGGTTCGACCAATTTTAACATGTCGTGCACGGCTTGCCCACACGCCGCACCATGTCGAATGTGATAGAGACTCAAACAAAATGTTGGGGTGAAAATATCTTTAAGTCAACGATCTTGAACACGTCGTTAAAACAGGCTGTGGAGCTGGATGACGTCATGAAATTTATATAAACCATTCGAACAGGACAACTTGAAAATAAGAAAACTGTGGTCGACAACTTGAAAATAAAAACGCTGTGGTCTACAACGTGAGTACAGGAAACTGTGGTCTACAACTTGAGAATGATAAAATTTGCCCGCAAACATGTCAATTTAAGCGTTTTGGGAGGCCGGCGTTCTGCTGACACTGCTCGCTGTCGAGGAACTCTGCTAACGAATTAGTTGGTGCGGCCATATAGAGGAAAGTCGCCTATTTTCGGGTAGTTTCCTAATTTCGGATAGCAAGGTATTTCAGAAATTAGACTATACTAAAAAACGAAAACCCCTCCCTGTCGAAGGTAAGTCGTAAAGAAACCTGTAGAGCTGTTAATATTTTGTATTTTGGCATTTCTGTGTAAGATGGCAGCACAATAGTTAAAAATCGTTTTGTAGACTTTTTATTTGTCTTGCTTTAGTTTGTGGTTTTTAAGTGTAAAACAGCATTTTTAAATTCTGATTTTTGGCTACAGGTAAGTTAAAATACTACTTAATAAGAGTGGCTGGTCAAATTTAATCAATTAGTAATATGCAAAACATATCAAGCATCTAAACTAAAAAGTGTGTGGTTGCCTTATTTCGGATAGTCAGGGGTTCCCAATTTCGGGTATCCGAAATTAGGCTGCCAAGAATATCTCGACCGTTACTTCTACCAGTAGATTTATTTTATTTTTTTTATTAAGCAATCGGCAAAATACAAGTGCCAATAATTAGGTAATTGGAATAAAGTAACAAAATATACCTATAATCGGAAATAAGCGAGTAAATATTTATTTTAGGACAAAATGCCAAGAGTCAACACAAAATATAAGAAATGGGATCCTGATCAAATGAAATTGGCTATCAATGCGGTCCGAAGTAAAGAAATGGGGTACCTTAAAGCCTCTAAGCTATTTGCTGTTCCTAAAACAACTTTAGAGGATTACGTTAAACAAACCGATAAAACTCCTGATCAGCTAATTGCAGTTCCGATTGGAAGAAAGCCGATACTTTCTCCTGAATTAGAAGAAGATTTAGTTTCGTATTGCTTGGAAATGGATAGGAGGTTCTACGGAGTCGGTATTCGTGATATTAAAAGACTTGCCTACCAATTAGCCATGAGAAACGGTTTACGTCATCCTTTTTCTCATGAAAGTGGAGCTGCTGGTTAATGGTTAAAAGGGTTCTTCAAACGCCATCCAAATTTAAGTATTAGGAAACCGCAAGGTATCTCAAAAGCGAGACTAAAAGGTTTTACTCCGGAGAACGTTAATAAGTTTTTCGACCTGCTTGAACCAGAAATGGAAAAAATTAATCATAATCCTGCGAGAGTTTTCAACGTTGATGAAAGCGGTATAACAACGGTGCAATCAAAAAATACTCGCGTTATATCTTTGAAAGGAAAGAAGCAAGTCGGGCGGTTACTGCTGCTGAAAGGGGGTCACTGATGACTGTCGTTTTTTGTATGAACGCAACTGGTGGCTTTGTTCCCCCTTTGTTCGTTTTCCCTAGAAAGAATATGAAAGCTGAGTTGTTAGATGGAGCGCCCCCTGGGTCCATCGCGGCATGTCATCCATCTGGTTGGATTCAACAACACATCTTTACCCAATGGCTACAACATTTCATTCACATTTTAGATGTGCAGCCAAATATGGACGCTGTCCACGCCGCTGTGTTAATGGGTAGATGTAATGTATTAAGAATGCTATTGGAACGATTCGGTTTATCAGCCAGGGAGGAGGACATATGGGGAGAAACTCCATTTCAGAAGGCTCGGAGACTGGGTCACAGTAAATGTATGACATGTACACATGAATATTGGACACCTTTATTGTTTGGACATATTACACACGAAACGGTTCCGGTACATTTCACTTGGATTCCCACGGATACCTTTGAATATTTGCAATTTAAACTTCGAATAAGCCTTCGAAATGGGACCGTAGTGCAAACCAACCATTGGACTACCATCCATGAAGAAAATTACATAATTATGGGACCTGGTGATAAAATTAAAGTTCAGCAAAGAATATCCATTCCCGAGCCGTCGCCGCCCAGTTTAAGGAACCGAACCGCCGATATAGGAAACAATTCAGAAGTTAATTTACACAGCAACGTTTCAACGGTCATTGCTCCAAGGAACGGAACGTTAAATTCTAAAGTACCAACTACTACCGCTAAGGGATCGGGTGGAATAACCAATGCAGTGGCTCTGCTAGTGGGACTGTGTTTGTTTTCGACTAATATGTTTTAAAGTTAATACGTTCGACTAACCGACAGTGTAAAAAAACATAAGAAGGGGGTGCATATTTTATCCTTTATAATAGTTGTGCGTAGGTATTGTAGCCTTAGTAACAAACACATAGAACAACGATGAAGTCATACGATTTCGACACATCCGACCCAAGAGACTATTCCTTGCTAGCAGACCGACTAAACTCCTTTAAAGACGATGAGTGGCCAACTTCTTCAATTTCGCCCCATATCCTTGCCGAATGTGGATTTTATTACAGTGGATACAAAGACCAAGTTAATTGTCATGACTGTGACATTACTGTAAGAGAATGGGAAGGAAACGAAGACGTTTGGTTCATACACATTAAAGCAAATCCATATTGTGACTTTGTCCTAAAAACTAAAGGTGTTCAGTTTATTCAACAACAATTTAGTCGACCCATTCCACCTTCACTCGACTGGAACCATTCTTGTCGTGGCAGTGCCCAAGATCCGCCGAAACGGGAACCTGAGTGGTATTTTCCGATTCTTTTTTCACACCTTGAAGTTATGTGTAATTGTTACTTAACTTATTATCAAACTCCCTTCAAATGTATATTCTGTAAACGTAATTATCCTCGTTCACGATTAGTGCCTTGTGGGCACAGTACTTGTTGTAGATATTGTAGTCATAAGTTAAGAACTTGTCCTACAATTTTCTTGAAGTAGTCCATCTCAAAGTGGAGTGAATAAGGAGGTAAAGAAACTCACAGTCTGCTCCACTAGTTTAATAGAAATAAATACTATAAACCAAACATGTTTCGAAGACTTAAGTCTTCATCTTCAGTGGTAAATAAAACATCTACAAAGGGGGTACCTATGACATTGATGCAACTGTAAATAAGAAAAAGAAGTCTAATAAGTTAAGTTTAAAATGAATGAAAGAAAAGAATTGAATCGATGGAGAAGTAAATTATATGGGAGTGAAAAAATTGTGAAAACTCCTTACCTAGTCAAGCAGGAAAAGAAAACGTTTTGAAAATGTAAAAAATTCAATTATAGTAAATAAAGACAGAAAACTAAAATTCATTTTATTGTAAGGTAAAACATAATGAAAAATTATTTTTTAATTTTTTAATTTTTTAATAAGAAAGAAATCCCATTTTTAAAGGGTTTTAATTTTAAATTTAATGTAAAAAAAACCTCGTGCTATGATGAGCTTGATTTCAAAAATGAATGTTAGTTTTTAGGACAAAGTCACAATATGGATTTGCTTTAATGTGTATGAACCAAACGTCTTCGATTCCTTCCCATTCTCTTACAGTAATATCACAGTCATGACAATTAACTTGGTCTTTGTATCCACTGTAATAAAATCCACATTCGGCAAGGATATGGGGCGAAATTGAAGAAGTTGGCCACTCATCGTCTTTAAAGGAGTTTAGTCGGTCTGCTAGCAAGGAATAGTCTCTTGGGTCGGATGTGTCGAAATCGTATGACTTCATCGTTGTTCTATGTGTTTGTTACTAAGGCTACAATACCTACGCACAACTATTATAAAGGATAAAATATGCACCCCCTTCTTATGTTTTTTTACACTGTCGGTTAGTCGAACGTATTAACTTTAAAACATATTAGTCGAAAACAAACACAGTCCCACTAGCAGAGCCACTGCATTGGTTATTCCACCCGATCCCTTAGCGGTAGTACTTTAGAATTTAACGTTCCGTTCCTTGGAGCAATGACCGTTGAAACGTTGCTGTGTAAATTAACTTCTGAATTGTTTCCTATATCGGCGGTTCGGTTTCTTAAACTGGACGGCGACGGCTCGGGAATGGATATTCTTTGATGAACTTTAATTTTATCACCAGGTCCCAAATTATGTAATTTTCTTCATGTCCAATGGTTGGTTTGCACTACGGTCCCATTTCGAAGGCTTATTCGAAGTTTAAATTGCAAATATTCAAAGGTATCCGTGGGAATCCAAGTGAAATGTACCGGAACCGTTTCGTGCGTAATATGTCCAAACAATAAAGGTGTCCAATATTCATATGTAGAAAAGGTCTCCGTTTGGAACTGAACTTCTATATTCGTCACTTGGGGATGTTTAAACACGTAAAAAATATTCTGAACGACGCCGACGAACATTATTAGGTTGGAATTTAAGAATAAAACCATAATGACGTGTATCTGTTACTGCAACTAACACCGTTGCTACTTTTAATTGATTTGTTTTGGGCCAAGTACCTCATACATTTACTGTGACCCAGTCTCCGAGCCTTCTGAAATGGAGTTTCTCCCCATATGTCCTCCTCCCTGGCTGATAAACCGAATCGTTCCAATAGCATTCTTAATACATTACATCTACCCATTAACACAGCGGCGTGGACAGCGTCCATATTTGGCTGCACATCTAAAAGTTCGATTAATTGGACCACTTCATGAATCTGCCATCGATGAAGAATGGCCGCCACAATCAAATATTGCTTTGTTGTTGAACTTCGAAAAATTGTCAATGAATCCTGATGTAGAATTTGCCGGACTGCCTGCAAATTTTGCAACCTTATAGCCAAGTCTAACGGATTAAATCGCACTTGCGAACTTATATAAATATACTGATGAATAAAATTTTTAGTAGAAAACTATCGTTTTCTCGAATGGCTTTAATAAATTTGTCTGTGGTGCTTTATGGTTGAAACTTGTACCATTTTACGACGAACTGGGAAAATGGCAAATTGTCTTTAATCCCGTCGTGACTGCGTTTCGTAGTTCACTGACATTCGAACAGTTTTATTTTTTAGTAAAGTCTCTTAATCCGCAATGCACTGTCACCCAATTAGGTGACGGTATTATTCATATCAGATTGCAATGTGGCATGCTTCTCTTTCCGCTTGTCATAAACCCCTCGGAACCGTGCACCTGCGGCAAAATGACACTGAGTCGACATCCCTTTGCTTGTTATCAGCACCTTGTATACGATCCCCCACAAGGCTGGTGCCGTCGTCACATATTGACCAATTATAGCGAAATTAAATTTCAGTATGTCCCCTATTATTATTTCGAAAATTGTGACGTTTATTCGTTGAAATTTGGATATCTCAACAATACCGAACTAAGTAAATTGCACGTATCTATTACAGCGACTAAACGACAGTTTATAGAGCCGATGAAGAAATTTACTGCCACGACGACTCATGAACAGACGCAGGGTTGCTATGAAAAGGAGCTTCGATTGTTTGCAATATATTACGATTATGATAGTAGGAATGTTGAAGATGGATATGTGGTTGGTGATCATGTAAAGTTTAACATTCACCTGACGACGAAATTTACATGTGAAGTGAAAAAGGAAACACTTAATCAGAAAATTACATTTATTCCAAACAGGCAAATTTGATCGATACCATTTGTCGGTCATAAAATATATTTCGGTTACATACTGTAAAATTTGAAGCTAAAAAATTTACAATTGTTGAAGTGTGCCGTGACGCGCCACCATATCGTTACGAAATTTATTTGGAACTATTGCACGACGTTCCCTTTGATGAAGTCGAAATAAATTTTAAACGACTAGAAAAAAACTTTCATTATACGAATAATCCGATTTATAATGCCAAAATTGTCAATTGTCATGGTAACAAGGGAATGGTGGAATATGCCGATTTTAGCGATCTATTGCGCGAAAACGGCCAACGTGTCGATATAACAATGAATCCCGGTTCGCTGGTTGCCAAAGGGTCACTAGGTTGTATTTCAGAACAATTGGAAACGGCTGAACGAGTATTTCACAAGGGTGTCTATGTCGGCTTGGGCGGTTACGTGCGCTTTAAGCTCCTCAACGAGTTTCCTTGGGATAATTTTCAAAGTTCCGAGACGGGAAACCCCATGCGTATCGATAAAAACACATCGAAAATATTATCAAGTCTCATACCGAATTCCCTATACCAAAAATCTACGGAACATTTTAATTCCACGCAAGGAACGATTAAACTACCCAGTTCCCTTCAAATGATTTTCGAATGGACCAAGTGTTGCGGCAAATCTATAATTTTCAATTATATGGCCGCACCAACTAATTCGTTAGCAGAGTTCCTCGACAGCGAGCAGTGTCAGCAGAACGCCGGCCTCCCAAAACGCTTAAATTGACATGTTTGCGGGCAAATTTTATCATTCTCAAATTGTAGACCACAGTTTCCTGTACTCACGTTGTAGACCACAGCGTTTTTATTTTCAAGTTGTCGATCACAGTTTTCTTATTTTCAAGTTGTCCTGTTCGAATGGTTTATATAAATTTCATTACGTCATCCAGCTCCACAGCCTGTTTTAACGACGTGTTCAAGATCGTTGACTTAAAGATATTTTCACCCCAACATTTTGTTTGAGTCTCTATCACATTCGACATGGTCCGGCGTGTGGGCAAGCCGTGCAGGACATGTTAAAATTGGTCGAACCTGAACAAGCAAATAAATTAATACTTCAACGAAGACACTGGCCGACAGATTGTCTTTACCAACCGCAACAATTCCACCTATTTGAAAAACTGCTGGCCTATTTGGATGTGAACGATTTATTGACCGGCCGGGGACGAGAGAAATCCACTATGACTATAATGTTGTTCAACCATATGAAAGATCCAAAGAATTGGCGGCCACTTTACCTTCCTGGCAAAGACAGAGAGCGCAATATAGAGCGGTTACAGAAGCGACTAGATGGGGCATTGACCAGCTTAAGACGCAAATGTAACGCCCGGCATTTTTATCAATACCTTTTTTGTTCAAGTTGTCCGACACCACCTTCATCGATTTTTAGAGACGTTTGGCAAGGACGATTTTGAAATAGTTTCATCTATAGAGAAACAACACCTGTATGATACCTTAGCCACCCAGTGTCCCACTTGTTTTACATTGCTCTTTGACAGTCCCTCAGATAACCCGAATGATAATTAGGTTATGTCAGTATAATTTTAGTAATTTATATTTGGATAAAAAGTCCAATAAATATTTCTTGTTTAAAGCGTATATTTTTTTTTTCTCGTATTACAAGCGTGTTTCATTATGAGGTGTTGGTGTCTATTAACCAAATCGACGCCGGTATCTCATATTGTATCACACATTAAAAAATTAAAGGTGTGAAATTTGCGAGTAAAATAAATTGATAAAACTTGCACATTTTTTTTGTAAATTAAACAGTGCGAGAATATAATCTACATCGGAACTGGGAATATGGCCCGGTGTATAAGAAACGTGCGCTATATTGGATACAATTCGTGTATCTACAAAATAGCACATTTGAATTAGAATAAATCCCCAAAATAGAAGGGCGATGAAAACTGTAAGGGCATTTCGACCGCTTATAATTTTCACGTTTGTTTTTTTATTTTTGTTTGAAAGGTTTGTTTGTATTACAATATCGCCTGTATGTAAAAAAGGATAACGGTCGTTTTATTAAATTTTATTTCATAATAAAATGTTCATATAAAAAAATATACATTGAATGGGGAACGCCTGCACAATTCTTTTGTATGATAAAAACTTCTGGAATATTATTTCGTAAGCGTTGGTGGTTCTCCTAATTCAATGAATGGTTTTTATTAGAACATTTTCTTCAAACTGTTGCTTTTTCATAACCTTTGACGTAAACGATGTCGGCCTTATCTGTCAGATCGTTAATAATGGAAAAGGTAGTGACATATTTTGGTCGAAATTTACCAACTGTTCTGAAACCTTGTATATCAATCATCAGTTGACTTTATCTTGTGTGAAAGGAGTTATGCCGATAATCCGAAAATTATAAACAACATCCTATATCGTTATAACACTGTATGCTGTAATCTATACCACGAGCATGCTATGTACACAAGATACAGTCAACTATGATTTAGGTAATAACTATAAAAGTGCCAAAAAATTTATAGCCGTTAAGTCACTACAGAAATAAAAGAATTAATAAATGTAACTTTGTTTTATTATAATTCTCATAAGCACTATTTATTTAAACTTTTAAAATATTCACATAAAACATTAGCAACAAATATGATACAAGTTATAATTAATGTAAATATACTATCTTCATTTATATTATTCCTTCAATAGCGATTAATAATATTGTAGAAAAATAATATGTATTTCAATTATATAGACACGGAGAAAAAATTGTCAAACTAAACATTTATCAGTGAATTTATTTTAAAGGTAATGGGAGTTTTACATGTAGGACAAGTAAGGAGGTAAAGAAACTCACAGCCTGCTCCACTAGTTTAATAGAAATAAATACTATAAACCAAACATGTTTCGAAGACTTAAGTCTTCATCTTCAGTGGTAAATAAAACATCTACAAAGGGGGTACCTATGACATTGGTGCAACTGTAAATAAGAAAAAGAAGGAAACTCGTTGAGGAGCTTAAAGCGCACGTAACCGCCCAAGCCGACATAGACACCCTTGTGAAATACTCGTTCAGCCGTTTCCAATTGTTCTGAAATACAACCTAGTGACCCTTTGGCAACCAGCGAACCGGGATTCATTGTTATATCGACATGTTGGCCGTTTTCGCGCAATAGATCGCTAAAATCGGCATATTCCACCATTCCCTTGTTACCATGACAATTGACAATTTTGGCATTATAAATCGGATTATTCGTATAGTGAATTAATACAACGATAATGAAAGTTTTTTTCTAGTCGTTTAAAATCTATTTCGACTTCATCAAAGGGAACGTCGTGCAATAGTTCCAAATAAATTTCGTAACGATATGGTGGCGCGTCACGGCACACTTCAACAATTGTAAATTTTTTAGCTTCAAATTTTAAAGTATGTAACCGAAATATATTTTATGACCGACAAATGGTATCGACCAAATTTGCCTGTTTGGAATAAATGTAATTTTCTGATTAAGTGTTTCCTTTTTCACTTCACATGTAAATTTCGTCGTCAGGTGAATGTTAAACTTTACATGATTACCAACCACATATCCATCTTCAACATTCCTACTATCATAATCGTAATATATTGCAAACAATCGAAGCTCCTTTTCATAGCAACCCTGCGTCTGTTCATGAGTCGTCGTGGCAGTAAATTTCTTAATCGGCTCTATAAACTGTCGTTTAGTCGCTGTAATAGATACGTGCAATTTACTTAGTTCGGTATTGTTGAGATATCCAAATTTCAACGAATAAACGTCACAATTTTCGAAATAATAATAGGGGACATACTGAAATTTAATTTCGCTATAATTGGTCAATATGTGACGACGGCACCAGCCTTGTGGGGGATCGTATACAAGGTGCTGATAACGAGCAAAGGGATGTCGACTCAGTGTCATTTTGCCGCAGGTGCACGGTTCCGAGGGGTTTATGACAAGCGGAAAGAGAAGCATACCACATTGCAATCTGATATGTATAATACCGTCACCTAATTGGGTGACAGTGCATTGCGGATTAAGAGACTTTACTAAAAAATAAAACTGTTCGAATGTCAGTGAACTACGAAACGCAGGATTCATTGACAATTTTTCGAAGTTCAACAACAAAGCAAGATTTGATTGTGGCGGCCATTCTTCATCGATGGCAGATTCATGAAGTGGTCCAATTATTCGAACTTTTAGATGTGCAGCCAAATATGGACCCTGTCCACGCCGCTGTGTTAATGGGTAGATGTAATGTATTAAGAATGCTATTGGAACGATTCGGTTTATCAGCCAGATGGGGAGAAACTCCATTTCAGAAGGCTCGGAGACTGGGTCACAGTAAATGTATGAGGTACTTGGCCCAAAACAAATCAATTAAAAGTAGCAACGGTGTTAGTTGCAGTAACAGATACACGTCATTATGGTTTTATTCTTAAATTCCAACCTAATAATGTTCGTCGGCGTCGTTCAGAATATTTTTTACGTGTTTAAACATCCCCAAGTGACGAATATAGAAGTTCAGTTCGAAACGCATTTGTAAGAGCAAGCTTGCACTTAAATCGTTCATGTCAGGAAGCGTACATTAATGCGTCGACGCGGGACGGAGGGCTCGGCGTGTTTTCCCTCAGAAAGCACGTACCGATGATCCTCACTAACAGAATAAGGAAGCTGGGTTCCTCTCGGGAAGTGGGGACGAATCAAGAGGCACGATTGCCTACTAAAACTAGTTGCAAAACCGCAGCAGCTCAGGGCTGGGAGGTCGAGAAAGAGCAAAGAGTGAGGTGTACTGACGGTGCTCTCCGGATACCTGATCTTATTCTCACTAAGGGAGATCAGATTCTAGTCACCGACGTTGCTGTGGCTTGGGAAGGACCGGAGCCTTTATTTTATACAAGCCATCATAAGGCCGCCATGTACGAGATTCATATAAGCTGTTCAGGCCAGACATCCGGGGAAAAACTTTAATTTCGCTCCATTTGTTGTGGGCGCTCGTGGCATATGGGATGGACATGCGAATCAGCGTTTTACAGGGTTCGTAAACTTGAATAAGTCTAAAATCAGAGACATTGGCTACAAGACTATAATAGGCAGTCTCGCCGTTCATTCGGCATTCACACGGAACTAGAGAGTTGGCACGGAGACCAGCGGTTTTAATGTGTTGTGACGTCCTATATATAATCTAACGTCTAACTCTTTTGAGTTAATTTACACTTAACTTTAGTTTTGACTTTTAGTTACTAGTTTTAATTCCGTTTGTAACTTCTGTGCTATTTGTAATTTTAATATTAATCTTTAATAGGAAGCCAGTAGTGCGGCTACCTCTTAGAATAGTTACTTGTTTTAAGAGATTAAATATAAATACTAAGTCTTTTAAAGTTTGGCTCTGGTTTCATTATTGTATATTTACACTATTCTACATACTTTATTTACACAATTCATATATACAATAAATATTAAGTTCTCTTCAAGAACGTGTGTGGCGATTATTTAAGGGGGTCCCTCTAGTCAGCCGGGCTTCACCCGCATTTGCTGACTGGCTTTTAACGCCTTCTGTTTTGTATTTTCTGTAACAGTGCAGATCCATCTTCACTGTACAAGACCTAATTTTATGATGACGAGCTGTATTCAGATGCTCGTCTAGCAAAAATTGCCCTAAAGGACCTCATCTGATAGCCAAATGCCTCGTCATCTAATTAGTGACGCGCATGAATGGATTAACGAGATTCCTACTGTCCCTACCCTACCGCAAAGAGGGCAGTACAGGCACGAAATTGCAATAGAGAAAATGGGGGGAGAGAACAATTACGGCTCGGCATGGTCAACATTAAAAGAGGTGAAAGTGGCTCTGACAGAAGACGGAAGCACACGAATACTAAAAACAGCAAACGGCAACAGGAAGAGTAGTGACAAACACAGAAAACGAAGGGCAAATGAGATTGGTCAGGAAAAGGCTTAATAATAATAGACATTGAGAAAAACATGACAGATCAAGAACTAAAAGAGGCGATATGGAAAGAGAATGCAGAAGTTAGAGAAATGATAAGAGATATAGACGATATAAAGATTATAGCAAGAAGGACTACAATAATTGAGTATAGAGTAAGTTGCCTAATAAAGATGAACGCTATTTAATTTAAATACTTCGTAAAAAAATGAACCATAAATATAGACCTAATGAGCAGAAGGATAAACGAAGAGCACGATATTCCGCTTTGCTTCAGATGTTGTAGGTTCGGACACATCCTAAAATACTGCAGAGAGGAGGCAAAGTGCTATAAATGTGGAAATAGACACGAAGGAAACAAATATGAGGAAAAAGAGCCACTGGATTGTCCCAACTGTAAGATGATGAAGATAAAACGAAGACAAAAGACAAAAAATGTCCAATATATTTAAGGAAATTAGAGACAGAGAGAAATCGACGACAAATAAACTATAATGTCTAAATTAAAAATATTACAATGGGGTTTTTCCAAGGATATGGAAAAAGGCCTCGTTAGTACCGAAAGCCGCGGGGGGTACAGACCAATTAGTCTCCTCCCAACTATAGGGAAAGTAATAGACAAGCTAATTAATGAAAGATTGCGTCAAGGGTAAGGGCACAAGATACTAGAATAAAGAAACAATTGGAAGCAATCCAAAGACTTTTTCTGAGGGCAGTTAGGGCGTATAAGACAACAGCAGCATTGCAAGTCATAGCAGGCATGGCGCCGCTGCCGATAATAGCTCAACAGAAGCACAGGAGGCGGAAGAAACCAAAGAAGAAAGGAACAGTAGGAGAGTGAGAGAAATAGACAGAAGGGAACCGTCAACAAAGAAGAACCTTGGGGAGGATATAGAATCTAAAATTGTATGTCGATGCAGGAATAGATAAAGAGAATAGGAAGATAGGCAAAGGATGGGCGTACAAAATAGAGAGGGAAGAATGGACAGAGGGGAAGAATACGGAAGGATAGGAATAGTACTTATAACAGATAATGCAGGAGTTGGGAAAGTAATTAAAAACTATAAAACAGGACACAAGGGAGTGGTTAAAATCCAAAAAGAAATCACGAAGAAGAGAACATAAAAATAGGGGTGAGAAGCAGAGAAGAAGAAGGTATAAACAGGGCGGATAGGAGGGCGAGCAGGCAGAAGGGAATGATAGCGGAGGAATTACTAGAACAAATACATATGAATAAAGCAAGAATATATAGAAGACAGAATTAGAACAGCTTGGCAGGACGAATGGGACAGGAATGACCAAGGTAGAGAAATATATAACTTTTGCAAAGAAGTTGGGTATGAGAGGCCGGATTTGACTTTTAAGGCCACGCAGATGCTAATGGGACATGGCTACCTTAAAGCATACATTGCGCGTTTTAGACTAGGAGGGAATGGAGAGTGTGAATGTGGAATGGGAATAGAGACAGGGGAACACGTGAGAGAGGTGTATGCGAGGGAAAAAAGGGTGAATGGTAGAATGAATCACAGAGAACGAATGGGAGAAGGAAACATAATTCTGAGGATGAATGGAAAAGCTAAGGAAAGGGATATAAGAATGGTGAATGAGTGGTCGGAGGAAGTTATGTCCTCAGAAGATGAGGCGGAGTAACTTCGACCTTTTCACAACTCCGAAAGAAGATGTAAATTATGTATATTCAAGTAAAGATGGTGGAATAGGGTAAATAATGTAATACAACTATAAGATAGGTGTCATATAGGATAAATAGAATAAGATACAAAATAGAATACTAAAGTGTAAATATAGATAGGGATAGGATAATAAGGGGAGTAGACCAATGTAAACGCACCCTAACAAGGGCGTGGCCTGGGCAGTAGGGTACATCCCATGGGACGAGCCCTGGGAGTTGCCCAATACGAGAAGGGAAGGGAGGGTGAATATACACGATAGGTATATATAGTGTAGAATAGAAACTGCATACGGATCAGGGGTAGGAATTTTCTAAATAATTACGTTAGGATAGCATAAGATCAAGGTTAGGAATTGTGTAACAAAAAAATTATATTAAGTTAAGTGATTAGGGTAAAGAATTAGGAATTAAAGAAAATAGAATAGGTGTGTCATAATAGCCTACATTTTGTAAACAACCATACGTATAATGTTTTGGAAAAAATAAAGGTAAAGAAAAAAGGGTCTTCTCTCCCCGCTTCTTTTACGCCGTGCGCTTTGGCCCCTGGGTCTGCCTAAAGGTAGGTCCAGTGGCCGAAGGGAGCGGTAAGGAGACGCGGAGGTTGTAGGGGTTTCCTGGAGAGTGGTTTTGGTAGAGTGTGGGTAGTCGCGTGGTTTAAACCGAAAGGTGGGTAACCGTCAAAGCATCTTCGTCTGTCCCTACCCACTATCTAGCGAAACCACTGCCAAGGGAACGGGCTTGGAAAAATTAGCGGGGAAAGAAGACCCTGTTGAGCTTGACTCTAGTTTGGCACTGTAAGGAGACATGAGAGAAAATCACATAAATACCATGATGGTGAGAACTATTATTTTTTAATAAGTTTACTGCCAACTATTCAGCAACTGAATCAATTGGAGAAAATGAAACTCCGCATGAAAATGTTGGCGGACGTCACTGAAGCACTGGAAGCACACAAGTTTGTTAATGCAGTGATATCGTCAGGAGTCATATCATCGCCCACTGGTTCCAATTTGTCATCACCCAACCCCTCACCAGAAGCATTTTACTACCCACAAGACTCTCCTCAGCCTGTGCAGATTGTAGCGCAACACCAGGCAGTCATAAACTCAGAGGAAGCCAGGAGTTCTAATTTGTCGTCAAGCCGGATTTTGATTCCACAATACTAAATATGTGACTTTTATAGCTTTTGTGTTTGCCGTATTGCTGTTGTAGCATTCATATTTAAAAAAATAATAATAAATATATTAATAAATTAATGTACATTTCAGTTTACTTACCTTATTGTGATACTAAGTTTTTCCTCGGGGCTGATGCATTCCCTAAAGTTAGATTGGCGACTTATGTCGACTTCTATCTCTTCAAGAATATAATAAAACGTTTCCAACTCATGCGGTGGTACTCCTTGAATTTATCAGGGTAGTTACGTAGAGTTTGGAAAGTTTTCTTAAATTCTCCTGAAGATCTGTCTTTGTTAATGAATGTTTGTGAAATACACAAAAATCCACCAAAAACGCCTTTAGATGTAAACTATTTTCACAAATGATATTTTGGAACTTATTGTGCAACATACAAATAATAAAATTGTTGACATGAAACGTAAATATAAAAAGTTTAAAACGAGAAATAAACATTTGAGGGCATTTATAGGATTGTTATACATGCAAAATAAACCGGCCAAATACGGCATTAGTCTAAATTCTTGCTGATTCGAAAACACGCTTTGCAGTAAATGATGAAGTTTATACAGGAAAAAGCCCAGCTGAGAATAGAACAAACCACGCTTGGTGGAGCCCATTATTAACACCAAGCGTAATGTGATAACTGGTACTCCTCTGTAGAACTGGTCGATGCTCTAAAAAATAAAGGCGTCACATACGCTGGAACACTGAAAAAAACAAACGGGCAATTCCATCTGAATTTCGTCCAAATCGCACTCGAGAAATAGACTCTTCGCTTTTTGGATTTACCGCTCAAATCACAATTTTTTCTTATGTACCTAAAAAAGGCAAATCTATTGTATTGTTATCAACAATGCACCAAAAGGCTTGCGTTGATGGTGACAGCAAGAACCCAGAGATTATTTTGTTTTAAAATGGCACATGGTCCTCTTTCACGCAATTTTATTTATGCTGGAGTTAACAGCCGTGTTTTGTACCAATTTGTTCAAGCAGGTAAAGAATTTGTTCGCTCTAGTTACCGGAGAACTAGGAAGGCAATTATACACTCCCCATGTGACGGCTAGCATTTATAATAAAGACGTGTCCCGCAAAATTCGTATGAATGCTGCTGATATTTTAAGTTTGACATTTGAAGAACCTGCTCAAACGCCCCAGAGATCCAAAAACCAAGATGTGGCATATGTCCCCCAAAAAAGGATCGAAAAACTAGTAATCGATGTTCAACATGTAAAATACCAGTGCTCTGGTCTAATATGTAAAAACTGTATTTAATTTGTTTCTTACTTTTCATAAATAATAAATGTTTATTACAACTTGTTTTTAGAAACAAAATGTTTATTTTCAATTAGTGGAAATTTCTATGAAGAAAATTGAAACGGTCCGTGGGAGCCAATAGTAGCAATTATGGAACAAAAATAGGCTAGTAGTACTTACGGGCTAATTATGTAATAAAATACTGGGTGTCCCATTTAACAAAATACAGCATTATGTTACCACACATTTTTGGGCCCTCCTGTATATTTACCACTCTGGTTTAACGGACCAAACTTATTATTGAACAATGAAAATTTCGATCTGATCAATCTACAAAGCAGCTCTGATATTTGCAACCCCGATCACAAACTTAAAAAGTGGTTCTTTCAGAAGAAAGAAAATTACCAACCACGTCTCTGCACATTTTAGCTGAACCAAATTAATTTTGGAACACTCTATTCGCAAGGTTCTCCACCTTTCATAAAAACTACAAAGAGTACTCGCGTATTGTTTTCGCTTCGCACAAAACTCAAAACCTCGCGCTGAAAAATTGTGTAACCCATTATCTTGTGCAGAGTTATATTAATCACTTCTCCTCATAGCTAAAGTGTTACAAAGTAAACACTTCTTTAATGAACTCACTGACTTGGTAATGGTAAATCATTATCAAACAAAAATGTAATGCCCTTTAAACCATTCCTTTGTGAATCTGACGGTCTTCTAAGCATTGGAGGTCGTTTAGAAAACGCTGATATCTCTTTTGAACGCAAACACCCAATTTAACTCCCTGCGCACAATAGCGTTGTTACCATGATGTTGTTTCAAGAACACATCCGATTAGGCCAAAGAGTTTTGTCGAACTTCCGCCTACAATATTGGTCATTAAACGGTTTAAATGAAATAAAAAAAGTTATCAGACATTGTATGTGCTAAAGTTACCGCACTGAGCCCGCTCAACAAATCAAGACAGATCTTCCCAAAGATCGAGTTCAATCCTGTAGACCGTTTCAAAAGGTTGGCGTAGATTTCGGAGGACCCTTTCTCACCAAGTCCTCTCGTCTTCGAAAATCCTCTGTAGTCAGAAGCTACATCTCAGTCTTTGTTTGCATGACAACAAAGGCAGTACACAGAAAGTGTGTCAAGCCCCTCAACTGAAGCCTTTATTGCTTGTCTCAAATCACAGGTTTGTTTTGTGAATTTCCATAAATCTTGATTGTCATCTAAGGAGAACGCCGTAAATGCAACAAAGATTGTTTATACAGATTAAAATAATTTCAAACGAACAACTAATCATTTTATTTAACCTCAGTAACCACCTATAATTTACAATCAAAAATACCTGACCAACTACTAAATAAGTTTGCCACCCTGTTTTTAATGGCATAGAATACTTTAGCTCTACTACAGGGATTATATATGTACTAATACCCTAGGACACAAGTCAAGTTAACGAATTAATTTATGAGGCTTACGGTATACAATTTCATTCTCTTTTATACCCTTTTAATGTATATTTTGTGCTATTTGTCAATACGAAAATAAGAAAATAAAATTCACGGAAAAAATATTTCTCATCTATAATAATTATATGGCCTATAAGTATAAATCTTGAACGTTATTATTTAAATATTACCACTCGTTTTATCAACATTTTGACTTTCTAACTTATCGTAGAATAAATTTAATTATGTGTTAAATATATTTATTTCAATACTTTCAGAAGGTTCTGGTTTAACGCAAAAACCAGTGGCGCCCTTAATTAAATGAATTAAACACAACAGGTCTTGAACTGTAAGAGACCTTCGATTCTGAGAACTAGCCAGGGCCATTATGGTGTTACGAAAGTATTGCTATAACCCGATAAGTATTTGGATTTGGTAGTGGCGAAATCGTGCAGCATATAACGTTAATGTTAAGGCTGTGTTAAGTGTTTGTTTAATATTAATGTTACTTGAATCACCCTTACCCTTGCAATGACGAAAGAGCAAAAAGATATTGTGTTTAGCCCTGAAAGACGCAAATATTACAGGTAAATGTGTTTTCTGTCGACCATAACCACAAATCGGTTTCGGGTACAGTACCGTTAAAATAGCTAATTTTTATAATTGTTTTATAATTTAGTACAACTAAGCGGCAATGAAAATAAGGCTTCCACTAAAACTGAAGCAGAATTAGGTAAGAATAATTATTAATAAACATCCCAAGAAACACAAGAATTTCAATTATAGTTTAATATATGTGTAATCAACCATATTTTGGTAAATATTTGGTTATGGTGTATTTTTTAAACGTTTTTCGTCAACGTCTATGTTTGAAACCGTGTAATAAACGTGTATGGTATACCGTATTCTGAGATCACCTTATAAATTTTGTTTTTTTCTAAGTACCTTAGTAAATCATTGTTTATTTTTGTTATTATAAAGTTTTCACAAAATAATTGTCAGTCAAAGTCCGACATGAAAAAAATTAAATGGTTGCTATAGTTTAATATAATTTGTGAAACCTTTTAGTGACGACTATAAAAAAAGAAAATAACAATTTGTTTCAGTATCTTAGAACTATAATTTTAATATTTAATTAAGGTAAATTTTCAATAAATAGTTAAACGTTCAATAAACGTTTACGGTAGTTATAAAATCACCAAATCACCAGCGCCACTAGCTAAGTTACGAGTGATTTTGGAACCTTCGTCACGTCTTGCGTCCAACGTTGCCAGGTCTTGAGAAAATTACCTGTGCAGACATGGCGATTGTCGGTCAGTACTCGGTGAGGACCACGGGAGAGGATCACATTCACACAGATTTTAACGATTCTGCCATGTTACACATAAAAATAACTTTTCAATGACTAAAAGTAGAACCTACCTACCGTTTTTATTGTGAAATATATATTTTTTATTTTTATGCTTTTTTCTTTAAATAACTTAAGTTTGAAGACAATTCAAATACTGCCATGTCTACACAGGTAATTTTCCCAAGACCTGGCATGACTAAAAAAATTTGGGAGTATTCATCCAGGGATAACTTTTCCCTTTGCATCTGACAACACTGCTTAGGTCTGCGATATCAAAATGGCTTATGGTCGACGCGTACGTACGTACGCACGCGTACGTGTTCGCATAGTTTGTATTGTTTTGCCGGATATGTTTTGTCGTTTTGTGTAAATAATCGCCAGTATAAGGTAAGTATATCTATTTTTTAGCTTTAATCCCAACTTGACGCTATGATTGAACTGCTAAGCCAGCTAAAAGATTCCTGGGGTCGTTATCCTATAGGAAAAATCCATGTTACTAAAGGTATTTTGTGCTGGTTCTATGCTTTATTGCATTGTTGAGTTAATACTTTTCTTTTAGGAACATATGGAGAAGAAGCTTACAATGCCTTGCAAGCTATAATAACAGAAAGTAGCGGCAGTGACTATGAATTAGTGAATGGGGGCCAAAACTTACACAATGTTGACAATACCTTTAATAATATCAATAAGCAAGATGAAAAGAACATTGGTAAAAAACCAAATCGTCACACAGAGGAAATATACGACAACGAAATTGAAAATGAGCTCCAAGACACATAAAAAAACAGAAAATAGAAAACGACAGACAACGCGCAAAACAGAAATTTATCAATATTCCTCAGATTCTGATAGTAACCAGACTGCTAGCCCTCTGTCTCACCAAAGAAAGAAAAAGAAGAGATAATATTCTCCTCTTTCTTTCAGTGGCAACAATGAGATGAATGAATCGGAAGAAGAGGTACCTCAAGAAACCCCATCGGTCGTTTCCTCTAAATTTCTGTAAGTCGACTATCTTGAATCATTTTTAATAATTCATCAAATATATGAATTTTAAAATGTCTGTTCAATGTCAAAATATACATAACTACATCTACTTTACATTACAGGAAAAATCGGTAAATTTGGTTACTCCATCATCACCGTTATTACGCATGCCATTGTACAAAAATAGCAAGTATAGGTTACGTTAATTGTTATAATTAGTATTACTGTGTATTATAGTATAATTTTTATTGCAGCGCAAATCATTCTCCCATCAGGTCAAATCCTATACAAGGAAATATCCATCAGATTACGATAAATCTAAGAAATACCCCTAGCAGCAGCAATGGCCAACAGCTAGACTTTTGGTAGCAAAATGTCACCCAGGACTTAGAAAAAATAAAAACAACACTTGACCAGCAGTCGGCGTTTTTGTCTCAAATTTATCAAGCCATACAGGTGAAAAATATTCAGGCGTTACAGCGTCCCCCAGATGTACCTGAATTTCCAGTAAAGAGGACATCTCATTTCGGCGAACTTGAAGATTGGCTGGACAAAGATCAAAATTTTATATAGATGGTAATCTTGTATAGTTGGATATTAATTAAAGTTGTTTCTAACGATTGAACATATTTTAGAGGACCCGTCTAACGTCTATTGGAGGAACCACTGTAAGAGCTTGTAATGAACATGATGAAATACCTCATAACTAATAAATTGGGTATGGCATTTAACTGGGCCGGTAGTGCCCCGAAATCTGCCAATCAACCTAAGAAATACCCTTTCAGGGAAACAAATAATGCATACAAAGCAATTAATGGTAAGTTTTAAATTATATTTTGCTTTTTCACATGTGAATTTGACAAAAATGACAGTGTATGTAGAGAACTTTTTTAGAAGGCTGTGATATAGTTAATTTTGTTTTTGTTACTTCGCAGAAGCTGTCAAGATAGCCTTTCAGGGTAAAGGACAAAAGGCACTTTTTGGGGAAACAACCGATAAAGCCATAAATCAAGCGTGTCAAGATTGGCTGAAGCAAGCGAAGCATAGATACCAGAACTCTCAAAAGCAGTAGACACTCGTATTATGGGGGAGACTGAGGAAAAAAAAGCCGTTCGTCATGTATTTACTCCAGCCTCCCCTACTTTTCAACAAAAAATATTTAAAACATCTATTATTATTTTGTTTTTCTGTACTTATAAAAATAAATGTTTTTTAAACTTTTATATTCTATATTCCAACGTTTTAATTACCTTAACCCATTTTACAACAATATTTCCAATAAACTGTATATACACAATAGTACAATATAGGTGTATAGAGTAATATAGTATATACTATATTTAAAAGTTAAATAAGTACGATTAATAATCATTCTCAATTATTATTAATCAAACTTACTTCAAAGACGTTCTTAATTCTTACTTTTTACACTACATAATAACCATTGTTGGTCAAAGGTTAATTAACGTGTTTCATAAACATTGATAACTGGTGTCTTGTACATTATATCGAATCGTCGAATAGATATCAGATATATTCATTTCGTAGGAAGGATTATTAAATGTAAATTATGAACGTGGATACGTTTCTTCTGTACACTATATTTAAACATTGATGAGGCGGACATTTTGTCCTTTAATAGAGGTTGACTAACAACCATAATTATACTTGTTAGACGTTTATTTGACTATTTTGTATTTCTTGGGATAGTACAAAAAAGAAACAAAAATTTAGCTTTATTTATTTTGTGTCAGAATGGTTCAAAATTACCATTTTCTGTAGTTTTAGTTTCAAAGAGTAAAAAGAAACCACGTTTTATGTGTATATTACAGCTGATAAATTTTAAGTTTTGAGTTTTTATATGATGCATCAGCAATAGTTTGATTACACGGATAACATTCAAATTTAATATTAGCATTAGTTTGATTACACGAATAAAATTCAAATTTAATATTATTTCATTTTCTAACTAGTAGAAAAAATTATGGGTCAAGGCGATGACTCCGATGCCTCATCTGAGCTGAATGAAACTCAAATAAACATTGCTAGTGAGATGAACAAAATTATTCATCGGGAAGATTCTGATTTTCACATCCGTAAGTAGGACTTTGACTTTCTCTTAAACTTTGGATTGATTTGTTTGTATTTTTTTCTTCATCATATTTTTTTTTCTACAGGACGGAATATGTTAAATGACACCGCTGAACCAGAGAGTGATCTGGAGCAACATAGTGATTTATTCGAAAGAGATTACTCGGATGAAGATTCTACTGGTTTACCCCCGAAAAGGAAACGACGTGGTGTTATATTCGGAAATGATTACTCGGATGAAGACCCTGATAACGTTAATTCTGTAGTTACTAATAACCATTTAGACATTCATTCATCAGCTAATTTTAAGTCTGATAATACAGTAGAAACTGTATTATTACTGGATGATGTACTAATACATCTAAATGCAGTATGGAAGAGAGTACGAAAAAAAAATAATAGATGGAGTGAGTCAAATCCTACTGAATGGAAAAAACATATTGTAAACGTAGCGTTCAACCGGTAGGACTTACGTGACAAACAAAAAACTTCGGCGTGAAAAAACTCTGTTAACTGCGAAAGTTGTAGGTATAAATGCAGTGAGAAATTTTCAATAGACGAAAGAAACAACCTTTGCAAAATATATTGGAGTATGGATTTAAAAAGTAAAAAAAACTTTGTCTTTGTCTAATATTATAATAGAATCAGTAAAAACACGACGTGTGATAAAGTCGTCCCAGAAAAAAGGATAAATCATTTATTAAGAAATGCTTCTTTAAGAAAAGTAATGAACAAATTCAAGTGCGCCAAAAGTTTTCTAACCAGAACCCTTTGTATTTGCCCCGATGTCGTGGCGGATGCTATAGACAAAGTTGATACGATTGGATGTTATGAATCTGAAGATCTGAGGGGGAGACATAAACCAGCCAACAAAATCAAACAAGAAGTTTTACTCTATGTTAAAAAGCATATCGAACCGTTTCCCGTAATGGAATCGCATTATACACGTGAGGACACTTCCAGGCAATACCTTGATGCTAATCTGAATATAAGATAACTGTATCAATTATACCGCGATCAATGCAATGAAAATGAGTTAATTCCGGTTTCAGAAACGAAATACCGCTCTGTCTTTTGCCAAGAATATAACTTAAGCTTTTTTAGCCTAAAAAAGACCAATGTCTGATTTGCACGACCTATGCTAAAGCAGATCAAGACCATATTAAACGAAGCAAAATAAGACAGGAATAAAAACAAGAAGGCAAACAAAGATTCGAGTTTTAGTTCGGCTTCATTTGATCTTCAGGCTGTTCTTCAAATTCCTAGCGGCCAAGTAAGCTAATTGTACTATACTAGAAAATTGGTTGAATATAAAATTACTATTTATGAGTCAGCATTACCAAATAATTCATTTTGTCTGTGCAGGAATGAAATTAATGGAAAAAAAGTGAAATAGGCATATGTCTTTATTATTATTTGAAAGACTATGTACCCTCTCACGTCAGTCATATAGCATTGTTCTCCCACACTTGAGGAGGCCAGAACAGAAACCAATTCATAGCTTCTTTGTTGCTCTGGGCTGTTCAAACATCATCTAAATGTTATTGAACAAAAATTCTTAGAGAGTGGTCATTCATATATGGAGGTAGACTCCATGCACTCCAGTATAGAAAATGAAAAGAAGAACATATCCATAAGTTCAATGAATGATTGGCTAAATATTTTTAAAATCGCTAGAAGGAAAAGAGTGTTGAAGGAGAAAGATTCGGAAGAAAAGCACAAGATAGAATAATACAAAGTCAAAGAATTGAAATATTGTGATATATCAAACTTGAAAGCACTTGCGACACAAGTTATCGCAAACCGGACTAAAGATAATGACAATGGAACCATCAAATGGATGAAAATTAAAACAATAAAGTACGTAAAAGGTAAAATGGAGAAATTTTTTTTAATTACGATCTATCAGAAGATTTTAAAGTTATGTCGACCTCTGATATTTTAGCAATTAGTAATTCCCCTACAGTTCTTAAAACTCCGGTTACAAGATTGAAGAAAAAAAGATGATAAATCCAACTGATATTAAACCTCCAACAATCAGGCAAATTCCGAAACCCCTGGGGAAACTGTCCGCTACCGATCAGCTCGATGAAAAAAAAAATGATTTGCTCCAACTATGTAAAAAAACATTATTCCAGAGGAACTTCATGCTTGGATCAACAGTCTTTCTACAGCATAAAACATAATTGATCGCGTACTAGCGCGATTAATCTATGAAACTGCCAGTTTCATAGATTAATCTATCTTGTTCATCATGTTATTACTAATTTTTATTATGTAAAAATATTTTTTTATAAAAACTATAGTTAGGCAACAAAACTGATTTACTGCTTGTATTTCCTGAGTAACTCTAGTAAGATTTAGTTAAATCTCTATAATGCTAATTTAAAATAAATGCTACAAGTTATTAATTTATAATTATGTCAAAACCCAATAAGTGAGTACTTACTTAACTAAGTCATTTTGTAATGCCAACTAGGATCAGTCTCAAATATTATAATGTCCAATAATATAACACTAAATAAGTTCACTACAAATGTACTGATGTTTTCTTCGAATAGCTTAAAAAATTCCGCATAAATTCATTAACTTGCCGCAATCTTTAAACATGAATATCTTGTAATTGTGATTTGGATACTTATCGAGTTTTGGCCTATCTAGTCATATACCTAATAATCCAATAGATATTTTTAACGTTGATATACTTGGTCCGTATCCAACGTCATCATTAAACAATCGTTTTATAATAGTAGTTGAAGATTTATTTACACGATGATTAGAGGTTAAAGCTGTACATTCAGCTCATACGGAAGAGGTGATCAGGTTTCTTGATAATGAAGTCTGCTGTAGATTTGGCTATCCCACTAAAGTAGTATAGAACCCGGGGTCCTGAGACAATTTAGTGCCCTTTTGGCACATCAATATGATACAACTAGCGCCATCTATCGTTAGTGCCTCAAATTGCCACCTTTGGTCAGAGCGCGATCTAAGTACATCTGCTTGGTTACAACTAGCGCCACCTATGAGCGTGAGCCTCGCCTCATGGGTAAAATAGAATTCTGTTCGTATTATATAAATTAATTTTTGACTTATTACAATTTGTTGTGGAATGATTTAGTTATAATCTCAATAATACTATACTACTATGCGCTGAACTTTGTTCCTAATTGCGTAAGAATAAAACAAGATTTGAAATATACAACATAATAAGTCCAAATATGATTAAATTACAATTTTGAGCGCCTCGAGTGAAAGCTGGCTTCATATGGAAGTCACCATGAAACAAGTCCATTAAAGTTCTTTACAGTTTTTTGAATTCTGCGCTTTTAGGTACAGTTGAAGAATATAAGTTGTCATAAAAATTGTATTTGTTTATGGAATCTTTAAGAAGCAGAAGTATTTGTTGCATTTAAAGCAAAATCGTGTTCCACCATTATGATGAAATTCTTGTTTTTTATCATCACGTTCAGATGGCATGATTGATTAATACTAACTCTAACTAATCTAAATCATTCTATTAAATTACCTAAGAGGTGGATTTCCCTTCCATTCTCAAAGAAAGCGTGAAAAGGCAAGATTGGAGTAGTGTTTAATGACATTTCATTAGAAGAAGTAGTAGTAGTCGTGGTCACCATATTGTTGCTGTTAGTTTGAAATTGTTATAGTAGTGATAAAATGGGTTGTGCTAAATGTTCCTATCCCTATAGATATTATGATGAGAAATATTTATGTAAAGATTGTTTAAAACATAGTGATGATACAACGATATGTACTAAATGTTCAGAACCATATAGAGATGGTTATCAATATTTATGTCAAAATTGTTTAAATCATGTTGGTGATCGTTTTAATATGGTATGTATTCGATGGATACTGTGGTATCGAAGCCATTGGAAAATTGAAAAGAAAGAGAACGAGAACGAATTAAACATATAGAAAAAATGCTAAGAAGAGGATAGCGATTGATCAGGAAGAAATATTGTATGTTATGTAAATAAAAAGACAATAATATATGAAGGGTACAGGAATAAAAGGGGCTCATCGACATTTTTTGTTTTTTCAACTAAAAGTGCCATGTTATAGCAAATTTTATGGCCAATAATCTGGTCTAATCCAAAACTACATGAAAAGATCCCATTGCTCAATATTTCCATTAAAATGAAATCCATACAAGAACAAAAGGGTCTCATTGCAACTCAAACTAGCTTAAAAGGGGCACACTGCCGGACAAATCACACTAAAAGGTTCACATGGCGCGCGAACAGGGAAAGAACGCGCCTATTGCTTAAAGTCGCTTAGTCATTCTCACAGTTCGGTTAACCGAAGACCGGTCATTCTTACGCGTTCATTGGCAGAGGTTAAGTTTTGTGTGGAAATATTAGCTTTTGCAAATTTATTTGCACGGAAAGTGCATTATAATTTCCAAAATGGATGAAGAGAGTAGTGACGTTAGCGAGGAAGTGTTCGCCGATAAAAAAACCAAAAAAAGAAAGTTGCACGGACGCATGACGGAAGTTGCAAAGAAAATAAAATTGGCAAGTCATGAACCGGGATCACCATGTCGTTGTAGGATGAGGTGTTACCAAAAAATTACAAAAGAGGCACGAGAAAAAATTTTGCAAAATTTTAATCTGCTGGAATCTCATGACGCTCAGAACAGCTATTTAAGCGGTCTCATATCAGTACTACCTGTTAAAAGGATTTCGAAAAATGAAAATGCACGTCACTATGATGCTGTATACAAGTATAGAGTACTCGCGATTATGGACTCCTTGAAAGAAATCCCGGTGTGCAAGAAGGCGTTCATGTCAATTCATGGAATATCTAAAAAAAAAGTTCAATACTTAGTATCGAGCCTTAAGAAAACAGGATTCGCTCCCATGGATAAAAGAGGGAAGCACGGAAAGCATTTAAAGCTAGATGACGAAATTAAAAGTCGAATACGTGAACACATTAATTCTTTCAAAGGTATGTACTGAAGCATATAAAATTTTATTGTATCATTACCCACTTTAACGCCATAACAGTGTGAAATATGTATATTGTGAAATATATTCAGTAGCATAGCCAGGAAACCTTGTTTGGGGCAGCCCAATGGGTTAACATTGGGAGGAGGCTCTCCCCATCCTATATCTCCGTCCCTGAATATATTTTGACAATGCATCGTCGTATCTAGCTAAATTCCATAGTAATTATTACCTCGTTTCTTCTTCAGGTCGTTCCAGCCACTACAGTCTTCACGACTCCGCAAAGTTGTACCTTCCAGAAGAATTAAATGTAAAAAAAATGCACGCTATGTTTCTAGAGGGAAATAATGATGTCTCCGTCTCCTATGAAACTTACAGGACTATATTCTGCAAGGATTTCAATATTGCTTTTGGCTATCCTCGCACAGATACCTGTAGTACCTGTGATGAATTCACGGCGAAAAGTAAATCTCTTGAAAGAGAAAAGAAAAGTACAAATGACCCGATTCGCATTGCATCACTAGATAGTGATATTCTCAAACTGTACACCACAAATAAATTGCATAAACTTAAAGCATCGACTTTTTACGAGAGGAAACGAATTGCTCGGATTCACAGTAGGACTGCAACAAATGCAACTGAAGCTGTTTGTCTAGACTATGGAAAAAATCTTTCAGTACCTAATATTCAAACCAATGACGCATATTACAAACGACAGCTTTCTGAATACGTGTTCAATATCCACGTGTTAGGTTCATCAAGGAGCATATTCTACTTGTACCCTGAAACCGAGGGAAAGAAAGGAAGTGACAACGTTTGATCTCTACTTCACCACTTCGTCTACAACTTCATGAGTGATGGCACAAAACATCTAGAAATTTTTTGTGATTCTTGTAGCGGCCAAAACAAGAACTTCACGATATTTAGGTTCTTACACCATTTAGTACATGTGGAGAAAAAACTGGAATCCGTAAAGATGACATTTCCTATAAGAGGCCATTCGTACCTAGAGTGCGATAAAAATATGGGTCTAGTAAAAACTACCACAAGGACTGAAATTCCTGACGACTGGCTGCAAGTATTCACAGATGCCCGCCAAAAGCCGATGCCTTTCGACGTTGTAAAAGTTGACCGCACGTTTTTCCGAAGCTGGACGACACATTTTGAAACGATCTATACTAAGAAGTCGACATTTCCTTCACGTCCGATAAAGGAACTTCAGATAACGAAGTCGGACACCAAGATTTTATATCGTTCAACTTATAATGGAATGTGGGAAAAAGTTTCAATTGCTGGAAGAAAGAAGCGGAGCCTTGTGAACTTGCAAGAGAAAGAATTCATTTTGCCAGAACTTGCGTATAAAGATGCCTTGCCGATTTCTGCTGAAAAATTTAAAGACCTGCAAGTCTTGAAGAAGTTTTGTTCACCGGAAGCTGCGGCGTATTTTACCAATATTAAGCACGTATAGTCTAAGTTTCTCGTAGTTTGTCTAAGCACTAAAGAAAAGAAAATATCTTTACTTATTAAAATGGCTTAATGATCCCTTTCTCATACAACATGAAAATTGTTCAGGGAAAAAAGAGGCTCACTGCTGCAGTGAGCCCCTTCTTTCATTGAGTATTTTGGATTGTCGATGAAAAAAATATTTTTGTTTTTTTCAGGGTTATACAATATGCAAAAGATTAAAATATCACATTCAGTACATGTATAGTTATAAATACAAAATTGAGAACAAAACAAAACTAGATTTTCTAAGCCAGTATACAGAAATTAATACTTAATTTTGTATTTTCTCAAAACTTCAAAAATGTCGATGAGCCCCTTTTATTCATGTACCCTTCATATACTATAATAACCACGAGAAAAAAGGGGAGAGAAGAAAGAAACTAAGGAAACGGAAACTATTTTTCATGATTTGTAACGTTCAAATTTCACGCAGCATTTTTAGTGAAAACTTAGTGCATTTTGTACGATGGTGAAGGCGTTGTTACGGGAGAAGAAAAATAAAAATTAAACCCTGACACGGGGAATAATTAATTTAATTCAAAACTACAATTAATAATAATAAAATATATAAAATACAGACAAAATAGTGCTTCTGTAGGCTTCTTTCTTTTGTAACCTTGTAGAGAAGTATCCAATTGATTTCAGCTTGAAAAGTGGGTTTTAAACCTTCTTAGTGGTTTTGATCCTTGTAAGTGTGGGTTCTCGAGATTCCTGATCTGGTGGAACTAATCTTGGCCCTGTGCCTTGTAACTTTTGGAGCTGTGCTCGTGTTGAAACCTAAAAACAAGAAATAGTAAGAATCTGATACTCGGAGAGAATAGAACCGAGGGTATTCAAAGGTTGTAAAGGGTGTTATTGAACTTAAGTAGGACTAGCATTTGAAAAGGACATCTGGTTAAGCTTACCTTGTTATATTGACTGCTGGAAGCAGGAATGCAGGAGCCGGGAGGTTTTTGGCTGAAACTAGTGCGTTGCATGAAAGGCATTGGAATTCCGTATTAGAGCGGTATTGTTGAGGAAATCCGGTGATAGAATGGAACGACATTGTGTAGAGGCACCTGGGCGATGTGCTTTCTCTGGTTTCAGGCAGTTTCAAGCTAGAAACACGTTAAAATTAGCAAATTTTCTTCGGAATGTCTAATTCATGTTCTGAGGTTGTTTTGCACATAAGATATTGGAATCTCGAAGGTATATAGTAAATGGATATTGGAGAATACTTACCGGCACATATTCCCTCGTTTGCAGTTTTTTGGTGGGCCTTTTTGAGGCAATTTGGAGCCAAACCCGGCAAAGGTGTGTTGTGCGGAAAACTGTCACTTATTATGACCGCGCAGGAACTGTCATACTTGTCCTTAACTCGTAAAGTCAAGCGGGTGACTTCAAGAATGGAACTCGTGGTAATTTCGTAATTAATTGCGACGGTTCTAAGGAGGCATACTGATGTAGTAATTATAGCCATGATTTAATTATCGTCGGGATGAGTCCCTTTAACATTTCTAATTATCGTAACTTTTACTCGGAAGGTGAAGGTCTGATCGTCTGGAGCGGAAGGGGCGTGTTAGCATGAGGATATGTTAGACGCCGTTACCGGTGGTACTTTGGCATTGCAGCGAAGCGTATTTTGTCGTATTTGGTATACAGTTGTTCGTACTTGGTCGTACTTCCAAGGTATTGGAATTACATTTTAGGACAGAAGTTCTGGGGTATAACCCTCTAATTTAGACGAATTATGGATCTGTGATCAGTTCCATATTAGACTTTTGCTTATTTTTCTCATGTAGTCGATTATTGCTGGTAGATTGTTGAGTGACGTCACTTCAGGTGTCAAGGGACAAAGGAGTGGTGATAGTATTTGCAACAATGTATGAAGGAAGTTCTTGAGGGCGAAATTTCGGCATGCTTAGGCACTTTGAATCGAACTTTTGGTGAAATTAGTTGGTAGTGTCCGGTCGCACCTAAGTTTTAAAGGTACTGCAAGGGAATCGACCAGGCCATCTTAGAGGGATGAAGCTATTTTTGTTGGAGACTTGTTAGTCGTAGTGAGAGCTTTCCCAGAGCTGGAAACAGGGAGCAGACCCTAGTAGAAAACACGTGGTAGCACATGGCCCCGCTTATCATCATCCAAGTATGAGTAATAATCGAGAAGGTTTGATGAATGAAATTTTGCATACAAGTCTGTGACATGGTTTATAAAAAGATAAAATATTTGAGAAGGAAAACGCTGATTAGTACTGATCCTTTTAGGGGCGAGTCCGTGTAGAGAGGAGAGTCCGTGTAGAGAGGAGAGAGTCCGTGTAGAGAGGAGAGAGTCCGGGTAGAGAGGCATCGAGAAAGTCGGTGTAGGAGGAGACTGTTCAGGAAGTCGGTGTAGAGAAGCAAGTAAGCAGCTCAGGTGGTTGTAGTTCGTTGTGGACAGCTAGGACGAGTTCAGCCAGTCCAGTCAGCCAGACGCTTGAAGGAAGCGTTGGTTGAATGAGCATCTAACCGCAAGTTCTGAATTATTATTATTTTTTTTTATTATTAACTTCTGATGATGAGGTACGCAGTACCCTTTTATTTATTATCGAGTCAGTGTGTTACGGTATAGTAAGCACGCAGTGCGCCCCTGGATACTAAACGGGTGGACAGGGTAATAATATCGTGCTTCAATGTTATGTGCATGTATAGTGTACTAGGGCATATTTTGATTTCATTATTGTAAGAATTACTATCGACTCAAGTGGTCGACCAGCATTGGTTTATATGAGGTACGTTATTGGTATTATACAGGGTGTGTAAACCCTCGTGGCCATGAAAGGTATTTCCCCCAAACATCATTTAAATTTATATTTCCTTGTACCGTGTTATATTTATCATGGATACTCGGTTGATAGTAATCTTGGCGTATATATCTTAGTTGTTTTTTTTATTACTTGGTCGTAATTAAAGGAGTACACATATACATATACATTTACGGGTGTGCAGATAATAAACCGTAGAGTTTTAAACAGACTTAAACTGTTAGTATCATTTTAAAAATAAAGAACTAATCACTTCTTTTATTGTAATTCTTGTTTCATTGGGTTTTCTGGAAGACCTAAGCCCTAACGATAATTCAAGACATGGGGTGAGATAACTCACTATCATTATCGAGGCTCCTTTTCCCACCTTGCAACAGGACTGGGTGTAAAACTTCTGATAGTGTGGCACTTATAAGAACCGGGACTTCTCACTGTTTAAAGGCTAGCGGCCACCCAGTATTCTGGAGCTATTACGTAGTTAGAGTTAATTGTTAGAGGGTTGAACTGGTGAATTTTAGGTCGACACAAGTTATTTTTTTGTTATATTTTTTTTATTGTCTTTGATGTAGCAAGGAAGCGGAACACTTCCTTAAACTAATTTTAGGGTTCTGAGTAAGCGCACGTGAAGTATCATCATCTTCTTCTTCCTAATACACTGTTATAATTAATTAAAAATAAAAACAAAACAAAAATGTATTTTAAGTAGTTTTATTTATTACATAACCTTATTGATTACTTAATTAAACCACATTGTTTTTAATTGTTTTCATTAATCCAGCTATTATGTTTATCACTAAAACCTAACCATTTTACAAACACTTTATTTTTTTGTTGTTTTAAGATTTTTTCAACTAAATATACATCATGGAATTTGGTTTTTTGTAATTGTTCCTTGTAGAATGCTCCTTTTATATTTTCATTTTGCATGTCCTTTAATAGATACGTTACTGGATTAGGTAGTCGAATTTTGCTGATGATAAACACTTCTGGGGACCAATTCGGGTTATATTTTTTATCAAAAATGTCTCTGACTTTGGAAATTCGTACATAGTCTCCAACTCGTAATTTTGAATTTAAATCAACCGTCTTAGTTTTGTTGTATACGGTATCAAGCAGTACATTTTCATTTTTGATACTGACGTCAACTGGTTTCATATTTATAGTTCTGTGTTTTGTATTATTGTATCGCAATACAATTTTTGGAAGTAAAGTAAGCCATTTATAATTTCCTTGTATGTTAAATTCTTTCCATATCCAATTTTTTAGTGTTCTATTTACTCGCTCCACTATTGATGCTTTCGTCTCACTAAACACACTGTAATAGTTTACGTTATATTTTTCAGTGAGTTTTTGAAAGTCTCTATTATAGAATTCCGTGCCATAGTCCGTATGTAAATTTCTTGGTGTTTGTTGTTTGAAAACCTTTTCCATATTTTGACAAACTTCCAAACCAGTTTTAGTTTTTAAAGGATAGGCTCAAACAAATTTTGAAAAACAATTTATCACTACTAGTATATATTTGTAACCATTGTTAATTTTTGAATATGGAATCATTTCAACAGGTCTGCTTGAAAAAGGTCATTGATAATTACTTTACGTCTTTTAAAATTTATTCGTGCAGGCTTATGGATTTCGTTAACAAGTTCACGTTTTGTATCAGTGATAAATTTTACCTTCACCATTTTAAACAATAATTTTAGCCTCTTTTAATGCCTCAATTATAGATGTAATTTCGTTGATGTGACCAGTATGTCCAGCCTGTTCAGAAGCCAACAATAAACGTAAGCGGTCCACTAATTCGTTAGGATCATCCCAATGCACGTAATCTATTTTATTTTTATTCGCCTCAACGTATACCCCTTTTCCTACAACTAATGGTCCAATAACACTGACGAACATTTTTTAAAAAATTTTTCCTCCATGGAATGATTTTGGCTGGATTTTATATATTTTGGCCTGCTGAATCCGGATCTGGCCTCAGATTTTCGATATCAGCCTCCAATGATAAGGGAGAGACATATGCTTTGAACAATTTTATTAACAGTTAGCTTAGGTACATATAAACATTTATAAATAATTTAAAATTTAATATTTACTTCCCTAACGCCTTTCTTTTATAAGAACTCCTGGATGTGTCTCGTATTAGGGTCCAGCAATAGTCGGCTAACATATTCGGGCTCCACTTTCCTGTATACCTTTTCTCTATGGAGGCAATATCTTGGTGAAATCGTTCTCCATGCTCATTTGATACTGCTCCTAAATTTTCAGGAAAAAAAGTCCAAATGAGAATGTAGAAAGTGAAGTTTTAGTGACATGTTGCATTCTAAAATATGATAGGCCGTGAGTAGTTCTTCCACGAGTTCACGATAATTTTCTGATTTATTATTTCCAAGAAAATTGTTGCAAACAATGAAAGGCATTCCATGTCCGCCTTTCATTGTCACTTAAAATTTGCCTGAAGTTCGCATCTTTAAACAATTGCCTAATTTGGGGACCAACCAAAAATCCTTCTTTAATTTTGGCCTCACTGATACGTGGAAATTTGTCTTTTAAATACTTGAAAGCATTTCCTTCTCTATCCAGTGCTTTAACAATATTTTTGATCAGACCCAGCTTAATGTGAAGTGGAGGTAAATATATTTTTTCTTTCTGAACTAATGGTTCTCGGGTCAAATTTTTAACGCCAACTTGTATTGTGTCACGTGGAGGCCATGTTTGTCTCTTGCACGGCTGTTCCATTCACACAAAAAGCAACAGTATTTTGTATAGCCTGCTTGTAGTCCTGTCAGTAACGCCACCACTTTTAAATCTGCACATATGTTCCATATGCATGCGAACAAACACGCATCGACATTTTTGGTACCGTTTTACCACGCACGTAGATCTAAGCGAAAATATTAATAGATGTTTACTAAATGATTATATAGTAACGACTAAAGGGATATTTCAAGCATAGATCCAAATAAGCTGCAAATAACAATGGGGCGGCCGTTTATTACGTATTAATTGGGCTATTCGACCCTTCCAAGAAATCTGAGGCCAATATAAACATTTGAGGGTCAGTTGTATATTAGTTTAAGTCCAAATGTTACAAAATACACGATATTTTTATAAAGAGGATTTTTGTGTTGATTAGTGTAATTTGTCTGTATTTTTTCAATTTGCTACCAGCGACTTGTTTGTTGGACTGATAATTGCGACGGTGTGCGTTGGTTTTTAAAATAATTCGCCTGTAGTTTTTTTCATCTTCTGCGGCGTAATCTCTGGGGTCTTTCTTAAATAACAGTTCATACAGTCCCTGAGTTCCCCTGTATCGTTTATTCTTAATTATAACATCATTTCCGTCAATATGAATGTGCGAATCACCAATGAAAAATTTTTCTGTTTCAGGATTTAAGCGAATTCCATATCTGTGATCAAATTCATTGTTGGTATCTTTATGTAAAGCTGCAATATACTTTCTTGGTAGTGGATCTGTTAAGAATTCCCGAGCCAAGTTTTCAAAACGAGAGGTATCTTGATCGGAATCGTAATTATCATCCTCATTAACCGAATCCAGAATTGACTGCTTTTCCATACTAATATCCTGATTTAGAGCATCCTCATTTAGAGTGGAATAATGTCGTAGACCTATCGATGTTGTTCTATTTCTACTCCTTCCTGGTTTGGAGGTTTGCAAAATACGTCATCTTTTATGTCATCAGAATCATCCAACTTGGTTTGTTGCAGTTTAATAGCTTTAACATCATCTTCCTCATTACCAGCCGCAATACTATTATTATTAGAAGTAGACGTTTTAACTTTTAATTCGTTTTGCATATTTTGCAACTGTCTAGTTATGGGAGAAAACCTTTGTTCTTGAGCGAGTTCACCCTGTTTTAAACTGGTCAATTTAATTTTGACATTTTTACGTTTTTGCATCAATCTTCTTTTTAAATTTTTATCACTTGATTTCATTGTTAAAACACTTTAAATAAAATAGATTGGAGAGGAAGTTGTGTGATTTGTGCTTTGATAAACATTTGACTCATTTTGGTTTTAGTTTAAACATATATAGTGATCAAATCCCATGCGGTAGCGTCCATTATTAAGATCAAAATCTTTTAAAATTGTTAAAAATCCAAAGAGGTTTTTCCAACAATGTGCACACAAGTTCCTAAAATCATCAAACGTCATATCGGTTCCCACGTGGTCGTTAAAAACATATTTTAAATTCAAATCGTCTTGTTTGAAGAGAATGATCACATTAGCGTTGCCTCTTATTAAGTGTGATGTACTGGAATAAAACTTTATTTCCGCTTTCACCAAGATTTGAACAAACACTTGTTTCAGAACGTTATGATAAGAATCACAATTTTCAATTATAACCTTACTTCTAAAAATACAGACTCTTCTTATTCTATTCTTAGTCAACCAACTAAACACAATCATAGTGGGTTGCCTAGCCTACGACACTACATTAAGTGTTTTGGAATTTTTGCATAAGTCTGACAAAGATAAAATGAATCAATATGGTTATGTCGACCCATACTAAAATATTCACGAATTACATCTTGATTGTCACATGCTACATCATCGAAAATAAATATGGAATTTGGTTTAGCAGCAGATGGATGTACGATATTTTCACTCGCACTGAATGCATAGTAGTTGATTCCCTTGATGAGTTTTAACAGTTCCCTGAGATACAGATATTTCGGTTGATAGAGCGAGCGTGAATATACATAAACGTTCTCAAATTTCACTCCATTTTCGTGTTCAATTAGTGACATCATAACATTGCTCTTACCACAGTTTGAGGGACCTACAATAATGCAACGGATAGTAGATGGAAATAAGGCTCCGTGTTTTTTGTATGATAATTTACATTTTTGAACGTCATTGTTCTCAACACTTAAACTTATTTTTTGTTTCACAACTTTCATCTTTGCACACATTGAATGAGAACTTATAAATAATTTAAAACCTGGGGTGTTACGTAATTTATAGTTAGTGTTGCTTTGCTGTTGTTGACAACAAACAAAAAAAAATATTATTTGGGATCGGGTGTAGTAATACACTTATAAATAAATTAACATTCGAGTTACATTTACCAGGATATAATTATTGTGGTCCAGGTACTAAGCTTGAAGCGCGATTGACACGAGGAGATCGAGGAGTGATGAGAGTTCCTGAGATTTTGGAACCTAAAAACATGAAAGTAAGATTATAGTGCTCGGAGACAACGGAACAAAGTGTATACAGGTAGAAAAATGGAACCTAAGTAGGAATATCGGTTATAAAGGAAGTCTACTTAAGCTTACCTTGTTCTGTCGACTGTTGAAAGCAGGAATGCAGAAGCCCAGTTAGTTTTGGCTGAATTTTGGTACGTTGCATAGGCATCAGAGTTCTTGTTGGAGCCGAGTTATTGATGGAATCCGGTGATAGGATGGAACGGACATTGTGTGGGAAGGCCTTGGCGACATGCTTTCTCTGGGTTCAGACAGTTCCAAGCTAAAAACAACCTTTAACTTAACCAATTTCCATCGGAATGACTGTTGAGCGTCATTGTGATTGGTTGTATCTTAGGTATTGAGATCTCAACGTATACTATGTAGCAAACAAACAGTGGAAGGCACTTACCAGCACTTGTCTTCTTAGCAGTTTCTCTTTCAGGATTTTTGGAAATAAAAAGGTAAACATTGGTCAGAAGTTGGAATACAGAACTGTCACCTGTTGAGGTGTCACCTAAGTGTCACTTGTCTTATTTGATCATGAAAGTCAAGTAGCGGACTTCAAAGCCACCTCGTGTTAACTCATAATTGATTGCGGCGATTGTAGGGAGCCAAAATTGTAAATTAAATACCGTTTTGATTTTAATTAGCATCATGAGGAGACCCCTTGAGGTTTAGGATGGTGGTAATTTTTAGTAAAGGTGTAATAGACACCGCAGAGCGGAAACGCCGGTACAGCGTGGGAATATCTGAGACGACGTTGCCGTGATACTTTGCGTTGCAATAAGGCGTATTTATTCGTTCTTGGTATGCAGCTGGTTGTACTTGGTTGTGTTCGGTCGTACTCCCAATGTATGTTAGCGCCTAGCAGGAGTCCTGGGGCGTAATTTCTCGATTATGATTGTTTTTTGGAACTGTGAGCAGTCCTATATCAGAGCTACGATTATTTGCTCTAATTGTTCGGATATTGTTGCCAAGTTTAGGGTGACGTCACTTCCGATGTCAGGGGACGGGGAAGTATCGTAAATAGTGGCAACAATGTTCCGGAAGGAGTTTGGAGGCAAAGAGACGTTCGCGTTGTCTTTAGAATGAACCAAACCGTTGAGAATTGTGAGCCTTGTGAGTGTTGGTTCACCCCACTGTTCTAGTCAGTAAATGTGTGTCCGGTTCTGCCGTAGAGTAAGACGGTGCCATTTGGGAGCCAACTGGACCACCTTGGAGGGAAAGGCTAATTTTTAGAGACTCATTAGAGGAAAACAGCTTCCCAAACCTGATTGCAGGGAGTATTACTGACAAGAGCACGTGGTAGCACATGGCCCCGTACACCATCCCAAGGTATGAGCAATGGTCGAATAGTTCTAGAGGCTGAGGGTTTAGTTAATTCCGAATTAAGGAATGCTAGTTGAAAAAAATGTATAAAATATCAAAATTGATTGGCACTGTTCTTTTAGGGGCCCCATTTGAGAGGGCTATATCATCCCCATTTGAGAGGGCTATATTACCCCATTTGAGAGGGCTATATTACCCATTTGAGAGGGCTATATTACCCATTTGAGAGGGCCATCTCACCATTTGAGTACATATCTACCCATTTGAGAGGGCTGATTGCATATCATCCCATTTGAGAGGGCTATCTTCCCATTTGAGAGGGCTTGGTAGGACATCCCCCATTTTTGAAGGCAGATAGAGGAGTGCAAACCGCAAGTTATTCTGTTATTTTTTTTGTACGTGAAATTTAGATTCGTAAACATGATTTACCGTTGCTATTTTTCGATAGAAGTCGAGTGTCATGATAGGGCACGTAGCACCAAACCCTCGGTCACCAATGAGTGACCCCAGGTGAGTTTAATTTGTTAAAATTAAGTTTTATACATACAATATATATATATTTATTGCGATTATGGGATTGATATAAGCTTAGTGAGTATATTCCCAAGGTATATCTTCTGGTAGAATTGCCGGGTGTGTAAACCCTTCGTGATCACGATAGGTAGTCCCTGATATATTCATCTCGAACTCAAGTACACGATTTAATAATGATACCTTGTTAGGAGACCTCATCGTAAATTACTCCAAAGAGCAACTTAGTCTAATTTATATTATTTTTGCTCGTAACAATATAAGCTTCCCAGTTTTACATGTTGGTGTATACATTAATTAACAATTACCTGATCGTAATAAATGATAACCATGTTTTTAAACTCGTTGTTTGAATGATAGTCAATTGACTGAAGCCTAAGCTCGGGCAAGAATTCTCAGCAGGGAGTGAGACAACTCACTGTCATTGTCGGCCTCCTTATTCGGACATCAGTAAACAGGACTGGGTGTATAATCACTGATAGTGTGGCGCTTGCAGAACCGGGAACCCTGCCTTCTCCACTGTAGCTGGCGGCCACCCATAATCCTGGTGCACATCGTTGAGAATTGATTGTTGTATTGGCACTTAGTTTTTTTTGATAAATTTATATTTAGGTTATTTTGGGAATCATCAGGGAAGTTGATTGCTTCCTCGAAGTAGGTAGTAAGTAAACAAGCGTTAAAGCAGGTGTAATGAAAGCAAAAGTGAAACTTGGTATGGGCTTGAAGAAAAACAACGGTAGTAAAAGTTTGAATATGAAAAACTGTTTACAGTTGCTGCGAAAAGTGACAAAATCTTCAGAAAATTTGCTACGTGACATTGATAAAAGTATTAAAGTGTTTAAAGCAAATACACAACAGCAGCGACGACCCAACAATACTAACAACAACAGCAATAAAAGAAGTAAACCTACCAATACATCTAAAGGAATAAAAAAATTAAAAACTACAAAAATATCAGCAAAGAAAGTTAAAATGGAAATGATGGAAGCTGATGATGATGATGATGAGTCAATTCCACCACTACAACCAAGTTTTACTGAACAATCAGATAATGTGAAAAAAATGAGTACAAATAGGAAGAGAAAAAATAAGAAAAAGCGAGAATAGTGATGGAGGTGGAGGAAAAAGTAAAGAATCAAATGAGGTTGATAAAATTAAAGCTAATCACAATACTCTTAGATGTGAGATAAAGGGAACACAAGAAATTCGTTTTGATAAACCTGGTTCAATAGGAAATATATTGGGTTTTGAGAATCGAAAATTAAGTTCAAATAAAAACCACATTTCGGACTATCCAATCAATATTAGCAAGGTAAATGCAGTGTGTTGTGAATGTAATTTAGTGACTAATTCATACAACCATAACAAATCATCACACATTTTGCATATGTTTTATCCAGTAGTGCCCCCTAGTTACAAAATTGTTGAAACTCCATCCAATATTATTTATCTACCAATTAACAAACGTTTTATTGATGAGGTAGTTATAAATATAACTGACCAGGATGGAAACATGGTCAATTCCAATAAACAGCTTATAACAGTCAGAGTTCATCTGAGACAGCAGCCGCAGCATCAGTAATGGTTTTACTACACAACTATTTATCATCATCGTCGTCGTCGTCGTTTTTACCCCTTATAAATATCAACAGGAAGAAGAAAAATATTAGTGCTTACAAAATCTTGAAACAGTTAACATCTCAAAATCGACTCTTTCTTGAATCGTTGGGTTTTAAAGTGCTTCGTGCATCGTAGTCATCAAAATTGGGAAAAAGAAAAAACAATTTTGGAAATTTTGGTGTGGATTTAAGTTACATTCCAGAATAAGAAGAATACTTTTAGTTTGTTTTTGTAGTGGTGAAAAACAACAAGAAAAACAATAAATATTTTAAATATAGGAGAACGAGTTTTTAGTGATCATTCATTACATGTAAAGAATATCACACATATCTTCCATATGCCAATACAAGTCTAAACAAGTCTGATGAAATTAGAATTCCTATTCAGACGCAAGCTATTTATACTTACCCAGCGAGAGTTTTATTGAAATTTAGGGAAAGCTTACTGAAAATGATAAACCACCCAATGATACTAAATTAGTAAATAATGCATTTGCCTTTTTGTTTGATGAACTGCGATATGAATTGGGTGGTGTGGTGGTTGACCGTGTTAGAAATCCTGGTATAACGACTCTTATGAAAGGTTATGTAAGCTTTACCGAACAGGAATGTCTACGTTACCGAAATACTGGTTGGAATCACATTGACAATCCAAATGTTGTTGTATCAAACAGTGGATATTTCAACGTCTGCATACCATTAAAAATGTTAATGGGTGTATTTGAAGATTTAAAAAAAGTTATTGTAAACATCCGTCAAGAATTGGTGTTAATTAGAAGCTTCTCAGACGCAAATTCAGTCATAACAACCAAAGATGAGACAAAACCTAATATTATAATTAACAAAATTGCTTGAAAAATTGAGCATATTAAAGTGGATGATGAGTCCAAGCTTAAGTTGTTAAATTATGTTAAACATGGTCGTTACTTGAATATTGCTTTTCGAGGATGGGAACTATATGAGTATCCATTGTTGCAACAAACCATGCAACACTCATGGAATGTCAAGGCAGTAAACCAGGTTGAAAAACCGCGTTTGGGATCCAGACTAAACGAAAAAGCCAGTTGAAAACATCTGCTAGCTGTTTTGATCACTGTAACCTAACCAACTTTAAAGCGTACCTTAATTCCGAGGTTTATCCATATGATAATTTAAATATAAATTACACCAAGAAGCAATATGCAATACTGTTCTAGATGTATGCCAGATTTCAACAGTCTTATTATTATTATAAAAATGTTGGTCAACCCTGTCTAGCTTTGGAGAAATTTTTAGAAATTGCACCCTTAGTGGTAGTGGATTGTTGTTATCAAGTTGATACACTAAAAAGTGGTACGGGGGACATTAGATTGAAATTTGAAACGAATCAAAATATGCCAGCTGATACTTGTGCTTATTTGTTAATTTTACATGATAAAAAAGTTAAATATAATCCTCTGACGAGTATTGTAAACACAGAAGTTTAAGCTGTTACCACCACCACCACCACCACCACCAGTACTGTGTATAAATAAGAGTACATTAACACCGACGACTGCATTACAGCACAGACAGTTAGTCAACAACGCAAGAAAAAATGTTGGTTGTAGATATCCAAGGTTTCCAATTTGAAAATGGGTTTCCGTTCCAATGCAAGGAAATTTTCATTTTAAATACACTAACCATGGAATATGTCCACAAATTTATACAAATGTCTACAGATCTTAAACTATACAACAGAACATATACGTGGTTTGAGCTGGTACACAGTTGGTGGTGAACTTGATGGTGATGTTCTACTTGTAGAAGAGATTTCCGACTTTTTAAAACAGTACATTGGATCAACGAAAATGACTGTGCTGGTAAAAGGAAGGGGAAAGAAGGATTGGTTAAACAAGTACCTAAATGGTTTCAACAACGAAATAATTGATTTGGATGATGAGGACGACTGCCCAACTGTGGATAATTTAAAAAATATTTAAGTCCTACCATTGTAAAAAACATGCTTATAATAATCGAAATTGTGCTATGGAAAATTCATATAACTTTTACCATTGGTATAATTATTGTTGTAAAAAAATTAATTAACTTTTTGTATAATTTTATAATTAGATGTAATAAAACAAATTAAGAGTTTTTAAATCTTTTATTTCGTTTATAAGCGGAAAAAGCAAGTCAAAACTCACCCAGATACGAGTCTGACCTCATATGTAAGTAAATATGTGTTAAAAGAAAAACAAATTAATTTTTATCAATTTTATTTAACTACAATTTAATTTAAATTTATTTGCTCATCAACCTTTTTATTTTCTGGCTCGATTTGTTCCTCCTCCTCCTACGAAGCCGAAGACCATACTTCCTCCATTGTCAATTTTCGTTTTGACCCTCCTCCTATGGCAGCCTGGTGGTGGTAGTAAACGGCTCGGGTCTTCCTCCTCATCAAGGAGATTACATTTATAGCGTTTCACAACTTTTTCTAAAATTCGGAAATCTTCGGTTGTTTCAATCTTAGCCCGCATATAGCGGACCGGGAGATTTCCGAATTTCTTTTTTAAGGTAATAGCCCTTGGTGAATACGAAAGTGAAATAAAAATTTTATTATCACGCATGGCTATTTCCTTAACACCATATCTGAAACAATGAAAATAACGTTAAAAATATAAGAGACAAATAAATAAAAAACAACCAGTTTGACTGACACCAATATCTCGTAAAACGTAATCTAAATATTTCTCAGTGAAATGTATTTCAATTCCTGCTAAATCAATATACATGCAATTTATCAATGTGTAATGCACGCGTATCTTTCTTAGTTGACCTCTCAATGCTGACCCCGTTTACATGACTTTATTATCAATCAATAACAACAAAGATAAGGTGTTTATTATACATCAAATATTAATTATATAGTTTAAGAGCGGAGTCCCAAGCCCTGGGGCGTCTACAAAATTGCTTCCAAAATGTGTTAAATATTGCTTCCTAATGTATTTATCGGATGGCGTATACTGTACTAATTTATGAAATTATTTGAATATTGATTTTACAGATTTGCAATTTACTGACCCATGTGTATCTTTCATTTCTTTAGAGATGGAGCGACCTCCGTAATAAATCTATATCCGCAGATATACAGTGTACCAAATTAATACAATACATGGGCGATCTGCACCAAACCATAAGAAATACATATAATGTAACTGATGTAGCGGACATACACACAAGATATCAAGATCAAGTATTTTGTGGGTATCCTAATCAATGCAGTGTACAGGGTGTTCCATTTTCGACACTTTATAGGGTATCTGCGTAACTGTTAGTGCTATCAAAAAGTAATACTTAGGTATCATGTGCTCTTTTTGGGTCAAACTTAAAATAGTAAAATCAAAATTTGAAAATTTCTGCTCGCTTAAGAGATACGGGGAAAATCAAAAATTGACAATTTCAAAATTACCCTATATTTTCTTAGTTAAAGAGATACAGAAAAATGTTTTATACAGAGGTTTATAATGAATGTCGAATAATCTGCCGTTTTCAGAATAAGTATACGGGGTCAGGTAAGAAAGTTATCAGACCTAACCTCATTTTTTAAATGGAATACACTGTATATTTTAATATAAAAAGATAGCATTTTAAATCTCTTTACAAATATATACACACCATGCATGACATTGGTTTCCTAGGCGATTTATTTAAACTTCATTACTTTGAAACGAAATAAAAGATTCAGATTAAGGTTAAAAAATAACGGGAATCATCTCAAATATTCGGAATATGTCCTTAAATGGTTACCGTCTTTCCGGATAGCGCCATTTCCTTGTTTTTCCACTTTTAATAAAAACTGATATCATATCAAATTTTTCAAAATGTTGATAGGTCATGTTTTCCCTGTCCAGATTTTGTAAATACCAATTGCAAAACTTTATATACGGCGCTGAGCATCACCAGGATGTAAGTTTTGTACACGATGGAATTTATATGGCTTAAAATTGTGTTTTGTTATGATTTTGCACACTGCTTTAATTATTCCGACCGAACCTTCAACTTTTCTGCAAGAACTACTTGAATTTGTTTCCATTGAAGCTAACACATTTATTTCATGAGTCATGCGATGATCCTTATGGTAGATTTAAGGACGAGGTTTAGAAAATGAACCATGTTCAATTAAATTTGATTTTAGTCTTGATAAAAATTCGTTTATTCGGTTGTCATCTTTGGGGATATCTACAAGTAATTTAAGAAAATTTGTAAATTTCATAGAATTACTACATAAGGGCTTATATTTACCTATTCAAATACACTTCTAATGCTCATCTGAATTTTCGATACACTGGATATAACAAACAATCATGTCATACTTCTCAAAGTTTAAATGCTATGCCATAATTAGGACAAACTGATTTTTCACTATTAATTAGAAATTTTAAAACAACTTGCAGAACCTGAATGTTCTGATAGAATTAGATTTTATTATTATGACACATAGGATTGTGTTCTTTTGTTTGTTTTAAATATCCGTCATGGCCTACTAAAAAAAAATGGTATAATTTTGAAAAACGTATATTTCGGGCCTAATACTAAGACTAAAAATAAAGTGTTATATATTTTTGAGAAGCTTGTTACAAACTAAATTATATTATTAAAAAATATATAGGGTGACCCATTTAAAAGAAGCAAATTTGTTTATTTTCCTTGAAAACTATTGAATGTAGAAAAAATCGTACACACGTCAGTCGATTCTATGTAAAAAACTACAAAAAGAACATTTTATTTCTTTTTGATACGTTACGGGGTAACCGAGATATGGGGGGGGGGGGGTCCCAAAATGCACAATTCTCAAAAACATTCCCTATATCAAAAACAAAACGGCCTAGAAAAATTCTGATTACACGGCATCTTCTGTTTGACAAAAAAGTAGCACAGTGCTGCGAAAACTGCACCTTCTCTTTACTAATAACGGAGATACCCCGTAAAACTACCCAAAGTATGGACACCCTGTACAGTTGATCAGAATTAAAAACGACATTCAAATTACATCCATATACCATAAAAATTAGCTTTTGTTATTTTTTTAAAATTTGGCCATGTTCTTTTTACACTTGTTCAATAGTGAACATTTCTCTCTTTTGTGTATAAAAACATGATAACCGTCCCGTTTCTTAATATGACTTTTAAATTTTCATTGTGTTTGTTGTAAATCGTGGAAGAACGTCTAAATAAATTTAGAAAGATTAGACAAATAAAAATTTCTTTTTCAACATTTTTTCAAACAATCCCGCTTCCTCTTCATTTCTAATGAAATATAGTTTCTACGAAAATATAGTGATCCTTTAGGTACGTTATCGCGCGCCGCGGGAAGCGACTGAACACTACTTTTATTTCCTAAGATGACAGATAAGCAACTTTCCATTTTATTTTTTTATAGAATTTTTGCTGTCTAATTTCATTTACACTGATTATGAGTATACGTTTTTTTTACATAAAACTTATGTGAATTTTAATTAAGGAATAATCTTGTCTGGGGTGACAACTTTTTTATTCGATTTTGCGTCAAATACTTTTAAATACTACTTTATTTATTAGGTACGTGACTATTTAGCAACAGTTTATAATCAACAATAGCTTATTATCACAATACGCAAAGCATCAATCAACATCACAAGGTAGCAATAAGGTAGTGTTAGTGCAGTCAAGCTATCGCCCAGGCAATCCGAACAAAATTTCCAAATTGAATAAAATATAAAGGGAAAAAGCAGTCCTGACGCCACATGACCTTGTGTTGTCAGGTCGACACAAAGGCAGGTTTGCCATTGCTAGGGAAATTTCCCTAAATCTGTGGAAATATGCAATCAGTATGGAAACAGGGAAATTTTCTATAATTTAGGGAATTATACTTCTTGAATATTGTGATATTTGTATCATGATTGATCCTAAATCTGTAATAATGAAAAAAACATCATTCAATTGCTCCCTTGGCTTTATTGTTTCCAAATTTCGTGAAACACTCAGCATTAAGAGCGGAGTCCCAAGCCCTGGGGCGTCTACAAAATTGCTTCCAAAATGTGTTAAATATTGCTTCCTAATGTATTTATCGGATGGCGTATACTGTACTAATTTATGAAATTATTTGAATATTGATTTTACAGATTTGCAATTTACTGACCCATGTGTATCTTTCATTTCTTTAGAGATGGAGCGACCTCCGTAATAAATCTATATCCGCAGATATACAGTGTACCAAATTAATACAATACATGGGCGATCTGCACCAAACCATAAGAAATACATATAATGTAACTGATGTAGCGGACATACACACAAGATATCAAGATCAAGTATTTTGTGGGTATCCTAATCAATGCAGTGTACAGGGTGTTCCATTTTCGACACTTTATAGGGTATCTGCGTAACTGTTAGTGCTATCAAAAAGTAATACTTAGGTATCATGTGCTCTTTTTGGGTCAAACTTAAAATAGTAAAATCAAAATTTGAAAATTTCTGCTCGCTTAAGAGATACGGGGAAAATCAAAAATTGACAATTTCAAAATTACCCTATATTTTCTTAGTTAAAGAGATACAGAAAAATGTTTTATACAGAGGTTTATAATGAATGTCGAATAATCTGCCGTTTTCAGAATAAGTATACGGGGTCAGGTAAGAAAGTTATCAGACCTAACCTCATTTTTTAAATGGAATACACTGTATATTTTAATATAAAAAGATAGCATTTTAAAATCTCTTTACAAATATATACACACCATGCATGACATTGGTTTCCTAGGCGATTTATTTAAACTTCATTACTTTGAAACGAAATAAAAGATTCAGATTAAGGTTAAAAAATAACGGGAATCATCTCAAATATTCGGAATATGTCCTTAAATGGTTACCGTCTTTCCGGATAGCGCCATTTCCTTGTTTTTCCACTTTTAATAAAAACTGATATCATATCAAATTTTTCAAAATGTTGATAGGTCATGTTTTCCCTGTCCAGATTTTGTAAATACCAATTGCAAAACTTTATATACGGCGCTGAGCATCACCAGGATGTAAGTTTTGTACACGATGGAATTTATATGGCTTAAAATTGTGTTTTGTTATGATTTTGCACACTGCTTTAATTATTCCGACCGAACCTTCAACTTTTCTGCAAGAACTACTTGAATTTGTTTCCATTGAAGCTAACACATTTATTTCATGAGTCATGCGATGATCCTTATGGTAGATTTAAGGACGAGGTTTAGAAAATGAACCATGTTCAATTAAATTTGATTTTAGTCTTGATAAAAATTCGTTTATTCGGTTGTCATCTTTGGGGATATCTACAAGTAATTTAAGAAAATTTGTAAATTTCATAGAATTACTACATAAGGGCTTATATTTACCTATTCAAATACACTTCTAATGCTCATCTGAATTTTCGATACACTGGATATAACAAACAATCATGTCATACTTCTCAAAGTTTAAATGCTATGCCATAATTAGGACAAACTGATTTTTCACTATTAATTAGAAATTTTAAAACAACTTGCAGAACCTGAATGTTCTGATAGAATTAGATTTTATTATTATGACACATAGGATTGTGTTCTTTTGTTTGTTTTAAATATCCGTCATGGCCTACTAAAAAAAAATGGTATAATTTTGAAAAACGTATATTTCGGGCCTAATACTAAGACTAAAAATAAAGTGTTATATATTTTTGAGAAGCTTGTTACAAACTAAATTATATTATTAAAAAATATATAGGGTGACCCATTTAAAAGAAGCAAATTTGTTTATTTTCCTTGAAAACTATTGAATGTAGAAAAAATCGTACATACGTCAGTCGATTCTATGTAAAAAACTACAAAAAGAACATTTTATTTCTTTTTGATACGTTACGGGGTAACCGAGATATGGGGGGGGGGGGGGGTCCCAAAATGCACAATTCTCAAAAACATTCCCTATATCAAAAACAAAACGGCCTAGAAAAATTCTGATTACACGGCATCTTCTGTTTGACAAAAAAGTAGCACAGTGCTGCGAAAACTGCACCTTCTCTTTACTAATAACGGAGATACCCCGTAAAACTACCCAAAGTATGGACACCCTGTACAGTTGATCAGAATTAAAAACGACATTCAAATTACATCCATATACTATAAAAATTAGCTTTTGTTATTTTTTTAAAATTTGGCCATGTTCTTTTTACACTTGTTCAATAGTGAACATTTCTCTCTTTTGTGTATAAAAACATGATAACCGTCCCGTTTCTTAATATGACTTTTAAATTTTCATTGTGTTTGTTGTAAATCGTGGAAGAACGTCTAAATAAATTTAGAAAGATTAGACAAATAAAAATTTCTTTTTCAACATTTTTTCAAACAATCCCGCTTCCTCTTCATTTCTAATGAAATATAGTTTCTACGAAAATATAGTGTTCCTTTAGGTACGTTATCGCGCGCCGCGGGAAGCGACTGAACACTACTTTTATTTCCTAAGATGACAGATAAGCAACTTTCCATTTTATTTTTTTATAGAATTTTTGCTGTCTAATTTCATTTACACTGATTATGAGTATACGTTTTTTTTACATAAAACTTATGTGAATTTTAATTAAGGAATAATCTTGTCTGGGGTGACAACTTTTTTATTCGATTTTGCGTCAAATACTTTTAAATACTACTTTATTTATTAGGTACGTGACTATTTAGCAACAGTTTATAATCAACAATAGCTTATTATCACAATACGCAAAGCATCAATCAACATCACAAGGTAGCAATAAGGTAGTGTTGGTGCAGTCAAGCTATCGCCCAGGCAATCCGAACAAAATTTCCAAATTGAATAAAATATAAAGGGAAAAAGCAGTCCTGACGCCACATGACCTTGTGTTGTCAGGTCGACACAAAGGCAGGTTTGCCATTGCTAGGGAAATTTCCCTAAATCTGTGGAAATATGCAATCAGTATGGAAACAGGGAAATTTTCTATAATTTAGGGAATTATACTTCTTGAATATTGTGATATTTGTATCATGATTGATCCTAAATCTGTAATAATGAAAAAAACATCATTCAATTGCTCCCTTGGCTTTATTGTTTCCAAATTTCGTGAAACACTCAGCATTAAATGACTTGGATCGGAAGTGACGGGAGATACAAAATATAGACTGAATATGAAAATACGCCTATTTTGAATTTTGGGACAAAATTAGCAAAATGAAGTCAAGGGATGATAAAGTCTTATATTCGAATATTTGTGAATTTAAATTATTATGCTTGCCCCATTCCAGCGCTACTGTTGAAATAATTTTTTCACAAGTTAACTTGAACAAAACTAAAATTAGAAATCGTTTCAAAACTAAAACGTTAACTGGTATTCTACACACTAAAAATTTGACAAAACATAGTAACTGTTTCGATTTCAAGATTGATACGGACTTAGTGCTAAGCTAAACAACCAAATGTACGGCAGTTGATTATTTTTTTCAATTTCCTGCGATAATAGAAATAATAGCTATGATCAGTTTATTTTCTATGTATTTATCATGTATTACATGTTTTATTGTTGAATAAAAAATGTTTTGTTGTTGAATAAAAAATCTTTTATTGTTGAATAAAAAATGTTTTAATGTTTTAATGTTGAATAAAAAATGTTTTATTGTTGAAAAAAAAATGGATTATTTTTTTAATAAAAAATGAACCATACCACTGGCTTGATTTTTATTTGTAGAAAAAAATTTATTAATAAATAGGGATATGTTTTGATTTCAAGTGTATTATATATTGCTTCTTCGTTTTCAAATTAAAAGATCTGGGATATTTTTAAGAAATTATCCAGAGAAAGTTTTTTTTGGATCTGGCAACACTGCACAAAGGTTATTTCAGAACAGTCAAGGTAAGTGAACGAATTCTATTTTTATTTTATTTAAAAGTTTGTGAGGTTATGTTTTATCTAGATGTTTTATATTATTTTTAACATGTTCTTCAGCTTTCCAGAATTAATTACTTCTTTGCACACGATAATACATGAAAGAAGGTGAAAATACTATTAAGAGTCCCCCCGTTTGCAAAAAAGCAATTTGATTTGCAAAAACAATTGCCAAGGTTTTATTAGATGGAAAATATATGCTATTATGGAGGATACTACCTATAATATTGAGGTAAGCCGAGTATGTTTTAGATTATGATATTTTTTAATGAAACTTTTATATTTCAGATTATATTACAGATGTAGTCGGCAATATGTGCTTTCCAAAGAGGGATCAAATAGTGATCACATAGTGACTTTGGTCTTTACTACAACATATCAGTTACCAAGGTGGTGCAAAATTAATAATCACAGCACACGAACATTATTTTGTTGAATGGTTATTTTGCGAAGAAAAACCTTACAGGTAGCTGAGTTATATAATTAAACAATAATAACTGAAATATACCTTCACGATAATATTTTTATTAGCATTAAATATTTTAATGTTGCAAACGAGAATATCGTATTACCATAACGATTTCTTTATAGGGAGGAAGGATCCGAGCTACATACTTTCTGCCTCTCCGTATATAAGCTTACAATGTGGATTTATCAATTTAACCGAGTCAGATGATATAATAGCTAGGTCTTTTTTGAACTTTAATGAAATTTGTTATTAATTATCATTATATGTTAATTATTGTTAATATAATACACTATTTATTTCTATAGCACAGTATTTTAGAATAAAGGAAAACCATACGTGTTTTATTCGTCAGGCATTGCAGTATGCTATAAATAATTATACCTTATAAAAATGGAAACTATTTAAATGTTTTTTTGAAGTAAATTTTGACAGTTAGAATTTTTTATTGATTATTTTATTTGTGGGTTATATGTTTCGAAGGGCAGAATACAATATGTACGAGTAAATAACTTTTACTGGTTAACTAAAGACTCACTTGAGACTACATAACGAGACTTTTTTAATAATTGTGTTATAATATTTAATAGTAAAATAACATATTTATATTTTTTTTAATTATTAAGCTATACACTAAAGTATTGAACGAAGTTGCATGATATTTTAGACCTACACGTAACTTTTACAGGAACTGATTACGTATGTTTGTATATGGTATCTAATGTACAAGGTAAGTTAAAACTACATTACGTATACTTAGTGATCTTTAACCAGTCCGAGCGGTTAATTGAAATATTTCTCGGCTATAGCCGGACATGTCATAATTTTTGGTGAATTATAAATATGGCTTTTTATAGCAACCGGTCAATCTCTGATTTTTTTAAATCTTTGTTCTTCTGAAAAATAATGCTCTCCCGAAACCAGAGGGTGGAAGTTCCTCGCATTTAGATTTCACAGTGTAAATGGTGTTTATATGAAAGCAATGTTTTTTGTTTGGTTATTTTTTTATTGCAGAATCAGGAAAGGCTTCTAGGCCTAGTCATGCTTACTGATTAGAAGAGATGTTTATTTTTTGAGAAAATAACTTCGTTGGTTTTTATCGTTATTAATAAGCAGTGTTTTTTCGCTTTTTTTATAGTGATTGGACTGGCAAAAATTAAAGATACAAACTTTTATTGTATACATTAAAAAAAAAATGTCCGGCCTTTTATAAAGAATTCAGGCTAATTTATACAATTGTCCTACTATTACACTTTGTCCATCTGGCAAACCCTAAATACTACCACAAAAAGCAACCTTTTAATGGTTCCTGATTTTCACAACTTGGCAGCAGTATCATTTTATAATATCAATTTTTAAAGAACTTTCTACATAACTTTTATATTTGGTACACTGTATATTTACGCATAATCGGTTTTTCACACGAATATACAGAGCCGAGTCGAGCTACTCGCCGCCCTCCCTGACACAGTAGCTGAACTGTTAGTTGGTTCGTAACTCGACTATACGAAGCGGCGAAGTGCAAATATGGCCGACAAACATCGTCCAGCTGATAAAATATTTCGATAAATATAACCCATTGCTGTAATAGCGCGTTTCTTTGCCTAAAACTTATGCAAAACATTACTAATAATATTGTCCGGTAGAAGAAACAATATTTTTCGATTTTGTGTAAAAAATTTTGAAATTGTTATAATTTTTGTTTATTTATTACGTGGCTATTTAGCAACAGTTTCCAATAAAAAATGTATGAATACCGAGCCTAATCTTTTATCTTTGAATAACTGCCTCCACATGTCTCCAAAGCTAAATAGTTTTTAAGCTGGTTATAATGGCGTATAGCTTTACAACAGAAATTTCATGTAACTCTGATCTTAAACAATATTAGTTTATTTTATGCTCTCATGATATGTGAAATACATTTACAAATAATACTCAGTCTAAATGGCACTATAGTAGATTCCCAAGAGGCCACAGGCTTCACATACTATGTAAATAATGTTCAGAAGTATTTCTTGTATAGTATGCAATGTTTTTTAACTTAAGGTCTTTTTGACCACCAAGTAGACCAAAAGTGGTTTTTCTCGGAAAGTATTAGAGAAAAATATGCGCAGATAGCGGAAAAGTTGCCTTCGGCATGTTGGCTGATTCCGATCTTTCAATAATATGAAAAACTGTTAAGGACCTTTTGGTCAACGTAGGCATAACGTGATGTGATGTAATATATATTTGGGGGGAATGTATGTTGTTGTATACTAGTTAAAATGTCAGGAAACAAATACATTTACGAACACTCTTTTGACTGGTAAAAAAAGATAATTTAACTTCTTAGTGGAAAATAAATATTAAATAAATAAATGTACTTACTGCAAAAGTTATTTACAACAACCAATGCATATTTGAGTGGAAAATTTATACTGCCTTCGGTATACACTACAATCGTGGTAGGAACGGCTGCCATTTTATTTTCTTTATAAAATATTACTTTTGGAATATTACTTTTGGACGATTGTTGTACTGAATTGCACTGATAGTGTGAACACTATAAATATGATTTCAAATAACAAAAAATCGTAGGATAACAACCAAAATTGCATTGCTAGGTTAACCTCTTGACCTGCTGATACAGTATTGCCCGAAATAAACAGTACTGAACTTGTAATCGTATTATATATTTAAAAAATACATATTATTGACACTTTATTATATGTTCTAAATGTCCACTTCCTTGTTCAAGACAGACTTCATAACGATGTTCTAAGTTTCTGGTCATGTTATTGAATAAGGGTTGTCTCAGAGCTGCGAAGAAGACTCTAACGGCATCCTTTAATTCATCGATGGTTTGTGGTGCCCGTTTGAAAACGGCATTTTTAGCCATGCCCCAAATGTATGCGTCTGGAGGTGTGAGGTCTGGAGAATGTGAAGGATAAGGGAAGTCAGTAAATCGTGACATGAATTTGCTTGGAAAATGTTCTTGAAGAAATTGACGAATTGCGGCAGCAGTATGGCAAGTTGCCCCGTCCTGCTGAAAAAATTGGTTTCGAAATGCCAAGTTACGTGCACGACAGAATTGACGTAGATCAGGGATAAATCGTGTTAAAATGTGTCTGTACCTCTGTTGATTAAGTGTGACTTGCCTACCATTCTCTTCGATGAAGTACGGACCAATGATTCCGTGTCCGGACACAGCACACCAGACACTCACTTTTGCACTATGTAAAGGAACCTCTTGAACCTCATCGGGTCTGGCAAAGCCCAGAAATCGATTTGTGCGACGATTCACATAGCCTGACAAGTGAAAGTGTGCTTCGTCTGAAAACCAAACATTTTTCAAAAATTCAGGATTTTCATACTGTAACGCGAGAATTCTGGCGCAATATTCCACTCTACTGCGATAATCCCGAGGATGTAGTTGTTGATGTACCTGAATCACATACGAAAATGCACCCAGCTCCTTCAGGATTCTTTGAAAGGAAGTTCTTTTTAAATCAAGTTGTAACGCTGTCCTTGCCTGGCTGGCTTTCGGATTTTGTAAGATTTGCTCAAAAACACGTTCATGGTTATTGTTGTTGTTAACTGTCCTGGGACGCCCCGAGTTTCCTTTTCGTTGGCACAATACACTACCCGTATTTCTGAACTTTTCAATAACCTTCAAAATTACAGCATTACTTGGAGAACGTTTATTTAAACCGTTGTGTGAATTGATCAGACACGTATAGCAAACTTGCACCATTATGTCGGCCCATTCCGTATGAGCGAAAATAATGCTCTACCAGAAACACTTTCTCCTCTGTACTTAACACCATTTTTAACAATTAGGCCCTACTAATTACTTGTTTGAGGTTTACTTGACAGGTCTATACTAGCTAACTTGAGTGTGACAGCGCACGCATAAAAACACCGCCAACTTAGTTTCAGTACTGTTTTTTTCGGGCATATCTGTACTACTTACAATACGTAACAACATGCAATTGAAATTTACCGTATGTTTACATGTGAAGTTGCATATTTCTACTTATTAAAACACGTAGAGACATGCAATTGAAAATTAGCATATACTTACTATTAGTAAATACTTGGTGCAGAGCTACCAGCAGGCACATTCAAAGTAGTGTACTCTTGGGTAAGTTATTATTGTGCTATTTTTAGTTTTAAGGACAGTGTTATATTTAAGTAAAAATCGCGACAACACAGTACGACGTATATAGAAAAATACGATGTATCTGTTTAGTTTAACCATTTCGAAAACGTGTAGATTTAAGTAAAAATCGCGACGACACAGTACGACGTATATAAAAAAATACGATGTATCTGTTTAGTTTAACCGTTTCGAAGAAAATGTTGTCCCGTAATAGATTTAGTTGTTTGTTTTTAAACATGCTTTTAAAATAGGCACCCTTTTTTAGGATTTTTTTAATTGAATTTTCAAAAGTGAGTAAAGAAGAAAAATGAACAGCAACAAAGTTCTAGACTAGACAATTTATCTTCTGAAGTAATCCAAAAAATTGAAAATGCGAGTAGATTACTCAAATCAAAAGAAGAATACAGATATTATATACAGTATATTAAAAAGACAATTTTTATTTTAAAAACGGGATTAAAAAATAGGGTATGTGTGAATAATTTTAATAGGGTCGAGTCTAATTTGTGATTTAAAAAAATTATTTACAAAGATTTAAATTCAATCTTAATACTAAAAAAATTTTAACAAAACGTCATGTCATATGGCTAAATGTGGAAACTTGTTTTAATGGTCGCATAAAAACTGGTATTATTACAAATCTTAAATAGAAAGGTATTTCTTCAAAAGACATTTCGGATTTTCTCTTTAAAAACCCAAAATTAATTAATAAACATTCTGCTAAAAGTTAATGTTATATTGACAGGTTTCTTTATTAAACCTCAAAGTTTGGAAATCTCCATAAAACATTTTTCAACAAAAAATAATATTGATCGAACAACAAACTTAGCTGGTATAAAATGTACTGGATTCCATTTTAATTAAATTGGAGGAATTTCAAAAACGTGATAGCGGTTGGGCTCTGTGTGAAATATGGTATCTAAAAGTTAATTTTAATATGTATAATCCGATACAGGGAAGTTTATCAACCTATGTAAATTTGCCTGCATTTATTAGAAAAACAAAGAGCGTTATTAATATTAAAAACAACGATTTTTATTGCTTTCTCTGGCCAGTAGTTTGTGCTTTGTATCCCCAGCTCCAACTAATAAAAATGTTAGTCCTACTACATCTTATCCACATTTCAGTAAAGTTTTAAAATTTAATGGTATTCAATTGGACCTGGAAAGTCTGTTAGTAAAATGTACACAGATCAAACGTTAGCTTCTACTACAACAAAATCTAAGAAAATGCAAAAGCATAAACGATTTAGCATGGCTTATTATTTAACATATTTTTATAATCTTTCTATTTGTAAATTTAGGTTGTATACTGGTAAAGATTGTGTTGTATGGTTTGTTAAACAACTTGAAAGAATTGCTCAAAAAGTAGAATTAATATATGGAAATCCAATTCGTTTAAAACCACTAACGCGTGAGGAAAATCGTCTTTTATGGTTCCAAATTATGTCACATTTGTTCTAAACCTTTTACTGATGACGCAGACTATAGAGTGCGTGATCATTGTCATTTTACAGGGCTGTTTAGGGGTGTGGCACATAATTCTTGCAATTTAAATTATAAGAAAAAATTTATAATTCCTGTATTTTTCATTATCTTTCAGGATATGACAGTCATTTTATTATTAAAGAACTTTCTACTGGAATTGAAGGATCAATTAGTTTACTACCTATTAACAAGGAAAAGTATATTTCCTTTACCATATATATTGCAAATTCAAAAATAAATTTTCGTTTCTTAGATTCATATAGATTTATGGCTAGTAGTTTGGATAAATTATCATCATATTTAAATGATAATGAAAAGGATATCACAAGGGCATATTATACAAACGATATACAATTTAATTTGGTAACGAGAAAAGGCATCTTTCCTTACGAATATATTGACTATTGGAAAAAGTTGCAAAACACATGTTTACCACCAAAAAAAAAGAGTTTTATAGCAAAATTACAAATTCAGATATATCTAATGATGATTACAACCATGCATGCAATGTGTGGTCTGCATTTAATATTTCAAATCTTCAACAGTATGCGGAACTTTATCTAAAAACTGATGTCTTGCTATTGGTGGATGTTTTTGAAAATTATAGAAATGAATATCTTAACACATATGAATTGGACTTTATTATTTCACAGCCCCCGGATACTCGTATGATTGTATGTTAAACAAACCCAAGTAGAATTGACCCTTTTAACAGACATTGATGTGATTATGTTTATTGAAAGGGTTATAGGGCGAGGAATTTCTCAATGTTCCAACAGATATGACAAAGCTAATAACAAATACATGGGATCTGATTATAAACCAAATGAACCATCGTCTTATCTGATGTATTTTGATGTCAACAATCTGTATGGAGCTGCGATGTGATTTCCTCTACCCAAACAATCTGTATGGAGCTGCGATGTGTTTTCCTATACCCACGGGGGAATTTCAATGGATATGTGGTGATGACATTTACTAGGAAATAAATATATTTAATATTCCCGATGAAAGTGAATACGGGTACATTTTTGAAGTGGACCTTCATTATCCCAAACACTTATTTGACCTTCACAAGTGTCGTTCAGAGGTGTGTGAAGGTTTAAGAACTTTCATGGACTTGTTTCATGGTGACTTCCATATGAAGCCAGCTGCCTTTCACCCGAGATGCTCAAAATTGTAATTTAATCATATTTGGATTTATTATGTAAAAATTAAATATCTAATAAATGTTGTATATTTCATATCTTGTTTTATTCTTACGCAATTAGGAACAAAGTTCAGCGCATAGTAGGTATCGTATTATTCAGATTATAACTAAATCATTCCACAACAAATAAGTCAAAAATTAATTTATATAATACAAACAGGCGAGGCTCACGCTCATAGGTGGCGCTAGTTGTAACCAAGCAGATGTACTTAGATCGCGCTCTGACCAAAGGTGGCAATTTGATGTACTAACGATAGATGGCGCTAGTTGTATCAAAAGGGCACTAAATTGTCTCAGGACCCCGGGTTCTATACTACTCACTAAAATTACTTCCGACAATGGACCATTTATTTCACGTGATTGGGATACATTTTGTAAATTACATAACATCGCTCATATTACAACCGCAATTTATCACCAAAGAGCTAATCCTGTTGAGCTTCGAAATCAAAAGTTAAAGAAAACTCTAAAAATATTTTTACTCAATAAAAATCCAGAACACTGGGACAAATATCTGCCCCGAGTTCTTTTTTCTTTAAGTAACCGTACCAACGCAGCAACAGGTCAGCCACCAGCCATGAGTTTACTTGGATATTCCCTGCCAACTCCAGGTAACCACAATCATTAACAATTTAAGGTCCCAGTTGTTAATCATGGACATATCAGAGAAGAACGATTGCAAGTGATTCGTCAACGTCAAGCGGCATATCAAAAACGTTATACACAATCATAACGAGAACAACGTGTTTTTTCAAGCAGGTGTTCAAGTTATTATACGCTGCAGAAAAACATCACCAGATGAAGCATTTCATCCTCCTTGGGACGGACCTTACATTATTTCGGAACGTTGAGCAGCCACTATATACATTATATCACGCAGCATGATAGAGTTAAAATACATGTTAGTGATTTTCACCCAATACCTCCGAAAGAGAAACTTAGCTATCAAATTATTAATGAAGATAATTTTAGTAAATCTTCTTAAGAATATTCTAGTTCATTTATGGACGAAATAAGTGAAATTAGTAATTCAGTTCCTGATCCAGACTTTAAAATAAGTAATAATGTAAACGAAATAAGGCAATTACCACAACGACGAAGAAGAGCATCTAACAGATGGAAGAAAGGTTAAAAGCTTTAAAACTAAGTGAAGTAATTACTTAAATCACAGAGAGTTAATCATTTCAACCGATGGAAAGCTGTAAATATATTTTTTTTAATTTTAAATACAAATTCGTTTTTATGTTAATTTAAAGTTCAAATAAATACAGTCTGCCATCAAGAAAGGAAATACTTTCTTAGCAGAGGGGTGTTATAGAACCAGTCATCTCTTTATAACCTTTACCTATGTTGAATAAGGGTATCTCATTGGGAACGGTTGAATATTAGAGGAAAGGAAATTATTTCTATTAAATTCCAGAAAGCCAATATTATAAAACAATAGTTTTACTTTAAGAACCTGAAAGGGAATCCGGCGAGTAAAACAAAACCAAATACAGTAATTACCTAATAAAGATCAACGATTGTACCTGAAAGTCTGAAAAGCATGCGTTAATGTAATTTTTTTATTTAGATAAATTAAAAATTATAAGCACAATCGTTGACACTAATAAAATCACGCGCCAGCACGAAAGGCTCAATCACGAGACTTCGAAATTGGTTTCATCAAAATAAAGACGATAAGAACGAAATGTTACAAGTCCCCAACAGGGAGGAATCAATAAAAAACGTTTAAAGAATATTCTGATTTACAAGATGAAATTGAGGAATTAGATCCGGATAATTCAAACAGAAATGACATTGAAAAAAGTACTATTCGTTATTGTCAGATCTTCGAAAATTTAAAAATAGTGGTGCAGGGTCAAGCACCAAGCAACAACATATGTCGTGACCACAAGTAATGTTAGGTGTAAAATTACCCGATTTGAAAATTTCACATTTCAACGGTACTATCGCAGAATGACGATCCTTTACCGACGTTTCTAATGCATTAATAATTCAAAATTCGAGTCTTGTCAATGTACAAAAATTAATTTATCTCAAATCAGCACTAAAGGGTGAAGCGTTGAAGTCTATTGATTCCCTAGAGTTAATAGGTGACAATTTTGCACTAGCATATGACATTTTAAAAAACCGATATAAGAATATTACTTGTATATGGAATAGCTATTTAAATAACATATTAGATACGACTGTTATGACTAGATCAAATTCTGCAAGTTTGCGCGATTTCGTGGCCGCGAATAAAAAGATGATTGAGTCACTTAAAAACTGAAGTTAACAGAATGACAATTAGTCGAATATGTGCTTGTATATATTTTGGAAAATAAACATGACTGAACAAAGCGAGCATTCGCATTAGACAGAGATTTGGACGAATTGTCAATGCTGCACGACCTATTTGACTTTTTAGAAAAACGTTGTATTGTGTTTGAAAACCTCCAACTACTAATACCAACAGTAAAAAACGACAGAATTTCTTTATTTACAAGTCATGTGGCACGTCAGACCACAGACTGTATAAGTGTTAAAAATTCATAGAAGTGTCTGTTGATCAACGTAGTGAGTTAATAAAGAGCAAAGGTTAATGTTTCAATTGTTTTGACAGACATTCCGAGGTTCAATGCCCATTGTCGTTTAAATGCAAACATTGCAACGATGCATATAGAACACTGTTGCATCAGGAGTAATTCCGGTCCACTTCGAATGCTACGCGATAAAATCAAAACTCATACTCCGCAGGTACGCATAATAATTCAATAGATCGTAACGATCAAACCTCAAATATAAGGTCACAACCGCACATTCATCACTCACATGGAAGTCACGTAGAACCAGTTCTACCGGTCGATAGACATGGTAGACACCCCCCGCAAGGTTTAAATTCGCATAACTTAACCCGTGATGATGATGTAAAGGTTGTTGAGGGCCTCGTATTGAAACACGACCTTATTTTAATAACTGCCTTTATTATCTTTGTCAATGTTTATATAGACGATCTTTAATATAAAAACCTTGTTTACTTTACTTAGTAATGGTAGGCATTTCCACCTAAGGCTAAACCTAAGTATGGCTATTCTAAGGTTAACCATCACAGTCACTACACATCAAAGACATGAACGCGAAAACTCTAGTAATAGTACAAGCGAAAATCAAACAGTGGCTCTTTGTGCTACTATTAACAAATAGTCAACCGTGCTATTAGCCATCGCACATGTAAATTTAGTCAATAACAATACCGGAAGTATATTTTCAAAAAAAGTACTTCTAGACGATGGAATTCAGTTCTTTTATTACCAAAAACCTTGTAAATAAGATCGGAAGCAAAGTGTACAGACACAATTTAAATATTTCAGGCATAGCACAAAACGGGTTTTCGTCTAATAAAATGACAGATGTCACAATACACTCTAAAACACAAGATGAAAGTCATTCAGTTTCATGCGTAATTTTTGTCAACATCACTTATAAATCCCAGGTACCAATCGACATAAATAAGTCGGACATCGACATGCTCCTCAGGTGTTTACCAGGATATCTTGCGCCTGGGTTATCACGCGCTAGGCAAAAATGAACCGACCGCATTATGTACGCCTCTAGGATGGTTAATAGGATTAACTATACCTAATAACTGCAAGTTCCCATTAAACAATAATAACTTTGAAAAATCAGAAAACAAAGCGTCATGTTCCGTACAAACGAATGACGTAGATAACATCATAACTATGTCCGGTAAAAAATATGTTAACCCCAGATGATCAATTAAAGCAAAAATAATTTCAAGCACTAAGCAAGCAACAAAGAATGATTTTTTTCAAGTAACTAAGCAAGTTAAAACATCTCAAAGCACAGATACATATGTAAAAGACGTGTACAGAAATGTCCGCCTATTAAAATATTGCTAAGTCAAGTTCTTGCCGACGTCAATACAGTGGCGTTCGGAGCAGACAATTTTATCCAGAATTAAATTTTAAATTTTCAAGTCACAAATTATTTTATAAATAGTCTTATCACGTGGAAACTTTTCAATTGAAGTTATTAATTCAGTTTTTCGTTTCATGGTCCTACTTTTTGCATAAATTTGGAGTCATTTACTGATGAAATTAAACTGTCAAAGATTCCGGAACTAACGAAAGTATCACTCATTACTATTCGGAAAACAGAGGCGTACAAGTTTTGGTTTATTATTTTTTACATTTTTTCATGTTTTCACTGTCAACGCGCTCAGTAGCGTCCGTATTAAATTTTGTATATGACATTAAAAATAATTTTATAAAATATTTTACGAATAATTTTCACGCATTTAAATACAATCATTGTATTTATTTTATATTTTTCGGGTTCTATACCTGATTTTTGGCCTGCCAGTGTGCCATTAAATACTACTGGGATACGAGGCCTATATCCCTGGAAAACCTAAATAAATTCAACCCTTGCCTTTTTTTTCAAAATGAAACACCGTAGCGAGTTGGTGTAAGTAGGCCCACTTAATAACTATTTTATCTATAATATTTTTCTGCACTAGATGCGCTCTTAGTGGTTAAACTAATGACGCCTTTTGCTTGCTATCTACAACAATCGCTAGTGATATGTAATTTTAATTTTCTCACTGGTACGTCATAGCGCCTTTACAAGCAAAAACGTCAGTTTTAGCATTAAAGTACCCTTCTTTTCCTCGTTACTGACTACCATGTGTATTTAGTAAGATCTCTCCAGGAGAGTATGCCTTCATTATTCATGTGGCTCGATATTGGACGAATAGTACATTCGTTCCAAGAGGGCATCCAATTAATACTGATGAAAACGCGGTCCAGCTTTACTATTAGTACTATATTACCGTGCCATACTGGCAATTCTAATTCAAGTGCCACAAGGACAATTCTAATTCAAGTGCCGCGAGGGCAATTCTAATTCAAAGGCATTCCTACCCAAGTTATTTGACAAGAGGGCAAACCCTAAGTTATTTGCCACAAGGACATTCATACCCAAGTTATTTGCCTATAGTGCAAATCTCAAGTTCTTTGCCACAAGGGCATGTAATCCCAAGTTGTTTGGCACAAGGGCATTCCTACCCGAGTTATTTGCCAAGAGTGCAAACCCCAAGTTATTTGCCACAAGGGTATTCAGACCCAAGTTATTTGCCAAAAGTGCAAATCCCAAGTTGTTTACCACAAGGGCATTCCTACCCAAGTTATTTGACAAGAGTGCAAACTTCAAGTTAAGTGCCTAGGTGGCAACCCCAAATTAAGTGCCAAGAGAGCAATCCCAAGCTAAGTGCCAAGATGGCAACCCCAAGTTAAATGCCAAGGGAGCAACCCCAAGTTATTTGCCAAGAGAGTATCCTAATTTACTGTTTGAGATATTGATGAGAACGTAGTACAGCCTTACAACCTGGAATATGGTTGTCATTAATGTCTTGTTACTGCGCTCAAAGTGAGCATTCTACATTCCTTTTGACCGTTATTTAGTCTAGCACCTTCGCTCAACGTGAGCACCCTTCTTCTACGTGACTAGTAGTTAGTCTGTCAATTTGTTTTGAATGTCGATGAACCCTAGGTAGCCTTACAACATATCCCTGGTCTTCATTAATATTTATATATATAAGATAGGTGTATACAATATCGCCATGTTGAAAATATCGCCAAAGGCTTTATGTAAGTTGTTATGGCATGTTAATTCAGCTAGCAAACAGTTTTTGGTGCCTCAGGGAACTTTACGAGACTACATAAGAGAAAATATCACATCAAAATTATCGATGGGACGAAAATCTGTCCTTAGTGATCAACAAGAGGAAGATTTATGCAACAGAATAATCCGATTGGCTGAAGTAGGGTATCCACTAACTCCCAAAGTTTTAAGACGTTGCGTGATTAAATTCTGCGAAACAAATGAAATTGGAAGTCCGTTCAATGAGTAAAGGAAAATGGACGGTCGATTTTGGCTTAGGGGGTTCCTACAGCGACATCCACAAATAAGGAATCGCAAAACTCAGAGTCTGAACCCTGCCAGAGCACAAAAGCTTAATAAATTTATCGTAAAGGATCATTTTACCAAACTCGGGAAGGTTATGAATGACTTGGATATAATGAATAGACCCCAATGCATCTACAATATGGATGAAAAAGGCTGTAGATTGTCATTGCATCATCAGCAATCTGTTCTGGCAAAAAAGGGGCCAAGAGTGCACATTGTGGCGAATGAGCATGGCCGAAACGTCACCGTTGTCTCTTGTGGGTGGTCATGGGTTCAGCGATTCCTCCCTTAGTCTTATTTAAGGGTAAAAGAATGAAGCCTGAATGTATAGATTCCCTACCACTGGGCAGCTTGGTCATTATGGCAGCTAAGCATGACTATTGAATCATTTAAACAATGGTTACAACACTTCGCAATTTACAAGGCACCTGGCCCCTACCTTCTCATTTTCGATGGTGCTAAGTGTCACTTGGATCATTCAATTGTGACTACCGCGGAGGAGTTAGGAATCACATTGTATTGCTTACGATCCTTCGACCACTATTCGTACGAGGAAGTCCTTAAATATTGGGCAAGACATCGTTCCATAACAAAACAACGCTTCGGGACAATGTTTACTGAGGTTTGGGACAAATGTATGATACCGTCAAGACATAAAATCTATGTTTTCAGCGACGGGCAGTGGGGTAGTCATACCTCCTCAAGATCCCTCAAAGATTGTTAGGAAGCATCAAATAAGCCAGTAAATAAGTGACAGTAGTGAGTCAGAAGAAAGTGAAATTGGCGGGATGAGCACCAGCGATAAAGACGGCACTAGTTAAAATGCATAAACTGATGGGGATGGCAAAAATGGGAAAGAAAACACTTTATTTACCGGATGCTATGGACTTTAGGCTAGTGTAAGTATTATCACTGATCAAATAGGCCTCCTCAAAAAACAGGATGGTAATTACTCTCGAACACCTAAGGAAAGTTTAGAATTGCTAACACAAGCACACTTTCCGGCCTCAACGATCATCACAGGTTCGGCTAACCAAAACATCCAAAGCTGCAGGTCAACCAGACCCTCAGCAGCGGACTGGAAGTTGGCTACCGAAATAACAAGACCAAGCAAGATCGGTTGGGCTATAGACAAATTCAAATCATACAAATCCCCAGGAGTGGACGGAATATATCCAATCCTACTCCAAAAGGGAAAGGATGTGCTAATACCATATCTATGCAAAATCTTCAGAGCATGCATAGCCTGGAGATATATTCCAGAAACGTGGCAAACGGTGAAAGTAGTCTATATTGCCAAAATAGGCAAAATAACAGACCAGACACCAAAATCATACCGCCCAATAAGTCTAACATCATTTCTACTAAAAACATTAGAAAGACTAGTGGACAGGTACATCAGGGATGAAGTACTAAAAACAAACCCTCTCGACCCACACCAATATGCATACCAGCCAGGAAAATCAACAGACCTTGCGCTGGATGATCTAAATAGGCTGCTTTCAAAGTCAATAGAGGACAAAGAAATAGCAATAGCCACCTTTCTAGACATAGAAGGAGCATTTAATAATGCCTCAACTAAGTCAATAATAGACGCCCTAATAAGAAAAGGCGTCCCAACAACAATATGCCAGTGGATCAATCTCGGCCTGGAGAAAAGGACTATAATATCTACTCTAGCAGAGACAACCATACAGGCAAAACCAACAAGGGGCTGCCCACAGGGAGGAATACTATCTCCACTACTGTGGTCAGTCCTAGTCGATGACCTCCTGACAGTATTGTCAAGAGAAGGCTTTTATTGCCTAGGCTATGCAGACGACCTGGTAATAATCGTCAAAGGACGATTTGCCAGAACCATCTCAGAACGATCGCAAACAGCCTTAAATATAGTGAACAACTGGTGCAAGAAGGAACAATTATCCATAAACGCCCAAAAAACTACGGTTGTCCCATTCACTAAGAAAAGGGTACTAAAAGATTTAAAACCTCTAGTACTAAACGAAGTAGAAATTCCTTTTGACACAAAAGCCAAATACCTAGGAGTCACTTTTGACCAGAGGCTCAATTGGAACGAACACATCAAAAACATCACACATAAAGCTACAATAGCTCTCGTAAGCTGTAGAAGAATATGTGGGAAAAATTGGGGACTAAACCCCAAAATGACTTTATGGTTATATAAAAGGGTAATAAGGCCCATCATAACCTATGGAGCAGTGGTGTGGTGGACTAAAACGGCAAAACCAAGTGCCAGGAGCCAACTCAGCAGTATACAACGACTAGCGTGTCTAAGTATCACTGGAGCCATGCGCACAACCCCTACCGCCGCCATGGAGATTATCCTAAATCTCACACCACTACACATCCTAATACAAGGGGAAGCTAGGTCCGTCATACACAGGCTAATGCAGGGGCAATTCCCAATAAGCCCTCTACATAGCACGGACTATCTAAGGCTGCGTCAACAGGTAAAAAAGGATCAAATCCTTGGAATGCCAACTGACAACATAACAACCTTATACAGTTTCGAAAGGAATTTCAAAATAGAAATACCAGCCCGAGATACCTGGAAACAAGGCCCTAAAATACAGGCTGAACATTCATGGTATACAGACGGCTCCAAAACAGAAGAGGGAGTTGGAGCTGGTATTTATGGGCCCAAGTCCAAAACAACCATCTCGGTGAGCCTAGGAAAATACGCAACAGTGTTTCAGGCGGAAGTAGTAGCCATACAACACTGTGCAAGAGAAATAATAAATCAACATATATCAGGCAAATCCATTGCCATATATTCAGACAGCCAAGCTGCCTTAAAGGCAATCGGCTCCCCAGAAGTCAAATCAAGACTAGTGGAAAACTGCATAAAAGATCTAACAGAGCTAAGTAGTCATAATAAAGGGACCTTAGCATGGGTACCAGGCCACGAAGGTCACCAGGGCAATGAGAAGGCCGACGAATTGGCCCGTAAAGGCTCGAACATGGCTATGATAGGCCCTGAACCGTTTGGCGGCTGTGCGAAAGCATTAAAGAATGCAGCCATTAAACAATGGCTGGAAGACCAATCCAATTCATGGTGGACTAATCAACCAGGAATGAGACAGGCTAAACAGTTCATTAAAGGACCATTAGCCAAATTCACAGCAGATCTACTAAGCCAAAAAAGGCCGACAGTAAGAATCATAGTAGGTCTACTAACAGGACATTGCCGACTAAGAAGGCACATGAACATCATTAACCGAACAGAAGAAGCAACCCTATGCAGATTCTGTGAAGATGAAGAGGAAACGCCAGTCCATGTCTTATGCCAATGTGAAGGCCTGACAAGACTAAGATTCCTATGTTTAGGCGAAGAAAAGCCAAATGCATCCAACTATATGCAGGAGCCATTGTCAAAGCTAATGAGTCTAATAAAAAAGGCAGGGCTAGACAAGACACTCTAATCAAACGGAGTCTCCACAATAGATCTGAAAAGGTCGCGGTGGACAAGGTCGGACGACCAGCTCCAGTATAATCTAATCTATCACTGAGTTGTTAGTTATTGTTTTGTATTATATTTAGTATTTACACGTTTACAAATGTTGTATAAAATAGTTTTTATTAGTATTAATAAAAATTATAACATGGTCTCAGTTCTGTAAGGCCTGAAGTGGGGGTGTTGCCATATGGCAACGTCAGTCTTTCATACTATCTTTTGTTAAATTTTTTAGAGGTGGCTTAACCGTCGAAAAAGCCATTGAAATGGCGTATGTTGATCATACTTTGGACGTTCAACAGATTTATATTGAACCTCCTGATTCATCAGAACTCACTGGTGGAAAGATTGATAATCTGTCAGGGTCACAACTTCGTGCGCCAGCTGAAATTCAAGTTGCTGTACGTGATTTTATTCCCGATGAAACGGAACCATTTGCTAAAATAGACCACACCCAAGTTGACTGGATAGAAGGAGATTTCCAAGCAAGGCCAAAGCTTTTTCCCAAGTTTAGTTTTCAAGAATATAAGGACTGTACACCAACAGAAGATTTTGAATTCTTTATGGATAATGATATAATTGACTTCTTAGTGACTGAATCAAAAAAGTACGCTTTATTCAAGAACATGCCTGATCCAATGATAAGCAGGGATGAAATGAAATGTTTTTTAGCCATTCTTGTCAACAGTGGATATAATACGTTGCCCGGAAAAAAATATTATTGGGATCAAAAAGAGGGTATGAAAAATCACATGATTGCCGATGCAATGCGAAGAGATAGATTTTTATTAATTTTTAAGTGCTTGCATTGCGCTGATAACAACCTACTAAACAAGCAAGATAAAATGTCGAAGCTGAGACCATTCATGGATCAAATTCGTCAAAAATTCTTAACTTTATTTGTTCCTGAAGAGGAAATAAATTATGACGAATCCATGATAAAATATTTTGGAAAGCACTCATGTAAGCAATTTATTCGCGGTAAACCTATCCGTTTTGGGTATAAGGCATGGTGTGTTAACACGTCATCTGGATATTTATTGAATTTTACCATCTACCAGGGATGTGACCCTCAATCCAATGAACAATACCAAACCTTATTTGGAAAAGCTTCTGCTCCGTTTGTTTCTATGATTGATAGAATTCCATTTTCAAAAAAGGTTTTACCATACAGTTTTTACTTTGACAACCTTTTTACAAGCTTTTCATTGCTTTCCTATTTGAAAAGTAAGGGATTTGATGCAACTGGGACCATGAGGGAAAATCGAATTCCGAAAAATTGTCCTTTGGAAAAAAAAGCAGCCCTAAAATCCCAAACGAGAGGATCCAGTAAGGCAATAATAGATAGACAAAACGGAGTTATTGTTATAAAATGGATCGATAATAATGTTGTCAATGTTGCATCAACTACCTATGGGGTGAAACCGCAAAACATAGTAAAAAGATTTTCTCAGAAAGAGAAGAAAATTTTACAGGTTCCTAGACCTCTTGCGATTGGAAAGTAAAACTCTGCCATGGGGGGAACTGATTTGATGGATGAGAATATTTCACGGTATAGAATTGCTTTGGGAGGAAAAAAAATTGTGGTGGTGTATATTTACATGGATGGTCGATGTAACAATGCAAAATGCCTGGATTGTGTACAAGAAATCTGGTAATCAATGTACACAACTAGAATTCAGAAGAGATATTGTGGAAACCTATCTGACGAAATACAAAAGTCCGCCTAAAGCTACTGGAAGACCATTAACCAGTCTGTCATCTAAATCGTCTCACAGAGTTAGTGACGATATAAGATTTGAAACATAGGACATTTGCTGGCTCAAACACCTAATAAAAAAAAGATAAGATGCGCCGGAGACTCATGTAGTTCGATAATGCGAACACTATGCACTAAATGCAACATAGGATTATGTATAAACTGTAATGTTCCATTTCATACAATGTAAATTATTTTAATGTTCTCTAGGGACTGACGTTGCCATATGGCAACAGTGTTTTTTTTAGTTACCAAGTATGAAACTGTATTTTTGTTATTCTTTTCTCCTTTTATACTTACAATAAACATAAAAAATGCTATTTTGGTTTGTAAGATCCCGATAATTCAAAACTCCGTCCTTTAAGGGTTAATAAATGTTATTTACAGAATTTGAATTTTATTTTTTATTTGACAATTTATCTTAAAAAAATATGGTGTAATCTAAAAATCTGCATTGCTTACAATTTGACAATATCGCCAATTTACAAAAATTTAAAAAAAATTAGAAAAACCTTTTTAGCCTACTTAAAAGTTGCCAAACATTTTAAAACTATTAATATACAGGGTGTTATGGAAATGACGTATTATATTTAAATGGGTGACTCCGGGGGTGTCCTAGAGAAACGAGTGACTCGCCGCAGGGTTGCTTTTTTTTGCTTTTCCATCTATGACGTCATCCGGCCGTCGTCTGAGGACATAACCTGATTTATTTAGTCGACCGACTTTCGTCTTTCTTTTAGAAAACGTGGTTCGTGTAGATGGTGATGCCTTTTTTTATTGTTTATAGTGTTTTTGTTCTTTTTCTACTTTAAATGTTAAATCAATAAATTATAACCAGAGAACGCACTTTTGTTCGATATGTTTAAATGTGGTGTGTGTGTGTGTGTGGTGAGAAACGTTCCTACTCTTTAAAAACAGCATTGAATAAGCATAATAAACTAGTTCATAACTTATCAACAGAAGTGTTGTATGAATGTGCGAATGTACAGTGCAATGAAACCTTTAGTTCTCAGCGTAAAGTATAGCAACATTATTCTTTTTGCAGAAGAAAATTCAAATGTAATGAGTGTGCACAGTGTTTTTCATCAAAACGATATCTGAATATTCATAACCAGACTAAACATGGGAAGAAAAATAATAACAAAAGATTACAGTGCCCAGAACAAGAATGTGAAAATGTTTATAACAGATATTTAGCTTTACGTAAACACTTGTCTAATCAACATAAATTTTATTTGACTGAAGAGTCATATGAATTTAAGAATGAATCAGGTAATTTTTACATAGTCATAGTCCTAGCTATACTATACATTCTTAAACTTGAAGAACCTAATGAGTTATTTTTTTTAGAATTTATTAAATGGAAATCTGAAATAGAAGAATCATTACGAGCCAATTATGTAATGAACTGTGGCAAAACAAAATTAAAAGAAAGTCATCGCATACATTATGAATGTCATCGTTCTTTAGAACCCCGTTTGAAAGACACTACTTTACGAAATTCAAAATCTGCAGGAACTAATAAAATTAACAGAGCATGTCCGTCCACTCTTTTTGTTACCTATTGTGCAGAGAGGATTTCAGTAATTTTTATCCTGTACATGTGGGACATTCACAAGAATCGGGGCGCCTAAGGATTAGTGAAAATGAGAGGCACAAAATAGCAGGTAAGGAACTTGAGTGAAATTCTGTTGAAATATAACATATTTGGACAAACGTTTTTGGCAGTAAAGTGATATACCTAGGAGGTAAAGGAGTATAATGATTTTTTTTTTTTAGGAAAACTAGCAGAAGGTGTAACAGTAGAAAGAGTCCTGAGTGATGTAAGAAACAGCATCACAAATGAACAAGTGGGCCGAATTCACTTAATAGAGAAAAAAGATATTAATAATATTATCCGGGATTATTCTATAGGCTATTCCACAAAACGACATAAGATTGATTCAGTTAGTGTTAAATTATGGGTGGAATCAATGAAAAGCGCGGACAAGAATCCAATATTATACTACAAGGAAGTGGGAGAGGAGGGTGTTTTATTTAAAACGGAGGATTTCATTCTCATAATAATGACGGAGTTCCAGGAGAATGCCTTCAGAATATATGGAAATAAGAAGATTTGCATAGATGGTACTGGTACTCATGGCTTAAATCAATATGGGTTCCAGTTGTTCGCAATTGTTGTTATTGATGAATATGGTTCCGGAGTACCAGCAGCCTTTTGTTTCTCTAACAGATCTGATGTCCTCCTGTTCAAACAATTTTTTGAATGCATAAAAAATAGCGTTGGTTCTGTGTCAACTGATGTTTTTATGTCTGATGACTACCCACCTTTTTATTTGGCATGTCAGTCTATCATGGGTGATGTTCCAAAAAGGCTTCTTTGCACATGGCATGTGAATAAAAATTGGTTACAGAATTCTAATAAAATAATAAATACAGAAAAAAGATCTTTGGTACTAAAAACACTAAAAGTATTGCAAAAAGAATTAGATGAAGAGGTATTTATAAACCAATTGGATACTTTTTTGGTCGATTTGAGGAATGATCCAGATACTTTAAGATTTTATCATTACTTTTATAAAACATATAGCAATAGACCAAATATGTGGGCATATTGTTATAGACAGCATGCAGGAATCAATACTAATATGTATTTAGAGTCTCTGCATAAAACAATTAAGCACTATTATTTAAATGGGAAAAAATGTAAGCGCCTGGATAAAACAATTAATGCTTTGATGAATTTAGTGAGGGATAAAATGTTTGAGAGAATAATAAAATTAGAGAAGCACAAACAAACTGAAAAAATTCAAACGATAAATCAAAGTCACAAAAGAGGAGAGGATATTCCAAAGGAAAATATAACTTTAAGAGAACAAAATCAATGGTATGTGATATCTTCTGAGGTTAGTGACCATGTCTATATTGTCAATAAAATTGGTGAAAATTGCGAAAGTAATTGTCAGTTAAGATGTTCAAAATGTAATGTATGCCTACACACATTTAAATGTACCTGTGCTGACAACATCATAAATCACAACATTTGTAAACATATACATGCATGCTGTCTACAATATTTATTAGTTTCACCGCCTGTCTTTACACATAATAAAATTGAAGATGATTATTTACTAAAAAATTTCAGCACACAAATTAAGTCAGCTTCTGAAAATACTAATAGTCAAAATTTAATCATGTCAAAGTTAGATATTCTTACTGGCTTAACTGCAAAGATAAATTTGACAGATGAAAATTCAGAGAAGATTTAAAAAAAATTAGATGAAGTTATTAATATATATAATTCTGATGGAAAAGTCAACTTCAAAGTAAAAGAGAAAGTCAATACCTCAAAAAATTTAGAGCCACAAGTTAGGATGTTCGCAGTCAAAAATAAGAGGAAACATGACATTACTTCTCAGAGTTCAAATCCTCTATCTTTTGAATCAAAAATGATAAAATTAGCGCTATCAAGTTCTGACTCCAAGGTTCTTAATATTCAGACAGGATCTGACCACAAATATTCAGAACCTTCCGTATAAAATAAAGTTATACAGGGTGTAATAGAAAGGTTGGGAGTAAATTTAGCAGTGATTTCCTTGGCGAAAAATAATATTTTTTTCCAATAAATTTTTGCTCTACTGATTTTTGTTTCCAAACTACAGGGTGTTAAACAAAAAATTTAATAATCGTTTTTGCGTTATAACTTTTTAGCGCTAGCAGATAATGAAATGAAATTTTAGCGGGAGCTTACATTGATATTGCCCTAATACTCAGTGGCGTGTGTACGGATATTACCTTAAGGGTTTTCCAAAAAAAAAGTGGTTAGCCACTGGAAAGAAATATTTTTGATAATTTTTTCAAATTTGATTTTTTGTTTTAAACAACTTTTCCCTCTTGTGTTTTCTCTGTATCTGTTTTCATTTTTCCGATACTAAATCTTTTGTAAATACCATTTTGATAATGTTTGTGTTTTCTACATTTTCCTGTGTACGCAATGGAAAAAATGGTATTTACAAAAGATTTAATAACGGAAAATTAAAAAGAGATACAGAGAAAACACAAGAGGGAAAGTTTGTTTAAAATAAAAAATCAAATTTGAAAAAATTATCAAAAAGAATTTTTTCCAGTGGCGTACCACTTTTTTTTTTGGAAAACCCTTATGGTAATATCCGTAGACACGCCACTGAGTAATCTACGAGGTCAATTTTTTTTATGTTATTAGGGCAATATCAAAGTAAGCTCCTAGTAAAATTTCATTTCATTATCTGCCAGGGCTAAAAGGTTATGATGCAAAAACGATTATTCAATTTTTTTTAACACCCTGTAGTTTGGAAACAAAAATCAGTAGAGCAAAAATTTATTTGAAAAAATCACTGCTAAATTTACTCCCAACCTTTCTGTTACACCCTGTATTTATAATATTACTATTTATAATATATGAGGGGTTTATTCCAAAAACCAGACAAGTCCAAAATAATACATTTCTAGATTATGATGCCATAATATAGATTAAAGACATGCCGAATCGTAGGCACATTTAACTTCTACAAATAATGAACGAGTCCGCAGATATAAATGATCGAAATAAGCTATATTCTGCAAAAACCCGATAAGTCCAGTTCATTTCCAACAAGAACCAGACAAGTCCATGAAATAGTGGGGAATTTTCCATACGCGCGTCGGGCTTATCAGTGTTAAAAAAACGTTTGCGGCGAAAGGATAGTGTGTTTCTTCTTAATCGTTTCGTGGTACTTTTTTCAACATGGAGACTAATGAATGGGTAAAAAAACAACCAACAAAATCAAAAAAGGAGAGTGTTATAAGAGATGCTAAAGTACACGGCGAAGAACATGTAAATCATGTTGGTAAACTAGTACCAAAGCGATGTACCGGAGAAAACTGCAGGTATTTATTTTTATGGAGTAAGCTTACACGTGTTTATACTATAACGCAATTTGTATTGATATTTTTCAAATGCTATATGTTTTACTATTATTGATTTGAATGTTATAATATTTAGGAGCATGTTATAGAATAGAATAGAAAAGTATTGTTTAATCATTGTCGGCATCCACGTCGGTGATATCAGTGAGCGCGAATAAATGTCACCTACATGAATGGCAGTATTGTTGCGTATACGCAAATGATAAACAAAAAATAACCTTTATTTTTGTTATTGGCAACTTTTTTTTTTTCAGATGTTCTAAATTGAAATGTTTTGACCAGATAGATGTTGCTAAACGGGAAATTATCATAGAAAATTTAAATAAAATGCACACAAAGAATGAACAAGATGCACATATTTGTGGACTAATATCTGTTCGTTTTATTGCGAGAAAGAGACCGCGAAACGTTGATCCTAATACCAGAAAAGATCACGCTGCATCTTTCACATATAAAGTTCGTTGTGAAGGACAAGATATCCCTGTGTGTCACAAAGCGTTTCTTAGCTTGCATGGGATTTCTAAAAATAGAGTCACTAGACTACAAAATAGTTTATTAACAACTGGATTATCACCTAAAAACAAGCAGGGTCGCCATCACTCAAGACCAAGGAATCTCCCTGATGTCGTAAAAAACTTAGTGGAAAATCATATCAACTCCTATCAAGCTAGAAAATCTCATTACTCTCTGCGGGATAATCCGCAGAGAAGGTATCTTCCAGAAGATTTGACTATTGCCGATATGCACAAGCATTTTCGTGATTTGTATCAAATTAATATTCCCTACAAGTCATATTGGTCAATATTTAATACTTTCAACATCCACTTTGGCTATCCAAGATCAGACACCTGTTCTGTCTGCGATTCACTTCAACAAAAAATTAACGCCGCTGAAGATGAAGCTCAAAAAAAACAATATACCATAGAAAAAGAAATACATCTAAAGAAAGCTGAAGCTTTTAGAAAAGAAAAAAATAAATTTGTCCTTAAAGCCAAGCAAGGGGAAATAACATGTTTGTCATTCGACTTTATGCAAAATTTACCTCTGCCGCATATTCCCAGTGGTCCTGTATATTACTCAAGACAGTTGTGGTACAACGTTTTTGGCGTTCATGACTTATCAGATGATTCGGTGACCATTTATCGCTATCTAGAGCTTGAAGGTAAAAAAGGAGCAAATGACGTAACATCAATGCTTTTAGATGCCATAAATACATTGCCAGATAACAAGAGACACAGCGAACTGGTTTTGATCTCCGACGGTTGTCCTGGGCAAAATAAAAACAAGACAATGGTTCAGTTTCTTTACTGTTTGGTCTATGTTTTCAAGATTTTTTCGAAAATAACTTACCTTTTTCCGGTCCGTGGTCACAGTTATCTTCCAAATGATCAGGATTTTGCATTAATTGGGACTAAAAAGAAAAACATAAAAATGGTGGAAATACCCGAAAAATGGGACGAAATAATACTGAGTGCGAGGAAACATCCATCGCCATTTAAATTAAAGCAAATGACCCATCGAGATTTTTTTGATATAAGAAGAGCCGTAGAACCTCTATTTCTTAAGTCCCCTAAACCTGCTCTTAAACTTCAAGCAGTACGAATGATAATGGTTGACAAAAATGATCGCCATGTTAATACAAGACTCTCCTATTTTGGATCATGGAGCCGACACGTAGTCGTTATTAGATCTTTTAATGAAAACATTTCCACTCTTGATATACCAAGGCTTTACCAGTCACCTCCAGGAATTCAGCCTGCAAAGAAAAAGGATGTTCTGCAACTTGTACAATATTTGGAAAATCCCGAACATAGCCAATATTATCACACCTTATTCACTAATTTGCTACCGTCACAAAATATGGGTGTGAAGATTAGCTAGTGTTAAGTGTTTGAGTTGTTAGTGTTTTGAATATGCATTACGTCTAACATTTTTTTTGAAGTAGAAGTTGAATAAATGGTTTATTATAATTCCCAGGTGTAGTTTTCCTGCAAAAACCAGATAAGTCCAATTGTTTTTATTTTTTTTCTCATTAACAACAATATTTTTTCAAATTATATTATTGTACAAATGAACATAATATACTAGCAATTTTTAATAAAAAAAAAAAACGACTTCCTATTACCAACTACGAAACAAGATAGACAGTTTTATTTAATTCCTCAAAAAACATTTTTTTGGACTTTTCTGGTTTTTGGAATAAACCCCTCATATAAATACGTAGGGTAGGTTAGTTCTGGTACCTAAACACACTGTAAATAATTTAATTTTTTAAAGAAGTATATTTAATTAGAATAATTAAGAATTTTATATATCAACGTGATGAGTTTTAAGGAATGTTGGGGCTGTTAAATAAATTTAAAATGTTCTGCCAATAGGAATCAATAAATACTGATTTTTATACCAAGATAATAAAAAAATGCACCATCAATGATATTGACTTCTATATATATTAATAGCATAATATTTTGTTTTTATCGACAATGTACCTACCCATTAATAGAACAAAGTGCTTACTACTGGCACTTTCTCATGATAATAGATTTTGAAAAACCCGCGTAATACGACAACTGTCGATGGTGAATGACGTCATGGATTAAAAAGCAAAGAACAGCAACCCTGCGGCGAGTCACTCGTCTAGAGAAGCGCTACATTTTTTTTTCAAATGGAACGTTTCAAAAGTGGGGTAAAACACCCATAAACCCACCGGTCCCTCCGCGGAACTTATCATATTATCCGGCAGAGCTGTCTGACAAACACATGTTCGCGCAATGTTGCCAAACTGTGAAAAAATGTAAAGCTTTAGTTCCTTATAAAAATAATTATTTAGCTTAGGTACCTTAGTATACAAATAGAAAGCAAATCGAGGACACTCTATGCTCATCACATCATGCTCACACTTTATGCTCATCACGTGCTTTGATAATAGTGTCGGGAGTGCCTAATAGCTATTAAGAAGTAAACTCAAAGTCACAGTCTACTCCTCGCTTGCTTATACCCACTAAAACCCCTTTGGTCTCTTCTTTCCAATCGCGGAACATGATCGGCATATCGTTGAGAGAACAAAACACATAGTGAACATATTACACTAAATCACTTAAAGAAACACACCCACGAGATTCAAATTAGTTTCTTTGAGATATGCACTTATTATCAGATTACACAAAATCACTAAATACTACCGTGCACATAGAATAAACGCACAAAGGACGTCCAAATATTCAGTGACAATCCGTGAAATGTCCCTTATCCGAGCTAAAGGGACATTTTCTTAATGTTCTGAAGGTAGTTTCGCATTTCGCATCGGTTTGGGGAATCTATCCATGTACAATATCTTTGCTTCTTGAAGAAGTTTCTTGGGATTCTTAATGCCCGCATTTTTTTGAAAATTAATTAATTTGGCTGTGGCCTTACAACTTTGCATAAAATGGGTTACTATAGATTTTAGTTTTCCTACGAGCTCAATTATTACAGGTTGGGCATTTAGCGCATCTCTTACTATTAGATTTAAAGTATGCGCGTAGCATCAAAAAAACTTCCACCTCGTTCCGTTTTTAATTTCACTGGTAATATTTGCCGCACTGTCGGATACGGCCAACACAACTTTTTGATTAACATCCCATTCTTCCGATATTGTTTAGTTCGGAACTTAAATTACCACTGGTATGGCTACTATTAAAAACAGCACTTTAAAAGCATTGTTTGAAGCTTAAAATCATCGTCAACAAAATGAATAGCAACCCCCATAAAGCTTTCATTATTGCCAGAAGTCCAACAGTCTGTAGTTAATGACACTGACTTTTTATGCATTCTTTGCATTTAAACAAGCATTCTTCAGTAGTTATACTAAGCCGGTTCTGCGATAATAACGTTAACGGGACAGGTTTAGCGTTAGCGGTCTGCAAAAACTCACTATGCGAAAACTGCAATCAATTAGTTTGTCCATTGGCCGCGGCAAAACCATAGAGGTCTCTACTAGTGCGTTTGCGCTGGGATGTGTGTCCTGGGACTGGGGTCCCGGGGTACGGGGTCCCCGAGCTCCTGCATATATGCATTATATTGTTATATGCTAATATAATTTGTTGTAATTATAAATTATTAAATATTAAAAATTTATTAGCTTACTACTTTGTGATACTGTAACAATTTAAATTTTAAATTGGGAAAAACAGAACTTTACATTGTAGGAACTTGAAAATCACTTTACTTACTTTATATCTCAGTAACGCCGGAAATACATATAAAAAAAAATGATCCATCGATTACCATATTCTTTTACAGAATCCCAGATAACCATTGCTAATTAAATAACAAAAATTATAGCTAATTTATTATATAAAACCAGGTCGTTTATTATGATTGAAAATGGAACGAGGTTATTGGTCTTAGTGTTGTGTCGATCCGGCCGGATTCGGTACAAAGGAACGAGTTCGGGGTAGGATCGAGTTGGATCGAGTCCGAGAATTCAAGCGGACTCGTTCCGAGGAACGAAATGAAATGCACGGCACGAGGCGGGTCTCGGTTTTGGTTAACTGCTGGCTGTCAATGTGGCAATACTGGTATGATTACACATCGGCGACGATGCAGGCGGCTGGCAGTTACTTTATTACTTATTTTTTGTTTTGTTTTTACAATCTGTGATTTATTGCTTTGTTTGATTAGGTTAGGTTTAGATAATTGTAATTCGGTATCATGAATCATGAAATAAAAGGCTTGCCGCTTCATTTTTTTATTTTTTTTGTGACCAGTAAAGAATTTTTTAGATATATTATTTACAATTCGCCGCACTTGTAGGCCCAGGATTTTAAATTAAATTTTAGTATTTCGGGGCGCGTTTAATTTGAATGTGCTGCGGCTTTCGCTCTGATTTTGAGTTAACTTTTGAGTTTTTTTTGTATTGTATATACAGTTGAAGTCTGCGACTGCCTTTTACCTAGAACCGTAAATGAAACGTGCATGCATAAGCAAATTAGCATTATATCAGTATGTATGTATAATATCGTTCCGAGGAACGAATCCGTTGGACTCGATCCACTTGCGGATCGAGATCGAAAGGAACGAGTCCGCAAAAGTATCGAAACTTCCCATCGCTAATTGGTCTAAATCGTTTCCAAATATTGGCATTAGCACATCTGTTAGGTGCAACCAGGTTTAGTGATGACGAGCCAACATAAGAAGCCATGCCACGCTTTTGTTTCTCAGTGACGCAAGGAAGGCGCAACATCATTCGGGTACATATTGTTCCGTTGTCGAATTCCGAATGAAATGGTACTAAACTTCCGCTGCTGAAATTCCCTAGATGTTATTTTTTTGTTCTGGTAATCATATTTCTCGACTGTGTGTATTATTTTCAGGTTGGATTTTCGAAAATAAAGTAAGGTTCGATGCAGGTTTGTGTTCCAGCAGGAATTTTTCAGTCTCTCCTGTCTAACTTCAATTTCCTTAACAAAGTTCCAGCTCGCGCACGCCTTGACAGAGCCGTGACAGCTGACTATATAAGCAGGTGATTCGAGATCTTTATCTCCCTTTTTGCTGTTAAGTTTTAAAGAGTTAATACCATATAAAAAATACCAGTATTATCGTACCGTTATCAGCAACTAAGAAACCATGAGGCCACCCAAAAACCAAGGTAATAGAAAATTGATATTTTCTTTCATTACTTCCTGTTGTGAAGCTTTCTGTCCCAAGTTTTGTGAACGTTAAAGAGTACAGGCACTCAGAATCGTTTTTTTCTCCATTGCAGGCCTCACCTCTTCAACTCGACTTTTCAATCTCGCCCTTCAACTAAACCTCTCCAACTTCGCTTTTTAAGTTAGACATGTGCTACGTCCCATCGGCCCCAAGCACCAAGGTGTCCACTTAGTAGCAGTATGAAGATGAACTACTAACTCACCAAGGCGTCTATTTAGTAGTAGCTGTGTAAATGTCCTAGTGTGATGTCCGTCTCCTAACGATGCTAATTTTAATTCTACATAGAAGCCCAGGACTGTAACCTGCAAGTTTGGCTGCAGCTAGATGCGTTTTAAGCACCATATTTGGCGTGAGACAAGGAAGTCTCAGCGGTAACTAAAAAGAATTCTTTTTTATTGATCTATTTTTCTCATGCATTATAGTAGACGTATAAAATCCATAATATTGAATAATGTTACATAAATTTTTCCTTTTAATTTAAACTTTGATATATATAACCATGTTAAGGCACATCATGGCCTCGTGTAACAACTTTATTTTTCAGAAATAGGTAAGCCCCGAATAAATGCATTTATCCCAAGGTACCCCTATAGTCTGTTATATTTCTTTTGCATATGCAGTGCGAAATTTAAGGCTATTTATGTGACCCCCAACATATTGTAATTTTTTCATAACCTTTTTTAAACAATTTCAAATAATTTAATCAAACCGTAAACCAATGAAATCCATCATCAAAGGAGATTTTTGTTAATTAAGTAATATGTGTTTATAATATATGATATAAATTCCTTTTTTTTGAGTTTTTAATAAAAAAAGTCTAACTCAAAGTATTGTGTTACATTTTATTCCGTTCAGTTTATCAAGTCTGCTGAAGACGACCGTACAACTTTTCAATAAATAAACAGGAAGACTTGATTGGCGCCCAAACCTCTATATAGGTAAGAGAAAGTTAAACTCACGACCCAAAGTCACCCTTTGTCTAGCCTGGCATAAAAACACGTATAACCTACGCGAATTTTGGTTATAATACAAAAATTTTATTTACATATAAAATACTTAGTTGTTAAATAAAATGCATAAAAAGTAAGAATAGCTAGTAATATTAATATAGAGTAAAAAATATTTATATTGAACTCTTTTTGGTGCTGTTCTAAGATAATTGTTTTCCAGTTGGGTGTATCGCAAAATGTCCGATTTTTGTAGACAAGTCTTAGCTTGTATGTTATCAGACGCGATGAATTTTGACTGAATGAAAGGGATGTTCGAATAAAGGACCATTATAAGGTGATGTGTTAGTTAAAACCATCCGATTCCACAGGGCCAAGTATCTTTTTTCGTCCTATTATTATCGATGCAAATAAAAGCTTCTTTTACGCCTGGTGGAGCATTACAGTAAAATGCTTGTTGAAAGCAGCACAAAGAATAATGAAACTGCTTGATAATACAGCCATTTTGTAAATGCTAGCTTACTTTATAAGTCTGCATTTATATTACATTTGTACCACTTCCTCTTCGGTGTAGGTGGTCCATCGAAGTAGCCTGACTAGTGTAGATAATAAGGTAGATTCAATTGCAAATCTTTATTATTTTGATATCTTTCTGGCAATAATTCCCAAACTTATTTTAACTCGATTGAAAGACGTTTTTAATTAGATAGCACAAAGGCATATAATTTAGGTCGTCAGGTGCAAAATCGTTTAATTTTCTGTGATTTTCTTGGTAAGAACATATCACATTTCCAACATGCTCAATAATTGATTTACCATTTTCTAAATAGGGGCATATCCAATCAGTACTAATTTCCAATTCATTTTCATCTATAATTAAAGGTAATTTGGGAGGAGAAATCCTTCTAAAGTTTTTGGTTGTTATGTAATTAAAACGATTTAATCGTTAAAAACGTGGTTCCACTTCTGAAACACTGGATCAGTGTGTGTCTTCCAAGTGGGTGTATCTCAAAATGTTCGATTTTGGTAGACGAGTTTCGGGGTAGGTATTTATAAAAAAAATTTCATCTTATTTGTTTCCAATCTTATTTCGGAAATAGAAAAGAACGTATACTTAGATATAGCTCACAGAGCAATTAATAAAAATTGGTACCGCATTAAAGATTATTGTAACATTGATAAAAACACCTTTTTAGAAATTATCTCTTTTTCATTCGACAACACTTATTTCACATTTGATAATACATTTTATAGACAAATTTTTGGTACGCCTATGGGATCTTGAAGACGCCGATTTGTGCACGAGTCTTCTTTAAGTAATTCTTCGGGAAAGCGGACTGTATTTTATAGATGTTGTGGAAATTCTCGTCTTGACTTCTGAAATCTGAACTGACACTTTTTTGTATTTTTTTACACTTTTTGTTTTCTGGTCCCACTGTCAATGTCAATGTTTTTGAGTTGCGACGGGTGGCACAAAAAGTTTATATTATAAAGGTTGGTATACCAAACATGCCGGCCCCTTTGAAAGGCTAAAGTCTTTCAAAAGTATGAATGTTATGTGAAAGTTTATTTTAAAAACAAAAGAAATTATAATAAACAATTTACTGCAAAAGTCACCAATTAAAATAACTCAAATTTTGAATGAGCGAGTTTAATTGGCAAAAAACAAACTTTGTGAATTGCTCGTTTAAAATGTCCATGTGAGGTTTTAACTTCTACGACCCGAATTTTATCATCACGCCCTGGAAAAACCGCACTGACACGTGCCATTCGCCAGTGTAGTGGAGCTAAATTATCTTCCTTCAGTAAAACTAGGCTACCAATTTTGATCTTGTCACAAGAAGGTTGCTGGCACCATTTGCTTCGCTGTTGGAGTGAAGTTAAGTATTCGGATGACCATCTCGACCATAAGTGTTGATAGAGTTTTTGAATGTGTTGCCAACGAGTCAAGTTGTGAACTTGAGCGTCAATATAATTTGGATTTGGTGTAGTCATGAGTGAGTCTCCGATTAAGAAATGTGAAGGAGTAAGGACGGAAAAGTCATTTGGGTCAGACGACTGAGGACTTAAAGGTCTGGAGTTTAGGCTTGCTTCTGTTTGAACCAAGAATGTGTAATATTCTTCATATGTGAAAACTCCATTTCCAGTTATGCGTCTTATGTGGTACTTGAAGGACTTAACTGCTGCTTGTAGTTCCTGTGCACTTAGATATGCTGTCCTTCTGTTTTCCTTGTGCTTGGCATTGTGAAGGAATTTTAAACAGTAGGCAAATACTCTTTTTAGTTTTGTGAGTGAAGCATATTTTTCAGAAAAATCATTTTTGATGACAGTTGCTATTAGGCTCCTTTGTTGTCTTAATTCTAGGTCTTCTTCATTGTGACACGGTTCTTGCGCCAATTGTGGCCAATTGTTTTCACTTTGTTGAAGCCATTGAGGTCCATTCCACCAGAGTTGATTGTGTAAAATCTGAGGTGGCATAAGACCTCTTGAAATAAGGTCTGCAGGGTTGTCCTTTGTCGGTACATGATGCCAGTTGTCACCTTTGGTGTTTTCATGTATTTTTATTTGACGATACATTTTTTCTATGTCTGCGGTGAGTGCATATGCATGAAATCTGAATCTCGTCAAGATTGTGAATAAGTCATCTTGTATGGTTGGACCCTTCATTAGTGTATGGTTTAAAGATAGGCCTGACGTTGTGGAACAGGACCCGTCAAATACAACTCTTAACTTAGTTGTCAAACTTTCTTTTTTAAAGACTGCATGGTGCGGAAGAAAATATCCAGAATCCTTTTCAGGTTCAATTGGTTTCATATGGTTCAACTTCTGATATTCAGTAATGAAATGTTGATATTGAGCCTTGAAATCCGAATTATTGGAAAGTCTTTTTTCTAGACAGTTGAATCTTTTTAATGTGATGTTGTGTGACTTTCCAAGTTTATGTGGATCTTCCTTGAATGGTAATTGAACTATGTATCTACCATCCGAGTCTCTGGTATGCGTTTGTTGAAAATTAATTTCACATTCTCTTTCTTCCTGTGTGAGTATGGGTTTAACAGATATTTGAATCGGTGAGTTCGAAAACCGTACAAGTCCAAAATTTGACATTTTAAAGTAAGATAGCCATTTTGTTTAAAATATGTGCCCTTGTTGATTGAGCATAAAAACCTTACGCTTTACTTAACCGTTAACGTAGTGTAGCAGGTGGTTATAAGTGATGAGGAGAAGAACCGTACATGTCCGTGACTTGTACGGGTTTTCATCTCATTCACACATATTTTCTGCAGTTGTTTATTTGCAAGCACAGCCGTCGCCTCGTATGTGTATTCATTGTCAACAATACCTAGATTTAAGTAGTTATCTAGACTTTTTAAACAAAATATGTCAGCCAGTAATAGTGCAGAAGCAGATGTTACCGGCGGTGGTAGCAGAAAAAGAAAAAAGAATTTTGATGGTTGGAAACACAACAAAATAAAAACAGCACGCTTGCAAGGCCAGTCATATATTTCTAAGAAGGGAAAGCATGTTGAAGCGAAGGCTGTATGACCCGAATGCAAGTAGGTTACCATTTTTTTTGCGTTAATATTAAAATACCTAACTATCATATTTTATAGCTGCAAACAAAAATGCATGCAGCAGTTTAATGCGGAAGAAAAGATAGGAATAATATCTAACCTATACGACGGTAGGCCAAAAAACGAACAAGACACATATTTGCAAGGACTTATGGAAGTGAAGCCTATTCAGAGACATAGAGTAAGGAATTTAGAGCCTAAAGAACAAAGAAAATCAAATTTTTCATACTTTGTTATGAAACAAACAAATAGAATTTCTGTGTGCAAGCAGGCATTTATAAGCCTTCATGCCATATCACATTGGCAAGTTCAGCGTTTAAACACCCTACTTCTAGCAGCAAAATCTCCAAAGGATCTTAGGGGCCGACATAACAATAGACCCCGTGCAATATGCAATGATTGGACTATGAAAATTAAAGAACACATAGAGTCGTTTCCCGTTAAAGTTTCCCATTATTCTTCCAAAATCGAATTCCATTTTTTGAAAAACCCTTTCAAAAAAGATCGCCAAGAGAACCATATTGGCCTCAAACCGAAAAGATGAATATAAGTGATTCCTTAAATAGGTTATTAGAAATAGGGGCTATTACCAGAACGGAACCATGCAAAAAGCAATTTGTCTCTAATATTTTTCTAAGACCTAAAAGTGACGGATCTCACAGATTAATTTTAAATCTTAAACCATTAAATAACTTTGTGATAAACAATCATTTTAAACTAGAGGATCACAAGACAGTCATAAAATTAATTTATAAAGATTGTTTTTTTGCTACTCTCGATCTGGAAGACGCCTATTTTTCGGTATCTATAGATAAAGCTTACCGAAAATATTTAAGATTCAGATTTAACAATATTTTATATGAATTTACATGTATGCCTTTTGGTTTAAGCTGCGCCCCAAGGGTATTCACAAAGATCTTAAAACCGATTTTAGCTTTGTTAAGGGAGAAAGGCTTTATCTCTAATGTATATTTGGATGATTTTTTAATTATTGGAGAAACCCGTCACGCTTGTGAACACAATGTTTTAGCAACAGTTCATGTTTTAAGTGAGTTGGGTTTTATAATTAATTTTAAGAAAAGTAAATTGAAGCCGAAACAAAATTGTACTTACTTAGGTTTTGCATATAATTCCAAAACACTGCAAGTTTCCCTGCCCAAAGGAAAACAGTTTAGAATGCGAAACTTAATTAATACGTTTCGTTTCAAACCTACTTGCACAATTAGAGAACTCGCTATGTTTATAGGCAGTCTAATATCCTGCTGTCCAGCTATACCGTACGGGTGGCTGTACACTAAATATTTTGAACGCTGTAAATACAAAGCTTTAATTAATTCTGGGAACAACTTTGATTCCTCAATTCAATTAACCTCTAGATTGTCAGAAGATTTTGATTGGTGGCTGACACATATTAACTCGGAAAAATCATTAAAACCCCTTTCCTTTACACTCGAGATATTTTCAGACGCGTCTCGTTCAGGGTGGGGTGTTTTCTGTGATGGAAGACGAAGTCGTGGTTACTGGACAACTACGGAACAAGACCTTCACATTAACCACTTAGAACTCTTAGCAGCATTCTTCGGTTTAAAATGTTTTGCGAAAGATTTTTCTGACTGTTCAATACTATGTAGAATTGATAATACGACTGCAATCGCTACTATAAATCGTATGGGCAGTGTGCAATATCACCAACTGAATAAAATTGCTTGAAACATCTGGCAGTGGTGTGAGAAGAAAAATATAATAATTTTTGCGTCCTACATAAAATCTTCTGAGAATAAAGAGGCGGATGAAGAATCAAGGGTAGTTAAATATGATATCGAGTTTGAACTCAATCAGAATATTTTCGAAGAAATTGTTAAGGTCTTTGGATATCCATATATTGATTTATTTGCCAGCAGACACAACAAAAAATGTAAGAATTTTGTATCCTGGAAGAACGATCCAGAAAGTATAGCCGTTGACGCATTTACGGTAGTCTGGTCAAACTTCAAGTTTTACTCCTTTCCCCCGTTCTCCTTAATACTTAAAGTATTGCAAAATATAGTTGTAGATCAAGCCGAGGGTATAGTGATTGTACCTTACTGGCCAACACAGGCGTGGTACCCCCTTTTTAAGCAACTACTGGCCAGAGAACCTATTATTTTCAAGCCTATGAAAAACTCTCTTTTCTTCTTTGACAGGACTCCGCACCCGCTATGCCATCAGCTTTACCCTGGTTGCCGGATTCTTATCCGGCAAGCCTTACAAGGAGGGGGCGTCCCAAACGAAGCAGTCGACATATGCATAGCGTCAATTACAAACTCCACTATTAAACAATACAACAGCGGGTTAAGATTCTGGTGGAATTATTGCCTAGTGCATAACGTAAATGTTTTTTCTGTCACAGTCGAGCATCTTTTAAAATTTTTAACCTATCATTTTAAAAGAGGCTCATCTTATGGGACCCTAAATTCTTTTAGATCAGCTGTGGGGCAGATTGCGGTTAAAAATATATTAAATGATTTTAGAGTTAAGCGGTTTTTCAAAGGAGTTTATGGTTTAAGACCAAATCTTCCCAAGTACGAGACGACTTGGGACCCATCCGTTGTGTTAAGCTATTTAGAGAGTCAACCCATTCAAGATGTCGATCTAGTGAGCCTAACTCTAAGATTGTCAGCACTATTACTTTTAGCTACAGGCCAACGCATTCAAACGATTGCAAGTATCGAAACCTGTAACATCAAAAATTTAGATGAATGGATTAACATAAAGATCCCCACAAGATTAAAAACATCTGCTCGGAATAGAAGTCAACCCAATATTACTATCCCCTTTTTTCATAATAAAAAACTCTGTGTAGCGACAACAATAAATACTTATCTATGTAAGACCAAAGACCTGAGAGGCTCCAAAACAAATAATCTTTTTATTACCCTGAAAAGACCCTATAGAAATGCGTCATCGCAGACAATTGCTCGGTGGGTTAAGAAGGTTTTGAAAGACAGCGGAATTGATACTAGTAGATTTACAGCCCATAGTACGAGACACGCAGCGACTTCAGCGGCGGCTCGTAAGGGCGTTAATATAGACACAATAAGGCTTTCAGCGGGCTGGTCTAAGAACTCACAGACGTTTGCCATGTTTTATAAAAGACCTCTTATAACAAACAATTTTTCCAAAGAAATCATGGACACATAGAGATAAGATAATATATAAATAAGAAATAATAATAAATAGGTTACATAATAATAAGAGACAGGGAGAAGGTGTTTCACCCTGTAGGAAATGTTAACTTTATATTCTAGGTTTATGTTCTAGATTTAGGTTAAAAAAAGAAAAACAATATGTACTTAGTTGTTAAGTTAGTTAAACATGTACACTTTTTGAACAATAAATATGTCAAAGCTAAGGGTGGATGTCTCTCTAGAAAATCGTAGTATGTTTTTCTATCTGCTTTAAACATCTACAATAATTCTTCTATTTACGAGTCGAGGCATGCGATTTAACCCTTAAAAGACATCTTGATTTATCTTATTAAAAAGTGGGTTTCTCTGCCTGTCTGTATTTATACAGGGTGTTATGGAAATGACGTATTATATTTAAATCGGCAATTCCTGAGATGAAAACAAATTGAAGAAAAATATCTAAAAATGGCGCTTACCCTTTAGAAAAAAATGCAATTTTATTTACCTTTTCGGACTTATTTAAAACCAACTTAATTTATAAAAAACACCAAGTACTCACACACAAAATCACATAGTCACGCGTCACAACACATCTAAGTACCGTTCAATCTGAATTAGTATTTTAAAGTGCTACTGTGTAGACAAAGTACGCTCTTATTGTCTAAATACCACGTTGGTTCCGTCGGTCAATATTGAACTGCTGGACTGGGTTTGTATTAGTATTAACATACAATTTAACACACAAATCTGCTTGAAACAGTATGAAACGGCGGTCTAATTTTCGATTAACAGCGCTGATCTGCCAAACGCTGGCATATTAGTGCTGGGCGATGTTCATCGATGTTTTTGAAACATCGATGTTCTGTTACCGATGTTCGATGTTTTCGACATCGATGTTAGAGATCAAACATCGATGTCGACATCGATGTTTACCTTTCGATGTTCAATGTTATAACAAAACAAGAAAACTAGGTTGTAATCTTAAACTCAATTTTCCCAGCACAAGAAAATAAGAGCGAAAACTTTTGATTTCATTTGCTAAAAGCCTTATTAGAGTCGACAATAAAAATTCCCGGTGCAATGGCAATTATAATTGCACGAATTCATGCGCAGTAAACCGTTTTCGATCAACTGGCGCCTTGCTAACAGTCGTTTTGACTGGCAGTTAAAGCAGCTACTGCTACTTACAAATGGCAGTAGCCATTAGCTGTTCATAGGTGCTTCGTCCAATTAATAAACATTTAAAAGTAACAGAATAATCCATCTCTACCCAGACTTGCACCGGCAATGGCAATGAAAGCGGCGCGTGCCCCATTTCTGGCAATGCGAGACAGCTGAGAACGGTGTACTGCGCATGAATCCGTGCAATTTTAATTGACAGAAGACTAGAATTGTAGACTGTAATACGGATTCCATTCTCGCGGCGCAATTGCGAGAAGTTTTTGGCCAGCTTATCCAGAACGAAATTTTTTTTTCCAAAGCCGGCGAAACTATGGCCCCAAAAACGAAATAGCTTGTAAGGAATCATCATTAATCTAGTTTTACAAAAAAAAAATAGTTTACAAGTTGTTAGTGAGTGGAATTCATGCAGTTTTAAAATATTATGTTTTAATTATTGCTTTATTTTTTTGTTTATATTATTTTTTAAAATTTTTTCGTTATTTTGTTTTTTGACGTTTCATAATTTTTCAATTCTTTCTAATAACAAGTTTATTTTTATTTTTTATAATCCAATTTATTCCTAATCGCAAATATACTTTTTTAAATGTCGATGTTTGAACATCGATGTTTAGAAAACATCGATGTTTTACAACCGATGTTTCTACGCCATCGATGGTCAACATCGATGTTCCGTTTCGATGTCCCAGCCCAGCACTATTGCATATTCGACGAGTCTATTTTTTTATTTTAAAGGGATAGTAGCTAGCTTAGACTGGAAGGGTCTATCAACATAATTATGTCATCATTCTTCTTCAGTAAAGGATTAATAAATTAGCGTTTTTATTATTTCTGAATTTCTATTGCGAAATAATTTGTATCCTATAGTGCTGTTGTTTTATGTGTACGGTAGGTTATTGTAAAGTGTAATTATGCGTTAGTATTTATTGCTTTTGTGTAATCTAATAATAAGTGTATCTCTTCAAAAAAATAATTGGAAACTCGTGCGTGTTTGTGTGTTTCTTTGTGATTTAGTGCAAATGTTCCGAGAGATTGGAAATAAGAGGCCGAAGGGGGTTTAGTGGGTATAAGCTTATTATGCACTTCCACATTAGCATCAGGGTACGTGATGAGCATAAAGCTTTTCCCATAGAAAAACAAACAAAAACCTGAAGATGTCTCTGTGCCCTGGATTACTGTTAGTGTACTGGCACCTGGATTCACTTCTATTTGGATACTAGGTAAACTAAATATTATTTTTATAAGAATCTAAAGTTATTTTCTACACAGTTGGCAAACTTTGGGCATCTGTTGATTACACAGCTTGGCAATGTAATATGATCATATATGAATGTGCCGAGGAGTAACCGGGTGGGTTTAGGGGTGAATTATCCCACTTTTTAAACGTTCGATGTAAAAAAAAAATATGTAGCGCTTCTCTAGGACACCCCAGGAGTCACCCATTTAAATATAATACGTCATTTCCATAACACCCTGTATAGTAAAGTATAGTTAAAATATTTCGCCCTTTTTTAAAGATTTGAACATATGATGACATGTAGTTAAACAAATAAATATTTTTCACTATAATATTTAACTCACTGAAAGGTTTCCTGGTTTTAATTCTTTGTTCTTCATTGTGTTTGTTTGTGATGTCAATATTCGGAGGGTCTGTCCTAGATATTCGGCATAATTTTTCTACTTCCTTAATTAAATTGAATTCTGGCGGCAGTTGCCGGCATATTTCAAACAAATCACAAGGTACCTAAAAAAGAATAAACGCTTGAATTAATTATTGAAATGGTGATTTTTAGGCTAATGTAGTGAAAACATTTAAGATGAAAACCAATCTCAAAATATGAATATACTATAAAAATTAAAAATATAACAGAATTTGACAAGAAGAATTCTTAAATAATGAAGTTCGAGGAGTACTAAGATTAACCACATATGGATGGGCGGCAGTGGTTCGTCGTGTATTTCTGCTAATCGTCGCTCTGGGAGGAATTAAGAGGGCAAGGTCAGCCGAGCACCTTCCACGAAAATATCTGTAAAAGAGAGTCAAATCCCCAACCTGTCTTCGATGTTCTAGGCTGTCCAGGTTCTTCGTCAGCTCGTGGTCTCCGATCAGACGAATAGCCCTCCTTTCGATGGAATCCAGCAGCCGAAGAGTATGTTTGGGTGCAGAGCTCCAGACATGAGAACAGTATTCTAGTGATGGTCGAATCTGGGCTTTGTATAGTGTCAAAAGTTGTTGAGGTGTGTACAACTTTCTGGTTCGGAAGAGTACCCCAAGCTTCTGAGAAGCTACTTTGGCGATTGCCACAACGTGGTTATGCCAAGACATATTTCCTCCGAGATTGACGCCCAGCAAATTGATAGATGAAGCCAGTGGGATTGTGTGTCCGGCCATGACTATTTCCGGTTCTGTAATGTTAACCTTTTTAGAGAAAACTGCTGCCTGGGTTTTTTTAGCGTTAAATTCGACTTGGTTACTGTCACCCCAAGCCAAAATTTCTTCCAGGTCTTTGTTGAGGCGTGATACTTCATGCTGTCTGCGAAGATGTGCGTCGGCAGAAACTAGAGAACACCAGACGACCTCAACAATTTCAACTAAAACCAAGAACCAGCGACCCAGCCTATGATTACAGTATTACCCTCAATGGACTAGAGGCGAAAACACCCTAGCAAATTTTGTAAAGAAACATTTTAATGATAATGCCGTTAAACTTGTTTTATAGGGAGCACTTGCGTCAGTCTCAATAATGCTGAATATTGCGAACGTTGAAATATGGTTCGAAAATTTAATCTGTTAGGGTCAAAATATAATCTGTTGACGCTTCGGAAAAAAGAATTACGGAATTCAGCGTATCTTATAAAGGTGTTGTAGATAACAGAGTGAAATGTCAGAAGAGGCGGAAAAGATAGAACGAAACACTAATCGTAATTTTTTGTTCGTTTCTCAAAAATTCGTGAAACCGTAGATCAAAATTTGTGTAAGGGGGAAGCAGATCTAAACAAATATTATAATCCCGGGTTTTTATGGGTATTAATTAAAAAATATTTTACATATTTGTCACTGTGGAGTGCAATGATCATTGGCAACCGATCGAGTAATGTTATCGTGGAAAATTGTTTTAATTATTTAAAAAATTATATATATTTAATTAAAAAAATGCGCCAAAAGTCGACCCGATTTTGTAGAAGTGTTCGGGAATACGTACTTACGACTTAATTCAAAATCGTAATTTTTTGTTCGTTTCTCAAAAATTCGTGAAACCGTAGATCAAAATTTGTGTAACGAGGGGGAAGCAGATCTAAACAAATATTATAATCCCGCGTTTTTATGGGTATTAATTAAAAAATATTTTACATATTTGTCACTGTGGAGTGCAATAATCATTGGCAACCGATCGAGTAATGCTATCGTGGAAAATTGTTTTAATTATTTAAAAAATTATATTTTTATCTAAAAAAAAGTCGACCAGATTTTGTAGAAGTGTTCGGGAATACGTACTTACGACGCACAGAAAATTCAATTTTCTTCAAATAGAAAATTTTGTGCTCTGAATAAAAGAAAACGGATCAACCTCGAAGAATAGTGGTTTAAAAAAATCGGTTCATATTATAAAGGAGCCGCCAGTAAAAAAATGTTTGACAAATAAAGATTTAATCACTTGAAAACTAATATAAAATTTAATTTTCTTGAGAACGGTTTAATATAACATATTATCAAAACTTACCTTTTGGACTATTGGGTCGATAATTTTCTTATAGATTTAGTTTTCGAAAAAATGACAGAATTAAATGGGTCATAGATAACTGTATGGTCGTGGTTCGAAAGTACGTGTATTTTTCCATTAATTAATACATGCGACTTTAACTATTTAAATATCGCGCGGTCGGGCAACAAGCAAATGTATTTAAACGAGATCGACACTAAGCGATTCATTTTTGAAAAATCTATTAAAAATTATAATACAAAATTTTTTCATGCACTGAAACCCCTCAAATATATCGCTCACAGGCGACAATAGGGGCACATCTAAAAAAAGTACAAAACACATTAAAACACGAAACAATTTAAAATTTGATGAAGTTTCATCCATCAATACTGGCATAAAATTCGTTTAGATAGTCTCTTCGAGATGGCGCTTGTGCCACAACGGACTACCGCGTGCCGAGCTCCTTAAGTTGCATCAACACTGGCATATTTTCAGGGTGCCGTTGACTGTGCTTAGTTATGTTTGAGCAATAGTGACACATCTAAGAAATAGCAACGATTTGTTTCTGCATTAGTGGCACATTTAGAGTTGTGCCACTATAACTTTGTGTTTTCGGCTATTTTCATTAAATGTGCCAGTATAGTTGATACGTTGTGTTGATATATTTGATTTTATGCCGACATTGACTGCACTTGCAATTGCTTTTTATTAGTTGTGCCGGTATAGATCATTATTGTGCGTGATTTTTTTATTTGGTTTATGGATATCAATTTGCTCAGAAAAGGTGCCAGAGGAGAGGAGTGTCTGTCAATGATTGGAATAAGGTAATGTTAATTCAAGAAAATATTAATGTAAAAATATTGAAGAATTACAATGAAAATTTTAAAGCTTACAAAACGTTGTAAATGGGATTAGCAGTTTCAAAAATGAAACCACCGTCTGATGATTCGAAGTGCAAACAAGAAATGCAGCAATAAATTCACAGAAGATGAAAGGTTGATCCGATTTAAAAACTACAGGGTCATGGATGACATTGTAAAACAACGTACCTATATTATATCGCTTACTCAGGAAGTTAATCCTGCATATAGGTACACACGCAATGCCGAAGGCAGGGCTGTAAACCGCGCATATTTTTTCTTAAAAGACGGTAAGAAATTAAGAGTTTGTAAGTATTTTTTCATAGCAACACTAGGAATTACTGGGCGCTGTATCCGAACAATAAAGATAAAAATTAAAAATTCTACTTTTGCCGATGATAACAGAGGAAAACATTCTATCCATAAAGAAGTTTCCAAAGACATAAACCGTCTTTTATGTTTTATGTTCGATCCCACATTTCATCAATCCCAAACTTTATAAGACGGGCACATTCCAAAAAACTTTATAAGACAATTGCTCAGTTACATCGTGATTATAAAGCCGAACTCGTACCACCCACTATGTACAGAAAGATCTTCAACCATGAGTTCAATATAGCCTTCTTCATTCCTAAAAAGGATCAGTGCCAAGCCTGCGTCTCCTATGAAAATTCAACAGCAGAAGAAAAGGTTAAAGGAGGAACATAACACCCACATTGAGGAAAAAGATTGAGCAGAGAAGAAAAGGAAAACGACAAAAAGAGTTTCTTCTCCATATCAAGTAGCGTGTTTTGACTTGAAAGCCTCTCTACCAACACCCAATGACAAGTATCGTCTTTCTACTATAGATCGAAACTGGTTACCTACAATTTTACTGTGTCGGGTCTTACGTCAAATGGACAAGGATCAGTTAATTGTTATATGTGGCACGAAGGTCATGCCTATTGCATTATTTAAACGAAAAGGCTGCTGCCTGTAATACTGAAGATCTCGAAATAGTATTCTATTCAGATAATTGCACAGGTTAACAAAAAACAAATTCATCGTAGTAGCTAGCTTACCTTTATGCCGTGGCTAATTATACAATTAAGGCAATTACTCATAAATACCTTGTAACTGGGCATACCTAATAATGCCATTCCTTAATTGAAAAAAGCATCAAAGGAGCTCTAAAATCCGGCCCTATTTATACGCCATCTCAGTATGTAACTATCGTACAAACATCATAAATGGCAAGCGTTTTACCATTATAGAGATATCTCATGAAGATTTTCTTGACTTAAAGCATTTAACTGAACATACTACAATAAATTTTCAAAAAAATACAATGGGCGAGATTTTTAAAATCGCCGATGCCTCAATAATGAGGGTAGAGAAAAATCAATTAGACTCGTTTTTTACAAAACATCTTTCAAGAATACAGATTTTAAACAAGTCCAAGTAATTAATGCAAGACGTTCAAGGACATCCCACTCTACTTTTCTAAATTTTGAACTGAAGAAAGTTTACGATAATCCTATACCTATTGCTAAGAAAAATATGATGACCTCATGTTTTTGTTAAGAACGAAAGCTATTAAAAATTGTCACAGTTATTTTTATAACAGTTTAACTTTTGATTTTATAACAGCATTTTTCTATAAAGCAAGAGTATTTCCTATATTTGCGTTTTATTTAAAAATAACTTACCAGTTTTCATCAAAACGGTGTCGCTTGATTTCAACAATAGTGGCACATCTTACAAATATCACCTTTTTTACAAACGAAAAAATAACTAAGCAGTACCCAATAATTTAGCACATAAAAAAGACCCACCAATAATCACAGTCAAGTTCATTAATGATATTGAAATGACATTACAACATGAAAAATTAAAATTACGCAAACTTTAAATGTAGTTTTATCCATAATATTCAAATTTGAGTTGTGCCACTATTGTCGCCGGTGAGCTTATATCGCAAGACCTACTTATTCCAAGGCAAAATAAAAAACGCTTTCTTTGCGAAGTTTGCGACCGTTGGTGGCACGAGGAATGCATAATGAATTTAAATATAAAAACTTCACCGAACCGAAAAATTTTGTGTGCGAATTATGTATTAAATTTACATAATATACCTATATGCAGTAATCCTATTATTAGGTATTTCTTTCATAATTAGAGTAAATATCCACCTTAACATTTTGTGTTGGTAAAATTTAATAAGAATAATACATTGCTTCAGTATTTAAAGTTTACTAAGGTTTTAATTATTAAAATTATTAGTTATTTTAATTCTCCGTAGTTTTATGTTTGCGCGCGCCTAAAATTTATGTATATTATGTAAATTCGTTGTAAAATTCGATATATGGTGGCCCTTAACATTGCGCTCAAATTTGATTTATAATTTTGGTTTCGTTATTGGTGAGAGATTGGAAAGGGTGTAGGGGAGGAAGGAGCTCTTTTTTGCGCCCAAAAATGATGTTTTCTCTTGCGCTCGATCAGTTAAATTTGATTTATAATTTTGGTTACGTCATTGGTGAGAGATTGGAAAGGATGTTCCTGTAAATACACTTGATGAATTAACGTTAAAAAGCTTCGTGCTTGATTTTTTTAATTGCATGCAAGCATGTTTTCTAAAAATAAAACGTAGCAATACCTTCCCGTGGTCCTTGCTGAGCGGTAACAAATATTATTGTACATTAATTAAACTAAATTACACTAACCATTTTCCAGTTCCAGTTTCGTTCTATTGCTATAACTTGCCCTGTTTAGTGATGATTATAGTAATTGTTATTGGCGAAAGGAAATACAGGCAACTTTACTCGCTTGTAGCTAATTGTGTAGAAAAATATCAAGAAACAGAAACAGAAATATCATACTTAAAAGGAATAGCAAACCTGCAGTAATTGTCTATCTTTTATATTTTGTTATTGTATTTTTGTTATTTTTAAGAAATATAAATATCAAATAAATATACACTTTAAAACATTTTGCGTTTTTTTACTTAAAATTTTATAATATAGATGTATACGAATTTTCAGTGATTATAATAATTAAGTAAATATTTACCGAACCGAATAATGGCAATTTTGCGTTTTTTTTCAAATGAGCTGTTATACACGTAAACGGTTTTGTTCGTATGCGCATTCATCTACGTGCGTGTATTTCTCGTGCGTTTATATGATTGTGAGGTTTTTTCTTCGCGGATATTTCGTGTGCACTTATTTCCTACGCGCTTTTTTCCGGACACCAGAGCACACGTAGCAACACAGCTGTAAATTTATTTCTGTATGGAAAATCCGAAATCTGCTGGCCAAAATACCGAAGGCGTTTTCCACTACATTCATTGCTCTTGAAAGTTTGTAGTTGAAATTTTTTTTTGGGAATGTTAAATCTTTTTGATCAGAGGGCTTGAGAAAATCTGGACGTAGTGCAAATGCTTCATCGCCCATGAATACAAAAAGCAATTTAGTCAAGCTATTCCCGCCGACTTCGCATGTATCAGGGAGATTTATATCATTGGATTTCAACTTTTTATAGAACCTTTTTATTTTCAATTATGCCCCCCTCTGATACACGCCCATTTATTCCGAAGTTGGTCAAAATAAATTCGTAATTGCTATTAACAATAGCCAGTAACACAAAACTTTGAAAGCCCTTGTAATTATAAAAATATGAGCCACTGTGTGGAGGCCGTACAATTCGCACATGCTTGCCATCTACGGCTCCTGCACAGTGTGGAAAGTTCCATTTGTGTCTGAAGCCTTACTATTTTCCACTCATTTTCTGTAGTCGGAAACTGAAATTAATAGTACGCAGTTAGGTTAGTAAATTATGAAATTATGGAAAGAGCAATTACATACCTTAATATAATATTTCAATGCAATACAAAGTGCTCGGCACGTTTCTGGTATGATTTCTCCAAGCGATTGTAGTGATATAATAGTGCTATATTTTAGGTCTTCAAAGCTTTTTCCAGTTGCTAAAAAGGTAGGGTACTCGACAATCTTTCGTGTGGTCTTATAGCTTTTCTCATCCTTGTGTCTTGACGTTCTATTAGTGGAGTTACTAAATGTAATAATTCCATATAGAGTTTCGCTCATTATTAAATAATTTCTATAATCGTCTGGTTCCACTTTTAATCATTAATTAAATTAACGTGCGAATATGTATCGCGGTTGGCTAACCATAGCTTGACCCATTTACGTCTTTTGTCTTTTTTTTCCGTTCCTGTTGCTAGTTCAACAGGTGTTGCAATTAAACACAATTCCTCGACGATCATGTGTTGGTTGAACCAACCTCCGCACTTACCTCAATAGTGTGTGCTCAAAATTCGCTTCGCTTCGCCCTTGAACAACAAGAAACTTTTGTCCGAAAATTTTTTATTAAAAAGACGAATTTCGCGATTGACCCAACGAACAAAATTTGGATATTCCAAAATATTCCGACTCTTTTACGCGAAAATGACGGGGTTTTCAGAAAAATTACAAGAGGTAAAAAAGACTTAGAATTTTGCAAAAAATCTAGGAAAAAAAAATAAACAAAAATTTTTTTAACAATTTTTGAAAAAAAAAACATGATTTTTGAGACAGGGAGGATTTCACACATCATAGTGGCCCTGAAAAGGGCCGTTTTTCTTAATCAGGAAGCATTGAAGGACCCCGAGGTTCGTCACTCCCCCGGTATTTATCGACTCCGCTGCCATGCTAATTATGAAGATGCTCAAACTGAGCACCTTCCACTGTTTGACAATGACCCAGTCGCTGATAGAAAGTCTCCAGAACATCTGCTATCATTTCTGGCGTAATGGCATTTGAGGTTTCCAATATCCTACCTCGCAGATCGTCTATGCTATCAGGTTTCGTCGGGTACACGAGATCTTTCAAATAACCCCAATAGAAGAATCAAGGGTTGTCAGGTCTGGTGATCGTGGCGGCCATTCAATTTCTCCTCTCCGACCAATCCATCTCCCAGGGAATGTTGCATCCAGATAGGCACGTACTTGCCGCCCAAAATGACCTGGTGCTCCGTCTTGTTGAAAATTGACCAAATTGAATTGATTTCCAACGATCCCACGAAGAGCAGGAACGATTTCTTCTTGAAGCAGCCTCAAATATCGCTCAGCTGTCAGATTCTCATCAAAAAAGAACGGGCCCACAATCTGATGTCGGAAAATGCCAGCCCAAACATTGATTTTTTGCTTCCACTGAGTGTGAGAATCTCTCATCCAGTGTGGATTTGCATCGGACCAATATCTGCTGTTATGACGATTCACGTTGCCGTCCAATTCAAATTTCACTTCATTCGAAAAACACGTCCAGAAAAATGTCATTGGGTTATCATCGTATCGCTGCATCATCAACTCACAAAACTCCACTCTTAATTCGAAGTCAAACTCCGTCAACTCTTCCACCAAGTGTATCTTGTATATATTTATTATTTATGTATAATGTGTATTTTAGGTACGATATGTTGAAATCATCGGAGGTGGGAATTTGCAAGACAATGTATACATAACTAGGGGGGCATAGCCCCCCTAGGCGCTACCCGCGCAGGGGCCTCCGGCATCCACCTACATGTGTTTTTTTGTTATTACCTAGCCGCTCCGCGGCGGGGCTCCTCCGTTCACCTGCATGCGACAGATTCCCACTAAGCGCTAAACGCGCAGGGGCCTCCGGCATCCACCTACATGCGTTTTTGTTATTACCTAGCCGCTCCGCGGCAGGGCTCCGCCGTTCACCTGTATGCGACAGATTCGCCTATATGTGTTTTGTTATTACCTAGATATGACCACCGATTTCGGTGGATGCACCGAGAAACTTGAATGCAGGTTGATGCTTTAATTGGTTGGCCACACTCCTGCGGACTGTGATGGGGGTACATAGCACCCAAATTCGTTCATTATAACATATGTTACCGTTTCACATTTTAAGGGACCAAAAAACCAATTGCGAACAATCCGTTCACTATATTACGTATCGAATAGAAAAAAATATGTCAACAATGACAGCTGTCAAAAATAAACAACATTTTCGGATTTCTTGCATTCGAATTACATAAAAACGATACCAAACTTGCGAAATTCCTTTAACCTTGTACCTATTACTGACTTAAGAAACGTCAATTTGACAGCTGTGAAAAAATAGATAAACATTTCGGATTCCTCATACTCAAATTATATAGAAATGATACCAAACTTGTTAAAATATGTTAACAAAAAAATGTCAAAAATGACAGCTGTCAAAAAAAAAATACATTTTTCGGATAACTTATACTCAAATTATATAGAATCGAAACAAAATTTTTGAAATTTTGTTAACCTTGCACTTATTCTTTAATAAAGAATCACCAATTTGACAGCTGTCAAAAAATAAATGTAATTTTCGGACTCCTTGCATTTGAATTACATAGACGATACTAAACTTGCGATATTTTGTTCACCTTGCACATATTACTAACCTAAGAAACGTCAATTTGACAGCTGTCAAAAAATATACAAAATTTTCGAATTCCTCATGCTCAAATTATATGGAGACGATACCAAACCCGTGAATTTTTGTTAACATTGCAACTATTACCAACGTAATTACGTCAATTTGACAGCTGTCAAAAAATTTTCGGATTGCCTGCATTCGAGTTATACGAAATCGACACCAACTTTGCGAAATTATGTTACCATTACGCCTATGATCGACAGTTAACCGAAATCAAAGAATTGTTAAAAATGACAGCTGTCAAAATATGAATTAAATTTTCGGATTCCTTGCCCTCGAATTATACGAAAACGACACCAACTTTGTGAAATTCTATTATACTACAGTAAATAGAGACACAAAAATGGCATTTACTAAAAAAAAATACTTAATGGCTGAAATTTTGAGGGGGTGTTCGGGGGCATGTCCTGAGTCTAAAACTGAGTTTTCGTATTCGAGGGGGTGGGGGAAGATACAACCCCCGGTCTATATGGGGGTGAGTTCGTTTTAATTCTATATCTCCGTTGCTGTTGCCCGTACAGTCAAGTCCAAGAGATCATATTTGTAGGAAATTGAATTATCTATCCAATGATAATAAAATCGAGGTCATAGGTCAATTAGGTCAATTACAATTGCCGGTCAAAGGTCAAAAGTGAAGGGAATTTTTTCATTTTTCGCGAATACCGTGAAACTGATAAGTTTTTTGCATACTGCTTCAATACCATTTCGAAGTACTTGAAGTTACCTACAAAATGAGCTCTCGAACACCCTTCTACGATGAAAAGTTTTCCGTCACTCCAACGATCAAGTTGACCGCGCGCGCCAATGTTGACTGCGCGAGCCGCGCCGTTCGCGCGAGCTGCGTGTCGTACTCTCATTGCTCATACATTGCACTCTCTACGTGCAGTTAATAATTATGGTTGAGTTTTTTCCTAATTAGAATGAATAATATGGGTGAAGGTGGACTTGTTTTTACGTGCGTTTTTTTAAAACTCGCCGTAGATTATTAAAATACTTCAGGGAAGTTTTGTAAATACTCCCTAAAATTTAGGAAATATATCAGTGAGCTACGTCACGGTGTTGACAGGTCATTAATATTCAAAAACCTGTGCTGCAGGAAAGCCATTAGTCACGTGACGCATTTTCTGTGCGCAGTGACTCATCAAGTGACATTTTTGGGATCTATCCATTCGGAAAACATCTCCTTTTCCGAGTTTAGGTAGTAGTTTTCTGCACGACAAGTTTAGAATCAGTCACATTTTTTCTCGTTGAGTGAGTGGATGAGCGCGAAAAAATGGACACGTGTTTCGTATGTGAAAAACTTTTGAGTGGAGGCGATGTGTCGTCTGTTAAATCTAGAGGTGTACAGAAATTGATCAAGATCAGTGAACAAAAATGTGACAACAAAATCACTAATCTTCTGGAAAATGCGACGGAGATCCAACTTCATACATTCTGCTACAAACGCTATACCGACGAAAGGAGGAATTCGTCATCCAACCAACGTAATGTAAGTGCATCACCGTCCTCTTCTCCCACAACATCTTTGAGTTTTGATTTCGAATCTTCGTGTTTTATATGTTCAAAAAAACTTGGAAAAAAAAAAGAAAATCTCACGTGTCAGGTCATAACGGAAGAAAAAATTAAATCGATTGTGCGCGAGTTGAAAACCCGTCATGACGACGTTGCTAAAAAAATCGTCGAGCGCATAGAAAAAGTGTCCGACATCGTCAAGATTGGAGCCAAGTACCATAAACATTGTGGTACCAACTTGGGTTTGCGCTATGCCGGATTGCCAGAAAATGAGAAGAAACTGAAAGGACGACGCCGCAGCGATACAATAGATGCATCGATGCAAGATATTTTCACATTTTTGGAAAATAATTCTGAAGAATGCCAGTTCACAATATCGAAATTAATTTCACAAATCAAAACCGATTGCCACCCCAGTTCTCAGACAGTACAAAATCGATTGATTGAAAAATATGGAGAAGATATAATGATTATACAGCATGCGTCAAAAGAAAAAATCGTATGTTTCAAAAATACTGGGCACAAACTTCTGACTCAATTTTGGTACGACAGTCGAAAATCAAACTACGCCGAGGAACGGTTGCGAGTTGTCGAAGAAGCTGCAGATATTGTTCTCGAAGATATTCGTTCCCAAGTTTACGAGCTCGATTCTTACCCATCCACTGACAATTTTTTCGCGAGTGCAACAGACTGTATTCCCCCCACTCTGCTCAGTTTCTTATCGCGGATCATTATCAAGCATAAACGTGGATCACTCGAAAAATGGAACAAAAAATGCATCGCCCTGGCTCATGCTATCATTGCAGCGTGTCGACCTTGTTCTTTTCTCTCCGTTTTGCAATTAGGAGTTGGTACCTACATTTTTAAAAAATTCGGTTCTCGTAATCTGATCGACATCTTGTCATCTCTCGGGTTTTCGGCGTCCTACAGCGAGATTTCAAGATTCGAATCGTCCTGCATCTCACGACCAGAGGACATCATTTCAGCTCAAGCTTTTTCCACATTCGTTTTTGATAATGCGGACTTCAATACGAATACACTCGACGGACGAGGCACTTTTCATGCGATGGGAGGGATACAGTGCGTTACACCCAGCGATCTTTTTCATACTGAAGGTTCAATCAGCCGTATTCGAAAAAAAACTGCTGTCGAAAAAGCCGAACTCGGCTTCGTGCATTTATCGACGTACGTGCAGGGAAAATTGTCCGGCCTTGAAAGTATCGAAATTTCCGAAGTTGAAAATATGCGTCAATTGTCGACTCGGATTGTTCCAACAGCTTGTGACTTCGTGTGGCTCTACGGAAAATGGTCCTGTTTCGAGGGTGTTCCAGGTTGGAATGGCTTTATGATTGAGGCAACATCAAAACACAAGTTTGAGAAATCAAAAATAATTTTTTTACCATTCATCGATGCCCCTCCAAGCGATTACGACACCATTCTTACCGCGCTCCAGTGTGCTATCAAGAAATGCAAAATTTCCGGACAAATGATTTGCATCGTTGGCTTCGATCAGCCCTTGTACTGGAAAGCTCACGATATTGTGAGCGCCGCGGATCCTGAATCTGATCTCGGGAAAGTCAAGCTCGTTCTAGGAGGATTTCATCTTCTGATGTCATTCATGGGGTCCATTGGTTCGATCATGGGCGGAAGTGGTTTGGAGGATGTTTTTAAACTCATCTATGCCGAAAATACTGTGCCACACATCATTACAGGACACGCATATGCCAGAGCGGTACGAGCGCACATTTTAGCACACTTATGTCTTGCCAAAATGATCATGAATGAAATGGAATTTACCTCGCAAGATCGTGAAATTTTGGACAATATTTTTTCGAACACCGACAGAACCGAAATTTTCTCTCATCAGAACACTGTTTTTTTGGACAAGATTTCTGAAAAGCTTAACGAAAAACTCAATGAGCTGGAAAACAATGGACGTACATCCAAATTGTGGATTCAATATTTTCGACTTGTGACGCTAGTGAAAAACTTCATTGAAGCTCAGCGAATGGGCAATTGGATTCTACACATAGATACAATCAAGAAAATGATTCCATTCTTCCAATCAAGCGGCCATTATCTGTACGCGAAGTCAGCCCATTTGTACGTCCAGGATATGGAAAATTTGCATAATACGATGCCGGAAAAAGAATACGAGAGCTACACGAGTGGAGGCAGGTTCGTGATCAGGCGCACTAATAAATTTTTCGCTGCAAATCATCCAGACCACGTAATCGAGTCAACCCTGATGAAAGATTTCAAATCTAGAGGAGGCGTCAAAGACATGCGTGGAGCCTCGGACAGCAGCATTTCTTCGTGGGTACTGGGCATGGTGTCTCTCCAAAACATCTGTGAGAAGATAGAAGAGTTTTGCAGCATCTCAACGGGTACCTCCGAACAACATGTGGACTTCAGGGACTCTCGAGTAATCCGGGATAACCAGGACGTCGAAAAAATGGACATGTGGTTCGCCGATCATTACCCTTTCCGAAAGGATGAAAATTTGGTTTCCCTGTCAACTGGCGTAGTTGGCACCGACAACATCAATTGCTATGAAGCTGGGAAGATTGGACTCGACATGGTCGACAATTGCGTTGGAAAAAAATTTGGCTCCGTTTCATTCCAACGAAAACAAAAAGTTATTTCACTGGCAGCGATGACTAGCAGCATTTCGATAGAAAAATCACCGGTAGCTATCAACCCCCTACTCTTGTTCCAAAGAATGTGCATCAGCAAAGAATCTCCTGAAGATATTGAAGAATACCTGCATTACGAGCTCGCTCCATTTCCGATGTCTTTATTTACCGAGGAAGGAATGAGAAAAAACAAGAAATCTGCCTTATACGATGCTTTTCAACCCCTGCAGGATACCATTGACCTTGGAACTGACAAATATTTCGTCATAGACGGCGGATTTCTTCTCCACAAAGTAGTTTGGGACCGTAATTCAACATATGCTGCAATTTGCTCGAAATATGTCAAGTACGTGCAAACCCACTTCGGAAAAGTAGCAAGCATCGTTTTTGATGGATACTCGGAAGACCCGACGCTTGTTGGAACAAAATCTTGGGAACGTGCGCGAAGGAAATCAAAAAAGTGGTCTCCAGAGATGATTTTTTCCGTCAACAGTACAGCAACTGTTGGACAGGCGCACTTCCTTGCGAACGACAAAAACAAACACCGGCTCATCGAATTTATAATGGCTCAATCCAAAGAAGCAGGTTACAGTACCCATCAAGCTCCAGGAGACGCCGATACCGATATCGTTCGTGAAGCATTGGGGAAGGCTGAATCGCACGAATCAGTTATAATTATTGCAGAAGACATCGACATTCTAGTAATATTAACAGCGCTAGGAAAGGAATATCGGAACGTCTTTCTCGAAAAACCTGGCTCGGGACGCACTCCGAAAAAAATGTACTCCTTATCAAGCTTCAAGTTCAGGGAAAAAATCGCTGATAATATTCTGTTTCTTCATGCTTTCTCTGGGTGTGACACAACGTCTTCGACTCACAATGCCGGTAAAATGAAATTCATCTCTACGCTGGAGAAGGATCCCCAACTACTGGACTCGATGTGTCTGTTTCAAAATAAAAAAGTTGTTCCATCAGCGATAGCCGCCCTAGGACAATTCTTCTTCTACAAGTTATACGGAGGAAACAAGGACGAGACTTTGAACTTCTATCGTTACAAGCGTTTTCTCCAGTCTGGAAAAAAAAACACTTTCAATTTGGCTTCCCTACCACCTACTGAAGATGCGGCTCGTCTACACACGTATAGAGTGTATCATCAAGTTCAAGAATGGTTGGGAAATTACAAAGATCCTGAAGACTGGGGTTGGAAGAAAACGAAGAGCATTTATATGCCCGTCGCCTGCGAAAAAGATCCGGCGCCGCCAAGTTTGCTGAAATTAATTTCCTGCACCTGCAAAACTGGTTGTGGAAAGGCCTGTGGATGTCGAAAAGCTGGGCTGAAATGTTCTCCGATTTGTGGGACTTGTAGCGGTACCGCGTGCGACAACATCGCCCAATATTCTACCCTGCAAGAAGATGACGATTTTCTCAACGACGACAGGAACTCGCCATCCATTCCTGAAGAAGACGTTCGTGGTGACACATTCGAAAAGGATGATGAATACGAAGATGGCGAAAAAAGTCCATCCAAAAGAGCCAAATTCACATGAAAGTCGCCAGCAGGAAAATTTCGAGGTAAATTAATGATCGAGACACTTCAAATCATTAAACAGTACACGGCAATACACACACATACATGACAGAGCACTGAACATTCAAAAGTTGGGGTTTTATAGGTCAACTTGATCGTTGGAGTGACGGAAAACTTTTCATCGTAGAAGGGTGTTCGAGAGCTCATTTTGTAGGTAACTTCAAGTACTTCGAAATGGTATTGAAGCAGTATGCAAAAAACTTACCAGTTTCACGGTATTCGCGAAAAATGAAAAAATTCCCTTCACTTTTGACCTTTGACCGGCAATTGTAATTGACCTAATTGACCTATGACCTCGATTTTATTATCATTGGATAGATAATTCAATTTCCTACAAATATGATCTCTTGGACTTGACTGTACGGGCAACAGCAACGGAGATATAGAATTAAAACGAACTCACCCCCATATAGACCGGGGGTTGTATCTTCCCCCATCCCCTCGAATACGAAAACTCAGTTTTAGACTCAGGACATGCCCCCGAACACCCCCTTAAAATTTCAGCCATTAAGTATTTTTTTTTAGTAAAATATACCTTTTTACTGTACTATTAATCTTGCACTTTTTACTAACCAAGGAAACGTCAATTTGACAGGTGTCAAAAAATTTAAAATATTTTTAAAATCCTTTTAGCAATATTAACATAACGTACTAGTTGAATTTTCTTCAAATAGACAAATGATCAAATTAAGCCTATTTTTCCAGACGGCGTGCATGATTTATTCAAATCTGATGAATTTAAACACTTGCCCTTGTCTAATTTTCACTAAATACTGTAAGAACCACGCCTTTCATGCATTTCGAGCGAAAGTTAGAAATTTTGGTGTCACCGTTACGAATTTTCTTAATTTTCTCCAAGATCGAACGTGTTTCTGCTAACTTTATCTACATCAAAATGTTCGGAAAAGATGAGGGAATAAGATAAACGTAGAAAGAATTCTCCAAGGGCAATATTTTAGAAAATATAGCACAATAAAGCAGACTTTTAATAAAAAAAATTTCGAAAAAATTTATAAAATATTTTTTTTATCCGCCAAAGGATATTTTTGGATCACACAGTCGATGTGGAACGTAAATGTAATTTCTTCCTTTAAACGATAGGCTAAAGAACCGTTCAAAAAGATACATACACTAGCGTACAGCCAGTGCCGGATTTACATAAGGGCAAAAAGGGCAATTGCCTTAGGGCCCCGGACACTGGACCCACAATATAGTAAATAAATTTATATTCATCATTTAAAAAATAATAAAGTACCTATTTCTTAAATATTCTATATAAATCTGTTTGGGTTCCCGTATTTTTGAGCCAAAACTAAAGCTTTAAAAATAAAGTACAAATATTTTTTACTACGGTCCATCTTACTGCTCCGGCTACGACGCGAAAACCTCTCACAAGTCTCACAACGGCATCGAAAAAGCGGCTTCCAGAAATCAAAGGCAAAGGCACCGACGCGGCGCGGTGCCTTTGATTGCCACCGCTTGAGAGTGTCGCGGCTAGTTAATATTTAGGCTATGGGGATGCCGACACCACACAGGTGTTCTCATAAACAGCGCCTCTAAACTTTAAAGAGAATTAGCCAATATAGGTTCCGCTAACACAAACACAAGCAGTCTGTCATAATTTCTTTTATATTATAGAGCGTTATTTTGTTGTCTTGTTTTTGTTTAGTTTAGTTTACTACCTATACAGTTTCATAGTTATTAAAAATTCATATTGGACAAATAGACTTTTTTTCTTAAAGGTTAAAATAAAATTTGAGGTAAGTACCTATATCTTTGAAAAATGTTAACCAATTATTAGAATACAATAATTCCCTATAGAAATGTTAACTTTTTTTAGTCATGTCTAAGCGCACTTATGAGATTGGCGCTAATAAAAGGAAAAATCTAAAAGGGAAGAACTTTTGGCCAAAGTTCCAAAATTAACCAATTTCTTTAAAAGAAATACGGTCAGCACTAAAACTATTATTGAAGATACTCAAGATGCAGTTACCCCATCCACGTCAAAAACTAATCAAGATAGCGAAATAAATTTATCTGAGTCTCAAATATCAACAATACAATCTGTAGAGAACTTAAATATAAAAAATAATATTGATTTCGATATTAACAGTTCCACAATATGTTTAGAAAATCATGATTTCAACTTTAACGAAGATCCCAAGTTGTGGCAGCTTAATGAAATAAGTATTAACTATATTGTGAAGAACTTTAGGCCCCAAAATATAGGTAGTTTAGACTTTTCCAAGTCTGGTCGAGAGTATGAAAGCAAAAATGGAATTACTCGCCGATATGCAAACAAATCTATTTTTTATACTACCCTTCCAAATGGCGAGAGCGTACGTCGTTCGTGGATTTATTACTCAGAAATAACGAAAAGAGTGTACTGCATTCCATGTAAACTATTTTGTACGAAAAACAGTGATTGTAAGGAAGGGTTTAATGATTGGAAGCATTGTGATTATTTACACAAACATGAAAAGACTTTAGCCCATGTGCATTCGATAAATACATTTATTACCCGTTCTCAACTTAAGGGAAAGGTTGATACGGAAATGGGAAAATTAGAACTCAGAGAAAAAAATTATTATAGGGAAGTCCTTAAAAGAGTAGTTAGTGTGATTAAATATATTGCTACCCGAAACCTAGCATTCCGAGGTTCCCAAGAAGTATTCGGTGCGTCAAAAAATGGAAATTTCTTAGGATTATTAGAGCTCATAGCAGAATTTGATCCATTTTTAAAGCAACACATAGAAAAATATGGCAATTCTGGAAGTGGCGGAAGAGCTACGTATCTGTCAAAAACCACGGTGGAGGAGCTAATAACGATTTTAGCATCAAAGGTACAACAACAAAGTTTTAATTTTTTTTAAATATATTTTTTTATTAAATTACTTTTTTTTAGTTACAGGAAACAATTGCCAAAGAAATTCAGAGCAGCAAATATTTTTCGATAGTAATGGATTCCACTCCAGATATAACAAAAACTGATCAGTTAACAGTTATTTTACGATATGTTCATGAAGGAAACATTGTTGAGCGGTTTGTTAGATTTATTCCCCACGTAGGACATAAAGCCGTGGATATGGAAGTTGCAGTTTATAATATCCTGAAGGATTTGAATTTAGATATTGCAAATTGTAGAGGGCAATCATATGATAATGCCAGCAATATGGCTGGAATTTATAATGGTTTACAATCCAAAATAAGGCAAAAAAATCATTTGGCTTATTTTGTACCATGCGGAGCCCATTCTTTAAACTTAGTAGGAAATGCCGCCGCTGATTGCTGTTTAGAAGGCACTTCGATTTTTTTTATTAGTTCAAGAAATATATAATTTTTTTGGTGCTTCTACATTAAGATGGAATTTACTTAAAACAGAATTAGAAAAAAATAACTGTACAGTACCAAAGAGTTTGTCCGACACACGTTGGTCAGCTAGGGCGGATGCGTGTAAAGCATTGTACTAGGATATCAATGTTTTAAAAAAGTTTTACACGATATCTCAAATGACAGTGGACAAAATTCAATAGTAAAAGTAAAAGCTAAAAGTTTACACAAAAATCTATTTAAAGTAGAGGTGGCTTTCTTAACATTTTTTTGGAATGACATTCTATCTTTGTTTGATAAAAGTAACAAAATTATTCAAAAAGTCAACATTGATTTACATCAGGTAACAATAACATATAAAAGTATAATTGAAGACCTTGGTGCAAAAACCGGACAAGTCCATTTTTGATCGAAATAACGGTTTCCGTTAAAATGTATGTATTAAAATATCGCCGATCGATTGGTACAAGAATCAGCCAAGTCCAAAGGAATGCAACGTCAATATATATCTTTAGGACTTGGCCGCTGGTATACTTGGGTGCAAGAAACAGCCAAGTCCGGACTTGTCCGGTATTTACACCAACAGCATCGCAAAGCGTCGGGACTTGGCTGGGTGGGGGAATATGCGGAACAGGCAGGGTCTCGCTGGAAATCTGTTTATTTATTCAGTGGCTGCTGTGGTTTATTGAAAGTAGGTGCGTGATGTCGTCTTCCGAGTCCGATGTTTCTGAACCGTTTCAATCTTCTGGCAGTGAGTACGTACCTAGTGATGAAGATGTTCCAAGTACTAGTGGTTTACAAAGAAAGAAGAAAATTCCAATGCAAATAGCATCAAACCAAAGTAAAAGTGTGCCAATAAATCTGACTCATAATAAAAAACAAAAGGGTAAAAAAAGGACGAGGAATGATAAAACGTGGCAAAAAAATGTTAGAAAGGCGAAAATGGTCAAGGGGGAAGAGTATGTGACAGCAAAAAGCAACAAAGTGGTACCTAAAAGAGAAGTGGGAAAAGATTGTAAGTGCCGACGCAGATGTTTTTTAAACGTAAGTGAACAACAGAGAAATCAGATTCTGCAGCAATTTAATGGTTTAGCTGACAAGGAGAAACAAGATATTTATTTAGCTGGCTTGATTACTGTAAAAGATGTTTCAAGGAAGAGAATAAGATCTGGAACTGGTAAAGAAAAGTCGGTTACTTTTTTCTATAAGGTAAGATTTTTAAGTTTTCTTTACGCTCACTTATTTTATTGCTATTATTTTCTTTACAGGTTCGTGTGGATGGCAGTGAATTTATGGTATGTAGGGCAGCACTTTGTGCGATACATGGTGTCACAAAGCATCGACTAGTCCGTATAGCCACTGCTCTAAGAAACAAAACTTCAGCCCCACCACCCAGAGGTAAACACTCTTCTAGGCCGAACAAAATACCAAATAATATATTGTGTACTATTGACAATCACATTAAAAGTTTTCCGCGGCGCTCTTCACACTACAGCAGAGAAAAAAACGAAGGAAGAACCTACTTATCGCCTGAACTTAATGTTTCGAAAATGCACTCGTTATACCTACAGAAGTATGAAACAGATATTTTTGAAAAATTAAAACGGAATGAGGAATGTAAACCACGAGTTACATATGATTTTTACTTTCGTCGCTTTTGCACAAATCATAACATTAGTTTCGGATCACCTCGATCAGATACCTGCCAAACATGTGACAGGCTACAGAATGCCATTCAAGCTGAACAAGACGCTCATGTAAAAACAGCTTTACAAACAGAGAAAAAACTTCATATAAGAAAATCTGAGTCATTTTACACTGCTTTAAAAGAGAAAACAGCGCTAGCTAAAACAGATAACTCTATAGAAGTGCTTTGTTTTGATTTCCAGCAAAACCTACCGTTGCCGCACGTTCCTGCCGGGGATGTATTTTATAAACGCCAGTTATGGCTGTACAACTTCTGTGTATTCTCTGGACAATTAGGTTATTCTACGTTTTACATGTATGATGAGGTAATATCGAAGAAAGGCAGCAACGAGGTAATCAGTTTCCTAGAACATTATATTGAAAACTTTTTGCCAGATACTGTGACGAGGTTGTACTTGTTTTCTGATAATGCCTTTGCACAGAATAAGAATCACACAATGGTCAAGTATCTTTATACGTTAGTTAATACGAGTAATAGGATTAAAGAAGTGGTTCACCGATACCCAGAGCCCGGTCATAGTTTCTTGCCATGTGACCGTGCTTTCGGTTTGATCGAAAAGGAGAAGAGAAAAAAGGAGAGAGTACACGTCCCAGAAGAATGGATGGATTTAGTGCGCAAAACATCCAAATAATTTCGCGTAGTAGAAGTTAATCAGGAGATGGTTAGAGATTTCAACAACCATTTTAAACCAATGTTTAAAGCGACCTTTTCCAGCACAGACAAGTCCAAATTTCTTATTTCAACTTACCGTATATTTAAATATGAAAAGGGATCTAATTTTGTTGAATGCAGTCTTGCTACAGGGATGCCATTATTCACTAAATTTTCGGCATTGAAATCTGAAACTACTCTGTTTTCACTACCAACATATAAAATGACCCAAGCGTATCCTTTACCTATTAACGAAAAAAAGGTCAAAGATGTCAAAACCCTCGTGGAAAAATATGTTCCAGCCGCAGATCAATGGTATTACAAACAAATTTTTGGAGAAGAGCCGACTGTTGAACCGCCACGTGAAGACGAAACAGTTGAAGATACAGTTTATGACTCTGATTCATCATTTATTTAGATTTAGTTTCTTATTTTACATTTAGCTGTACTCAGTTTATGAAATAAAGCTCTTCAAAGTGATCATTTACTTTGTCACTTATTTTTTTATAGTATCTTTGCTGCAAAAACCGGACAAGTCCAAATTTTCAAAAAATTCTAGCTCCTATGTTTTTTTATAACATTGTTTTTTAATGTTTCCCTATCAATTTTATTCTATATACCTACAAAAAAAAAGTGTATGCTATCTGTTCCTTATAAATATACAAAAATAGAAAGTTTTTTTCAATTTCCCAAAACTTATAAAATATGGACTTGTCCGGTTTTTGCACCAAGGTCTTCAATTGATTATATAACGCAGTTACGAAATAGGTTCGATTATTATTTTGAAAAAGGTAGAAATTTATCAGAATTTAATGAATTTCAACAAGATCTAAAACGACCTAAAACGATAGGGGTCATTATCGAAAGCCGAAATCCAAAAGAATCTTTTCCATACCATTTCCATGCTCAAATCGTTCAATTAACTTCAGGATCTCGCTAAGAAAATGGCTATTTTGGCCCATTTCGGCCGAATTTTGACAGTCAACAAATTGGGTTAATTTTATTCCAAGGCATGCTGATTAAAATCGACCAAGTGTGCAGATTTGCAAAAATTGGCCGTCCAGCTCGGAAAAACGTCGTTTTTCTCCCGATTGAAAGGAAATTTCGAAAATTTTGAAAAATAATAATGTTTAGAGAAAAGATAGACGGAAAGAATACGCCTATATGATATTTGTAGGAGTTATTCGTGACTAAACAGAACTTTTAGTGAAAAATGGTTGAAAATGGATATACTTAATTTTTTTTAACCCTTTAGATCGTAATTCGAAACGCGCTCTTGGTATGAATCTTAAAGTACCATCATTCCGCTTGACGAAAAAGCAAAAAAATATGGAAAATGTTAAATAGGAAAACGTATAGACGAAATTAAGTGTAGCGGTGACAAATTTTTGCATTTCCAAAAAACTTAAATTCATTCTTTAATAGTAATTTCGGTATTTAAATCGAAGAAAGCAAAATATACGTATCGAATGTCATCTACCTAGATCTTTCCGGTAACGTAAACTAAAATTCGATCAAAAGCCGTTTTTACATCGAAAAAAATTGAAATCCGTCAATTCTTACCCCGAAATATCAACTTGTTCAGTATTTTCTAATTTTTCCCATTTTCTAATAACTTTAGGTATAGATAGATGTATTGATTGCAGCTAGTTTTTGAGATGGGAAATCTTAAATTTTAAACCGCGTGACGCTCGGACGCACCCAGTTCGAGCTATTAGGTACCAAAAATGACCCTTTTTTGTCAAATTTCGACTTTCAAAAATTCTTTTAAATTACTTCTAATCGTTGTACGTTATCCAGTTTCAATAGGGTTCTGTAGCGACCGGTCTACGCCACACTCCGAAAATTTAAATCGAAAAAATTGCGATTGCCGACTTGAAATTGATATTAACGGCAATCGCGGAAATTTCGACTTTGACGCTTAATAAAGGGTGATTTTTTAAGAGTGTCTGAACTTTAAATTTAAATTAAACAACAACCATATTAGATATCTCTAAACTATTTATTTTATGTGAAATAACACTTAATGGCATTAATGTTTGAAAATAACTTCAGTCAAATGTCCGCCGCGGCTTCTTCTAACAAAGCGCATTCTGTCAATCCAATTTCCGACCACTTTTTCAAGTAATTCGAGACTTATGCCTGCAATTGTCCGCGTTATGTTGTGTTCTAATGCGTCAATATTTGCCGGTTTATTGGCATAGACCAATGATTTAACGTAACCCCACAGAAAATAATCTAATGGCGTTAAATCACACGACCTTGGGGGCCAGTTGACAGGTCCATTCCTCGAAATAATTTTCTCACCGAATTCTTCCCTCAATAAATCCAGGGTTGCATTGGCTGTATGACATGTGGCTCCATCCTGTTGAAACCACATCTCGTCCAAATCAATACCATTCAAATTTGGAATTAAATATTCATTAATCATCGCTCTGTAACGATCCCCATTAACTGTCACGCGGTTTCCAGCTTCATTTTTAAAAAAATACGGCCCAATAATGCCACCGGCGTATAATCCACACCATACCGTGCATTTCTCTGGATGCAACGGCAATTGTTGAATCATTTTGGGATTATTTGCACTCCAAATGCGGCAATTCTGACGTAACCGTTTAACCAAAAATGAGCTTCGTCGCTGAACAAAATTTTGCGGTAAAATTGTGGATCAAGTTGCAGTTGACTAAGAGACCATTCAGCGAACGTGCGACGCAAACGATGATCTTGCGGCTTAAGTTCTTGGGTAAGCTGAATCTTGTAAGGCACCAGACCAAGATCTTTAGTCAAAATTGTCCACGTAGTCGAATAACAAAGCCCAACTTCTTGTGAACGTCTACGAATTGACAAATTTGGGTCTTCATCAACACTGGCAGCTACAGCGTCAATATTTTCTTGGGAACGCACAGATTTTTGTCTGGTTTTTGGTTTAATATCGAGTAATGTAAATTGCGTTAGAAATTTGTCTATAACTCGGCGAATACCTCGTTCGGTTGGGCGATTATGAGCACCATAGAATTCACGAAGGGCTCGATAAGTTTGGCGCACAGAACACTGGTTTTGATAATAAATTTGGACAATTTGCAAGCGTTGCTCTGGTGTCATTCTTTCCATAATGATTTGCCAGACTATACTGAATAATTCTGACACTACAAGCGCGAAAAGTGACAGTTCATTTCACAGACTTCTCGGATAAAAGTTCGGACACTCTTAAAAAATCACCCTTTACCTTCGAAACAGTTCACCCGGTGTATTTCAAAAATTGAGACAACACGCGCGCACCATCCAAAAGTAAAACCAGAAAGTTTCGTCGCTCCGACTCTGACAGATTCTACGCAAAAAAATCTCAACCTCAAAAATGTCAAAAGATACGACGACGACAACGACGACGACGACAACGGACGAACTCAAGGTCACTGAGACCACCAGAACTGGTGCTATGTAATAATAATGAGGAGGCTCCTCATTAATGTGATATGATCTGGGCGCCAAATACAGTTGGTGTTGGAGAAAACCCAAGGAAGATTTTAAAAACCTATGGATATCAAAGGGAATAATAGGTGAGAGTTATCATTATCAAATTTTAACTGTAAACAGTTTGTGTTTCAAAAGAACAAATCCAAGATTTAGTTAATTATTATTTAATATTATTTTAAAAAGTCTTGGTATTGATTTTTAAATATTTTGTTGCTTTTAATTAACATGATCGTTTTTTAGAGGGAATATTGAGAAATAATAAAATAAAGGAGACCGAAAAAAACATTGAGAAGGAAATTGCCAGTTGCCTGAGACATGCAACTGAAAGAAATAGGAAGGAGAAACAGTTATAAATAATTTGTCAAAAATATAGAAGCTCGTTTAAAACACTTTTTTAATATCCCATAAGTCTCTAGGGGTGAAGAATATATACCCAGATAACTATAGTAGCATTTGGAATACAATTTTTAAATTAGATTAATTCATTTTAAGGTACCATCGTGCCGATAAAAAAAACTAGGACAGCAAAATTTCTTATTTTCTCCTTGACTATTAGAAATTATTTACTGTCGAGTCTGGTACCAGTAAAATGTCATATACAAATTTTACATGTCAACATAGATTGCCACTATCATTAATTTGTCAAGCACATTTTTTTTTAAATATGCTACAATTAACCCCCCAGCAAAAGGCTATTATCCACAGTTGGTTGCGAGATAGTGCTTTTAATAGGGATATTGCAGGCGAACTGGGAGTACTGGGAGTAAACAGAAATACCGTGTTGTTAGCAAAACAGAGAATAGCAATGCATCGAACCATTATTAGGAGCAGTTTCAGGTTCCCCTAGAATGTTTGCTAAAGATGAAAATAGAAGAATACTAATTATCAAGAAGTAATAAACAAGAATGTTCTATGACTACATATTAAAAAAAATTGTTGCTACGACAAATTTTGTGTTTGTATATTTTTTTTTTTTACTTTCTGTTAAATTTATTTTATTATTCGGTTTTATATAACTTTATAAAACAAGTAACATATTTTGATGCCACCTCGTATCGCAAAATGCAAACCTTAAAATTATGTAACCTAGGTTACTTTCTAAAAGTTAGGTGTTTTTACCTTTACAGCTGTCGAGCACCTTTTATAATCTATGAGATATGTATTTCCGTTTCCAGTTTTGATATTTTGCTGTCCTAGTTTGTTATCGGCACGATGGTACATATAACGACTGAATATCGGGTAATTTACCTCACCTCGCGAGCCTTATATGTACCCAAAAGCATAAATACGCTTTAATATGTATATCCCAAATGCGTCCTAAATGCATTATATATAAGTCCTAAATACAGCCTACCTAGGTCCCATTTAGATCAAACCGCCTTCTTAAGGACCTATTATAGTCCCTATATCATCATGTAGGATGAAATTGGGATGTCCACAGTACATTCCAATTTGTCTCAATGGAACCTTCCCGGGATCTCCCAGAGATTTGAGAGATTTATACTGGACGTCAGTAGGACGATTCTTACATCCCGTCTTTGGGACTAGCTTGTGTTTACTGGGTTAGAAGTATATCGAGAACTAAATGAGATTTATTTTGAAAATTTGCCTGTAGCTATAAGTGATGGTTTTCTGCTTTTATAAATTACTTTGAATGATGCGGTGTTGCCGGATCATCGAAAGTGGTAGCAACTTCGGAATTTTAAATAGATTACTATATATTTTATATTTTTTTGGAATCGACAAAAAAATCTAGAACAGTTTTCTATATAATAGCGTATACCTATCTTTAATAGTTTCTTAATTATAAATAATTTTGTCAGTTTTTTACGCCATATCGGGACCTGAAAATAAATTCATATCTTTTTCGAGACAATAGAGACACCCTGTAGTTGATATGTTTTGCAAATGGTTCGAATTTCTATCTAATGATATTAGGTGTTCCTATACCTATTTTCAATATTTTCGGAAAAAAAATTATCTTATAAAAATATATTTTTTGGTAGTTGGTTGTCGAATGTAATCATGGAACAACAAAAAATATAATTAATTAAAAATTAAAATAAAATTCTTTTAATTAATTTAATAAAGAATGAAACAAAGGCCAAAGTATTTTTTTTTATAAAATGGCACATAAATAAGCTGAAATTTGATAAATTTTACAAAATCATAAATCGCTGCTCGACAATGAGTTTTCACAAAAAAGACCATTACTGTTTATGAACTTATTTTAAGTTAATTTTTGCAGACAAATACTTATAGACATTTATAGTCATATCGATTTGCGGGCAATGGCGGAATAAATACACCACCATGCATCTTACCACACCATAACTTTTGTTGTCGAAACCACAAGCAATACATGGTATGGGCAACTTTGTTATGTCGTGGAAATGCATAGAAGCGCATATCCACCAATGCCTTCCAAATATAAAAATACTTCTGATATAACTCTTTTCGTTATTAAATAAAATATTATGTTCTGGCCATGGTTCTTATATGCACAATATCCAACTTTGGATTGCCGATTAAGTATATGATCGACTCCAAATTTGTCCCTAAAATAGAAATAATGTGATAGTATATTAGGCATTATAGAAACACAATTGTATAAAAATATTTTTAGTTCTTTATAAGTATCACTTTTTAAAATAAACTGAATTAAAGTGAAATTCTTCAAATTGACACTAAAATTGTGTAAACTGTATTCTGACGAAGATTTGAAACAGCTTTTCATGAGCTAGAGACATATGCAAGATGCGTTAAAAATAAATTGAAAAATATATTAAAATTATTAATATGGTTTTATGCCATCGTATTGTTATACGATATATTGTACTAAGTAAGTTTTCAAAAAAATTTTCACAGAGTTGAATTTATAGTTATAACTACATATACGGGAAAGTGAAATAAACCTGAATTTCTTGGCAATTCCCATCGACAATTTAAAATCTGAAGATACGCAATGCGTGCGAGTGCGTCTGCTGATTATGAAATAAATCGGCATTAACTTCATTTAGGGTGTCACAATATGTTAATTTCTGCTGAAATTTCCCCCAGAACTCCCTACTTATTTGCTATAATAACACAATAAAGACAGAAAAGAAATTATAAAACACGTTAAATGCAAGTTACCTACAATGCACTTGCAGCAAAGAGAAAAATCTATTTTAAGGTATTAATATGGCCCCCAGGCGGGTAAATCAAAAAGAAATATATAAAGAGGGTGTCGTCTGCAAAATAGTAGAACACCTGTGTTACTTCTAATAGTCCAGCAAATCGTTTTTCTAGGTAGTTTACAGTATCAAGGACATTATCAAGGAAATCTCGTAATATTCGTTTAAATTTAGACTGTAAATATTTTGCACAAAAATTTTCCCCGACTCCTTCAAGAAGCAAGAAAAAGCATTTAAAAAAGGCTCCTTCCTCCCCTTTCTAATCTCTCAGTAATGACGTGAGCACCAAAGAATTCAAATTTAACTGATCGTGCGTAAGACCAAACGTTATTTTTGGAAACAAAAAGGAATCTCTCACCAATGACGTAATTACCAAAGAAATCAAATCTAACTGATCGAGTGCAAGGTTAAGAGCCACCAGATATAGTACTACAGTATTCTGAATTTTCGCCTTTTAATGTTGTCTGTTGTGTTTCTAAATGAAATTTCTTGTATTTAGTGACATTTCAAAATAACGCCTGCGAAAATCTAGATGGAATCTACATTATGGTGCTTTACTACTCCATTTGCCGGACTATTATACGGGCTTCCATTGTCGCAAACCCCAATGCTACCGCCAAAGAATTAGACTACGCACATATCGTTTATCGGTGCCTATCAACGAATACTTATAAACAGGAAGAAGACAAACAGCCGTGTTAACAAATCGAAGCAGGTATGAACAAACGAACAAACCCGACATCCATTACGTCTGGCATCAGCTGACAAACGCACGTGCTTTTCAAATGTCACTTTTGTCCAAATTTTTATTACTGTCAATATTTTAAAGTGACATTTAACCAACATAAAAATTTACTGGGTTCCTCTAACAACATTCAACGAAGAAATGGTGTTGCACCTACAGTTGCTAACAACCCAGAATTAGCAACTACAAAATTGATTTCTGTAATATTAGAGGGCTTAACACGAACATCAATTCAGTCCACCAGCAATTACACTGATCGAGACAAAGGTAAGATCGTCAACAAACACCGTCAGCTATTTATACCCTGGATACGATTTTCATTCCCGATTTCGACGTAACTTCGGGGTATGTCTTTTTATTCGAGGCGATCTCCCCTGCTAAGGAGAACTTACACTTGAACCGAAAGATTTTGATGTAATATGGTTTAAAATATCAACACAGAAAATCGTCAAGTTTATCTGCTGCCTTTACCGTCCTCCAAGTGATACCCATTACATAGCCCTGTTTTCATCACTAGCCAATACAATCGACTTCTTGCAAACCAAACATCCAAATGCCGAGATTGCTACCTTTGGCGACTTTAACGTCCACAATGTCAACTGGCTTAAATATTCAAATACAGACGATGAGCAAGGCCGCAAGGCAGAATCCTTTGCGATCAGTTCTGGTCTAACTCAACTCGTAGAAAAACCAACGAGGATTCCAGACCGAGCTGGAGATTTTGCTAATCTTTTGGATCTTTTCTTGACATCACATCCAGATCTATATATAGCCACCGTACATCCTCCGTTAGGATCTTCCGATCATAAACTTATTTCAACACTAAGCGAACTACTAATAAACTCTGAACAACCTCCTAAACCTCGCAAGATATGGCATTAAACATTGGGCAAGTGGGAAGACCTGAAAGACCATTTTCGCACTTTTCCTTAGATGAGCGTATGCTTCTCTTCTGATGATACATCCATCTGTGCTGGGGAGGTCTCCGACGTCATTTTAACTAGCATTGAAGCATTTATATCCCCTCCTCCAAAAAACGCCCTTCCTAGCAAGGATTGTGAGCGTGCCGTCAGATCAAAAAAATTGGCTTACCGACAGTGGCGTAAAAACCCTACCACTGAGAATCGTACCATCTTTATTATCGCTCGAAACCAATGCAAGCTTACAATAGATCAAAGCAAAGAAGCCCATAACGTGAGGATCAAAAACAAACTTCTTGAAAGTCCAAACGGTCCTTTGGGTCAGTCGCAAAGGCCGTCAGCCAAAATTTTACCAAATCAACTATTCCACCTCTAACACGTTCCGATGGTACCATAGCATCCACAGCTGGAGACAAAGCAAATTTACTTGCTGAACTATTTTCTTCGCATTCCACGGTAGACTTCCAGGGAAGAACACCACCCAACATTCCTGCAGTTCAATCCGAAATGACCGAAATCGTGTTCCGTCAGCGTCCCGTCAAACGAATCCTGGAAGGTCTCGACGTCAAGAAAGCTTCTGGTCCAGACGAAATTCCTGTTATAGTTCTCAAGAGATCCGCCGATGAACTAACACCAGTATTTTGTAGACTTTTTAACTTATCCTACAAACAAGGAATATTTCCATCGTGCTGGAAGACGGCGCGGCGCTAGTCCAGTCTATACCAAAGGAAGTTAAGAGAACCCTGCCTAGCAACTATCGACCAGCTTTCAGTTATATCAAAAGTAATGGAGGAAGCTATTAACCAACATCTTCAAAATACCTGGAAGGCTTCAACATTATCAGCGATCATCAATATGGTTTTCGGAAGTCCAGGTAAACTGGAGATCTTCTAGCCTATGTCACCCATATTTGGAACAACGCAATCGAACATCATGGGGAGTCTCGGGTTGTTGCACTGGATATTTCTAAAGCCTTTGATCGTGTTTGGCATGAGGGACTTCTAAGTGAACTGCGATCCTATGGTATGCCCAGTCGATTCTGTGCATGGTTGTCTAGCTTTCTAAAGGACCGCTCTCTGCAAGTGGCGATTGACGGATTCTTCTAAGACACATTCACCATCAATGCCGGTATTCCTCAAGGGTCCATATTGTCTCCAACTCTCTTCTTACTCTACATTAACGACCTTCTAGTGAAAACGAACAATCCGATATGTAGTTTTGCTGATGATAGCACACTTATCTCATCTTTCTCTTTGAATGCACAAACATCGGCTGTCGACGCACATCTTCGCAGACAGCATGCCTCAACAAAGACCTGGAAGAAATTTTGGCTTGGAGTGACAGTAACCAAGTCGAATTTAAAGCTAAAAAACCCAGGCAGCAGTTTTCTCTAAAAAAGTTAACATTACAGAACCGGATATAGTCATGGACGGACACGCAATCCCACTGGTTTCATCTATTAATTTGCTGGGCGTCAATCTGGGAGGAAATGTGTCTTGGCATAACCACGTTGTGGCAATCGCCAAGATAGCTTCTCAGAAACTTGGTGTACTCTTCCGAACCAAAAAGTTGTACACACCTCAACAACTGTTGACACTATACAAAGCCCAGATTCGATCATCACTAGAGTACTGCTCTCATGTCTGAAGCTCCGCACCCAAACATACTCTTCGGCTACTGGATTCCATCGAAAGGAGGGCCATTCATCTGATTGGAGACCACGAGCTGACAAAGAACCTCGACAGCCTAGAACATTGGAAACAGGTTGGGAATTTGACTCTCTTTTACAGATATTTTCATGGAAAGTGCTCGGCTGACCTTGCTCTCTTAATTAATACACGACAAACCCGAACAAACCCGCCCATCCATATGTGGTTAAGCTTAGTACTCCTCGAACTTCACTATTTAAGAATACTTTCATCTGGAGGACTTCATCTTTATGGAACGACCTTCCCGAGGTCGTTTTTCCCAACGAATATAACCTCCAACGATTCAAAACCAACGTGAATCGCTTTTTGCGCACACGCACCACTCCCAGAGTGCCCTAAAGGATTTTTCCTATAGTGCTTGTGTTTGATCATAAAAAAAACATTCAAAACCCTTTTATTTGATTTACTAAGTGGTGAAAATCAATATTAGGATTCTGACATGTTTTAAGCTGTAAATATCACTTTAAAATAATCCCTACACACTCTTATATCATTTTTTGAACTAGTAACGTAACTACAAATGAAAAATTAAACTTCAGAAATAAGCTTGTAAGTAGTTTTATTAAAAAATAGGAAGTAAATCATAATTTACATAAAATATTTTACCATCGTTAACTGGGCTCTAGGTCCTAGCAAATATTTCAGGCTTCAAGTCCAAGTATATTTTTGGGCCCCATATGATTTAAGAAAAGAAATTATTATTGATGCTTGTTCTCAGTAAAGACGACTAAATGAATATTTCAATTACAAATTACTCATTTGCACCAAAAAGGAAACAACGTTTTTCGTGAAAAGATTAGAAAATTAAAAATTATTTTCAAATTTAAAGATGCAGCTGTCTTCTCCCCCATTTTAAATCACATCAGATGTTGCTTGATTTTCATTCCCGCCACACGAAGGAAGTTAGCTTGTTTAACAATTCGTGCTGTTCGCATTCTATGCCTGTCTCTGTCTGCAGCAACCTTCCCTAGTTCAGTACAGTGAGACAAATATGACCAGCAAGTCGCCTACATAAACACTCACTTTTTGGTATTTCATATTAACTCTACGTAAGTCTGATATTGACGCTTAAATGATAGAGTGAAACAGGTAGATATAACTAGCTTACTTGAGAGCGCATGGAGCAGAGTAGGCTTAGCATCACTTCCAAGGCCTTCTTACGTGTTTCGATCCCCCCCATAAGCAGTCTCACCGGGCGGGTACCAATGTTCTCACACACTAGGCGCGACGCGACGCAACCGTCTGGCAGCTGGCAGGATTGAAAGATAAATCTGAAAAACAATAATACATATCTCAGATGACTACATCTAAACATGCACAGACGCTCGAAAAATCCGACACCATATTGTCACGCCCAGGTTTTAGGGTGTGACTAGGGGTGTGAGGAATGGACATATTTTGATTGTTTATATATTGTCATTTACAAGAATAGGTCACTTTATATATCAAAGATGTTTCAAGCACTGCATTCTTATGTGTTAACCAGAACATTAGCTGTTTAGAGTTAAAAGTTTTTCAATATTTAGTGTCAGACCGGTATTTTCTTTGTGGTAATTTTTCCACAGAGCAATATTGATTAACATTAATCCTAACTTTTTTTTTTTTTTTTTTTTTTTTGGGACAGCCGATGAGAATCTGCATACAGACACGATGCACAGAGTATGCAAAGTAGTGTCGGATTTAGCAACCTGTGGGGATGAACCTCCGACAATATCATCCTTCCTGAAGGGAAGGATCCGCCTCGAATGAGGAGGGCCGACCGACTAAACTCACCGTGGGAGCCAGGCTAGAAGCCTGTTACTCTTTTTCACTAACTAGTGTTATTTTTGAATCATGTATGATTTCTTTGGTTTTAGCTTCTAAGCTATACACTTATGTTTGGTGCCAGCTCTTGATATTTTTCCATTCGAATTTAATCGAATGAACAAACAATCAAGAGCTCCGAACGTATAGGGTAGAGAGTAGGCGTAGTTTGTCTGTTTGGGTTTTTGCGAATTTTGGTTCTGCAATCAAGGCCATATTCTTGTGTTTATGAGACATTTGTTTTGGATCAATCGCGGTTTCGAGTGATCCAGTCCTTAGGTAGCTTGTAACAAGTGTTAGGCTGTGAGTGTATGTGCGATGCAAGTATCGTACTGTTGTTGGCTATATTAGCCTTAGTGTGGTATTTTGCGATTGTTTTGTCAAAGAACTCGGAAATTGTGTCAATTTCGAGATCTCTGTGTATGATGTCATTTCTTGTGTATCGCGGCACGTTTACTATGATTTTTAGTACCTTGTTTTGCATAACCTGAATTCTTTTAATGTCACTCTTACTTATGGTGCACCAAGCTGGAGCTCCATATGTCATCGTTGACCTGATGAATGTTTTGTAGAGGGTGACCTTCGTTCTCATGTTTATTTTGCTGCGTTTGTTCAGCAGACAGTAGATTGCGCCTAGTTGTTGGTTGGCTTTCCTTATTGTGTTGGCTGTATTTACTTTCCAATTGAGCCTCCTGTCAAAGTGCAAACCTAGATATTTAACGCTTTGTTGCCAGTCTATTTCTTTGTTTCCAACTTTGACTTTCCCCGCCGGGAATTTGTGGCGCGATTTTGAAAAGTAAATTGCCTGTGTCTTGTCAGGGTTTAACTTTATCTTCCATTTGTTCAGCCATTCTTCTAGAATGGCTATGTTCCTTTTTAGCCTGATCATTATTAATCGAGGGCTCCTTCCTGTTACTGCGATGCCCGTGTCATCCGCATATATATATTTGTCACACTGGGGAAGCTGAGGAATATCCGCTGTGTAAATGTTGAAAAGTAGGGGGGCTATTGCTGAACCTTGTGGAACGCCAGCTCTTATGTTTTTCAGTGTAGACAGTTCGTCATCTATCCAAGTTTGGAATGTTCTATCTTCCAGATAAGAGGCTATTAGCTTTATCAGATAGTTCGGCACTCCTAGTCTTATCATTTTTAATATTAGCCCGTTGTGCCATACTTTGTCAAACGCTTTACTGATGTCAAACAGCACGGCTCCTGTATGCTTCCTTTTGTTAAATCCTTTAAGTATGTTAGAAGCGAATCTTGTCGCCTGTCTAACTGTGCACAGATTTGCTCTAAAGCCGAACTGCTCCTCTGGTAAACAGTGATTAATTTCGACAAAGGCTGAAAGCCTACCCGAGATTAACCTTTCCGCTAATTTGCCCACGTTAGACAGTAGACTGATCGGCCTATAACTACCTATCAGATTTTTATTCTGGCCTGCCTTTCCTATCATGATGATCTTTGCCTTCTTCCAGGCGATAGGAAAGTGTCCAAGCTTCTGCATTGCTTCTGTTATGCAGACTATATCATTTATGGTGTTATCCGGTAGATTTTTTAGAGATCTATTTGATATGCCATCTATACCGGGTGCTTTTTTGATTTTGGTCTTGGCAATCAGACCCTTTACTTCTTCTGCTGTGATGTGTTGCAGGTTTGGCTCGGGCGGATGATCCATGCTTTTGAATATCTCCACAGTTCTGTTGATCCGATCCTCTGCTGCTTGGTTGGTTGTTGGGTTTTCGCTGAACTGCTCGTAAAGGGCTTCAGCGAATTTTTCAGCTTTTTCTCGGGGCTCAGTGATCGTCACGTTGTCGGGTGTTACTAGGTAAGGCATTTGCTGTTTGCTGCCTTTTGTCAGTGTCCTTGTCATTCTGTATAGGCTGTTATCTACAATATTAAGGCCTTCGACCTTTCTATCCCAATTTTCAGATTCGGTATCCCTTAGTAATCTTTTGATGCGCTGAGTTGCCTGGTTTGCCTGTATTTTGATTCTCGGATCACCAGTTCTGTAGGCTTGATTTTTGAGTCGGTTCTTCGCTCTTATTTCATCCTTTATTGCTTGGCTTATGACGCCGTATTTGGTGTAGGTTGAAGTCACTGTGCTTGTTGATCTAGCAAGTGCTTGCTGTATGTTGTTGGTTAGCACCTTCACTGCCTCGTCAATATCTGGTTTGCTCACAATTGGAGGAATCGCATCGTATCCTTTTAATTCATCTTTGAATTTTTTCCAGTTAGTCTTGGCTGAGGATACGGTGCGCTTCCCTCTCCTGCGAGGGTCACCGTATTCTATTATCACGGGCAGGTGATCTGATGTGAGATCGTGACTTATTATGGGCTGCGATATCCTATCAGTGTTTTTGATCACGAATATGTCCAGTGTTTCCGGTAATCCGATAGGTCCTAGATGAGTGTGGTCCTCAGGGGGTAACATGTGGTAATCAAAAACATCTGACTTATTGTAAAGCAGCTGTCCTCAACTTCTCTCTGCTATGCTTATCAATGACTCCTGTCACAAAATAATCGTATATATAACAGGTATAAAAGACCAGTTGATATGTTTTGATTTATTTAAGCTGTGAGGTTCTTTTTTAAATTGTATTGGTTTTAACTGAAAGTTTTATTTGTTTCCTGTTTATGATGTGCTACGTTCACAATGCCTCCCTATATAAATGATTATAACAACTTGATGAATAACCTCAACTAAGTTGTAAGTGCCACGTTTCTCGTTTTACTTGTGAACTTCTCTCTAATGTTTGGCAACTTTTCTTTTATTGTAGTCTCCCTGATGATGAAAATAAAGATTTCCGAAAGCTTGGACCAACTTAAAGAGTAATATTTCCAAAGTTTTTTTCCCTTAACCAGTCAGTAACTACTACCCTTACTTTATATATTAATAGTTAATGGTCATGGCAGTCATAAGAGTTTGAGAGCAATTTTGAAGGTCAATGAAAAACAATTTTAATCTAATATCTACCATTTCACTGTACCCACCGTCTACAGTCGCTAGCTGTGTCACTCTTCGGTCCATTGGATTCACACTATAATTTAGGTATTACTTTATCGCTTAAGAATAACCCAGGAAGAACTGTTGGCTTGTATCAAGCCAACATATTCTAAAGCTGCGACGCCTGGCAATTCAATTATGTTTTTTTGAGCCCGAAAAACGCTTTTTAAAAACAACTAAAGTACTAGAAGTTAATACAAGCAAGTTTATTTCAAGACTGTTTTTATGTTTACAATTTTTGGTTTTTATATGCTCTATTTCTTATCTAAACAAGTACTAAAAGGTCGGTGAAAGGGAACTGCTTAATGGCTTCTATCGTCACGTCGGAATGTCCTAATGACTGGCTTTCTAGTTACTTAATTCCTCCCTTCTTAAGTTTGAAACTCCTGGTTCAAACGAGGATAAAGTCGTACATCGGAAACTTGTTGTAGAGGTACATCTTGTCCTTCATTTCTTGATTCTTGATTTGACCTTTTTATTTTAATTTTCTGACCTAAAGCAACTCTATACTTAAAAACAATACATAATGCTAAAATTGCAAAAATACATGTTACAATTGAAGAGTGGAAGTAACAAAGGTGGTATGCCATATTTTCTGAATTTGAGTTATTGCTGTAGAACGATGTTAAAAGCTTTGTGACCCCACAAAGGAAGTAAGTGCCATGAGTCAGATTACGCTTTTTATAATAAAAATAAGATGGCGCCACCGGTAAGCGACCACGGGTATTTCTTATCAAGAGGGACAAGTGCCAGAGTTAATTAGCTGTCTCAGCTGTCTGTGCGTCGTAACCGTCAAAACTTGTTTATTTGTTGAAAATAGTTAAATAAGTAGCCAATTTGTTGAAGTTCTTGTCAAATATGAGTGAATTGGACGAAAAGAAACGTAGAGAAAGTGGCAGTGGTCGTTTTGGCTGCGAACAAAAGCATCTGAAGGAGGCTGGCAAGACCTATAAAACACGAAAACTTAAGAATGTAACAGAGAAAGCATTGCCGACTGAACAGGTTTGTTATTGTGTAATCTACTTAAAAATATATTCTTAACGTATTATTTTACATTTTAGATCACCTGTAAATGCAAATTTTATTGCAAGGATCTGCAATACGCATGGCGTAAAGTTTTGTTTGAAAAATTTTATAATCAAAAGTCAGCAGCTCAAGGTTCGTATCTAATGAATCTTATTCATCTAGCACATATAAAGAGACGTAGACACGGCACTTATGAGGATCCAGTGAGTAGCAAACGCCAAGTAATAATAGCCTACACCATTCCAACACAAAGTGGAAATTTTGTTCAAGTTTGTAAGGCAACTATGGTGAATATCTTTGCAGTGACAAGGAGAAAGTTGGATATTCTTGTTGCTAAAAAGAAAGCGGGCGAAACGTTTTACTCTGATAAAAGAACATGTCATAAAAAGTCGAAATTTTCCGAGAATGATCGAGAAGCCATAAGAGCTCATATAAATTTACTACCAAGAGACGTTGGTCATTATACAAGAACAAAATCTGATAAAGAATATCTAAGCCCAGATTTAAACGTTAACAGATTATTTAGGGCTTTTCAACAACGTAATCCTGAAACTCCAGTAACATACAAGTTGAAGTTCGTGCAAATATTGGAACAAGTGCGCAAGCCAAAACAGATCTCGAACTTCACCAAAGAAGAGCGGAAAGAGCTAGGGATATTATGAAAGAGGATACATGCGAGTCTTTACTTCCAGGAAGTCACATCTGTTCCTTATCTATGGACCTTGAACAGGTAATGTTTGTTCCCACGCTGGTGCATTCTGATATGTTTTACTTGTCGCAACTTTCCTGTTATAATTTTGGAATCCATGTAGGTGACACAAATAAAGCTTACATGTTTTTATGGCATGAAGGTATGGCAGGACGTGGTGCAAATGAGATTGCCTCCTGTCTGCTCCGCTTTCTAAATAGTGGATTCACTGATAAAAGATCTATAACCCTCTGGTGTGACAACTGCGGGGGACAGAACAAAAACAAATATATTTTGTTTGTTCTAATATTCTTGGTAGCTAATGGCGTTTATGATTTAATAGATATCAAGTTTCTTACCAGCGGGCACAGCTTTATGTCCTGTGACAGGGATTTTGCGTTGATAGAAAAACGCAAAAGAGTTATGAAATCCTTTATACCAGACGATCTGATAAACGTTATTCAGTCAGCAAGATACAACCCTCCATTTGAAGTGATCAAAATGACTGATTTTGGATTTTGGGACATAAAAGGGCCTGCGGACCTACTTCTGAATACTTCAAAGCTTCAAATCAGCAAAGCAGTCAGAATACGGATTGAAAGAGATAATCCCATCAACGTGAAAACAAAAACAGTATTTTCTGAAACACAACAATGGACTGAAACCAATATCTTGAAGAAAGGTAAAACTATAAGAGATTTAATGAAGACTGAACTTCTTGGACTCCCATCAGAAAACAAAATATCTGAAAACAAAAAGAAAAGTCTTCACTCTATGTTGCCCTATCTGAGTAATCCTTTGCACCAAGATTTTTACAAGGAACTGCTAGGCATTTAAATGTATTAGCAATGGCTGGTGATGTTTATAATAAATATGTATTGCGAGAGTTACAAAGTTAATTATTGTGGCACTTACCTCGTTTCTATTTTTTTTATGAAGTTAACTATATTTTCAGCTTTGTTCCATAATATATATCAATGTATGTTTGAATTATTGGTTTTCCGATAGCCTTTAACATGATTTTTAATGCTAACAGAAAAAACGAATGTTGACTCTTTATTAACGTTTTTCTTGAATATCTCGAAACTTTGTTTTTGGCACTTACCACCATTGTTACTTCCACTCTTCAATTGAGGACCATGAAACATTGTGCTTCCATTCAAGATTTTGCAAATGTGTTTCAATTTCATTATTCTTAATTAATTGTTTTACATCTACAAATGATTTTAACGTATCAAGTTGTACATTTGGGCTTTTCACAATTGAAATGTTAAAATTGGGTATCTTGATATTAGTACTACTATTAATAGAAATATAATGTTCTTTTCCTATTTCTAGGTTACAAGCTTCTAATATTAGGGTTGGTCTACTTATAACAATTTCTTGTTTAATGCAGTTGTCAAACAATTTTATTTTCTTATTCGTATTAATTAATAGCGAATTATTATTTAAATTCTTAATTTCTAAAAGATCATTTATTTGAACCATAATACAGTTTTCAAGTGTTTTGAGATCACATTCATCTCTTCGTATTTTATTACATATTGCGACATTTTTTATTTGTATACAAGGTTCAGATAAAAAGTTTATATGTCTATTCTCTATAACATTTTGTGTGGGTAGGATTATGTAATGGTTTCTATTAAATAATAAAGGATAGATTTTTTGGTAGTTGTAGGTAAGAATATGTAGGATAGGAATTTTCAATACGAAAATTATATCATTATTTGAGATTATCGTGCTAATTTTACAAACACTAAGAATTTCGAAATAATGTAATTCAGTAAATGGTATGAGTTCTTCTTTGGTGAAAAGAGTGTTTAGTAATTCATATAAATGTGCTAATTCTTGATAATTAATAATTGAAAGATTTATTTCTTCTCTTGCACTAAGTGTTATTGTAGTTATTAAGGTAGAAAGAAATTGTTCGAACGTTTCGATATATAAAAGTTCAGTTAGAATGGCTTGTTGTATTGTTATTTCTGTATTTAAATTATTCAATTCTAATGTAAGTTTCTTAAAATCATTTGATATTATTAATGAATTATTTGCAAATTTTTCTTCTAATTTAGATAAAACTGAGAGAGTGCGAGTATTACGTAAGACTAATTGTTCTTCATTGTTTCTTAATTTGTTCATATTTGTCATAATATTGTTTAGATCGTTTTGGTCTAAATTTCCGGTTACATATCTAATTACTGTGCCTAATCCGTCAACTAATGCTCTTTTATTCTTATTATGCAAAATGAGTTTTAATTTGTTTTCAATTATTTCGACTCTACTTTCTAATTGTTTAAAAACATTAAAATTACTACTAGTATTATTTATTTTTAATGATAGAAAATAAGTGTTACTCACTAAGTTTTGGAAGCTTAATCTAATATTAGTTATATTAATATAAAAATAACTTTTATGATAAAAATTAATTAGTTTCGCTATACCTAAGTGTTCTTGTATGTACGGCGTGTTTTCTTCAAATTTTTGCATTTGAAGGGCCTGGTTGTTGACCGTCAATAGGGTCAGGAGCGTCATCGTAATCCTGTAAAGAGATTTCTTTACGTATATTTTTAATATTTCGAATATTAAAGGATTTGGGTATCGCTTTGTCAATTGTATTTAATTTTGATTGTTTCTGTGACGTAATTTGTACTGGTCTGTACTTTGGTCTTAGTTTGGAGCTTCTATTATTATTAGGGATGTATACTTGTTTATTTGTTAGTTCTGGGATTTCCTTATTTTTATTTTTGTTTCTTTTATCTAATACGCGACTTTCTTTATTAAGGGTTTTTTGATATATTAAATCATAGAATGGTAATAATTCTCTTTTTCGGTGTAAATTATATTATTGATAGACATTTAAATTTAAATCAATTTCGTGAATATTTAGATTGTCATATGGACCATATAATAATGAAAATGGTGTAAAACCAGTGGCGGAATGTACACTTTGATTATAAATTAAGTTATAATCATGTCTTTAATGGAATCATTTTTATGCATTAAACGCAGGGTGCTTAATCCTTCTTTTAGAGTACTATGTAAGCGTTCTAAAGGTGATAATGAATTAGGGTTTTTTACCGTTGTGCAATGTAAATTAATTTTAAATAAGGAACAAAATTCTTTAAACGTTTCATTGTTGAACTCATTTCCAGAGTCACATGTTATTTTCAAAGGAATGTTGTGATGTGAAAAGTAATGTCGAAGTTTATTAATTATGGTAATAGAATTTTTTGAGCATAAGCTTGTGTATATTTGCTAAATAGATCGATAATTGTTAAAAATGTCTGTTTTTCGACTGAAAAAAGATCTATAAAAATATGTTCAAAGGGTTTCTTTGCAACTAGAGGGCCTAAAAATGGGGGATCATATGGATGTCTTTCATATTTAATTCTAAGACAGATATCGCATTTATTAATATAATTAGTAATAATAGGTAATATTTTGTCTGTCCAACAAATTGTCTTAAAGTGCTCATAGGTTTCTTTTATTCCGGTATGAGTCTTATCGTGATAATCTTTTAATTTTTCTTTGAATTCAAAATTTGATACTTTAGGTGGAGCGTGATTTGTTTTTATAATTTTAAGAGTGTTATTAAAATGAGATTGTAAAATTTTTGTGAAAGTTTTTTCGATATCTTTATCGTGAAAATATATGCCATAGGTGAGATCAGGTCTAACATATTCTTTTAAAAATTGCATTATTTGTGTTGTTTCTTGACCGTTTCTTAGAGTTATATTATATTTATTTTTATCTACTTTATCTATTTTAAATTGATCTCCTAATTTGAGAATAATGTACGATTTAAAACAATGTATGTTTTTACTTGATATTTCCAATCCACAAATAGGATTTTCATGTGATGTGTGTATTGTCTCATTATCGTCATTAGTTTGTAATTTATCTGTTTGTTGTAATCGTTCAATTAGAGGCATGCTGTCTAAAATGTTATCAGCATCTTCAGGGGATAATTCTTCGTCCATGTCTACTACTGGTAATATTGATAGCAAATCTAAATCGTCGTCATCGTCAATTTGTGTTTTAGATTGACTACGCGTTAGGGCATTAATTTCTATACGACTCAGCGCGTCGGCTACTAAATTTTCTTTTCCTTTTTTGTGTTTAATATCGAAATGATATTCTTCGAGTTTTAATTTCCATCTAATAAGGCGTTGATTCGGTTCTTTTAGAGAAAATAGCCATACTAGAGGTTTATGATCAGTTTCTATAAGAAATTTTTGTCCAAAAAGGTATGGTCTAAAATGCTTACAAGATTCTACGATTGATAATAATTCTTTTTCGATTGTGGAGTAATTTCTCTCAGCTGTATTTAGTGTTCGTGAATAAAAAGATATCGGATGGTAATTTTGACTTAATACAGAACCTATAGCTACATTACTAGCATCTGTAGTTAAATGAAAAGGTTTTGAAAAGTCCGGGTATGCTAATACAGGGGCGTTACAAATAATTTGTTTACATAATTGAAATGATTCTAAATATTCGGGATTATTTGTTACTATTTTTTCTCCCTTTTTTAAACATTTAGTAAAAGGTTTTGTTATGTGTGCAAAATTTTTTATGAATTTTCGATAATATCCTATAAGACCTAGGAAAGATTTAATTTCTTTTTGAGTTTTTGGTAGAGGAAAGTTTACGATACTTTTAATTTTATTCTCGTTTGGTTTTATGCCTTCTGGCGTTATTATATGTCCTAAAAATGGGACTTCTTTTCGCAAAAATTCTGATTTATCTAATTGTATTTTTAAGTTGTGCTGTTTTAATTTATTAAGTATTAATTTAATATGTAAAATATGTTCGTCTAATGATTTAGAATATATTACTACGTCATCCATATATACGAAGCAAAATTTATGTATATATTCTCTAAGTACATGATCCATCATGCGTTGGAAAGTAGCAGGGGCATTACGTAATCCAAATGGCATGCGGACGTATTCCCAATGACCGTTTTCTACCGTAAATGCTGTTTTTTCGATGGATTTTTCGTCCATACGTATTTGATGAAAACCTTGTGCTAAATCGAGTGTGAAAGTATTGACTTTTTCCGAGATTTTCATGGATTTCCTCAGTGCGAGGTAGCGGATATTTGAGTACATTAGATGCAGAACTCGGTTTTTGCAGGTTACGTCATTTTAAGAAAAACATGAAAAACCGCTAACAAGTTTATTTAACAAAAATAAATTGCAGAATTGTTATAGTAGTACGTTATAAAGTTATTTTCACCCAAAAAATTCAAAAAAAATGTTTAGAATTAGGTAATTTAATAAATAATTCAAATCAAAGGATTCAAAAACATAGTTTTGCATCTGGCTTAATCAAAAACAAAGATTTGCAACTAAAAAGTGCAAATACAGAAAAGTAAAAATAGCGTTGCTTAATTACAATGTTTAATAAAAAAAATATCGGTTACATAGATAGTTAAACTCCTTAAACTCTAAAAAAAGATGTTTCTGGCATTGTTTGCTCTAAATCGTCAGTATCACTTGTGTGGTCACTCGGCTTGCTTGGCGAATCGACAATTTGGTAGAATTTCAATTCTGGGATTTCTCTCCACTCCGGGCCATAGTGTTTTTGTAAAAGGCTAGCAATTGAGGATTTGTCTCCTCTCAAACATTGTTATTTAATTTTTGTTTAGCAAAAATGAATCTTTTAGACTCATTGAATTTAAAATGCCATTGAGCAGGTTTCTTGACTATGTTAGTTGCAGCTGTTTTCCAATCAAAAATACTCCAGTCTTCGTCGAGCTTATGAATGGTCGAGAATTTTTCAATAATAGTTTCATACTCACTTCTATTAACTATAATTGACAGCTTTCTTAATTCTCTCTCAATTAATCCAAATACCCTGTCGGGAGGTAAAAATAAATGCCCGACAACAGGAAAAGTAATTTCCAATGATTTAATATTGGCAGGTGCCTCATGTCCTAAGTAGTAAGCTAACATGGACATCATGACCGAATTTTTATTCTGACCCCCGCATCCGTCCGCAAATAAGTGAATTTTTTCAATATTTTCTGGAAATGTGTTAGCTATCAAAGTATCATGTACTGCTGATGCGATAACATTGGAGTTCTTACAATACTGAGACTCTAACCATAAGTAGGAATGAGCTGTTTGAGGAGTTATCTTGGCTTTTGAGTTGCCCTTTACAATGGTGAAATTATAAAAATTAATTTGCTGCGAAAAGTAGGCAGATTGGTCTGGCAACTTTGGTAAAGCCAAATTTTTTTGGCAATCAAATGAAAAAATCTGCACATGTTCTGATTCAGCTTTCAGTGAACCATAAAATGCCTTAGCTCGTAAAATATGTGCTCTTTGGTCGGTTATTATTTTAATTTTTTCTTCTTCTGAATTATTATTTTTCTTTAACAATTCTTTTGTACGCAAGTATGTCGAACACACATCAGTTAATGGGGTACCAAAAGACAAGTTGTAATTCTCGTTCAAATAGGTCCGGAAATAAGACAATTTGACATTAGAACCTGGATTTTTCTCACGATATAAGTCAAATAATTTTTTAAAATTTAAATCGCATCTCAGGTATAGTCTAGATGTACGTTCCCGGCTATAATGACTTTCTACACAAGTTAGGCTTTCAATAAATTGCTTAATTAATAATTTAGCAGCATCATTTTTGGCCAAAATTCGATTACCTCCCCTTTTTTCTTTAGGAATTTGACCAGATCTCACAAAATTCGCCACAATTCTTTCAATTCTATCTGCGCTGAAATGAGTTATGCCTAGGAAAGCATTTTTGCATACTCGTTTTAAATCACCCGTGACCGTAGGAACTTTGTATTTAATAGAAATTCTGTGAGAATTTTTAGAAGATCTCTTAGGTGTTGTTCCCGCGCAGAATTTTAAAATAACAATATCTTGTTTAATCTTCTCAGTTGTGGAGTAAAGCATACTGTGAAATTGCTGGATATCTCTCATTGTTAACAATCGACATGAAAAAACAGCTTTGGAATGAACACAATTCGGATATATTGGCAAAGCTTGTGGTTTGTGCCTAAAAAAAGCAGAACGTACAGTACAATGATGCCTAAATAAATAGAAACAATTCTTACCTTAAAGTTTGTTTTTTGAATCTTATCCATTTTTCAGGTTGGCGGGACTTCTTTCTACCTTTGCCTTTCGGGGAAGGTGTAACGCTAACATTTAATTCCATGTTAAATAATATTATAATAATGCTTCAAAAAACGAATAAGAAATACTGTTTTGGTTTTACTTCAACTGACTAATGGCCTGTTTAAAATTCAGTAAACACTGACAGCGCCAGCATGGTTCAAAACAGGTGATTGTCACGCGATGCGTATATTAGCGTCCTGATTGGTCAACGGCAAATACCGAGTTTTGCATCTGACAGGTCGAAACAAAAACCGAGTTTTGCATCTCTGCTAGCTTTTTAAATGATTTTTACTCTACAAAACACCGACTTATGCATCTGGTTTTCTTATGTAGGCAATAGGCAATGCATTAATGTATTAATACTAAAATAATATCATTTTTTACAAATTTGCAAAAACCGAGTTCTGCATCTAATGTACTCATTTATCTTCTATTGTTTTTTCGTTTAATTTTCTAAAATCGATTACCATACGCCATTTCTTTTGACCAGAGGCGTCCAATTTTTTAGGAACTATCCATACAGGGCTGGAGTAAGGTGAAATCGAGGGTCTAATAATTTTGTTTTCTAAGAGTTTATTAACTTGATTTTGTATTTCTTTTTTTAAATGGTAAGGGTATCTAAAATTTTTTAAATATATAGGATCATCATCTTTTGTTCGTATTGTGTCATTTATTTTTAAACACGGAGTGTCAAATTCTTTAATTTGTTCAGCTTCTAAATAATCATTAAAAGGTGTTACTTTTAGAGGGCTGTTAATATTAATATTGTTTATTTGATAGGGTAGTTGTACTTTATAATCTTTAGCAATACAAATAGTTTCAGGTATAATTTGATCGTTAATATAAAGATTAGGAACCAATACTTCGCCTTGCTTTATGTTTATTTTAATTGTTAAATTATTTAAATCTTCTTGATAATTGATTTGATAGTTATTTGTTTTCAAACATTTATTTTGTAAATCGATTGTACAACCTAATTTGGATAAGTCTTTAAAACCAATTAAACAATCATACTTATTGTGCCAAGGTAATATTAATAATTCTACTAATGAATTGTCATTAAATTCAGAAAATATTGGCAATTTTAAGGCATAATATCCTTTAAAATTTTTATTACATGTGGTGATTTCAAAGTTATAAGGGTATATTAAATGTGAGAAGTAATTAAAAGCAATATCAGGGTTAATGACACTAGCAGATGCGCCGGTATCTATTAGAATTTTTAAGTTATATTTTTTGCTTAAAATAAAAGGTAAACGGGGCATTTCATTTAAATTATTTAAATCTAAGTTAAATTTTCGTGTGAGGCTATTTCCGAAAAATTTTCTTCCGGAGGATTTTCCTCTGTTTCTTCCACGTTATAAACTTCTTCGATTACTTTATCGGGTCTGTTATTCCCTAAATTTTGAAAATAATTGCTAGAGTGATTTTGATTTTGTGGTTGGTTTTGATTTCTAGGTGTAAACGTATTACGTGTCGATATTGACATAGGCGTGGGTTTTGGAAAATTCGCGTTATTATACCGCGGTTTAAAAACATTCGTTTGTGGACCAAATACTTGTCTGTTAGTTGGATAGTGTTTTTGTACAGGCCTAGGGGCAGGCATTTGTATGGGACCACGGGGAAATTGCGAATTTACATGTTGATGTGTATGATGTGTATTTTGCATAGGGTGAGATACATTTTGTCTAAAAATATTTTGAGGTTACTAAAGTTGCCTTTTTTGTGCGAGTTATTTCTCATAAAGTTTAAGTAATTATTTTGTTGTTGCAGATTGTCAAAAATTCTACATTGATTAATACAATCATCTAAACTAGAAGGGTTCAAATGTAAAATATAACTATAATGAGGTTCTTTTAAACCAGCGATAAACGTACAACGAGCCTGTTGATCAAACATTTCATTTTTAATTTTTACTACATTCTCGTCAGGAGTATTTAATTGAACATTTTCTTTCAATGTTTGTAACCTTAATTTAATTTCATTTGCATATGATTCGAAATTTTGATTAAATAATTGATAACATGTTGTAAGAGAAGTTAACAATAGTTGTTCACTTCGTGGGTCTTTATATTTAGATAAAAGTAAATTTTTTAACTCATCCCATGTGGATGGATTGTTTAGAATTACTAAATTTCTAGCTTCTCCCTTAATTTGGGAAATTATATATTGAAAAAAGTATTCGTTTAAAACTGTGTCATCAAAAGTAAAATTAGTAATAAATTTTTCTGCATTTTTTGTGAATAAACATAAATCTTTACATCCGCCTGAGTATTCAGGGACCATTGAATATCGTTATAAGAAAGAGTAGGATTTGTCATCTTGCTTGATTTATCTGAAATAATTTCTTTTTTGTTTTATTTACTTCGTTACGTTTTATAGGTGACCTATCTCTAATCATGAAAATTTTCGTATTGAATAATAAAGGAAATATGGAAAATAGGACTTACACTAATAACATATCGTCACTACTTCTTAGAGACGTCGTTGACCAATACCAAGGGCAGCTTCTGAGATGTCTAGTAGGTGGATGGGTAGATTCTTCTTAGACTGCAATGTTTCGCGATGAAACACTAGAGAGCCGTCAGAATTATCGATGTTGTTTCTAAATGATGGAAACCAACTTGATCGCAACTGTTCACGATGAACTGATAAAGGATCAATGAAACAATCCTGTTCGCAGCGCCAATTATGTTTTTTTGAGCCCGAAAAACGCTTTTTAAAAACAACTAAAGTACTAGAAGTTAATACAAGCAAGTTTATTTCAAGACTGTTTTTATGTTTACAATTTTTGGTTTTTATATGCTCTATTTCTTATCTAAACAAGTACTAAAAGGTCGGTGAAAGGGAACTGCTTAATGGCTTCTATCGTCACGTCGGAATGTCCTAATGACTGGCTTTCTAGTTTCTTAATTAATTCTCTTAGTGCTTTTAATGCTACCGGTATCAACCCATACAACCTAAATATGTTTCTTGGTCATCTCTTTGCGTCTAGTGCCACTACAGACATCAGATTTCACAGAATAATGGCCTCATGCAGAAATCGACGAAGTCAAAGAAGATGAAATACTTGACATACGCAAAAAATGCGGATGATATTAAAAAAAATAACAAGAGTATTGCCCAGTGCTTAATGTTTTATCTCCACTTCCAGCAGCCTCTAACTCAATACAATAAGGAATCCGAAGGTACCAATGTTTTAACAACCTCTTCATAATATATATCGAAGAGTTTAAATAAAGGAATTTGCGAAAAACAAAGAGGTGAAACTCTGATAAAGAAATAGTTACGAAATGATCGTATATCCTGGTGGACCGGAAAAAAATATTAGTTATGTTAAGTGGCAACACTGTCACTCGCTGTCTAGAAAAACAGGTGAGTAGCTAAGTTTCACAAGTCGCTAATATATCCATATATACTGGATATACAATGCATACCACATACTCCCACTCCTCACCCCACCATATACTCACATTCCTCTCCCCAACCATATCATCCCACTCTGCTCTCTACTACTAATACAACAATTCTTAAACAATATTTAAAGTCATAACAAATTAATTTGCAGATAGTTACGTATCCCATGTGATTCCAAATCAATACTTTAAACTTGGGTGGCTAAATTTATACAAAAGTTAATAATTCGAGTTGTTTACAATACAATTGAAAAAAAAACATCAAAAGAATGTGTAAATTTTTATAAAAGGATCAGAGGATGCTAAAACAAACATTAAAAATAAAAGTTTTAGATTTAAAAATTACACTTCTTGAAACACAGCTATCAAGAACTAAAAGTATGAAGTATTATATGACAATGCTATTATTTTATGTGAATTTACTTAACGAATCTATAACAACGAAATATTTTAGTGATCATTTAACAATTATTAATTTAGGACTAGCATCACATGAGTTATCTCAACTAATAAAAGTGGAAGGTTTAGCTGCGGAAGAATAAGTAACTGTATTTGTTGTGTTTTCTGCAGTTCTAAATTACAAGATGTATCAAAGCAGTGATTGTAATTAGAGTTTTATTCATCAATCAAATGTATATCGACATAAAAAAGAATATTGTCCTAATAGATCCCATATAAAAAGGAAGAATAATACACGATTGCTCGACTTATTAACAAAGGAAGCTAAAATTGAAGAGCCTCCAATGTCTATACTTATTCTATCGCGGTGTCATGATTGTGATACTTGGACTATAAAAAAAAACCTCAATACACATTGTCCTTCAAACTTACATAAAAGTGGATTTAAAGTGAAGATATAGTGCAAGTTATAAAGACAGCAATTAAATACGACATGTTGCTTCCATCGAGAAAGTATGTAGATTGATGAATTTTTTTAATGAAGTTCAACAAAAGTCTAAGTTATAACTTAATTTCGTGTAGGTTATACGTGTTGTTATGCCAAGCTAGACAAAGGGTGACTTTGGGTCGTGAGTTTAACTTTCTCTTACCTATATATGTTTTTGGGCGCCAATCAAATCTTCCTGTTTATTTATTGAAAAGGTGTACGGTCGTCTCAAGCAGACTTGATAAACTGGACGAAATAAAATGTAACACAAATCTTGAGTTAGACTTTTTTTTTTATTATTATTAACTCAAAAAGAAAAAAGTATTTTATATTTTAAACACATATATCTTATTACTAAAATCTCCTTTGACATAAAATTAGTTAGTTTGAGGTTTTATTAATTTCTGTGAAATTGTTTAGAAAAAATTGTTAGAAAAATTACAATATGTTGGGGGTCACATAAGTAGCCTTAAATGTCGCATTGTATTTAAAAAAAAATTAACAGACTATAGGGGTACCTTGGGATAAATGCATTTATTCGGGGTTTACCTATTTCTGAAAAGGAAAGTTGTTACACGAGCCATGATGTGCCTTAACATGGTTATATATATCAAAGTTTAAATTAAAAAGAAAAATTTATGCAATACTAATCAATATTATGGATTTTATACGTTTACTATAATGAATGAGAAAAATAGATCAATGAAAAAAAGAATTCTTTTTAGTTACCGCTGAGACTTCCTTGTCTCAAGCCAAATATGGTGCTTAAAACGCATCTAGCTGCATCCAAACTGGCAGGTTACAGTCCTGGGCTTCTATGTAGAATTAAAATTAGCATCGTAGGAGACGGACATCACACTAGGACATTTACACAGCTACTCTAAATGGACGCCTTGGTGAGTTAGTAGTTCATCTTCATACTGCTACTAAGTGGACACCTTGGTGCTTGGGGCCGATGGGACGTAGCACATGTTTAACTTAAAAGGCGAAGTTGGAGAGGTTAAGCTGAAGGGCGAGATTAAAAAGTCGAGTTGAAGAGGTGAGGCCTGCAATGGAGAAAAAAACGATTCTGAGTGCCTGTACTCTTTAACGTTCACAAAACTTGGGGCAGAAAGCTTCACAACAGGAAGTATTGAAAGAAAATATCAATTTTCTATTACCTTGGTTTTTGTGTGGCCTCATGGTTTCTTAGTTGCTGATAACGGTACGATAATACTGGTATTTTTTATATGGTATTAACTCTATAAAACTTAACAGCAAAAAGGGAGATAAAAATCTCTAATCACCTGCTTATATAGTCAGCTGTCACGGCTCTGTCAAGGCGTGCGCGAGCTGGAACTTTGTTTATGAAATTGAGGTTAGACAGGAGAGACTAAAAAATTCCTGCTGGAACACAAACTTGCATCGAACCTTACTTTATTTTCGAAAATCCAACCTGAAAATAATACACACAGTCGAGAAATCTGATTACCAGACGAAAAAATAACATCTAGGGAATTTCAGCAGCGGAAGTTTAGTACCTTTTCATTCGGAATTCGACAACGGAACAATATGTACTCGAATGATGTTGCGCCTTCCCTGCGTCACTGAGAAACAAAAGCGTGGCATGGCTTCTTATTTTGGCTTGGCATCACTAATCCTGGTTGCTCCTAACAGATGTTCAGCCAATGCCAAAATTTGAAAACGATTTAAGCCAATAACCTCGTTCTATTTTCAATCATAATAAATGACTTGGTTTTATATACTGAATTAGTTATAATTTTTGTTAATTAATTAGCAATGGTCATCTGGGATTCTGTAAAAATATGGTAATCGATGAATCATTTTTTTTTATAAGTATTCCCGGAATTACTGAGATATAAAGTAAGTAAAGTGATTTTCAAGTTCCTACAATGTAAAGTTCTGTTTTTCCCAATTTAAAATTTAAATTGTTACACTACCCCTCTCCTAAAAGAAAAAAAAATGATAGCAATTACTATCTATTTCTAATTAACAGATATTTAACTTAAATGAAATATACTACTTTATTATTATTATAATGGTATCCGGCAACTATATATATTATTGTTTGCATGAGGATATCTTCGCGTATCACACGCCAAAATTTTATTTGGAGACACTATTCGGTAAGGTCACAAATTGGTAAGTCATAATAGGGAAGTCTAATTACAAACAATAATTTTAACACCGGCATTTATAAGAACAAGGGAATATCAATTCTATGAATTGAATCACGGAAATCTTTTTTTTTTTTTTAAAAATACTATTTTCAAAAAAAAATGTTTCGGAAAAACCTTTTGTTTTTGGTGAAACTAAACGGAAAAAAAACTTTATGTTTTTGGGGGACTGTTTAATTTTTGGGAAGCTGATCAGCTTCGGGATTAATATATGTATATACTCTAATAATTAGAATTTCAAAAAAATTAAGTTTCCTTATTTACGAAAATTTTTAAACTAAATTCACTTAATTATATTTACACTGGCATGCACTTTCGGTATGATATCTATTCGGTAATATTTCTCGGCAACACTGCACTATGAGAAATAACAAAACCACACAATTTGGCATGGCCTTTCGGTACAATACATATTCGGTAATATTTTCCGGCAACACTGCACAATGGAAAATAAACAAAACCACACGGCACGGTATGACTTTTCGGTACAATATATATTCGGTAATATTTTCACTGCGAAACTGCAACTAATGGAAAATATATAATATAATAACCACACGATACTGTATGGCTACACGGTAAATTGCTTCTTAAGGGTTTTTCTAGCCCACGGAAACATCTGAATTTGATCCTAGATATGGCTTCAAATCCTTAACATGCCACTGACCTGCATCAGTGCCATCTATATTCTCTAGTCGGTAAACTAAACGGGATACTTTTCTCGTAATCTTGCAGAGAATATATTTTTTCGATAATTTAGCTGTAAAGAAATTCGCAGCATTCGAGAGCACCTTATTCCTTTTCCATACTTTGTCTCCGACGTCAAACGAAATGTCGCGTCTTCTTAAATTGTAGGTACGGGAATTTCTTTCGTAAGCTTTGTGTAGCTTACTTTGGACATTCTCAAATACTTCGGACAATCCTTTTTGGTTGTCGCTAAATTCTATTCGACTCCTTGGCAATAATTCGATATTTTCTGTATTCTTTATATCTCCATAATATTTTCCTGTAACGGGAACATGGCGTCCATAAACTAAAAATGAAGGGGGAAATCCTGTGACTTCGTGACAAGCAGAGTTTAAGGCAAAGTTGATTTCTGCTAGGTTTTTATCCCAATCTTGGTGACTTTCACCAATATAGCTCCTGATTAAGGTACCTATTGTCTTATTGGTCCTTTCTACAAAGTTTGTTTGGGGATGGTATCTAGCATTAAACCATATTTTTGGAACTTCATACTTCTTCATGAGTCCTTGGAATATCTTTCCGGCAAATTGTGAACCATTGTCACAAATAATAATCTGAGGAACACCAAACTTGAGGAAAATTTCTTTTCCATATAGCTGCAGATTTTATTGGCTTCAGCTTTTCTTAAGGGATGTAAAAATGAATATTTGGAAAACCAATCCGCGACCACTAATAAATGTGTATTTCCAGAACGGCTTCTGGGAAATGGTCCCATCAAGTCAACTGCTAAAATCTGGAAAGGGAAGTTTACTGTTTTTTCGGCTCCCATGAGTCCTAGACGTGAAGTTCCAGAGAGTTTCTGTGCGCCACAGACTTCACACTTTTGGATATACTTGTAGACATCTTTCCTCATATTATTCCAGAAGTAATATTCACGGATTCGAGCTAAAGTTTTAAAAAAACCAAAATGGCCTGCTGTACAGGGTTCGTGAAACTTCCTTATAATTTTTTGTACTTGTCCTTTCGGCACTAATAGTTTCCATGGAGTCATTTGTCTTTACTGAAACTTTAATTGGGAAATTCTTGTAGACAAACTGGTCTCTAACAGTCCACTGAGGGTATTTGTCTGGATTTTTTAAGATATTGTTTTGCATCTTTATATAAAATGGGTCTAAATTTTCCAATACTATATCCAGAGTTTGACTAGTTTCATTGTCCATAGCAGCTATTTCCACTTGCTCATTCGGATTTTCCTGGGATGGTATCCTCGATAAAAAATCAGGAACAACATTAAGAGTTCCTTTTCTGTGAACTAAAGTAAAATCAAACTGTTGAAGCTTCACACTCCAACGTGCTAGTTTACCGGTTGGTTCCTTCATATTATTTAGCCACAGTAATGAGTAATGATCGGTAATAATAGTAAAATGAGTGCCTTCTATATATGGTCTAAATTTTTCAATGCTGAAAATCACGGCAAGACATTCTCTCTCTGTTACCGTATAGTTTCTTTCAGCTTTCGATAATGATCTGCTGGCGAAAGCAATGACTACTTCTCCTGACTCGCCTTGTTGTAGCAAAACGCTGCCTAAACCTGTATTTGAAGCATCGCACTGTACGATAAAATCTTTGGTGAAGTCAGGACTTCTCAAGATAGGTGCTGACACAAGTGCTTGTTTAAGCTTCAGAAAGGAATCTTCTGCTGCAGAGTTCCACTTTATGGCTTGTCCTTTTTTCTTGCCTTTTAGTAAGTCATTGATAGGGGAAACTAGAGTTGAAAAATGCTGAATAAATCGTCTATACCAGGAAGCTGTGCCTATAAATCTTTTTATTTCAGTAGTAGTAGTCGGTCGTGCAAAATTTACCAACGAAGCAACCTTATCACCATCAGTGCGCAGTCCTTGTGAGTCGACAACAAATCCTAAGTATTTTAAAGAATCTTTAAAAAACTGGCACTTACTCAGGTTAATGGTAAGTTTAGCATCTTTTAGCCTTGCTAACACTTCTTCCAAAATAGATATATGCTTTTCAAAGGTTTCTGAAATGATGATAATGTCGTCAAGATAGCAAAAAACATTATTTTCGAGCTTTGGGGTTAAAACAAGATCCATAAGTCTCTGTTGACATTGGGCTGAGTTTCTTAGTCCAAAAGGTACTACATTGAAATGAAATAGTCCTCGACCCGGAATAGAAAATGCAGTTTTTTCTTTGCTGTCTTCTTCTAAGGGAATTTGCCAGAAAGCTTTTCGTAAATCTATTGAAGATATAAATTTTGCATTTTTCAGCAAGGATAATATTCTGTCTACCCTAGGTAATGGATATGCATCAGGCTTAGTTACTTTATTTAATGCCCTGCCATCGTAACAAAATCTTTGTTCTCCCGAGCTCTTTTTCACTAATAGCACTGGGGAATTCCATGCACTATGTGAAGGTTCGACTACATTTAATTTTAGCATCTCATCCAACTCTTTATTTAATAACTTCATGATATATGGTGATAGCGGATATTGACGTTCTCTGAACGGTTTGGCATCTCCTGTATCGATATGAAACTTCATTTTATCAGTTCGTCCTAGACGATCTTCACAACTTATTTTTTCATAATCACTTTTCACTTGTTCAACTCTTTGAATTTGTTCACTACTCAAATCACTAATACTATAAACAACCATAGGTACTTGATCACTCACTTCTGAACTTTTCACTAAAAATTCAAAATCACTTTCTTCACTACGAATATGCCATGAGTCATTTAAAAAATCTAACTTGACTTTAAAATTTTTACAGAAATCACTACCGAGAATGAGAGTATGTGTAAGTGAAGGTACTATTAAAACTTTCATAACACGGCAAATATTATCTGCCCTAATAGGTAAGTCTACGGAACCAGTAACCTTTTGAGGCTTACCATCGGCAGTCATAATAAAGTTTTCAGAACACTTGTTAATTTTTAAATTAAATTTGCTTAGAATGTCAACAGCCTTTGCTCCTAATACTGATTGTGTTGCACCACTATCTACTAGTGCAGTAATTGGTGAATCAAAAATAAAAACTTCTACATAAGGTCTATTATCTAATGGCTTAGAAGTAAATAAGGGAGCTAAAGATAATTCTCGATAATTTTTATAAAAGTTTTTGACGTTATTAAGCCATGTTTTCCATTCTACAGAATGCACAGAAATATTTTTTGAAATAAATTTGCCCCTATTATTACGGATGGACGCATGTCGGGCATCTAGAGGCGTCCTCCTTATTCGTTTTTTGCACATAGACAAGTTTTTGTGGTTTCATTAGCTTTTCCACATCGAAAACAAAATTTATTTCTCTTTGCTTTACATGAAGTATAAACATGGTTAGGTTGTTGACAATTCCAACATTTTAGAGTTTTTATTTGAGCTCTCTCGTCATTATTATTTTTAAATTTACGGAAATTATTATTGGAACCTTTGGGAATGGTATTTTTGTTAAATTTGCCCTTCGTACTCGTTTTAAACCGATCATTATTATTATTTTTAGGTTGTGCTACATCAGTAGTATTACCTAAGTCTATTGTCTGTACTGAGTGCACGTTAATAGGATAGGTGTTTGATTCATCTGTCTGATATACTAGCTCGGGATCTAAAATTGATATTTTAGGGGGCGGTTTATGACTATTTTTATTTACTTGTGCTCTATCAATTTTCTTACAGAAATTTATAAGTTCTTCTATTGAGTTGATATCTAAAAGTGCTAATTGCATAGTATAATTAGGTAATATATTTTTTCTTAAATATTTTATTTTAGTGACTTCTGCGACAGGTCTTTCTAATCTACTGAATAATGATTCCATAATAGCTATATAAATGTGAATTGATTCATTCTTTCCTTGAGTACGAGACCTAATCTCTTCCCAAATATGATCTTCCAGATCAGGCGGAAGGAAAGTTTTCTTCAATAAGTTAACTAATGACTCCCAATCGGTTACTTTACTTTGTATTGATTTAAACCAAATATAGGCCCTATCTGAAAATAAATCTACGGCTGAATCAAAAAGGTCATTCTTTGAGACATGCCTTGCCTTACAAAGTTCCTCAACTTTATCTAAAAATGTTAGCAAACTGCAGTTACTCTCCCCGGAAAATTTTAAATTCCACTTATACACAGGCACTGACTTATTTGAATTATAACCGGTATTGAAATTAAACATTTGAGATCCTCTCGCACTATTATTTAAATTATTGTTATTGATTGGGGTATTATTAACTGGAGAATTTATTGTTATTGCATTACTAAAGATTGATGCTTTTTCAAAAAGTAAAGTTTCTAATTCCACCGCGGTAGCGTGGCTTTCGTCTCGAAAAGTTTGTATTTCTTGATCATTGTCCGGTATTGGTATAGTAATTCTTAAAATTCTTTTTGTAATATGAATGATTCTGGTTTTTATTCGTAAAAAAGTCGAGTCAGTCTCGGGACCTTCGAAATCATCTATTAAATTTTTTATTTCCGTTAAAGTATTTTCTATAATCGGTTTTTCCGTATCTATATTATATAACGGGTCAATATAATCCAGATCGCGGCCTTTATCGGTCTCAATTCTGCGAGATAACATCTTTCGCCGAAGGGGTGCATCTTTTTTTGAAGTAACTATACCTCTTAAACGTAGTTCATATGTTAGTTCTTCAGATCTAAGGTGAATTGGTTTCATGTCGGAAATATCCATGATTCGCGGAAAATTTATCAAAGGTTTTCAAAAAAAAATTTTATTCAAAAAAATGTGTATCTTGACTGAATGGTGAAAGCACTTTAATTTAATCTTAATTGTTTATATGAATTACGAAAAGGGTTATGTTTCTACAACAATAAAAAATTTTGTTGCTATAATATTTTAATAAAATATTTTAAGTTAAGGCGAAATATTTTTGCAAATAAATTTAAATATCTTCATTTAAATGAAAGCCCAAAGCAAGCGAGTCAAAAAAAAATGTAGGAATGCGATAAAGATAAGAATAAAAAATGTTCTGCAAACACAAAAAATGATATCGGTAATTGGTAGTGATTTGTAAAATAAAGTACAAGTTCTGTACTAAAATTTATAATATGTTTCGAAAATATAATTTACTTTCAAAACACTATAATACGATACGATAATAATTTACCTAAATGGGTAAATATACGATAAATCTAAAATATTACTCTCCTCATCATCTCAAAATGTAAAAATGTTTGTCCTCCCTCTTTCTACTTTCAAAATTGAATATTAAAAGAAATTTAAAAAATATTAGTCACTATAAAAGTGTCTATTCTTCAAAGAAAACTGTCTCAACTCAATTTGTGTTACTTAAAAAAATTTATTATATAGGTAAGAGAAAAATGAAAAGAAAACTGAAAAGAAAACTGGTTCGCCACTAACGTTGGGCGTTACTTACGTATAACCCAAACTAAACGAACCAGTTAGCCCTCACGTTGAGTGCTACTTTTGTATAACTTAATTTCGTGTAGGTTATACGTGTTGTTATGCCAAGCTAGACAAAGGGTGACTTTGGGTCGTGAGTTTAACTTTCTCTTACCTATATATGTTTTTGGGCGCCAATCAAATCTTCCTGTTTATTTATTGAAAAGGTGTACGGTCGTCTTCAGCAGACTTGATAAACTGGACGAAATAAAATGTAACACAAATCTTGAGTTAGACTTTTTTTTTTATTATTATTAACTCAAAAAGAAAAAAGTATTTTATATTTTAAACACATATATCTTATTACTAAAATCTCCTTTGACATAAAATTAGTTAGTTTGAGGTTTTATTAATTTCTGTGAAATTGTTTAGAAAAAATTGTTAGAAAAATTACAATATGTTGGGGGTCACATAAGTAGCCTTAAATGTCGCATTGTATTTAAAAAAAAATTAACAGACTATAGGGGTACCTTGGGATAAATGCATTTATTCGGGGTTTACCTATTTCTGAAAAGGAAAGTTGTTACACGAGCCATGATGTGCCTTAACATGGTTATATATATCAAAGTTTAAATTAAAAAGAAAAATTTATGCAATACTAATCAATATTATGGATTTTATACGTTTACTATAATGAATGAGAAAAATAGATCAATGAAAAAAAGAATTCTTTTTAGTTACCGCTGAGACTTCCTTGTCTCAAGCCAAATATGGTGCTTAAAACGCATCTAGCTGCATCCAAACTGGCAGGTTACAGTCCTGGGCTTCTATGTAGAATTAAAATTAGCATCGTAGGAGACGGACATCACACTAGGACATTTACACAGCTACTCTAAATGGACGCCTTGGTGAGTTAGTAGTTCATCTTCATACTGCTACTAAGTGGACACCTTGGTGCTTGGGGCCGATGGGACGTAGCACATGTTTAACTTAAAAGGCGAAGTTGGAGAGGTTAAGCTGAAGGGCGAGATTAAAAAGTCGAGTTGAAGAGGTGAGTTGAAGAGGTGAGGCCTGCAATGGAGAAAAAAACGATTCTGAGTGCCTGTACTCTTTAACGTTCACAAAACTTGGGGCAGAAAGCTTCACAACAGGAAGTATTGAAAGAAAATATCAATTTTCTATTACCTTGGTTTTTGTGTGGCCTCATGGTTTCTTAGTTGCTGATAACGGTACGATAATACTGGTATTTTTTATATGGTATTAACTCTATAAAACTTAACAGCAAAAAGGGAGATAAAAATCTCTAATCACCTGCTTATATAGTCAGCTGTCACGGCTCTGTCAAGGCGTGCGCGAGCTGGAACTTTGTTTATGAAATTGAGGTTAGACAGGAGAGACTAAAAAATTCCTGCTGGAACACAAACTTGCATCGAACCTTACTTTATTTTCGAAAATCCAACCTGAAAATAATACACACAGTCGAGAAATATGATTACCAGACGAAAAAATAACATCTAGGGAATTTCAGCAGCGGAAGTTTAGTACCTTTTCATTCGGAATTCGACAACGGAATAATATGTACTCGAATGATGTTGCGCCTTCCCTGCGTCACTGAGAAACAAAAGCGTGGCATGGCTTCTTATTTTGGCTTGGCATCACTAATCCTGGTTGCTCCTAACAGATGTTCAGCCAATGCCAAAATTTGAAAACGATTTAAGCCAATAACCTCGTTCTATTTTCAATCATAATAAATGACTTGGTTTTATATACTGAATTAGTTATAATTTTTGTTAATTAATTAACAATGGTCATCTGGGATTCTGTAAAAATATGGTAATCGATGAATCATTTTTTTTTTATAAGTATTCCCGGAATTACTGAGATATAAAGTAAGTAAAGTGATTTTCAAGTTCCTACAATGTAAAGTTCTGTTTTTCCCAATTTAAAATTTAAATTGTTACAAAGTTTAATTTCTGAATCATTAGTTAAGCATAGATGTGTGAAAATAAATGTAGAATTATTTGTCAGTATTTGTTACAAAGAAAAGAGATATTGGAAACTAAATCATTTAATACTAAAAATAAGGTTACAACAAATTTAAGTCATATTTATAAGGAGTTTTTATCTGAAATAAAAGAGAAAGTCTCAATATTCGCAGAAAACGGATCTGGTTGGGCCTTAGAACAAATATTACATTTAGAACTCAACGTTAACAAATACAATCAAATCATAGCGTCATCATATATACAGTTACCGAGAGAAATTACATATAAGAAAACGGTAATTAACGTTAAAAATAATAATTCGTATTGTTTTAGTTGGAGTATGATAAGTTCCTTATTTCCAGTTAAAACCAATGCTGGGATAACATTTTTATATCATTTGTATACAAAAGTTCCCGCCAATGAAATCAAAATTAATAAGTATGGACAACAAATACCGGAAAATATTCTACAATTTGAAATTTTCAAAGATAGCTTAAAGTTCCTTTTGTAATATATGCAGATTTTGAGTGTTATTGTATAAGGATCATCGGGTGGTCTGGGAAATAATAATTTTCCATATTGGTATTTGATATTAATACCACCTGAAAAGCATAGACTTTTTATTTCTTAAATAGATCAAGTCGATGCTAGAATCAAGGGATTTCATCAATTACACTTCCACAGAGCACAAACGCAACGTGAATACATTGACACACAACATTTCATTTTTCTCTCCCAAAAAGGACTTATGTAACTTGTGCGAGGCTTTCAAAAACTCACCAGATTATCCTACACTGGCAGAAAAGTATGAAGATCACCAATACGAAAAAGTTCTGAGCAGAATGAGTAAAGACTTGGACAAAGATTATGCACGTGAAAACACGTCGTCGTACATTGTCTGCTGGTTCGACTTACAAGCTGTGATGCCATACCCTCGCGGTAATACATCATCGTTTTATTACAAGTCTAAGGTTAGTGGCTACAATTTTACCATAACCAAAATCTTGAATGGAGATACCAAATGTTATTTTTGGCATCAGGGGGAGAAGGAAACAGAGGAGCAAATGAAATAGCGTCCTACATCTTCAAATATTTGGAAGAGATGAAGAAAAAATTAATGATGATAAGTTGTCTTTACAGTTACAATTGCTGTGGACAGAACAAGAATAAATTTGTTATGACGATGTTCATGTACGCTGTTTATCTTGAAAATAAAAAGTATTACCCATCATTTTCTAATCTGCGGTCATACGTAAAACGAGGGTGACGCTGCTCATTCAATGACTGAAAAGCTGTGGAGCAAGCCCTCAAGAGAGGGTCAATTTTTTTACCACAACAATATGCAACCATTATCAGAACAGCTAGAAGACAGGAGTAAACTATGAAGTCATAGAATTGGACCACAGTGAATTTTATGACGTAAATAACCTTCAGACGCAGCTGGGCAACAACTTGATATATGCATAAATGGTAAAAAAGTTTTATGTTCAAATATGAAAGTCATAAGATATGAAAAGGACAAACCATTTTCCTCCCAAGTGAAAACCTCCTATGATAGTGATGATTTCCTAGAGATAATAGAAAAAGAGCAAGAAAAAATGACTCTCTTGTTTCTTGTACCGGCTTACACAACTAAAATGATTGAAGCAAGGAAAAAGAGAGACTTACGAGATTTATTTGAAGCGAGTACGATTCCTATATCCTACCTACCTGGTTATCACGCAATGCTGGAGTTTGAGAATTAATTTTAATTTCAAATCCTCGTTTCATGTATATTTTTAATTTTTAGGTGGTTTTCTTCTTCATTAAACCGAAATTTAATTAAGTTGAATATAGTTTAGTTTATTAACCCATAAGTCTTAACATATTGAGTTAAAATAAAATTTACGTCAATAATACTGACACATCACGTAATATTATTTTTTTAGGATATCCGTATATTTCACATTAAATTTCACATCAATATTCAATAACGATATGTTCAATATATATGTAGGCCGAATTTGAAAAGTCAAAGTACCGAAATTGCTGATCAAAAAAATATTACATTCACAATCGTTTTTATTTTGTCTCTCCTGTAAAATTAACATTTATAAGGTTGTGGCACTATTGAACAGTGGCGCGATATGTAATGAAAAAGTTGAGGAAAATGAAAAAGTAAGAGATCGCGATCATTGAACTAGTGAATTTCGGGGTGAAACTCACGGCATATGCAATTCATTTCTTACCTATATTTTTAAATTTAATTTAATATGTATTAAACAATTGTGTTGTGAACAAGATATTATCGACGTATTAGCATAAAACCAAGAGAAATAAATTTCATTTTCAAAATTAATCTTTATGGACAAATATAAATATAATATAGAAAAAAAATCTGTTTATTAAAATAAGATTTTTGGACACCTTTGGCTTTATTGCAAGTCAATTAGAGTCACTTGGTGAAAGATTGGAATCAAGTCAATGCATTGAAATTAAAAAACGTTTCAAAATCCTAACCAGTTTAATTAAATTCGAAAAAAAGATGTGCAGATGAATAGGGGTTTTTATGTTGATTTATTGGAAAAATTGTATGAAAATCAACTTCCAAGTATTAATCATTTTTATGATGAACTAAAAGAACCCAGTCCTGTTATATATGCCGTTCCAACACTGAGGTCATTATGCAAGCGTGCACTGGAAAAACAGTTCTTAAAAGAACAAACAAAAAGTTTCGAACATAGACACAGCCCATCACGTTCGACTACGGTCGATTTCCACGTAACTGCAGAAATTGAAGAAAGGCCTGGATACAAGACCCCAGAAAAAGAATTTTCGGATTTTGATGACGATGACGATATTGCGGACCCTGACTATGTAAGTGGCGAAGAATCGGGTGCAGAATCGGACGATAAAGAAGATCGTAAAAGTACCAACTTCGGTGATAATACTTTAGACCCAAATGAAAACCAGAACGAGAAGAAGAGTCGCAAAAGGAAACGTAATAAACAAAAATGGAAGAAAAATATTACAAAACAGAAAAGGCTTTCGGGACTCGAGTATACTACAGATAAGGAAAGTTGGGTAATGGAGCCAAAAATAATGAAAGTAGCGTGTTCTGTAAAGTGCAAACTGTTATGCTGCAGTAAAAAAATTTGTCAAAAAACTCGGGAAATAATACATAAAAATTTTTGGAGTCTAAGTAAAAGTATTGATGTAAGGCGACAATATATTGCATCAAGAGTGCAACAAATGCCGATAAAAAGGATCAGAGAGAGAGAACAGGAGAACGAGAACCTTTACTAATCGGTATAGTTTTGAAATAAAAGGAATTGCAGAAATAGTTTGTAAGACATTTTTTGGGTGTTTACTTTTCTGTTTACCTTTCTATATCACATCAGACAGTGGAAACCGCAATTTAAAAAAAGAAGGATGGCGGAATTGTTACGCCGGATAAAAGGAGAAGACATGAACCCATCAACAAAATATCGGAAGAGGTTGGCAATGGCGTCCGAAATCACATATCAAAATTTCCAGTATACGAGTCATTATTCAAGAGAAAAAACTTTATCTAGGAAATCATTTGAATATCAGCAAAATGTACAGCTTGTACGTAGACGAATGTAACGAAAGTCGCCTTAAAGATGAGGACATTGCAAAAGAATGGCTATATTCAGAGATATTCAATTATGAATATAACTATTCATTTAAAAGCCCTGATACCGATACGTGTGATTTTTGCGATAAATACAAAGTTAAACTACAAGAAGCATGTTCTCCGGATTTAAGAATAAATTTGCAAAATGATCTACAAAATTCTCAAAGTTTTTATTCTTTGAAATTGTGGACATTCAATTTGACCATACATGATTCCACTACAGAAGATACTTTTTGTATGATGTGGGATGAGAGTGTATCAGGACGTGGAGGAAACGAAGTGTCGTCGTGCTTAATTAAATGGTTAGAAAATAATGTTTCTGACAAAGTAATCGAGCTGACTATATGGTCAGATAACACTCCTAGTCAGAACCGCAACATATTAATGATAATGTGTTACTTTTGGGCATTACACAGAAAACCTTCTCATCAGGTTATTAATCACAAATTTCTCTCAAGAGGCCATACGCACCTTGAAGCAGACTCAATTCATTCCGTTATTGAACGTGAAAAAAAAAATGCTAAGTTCCAAATTATGACACCATGGGATTGGCAGCAAATGGTTAGAATAGCGAGCATAAAAAAACAATTTACAGTCATAAATATGGAAACTTCCGACTTTAAACAATTTAAAACTCATTTTTAAGGACCAGCAGCACCTTACATAAGCAAAAAAAAGACTTCAGTTGGAACAGATTTCCTTATATCCCAAGTATGTCATATGCAGGTACGCAAAGACATTCCTGGTATTCTTTATTACAAGAAAAAATTTTGTGAAGACTTTTCACAAGTGGATTTTAACAGAACGACACGCCGAAAAGGGTGCTACCCTTTAGATCTTCAAAGCATTAGAGATTGCCCCAAGCCCATTTCTGATAAGAAGTACAACCATTTGCAAAAACTGCTTGTTTGGGTTCCTAAAAGGTTCCACGAATATTATAATGGGTTAAGTCACGAAAATGCGACGGATAGTGATTACCTTGAAGTTTTTTAAAAATAGGTTTGTTTTAAAGTTAAAAATGTTAAGAATGTAAAAAAATAATAATAATTAATAATGTCATTATTTTGAAATAAATAAAAAAAAGGTTTTTTCTCGTAAGCCAAACTAGATTAAGTCACAAAAGAAGAAAATAAATATTGATAGGTACATTTTTTTCTTTGCTATATTTTCTTAATCACTAAAGATAAACACTCGAAAAGTTTCAAACAATTCCGATATATAATGTCGAAGCAATAGCCAAATTTACATTATATAAAAATTAAATCCTCTCTATCTCAAAATCATATTTTTGGATTAACCTAGTCTGGCTCTGACATACAGATATGAAGATATGTCCGCGGCTTAAATTTTTTGCTACAGGGTATTGAATTTTTATTTTTTATATGGTTATTTTTTAATATCTCCGAAAGTACTTTAGATATTATTTTCAATTTTGGGATCTGTTAATAGGATATATTAATTATAATATTTTAGTTAGAAAAGTTATTCAATTGTTCCACCAGTGATGTCCCTGCAAACATGTCCTCTGATATTTTTTACACAAAAGATGGTACGTCACTGACATTTTTCCATCTGGATATTTTTTTCGATTAGCCTGGTCAATTCTACATGAAAACGGTCTCGAGTTTTTCTCGTCGTTCTTGATTAAAATTTTTTATTATTGACTTTACGACCAAAACTCATTATTTATAGGTCTGCTTGTTTAGACTTTATGTTAGTTTATAAACAACTTTGTTTTATAGATTCTAGTATTTTTATATTTAATTTTTAAATTATTGTATCACACTCACGCATTGTCGATGTGACTTGTTGGCTTCCTTCCCCCAGCCACAGATCCAAACGACAATTGTAGTGTTAGAAAAGCTGAAGCTAATAATCCAAGTCTTCAAAATTACATTCCAACAAACCAAATTCTTATATAATGTATTTAGATGCAACTAACTTGTATTGACATGGTATGAGTCAATATCTACCAATGAGTAATTTTTCTTGGATGTCGAGGGATGTCGAGGGCCTTGATGTTATGACTATATTTGATTCGGGTGAATATTCGTTCGCTTTAGAGGTAGACTTAAATTATCCTCAAAATTTACATAAAGAATATAACGAACTACCATTTTTATCAGAAAATATGTGTCCACCAAAATAAAAATAAACGAATTTCATTTGTAATTTAAACCATAAAGAAAAGTATGTAATTCATTATAGAAATCTTAAATAAGCAATTCAAAACGGGTTAAAATTAACGTTAAAAGTCCATAGAGTTATTAAATTTAAATAATCTGATTAAAATATTGAAATTAGATCAATCAACAAATCTAAAAATAAGCTGGAAAAAGATTGTTACAATTTATACACATAGATTCAAAAGTTTTGTATTACTCTGATTTTGGCATGTTAAGATAATTTCAGGAATGATTTTTTTTCTCTAAATGTTTATTTATTTATTTAGTTAAATTTTTCGGTTCAGTGTGTAAAAATGAATCGCCGAGTAATATCTGAAATTGATCGTGCAAGACTAGTATCTTTAGTTGAAGAAGGTCATTTCTAAAGATTTGTTGCTGAAAGAATGGAGACCCAAAGAGGATAATCATACGTCCACAATTTTCAACACCACCACCATGATTGATATTCCTTCGGTAAGCCATGGAAGCTATTTACAACCTCTTTTATAAGTAATTTAGAAAAAGAAGCAGATTAATGAGTATTTCCTATTATAGATATTTTCGAGAACGATAATAATAAAATCAAGGAGGCTCCCATCAACGCTCAAATATTTAGAAACCCAGATCTTAATGGTTGCCAAATTTACACATAATATACTATCCAAAATATCTTATATTCGTATATATTATCAATTATGATCTACCAATAATGACGAAGGGGAAGTCGCAGAATTAAACAATTAAGCCGGTTGGTAAACCAGATATCGAGCCAGATAGCATAAACATTGATTCTAAAAGCACCTCAAGATACTCAATTATATGATAATGATAATTCAAATTACGAAAATGGAGTATATCAGTAATGTATCTTCAGTTACTAATGCATTTGATTTGAGATTCACCTTAAATATCCTGATGCCATCAAAAGAAGCAAGAAAACAAATACAGGGACACAACAGGAAATAAAACAAATAGATATTAATAAAAGAAAGTAAGAGTGGCAGAAAGTAAAGGAAAATTATAACAAAAATATAAATAAGTTAAAAAAGAGTGAGGGGTAACTTCAACAAAAAAAGGGTGTGCCATGGAAGTTTGAATAGTGATACAGAGAACAACGATGATAGAAATGTGGGATGTGATTTTTGTGATAAGTGTTATCACAAAAACTGCACCGAATTTTATAACATTCCTTACGATATTGCCGCTGTAAAAGAGTACAAGTGTGACCAATATTAAGCAGTATTAAGCAGCATGCTATTTCAGTTATATATCGCTGCTTTGCTTTGATAGTGACACAACTAAAAAAAATATCTTTTAGCGTTTTCTGTAAAACAAAGTCATAGTTTTATTCATTTTTTATTTAAGTCATTACATAAACTGGTATGTTTTCAGTTACTTAATTTCCGCTAGTATTAGTATTATACCGCCGCTGCCACCCACCACCACCACACCATATGAGATTATACACATACCGCCGCCAATTTTAACGTACATACCGCCAAGAGATTTGTGTGACGAGCCCCATAAAAGATTATACCCATACCGCCGCCAATTTCAACGTACATACCGCCAAGGGATTTGTGTGGAGACTCCATATGAGATTATACACATACCGCCATCAATATTAACGTACCTACCGCCAAGGGATTTGTGTGGCGAGCCCCATAAAAGATTCTACCCATACCGTCACCAATTTTAACGTACGGTCTGATGACTCAAATGTATGAAATTGAATGTTTACCTTGAACCAGTGAAGAAAGTAATTATTATGTTGTTGTGGAATATTAAATTATATTAACAGATCATCGTGTGATTGTGAAGTAAATAACTTATCTACGAATATATTAGATTTAATTTCTAATAATGAGATTTGTATACGAGGTGTGCCGACTTCAGTAAATTGTGTTAAGATGTGCGAATCGAGTTAGGATTATGATTTATAAAATATGGAAATGAGGAATGGCAAACGCATGCAATAGCACCGAAAATTCAAAAAGTTAATATATACAGTACGAGGAACTCGGTTTTATTTCACAACATAGATATCCACATTAAAATATCGTTTCCCAAAATTCCACCACCACAAATAAGATATTACCATACGCATACCGCTGTGGGATATGTGTGGAGGCTCCATAGGATTACACGCATACCGCGACCAATCCTAATAGGCGTACCGCAATAGGAATTCCCTTTATATATTCTCTCTTAAAATAAATACAACTTAATGATAGTAAGATTCAGCTGAGTGAACATAAAAATATACCAAACCTAAAATAACATTATGGAATTAGGTAAACGGCCAGTATTATGTGTTGTAGTGAACCAATTATTAAGAATTGTTGAAGACATTAATCAGAATATGCGGATGCAAAAAATGAGAGGCAGGAGATCTGTGGAGATACAGTATTCGCAATAACTAACATGGTAGAGTGGCTAAAATGAAAAAACTCAAAATGAAGAACGAGGATTATCATAGGCTAAGAAAATTACTCTGTAGAATAAACACTAACGTAAAATAAAATAAATATTATTATAAAATTCTATGTGAAATTAGAAACTATATTAAATACATTATAGCCATTTTCTTATAAAAAATTGAACTTGAGCCCTTCAAAATTTAATAAACAAGACAACCTCAATATAATTATTATAAAATGACGTCAAATCCGAGACGAAAACAAGCTTCCCGAGGTTTAAAAAAACCAGACATTAGATTTCAAAAACCCCAATAAAAATAAAAAATGATCACATCTCATTATGGTCCCATATCCAAAACGAAAACAACGTTGAACTTCTCAAAACAACCCAGACAAAGAATTAAACAAAGGCATAGGATTTCATCAGCTAAAGAAAAAAACAAAATCTTGCTTACGTGATGGCGTTAGTAAAACCGGGTAGAGATGCAGAGTGGTGTGAATCGTATAAATACCTCGAACCGTAACATGCAGAAATATTCACATATTGCGATTTATACATTATTGTTATAGTTATACTGTTTATTACAAAGTTAAATTGTAGCCTAAAATGAATTCCAACGTGGTAAGTTTTGCTCCAACTACAAGTACTGTAAAAGGGAAAAAAATGTTTTAAGTGTTAACAAAAAAAGTAAAAAACTTGAATTACCCAGTTCAAGTGTTCGGGATTGGGATGCGAATACCTTAAATGCTGCGACAGAGGAATTATTTAAGTATGAAAAAAAAAGATTCATCTCGCGATATATTATCAGAAACGGGATTTACTCGGGAGGAATTAGATGCATTAACCCCAGATATATTTAATGATACGGAAACAAGTACGAAAAATAAAAAAATTAACATTATTAGTGTTTATAATATAGATAAAAATAATGAAATAACAAATGTCGAAACAGTTACATCCAATCCCGAACCAATTTCAAACTTAAATAAAGATCTTGAAGGAATACAATTAATATCATTTGCTTCTGAACAAAACGGACAAGTGTGGGACTTTCCACCCTCTGGGCAATCTCCGAAAAAAAATATTGATTATTCACAAATAAGTCAATGCGAGTTAAAAAGTGCTGATATAATGAAGCAGTTTTTAAATATAAGAAAGGAACATGTTAAAATAGCACAGCAAAAAGCTAATAAAATTAAAAAAACTATTGAAAAATCTTAAAGATAAAAAATTATTTGATGAGATTGAAAACTATCTAAAAGTGAATGAAAATGTTTATTTTGCTATAAATAATGAAAAATCCCTAAACCAGTATTTCTCTCTTGATATGTAATAAAATATTAACCGTTGGAATTCATATATATACTTATGCTTAATATTGTAATTTAATATTGTATATTAACCCTTAAAAATTATTCAATGAGATTGAAAAATATCTAAAAGTGAATGAAAATGTATAGTTTATAAATAATGAAAAATTCATAAACCAGTATCTCTAGTGATTTGTAATAACATATTTTACAATGGAATTCATATTCATTCACAATTATGCGTAATACTGTAATTTAATATTGTATTTTAATAAGTCAAAGTCCAGTATATGTACGGGGTGCTCAGCGCAGTATAGTCGTCCCGATAGCTTGACAAGACACATCAGGCATCATTGCAAGCGTACAAATACGGGTAAGTAGAAATATTTACTTAATGTTTAGCAGTAACCTTAAATCAAAATTTGTTATAATTGCAGAAAACAGCTTGCAGTCGAATAAGAAGTGCAAAGTTGACAAGCCGGGGCATCACTCCACTTCGTCCGAAATGACGTCGATTGGACAGGGCAAAACAACACCCATACAAGACCAAAACCCGTCTACTGCGCACGCAACGAGAAATCTTGATGGTAAGAACATCCATAGAATTAGTTACTTGTTGCTAACATAAAACTTTCTTACAGGTATTAAAATTAAATATCCAATTGACTGTGATACGACTTGGAGTTGCTTTGGCGCAATAAATTCTTCTTAGAGATAAGGGTATTATGACGAATACCCTTATAGCAACCGCTGTTGGTCAAATTATTTAAAATATTAACATAACATATAAGAAACTGACAATGGACGGCAGTTGTTCCAAGCTAAGGGGAGAGCTTGAGGTGCGTAGCAGCCGGCTAACTACCCGCGACAGAAGGTCCCTTTTGCGCCACCAGCTTAAGCTAGATTTAAGCTGGAAATCTCCCAGATGTTACGGGGATCCCCTTAACTTGAACTTACTGGTCGACACCACTGTATAATATTAAGAAAAACAAGAAGTGCAGCGAACTAAATAAAACACATAGTAAAAATTAATTGACTTGTCATTTATTAAAAAAAAGAAATGAAGATAGGAATGAATAAATAGCTTATAAAAACCCAGTGTTTCCCTGTAATAATGATGGTTAGTAAATAAAGAAGAACAAGACTTATTAACTAAAACGATACCATACGTTGTGTGATGGTCAAACAGATTGCTCTGGTCGGTGGAAACTAGGTAGATGTTAACCAAGTTGATGGTAACCAGGTAGGTAGAATGGGTGACTTTTTGACCCAGTAGGTAGGGTGGGTGATCTTTGACCCGGTAGGTAGAACCCTAGGAATATAAACACTCTCTAGTTTAATGATATAAAAATAAAAATCAAAGCAAAAGCAAAATGATTAAATGAAAGCCCAAAAGCATTTAAAATATTGTTACAAAATCCTGAAGGGAAGCAAAGAGTCTAAAATATTATTAATCAAATTATCAAGCAAAAAGAATTTAAAATAAACAGTACCATCCATCACTGACCATCATTAAGACATCTGACATGGCATAAGTAATAAAACTTCATAAACGCAAATAAAATAATTAATCTTAACCCATTATCAAATTTAAAATAAATTAAACGAAGATTGTTATCAATCCCAGTATCCATAATCAAAATTGAAATTAATAAATAAACTACTGAGCAATATTAACGTAAGTCAATTAAAGAAAAATAAAAGCAAATAATTGATAACTAATATACACAATCCTGAAACAGCGTTCAAGCAAAACAAAAAAAGATAAGTGAATTTAAAATCGAGCCTAAATGCCTCATTCAAATAAGTAAGAACTACTGCAGTTCATTCTATTATAAAATACCATGATTAAGAATAAAAGTCCTTATGGACCTCGGAGGCTCGTAACCAATCTTACACCTCATTAATAAAGTAAGAATTAAAAGGTAGTAGCAACCATATTAGTGCTGTTTCAAGACGGCATACCAAACTCTATAACAACAGACGCAGAGATAAAACTATATACATATATACGATGGGTAATAAGGCCAATAATTATTTAAAATCTAACACAATAAAATTCAGCAAAGCAAAGAACTAGTCATAATGAATTAATAAATTACTATTACATCAAAGCTACATAATATTGTCACTGATAATTAAAATTCCACACTGTAGGACTAAAAACAAAAATCTTGGCCCTATCCCCTTCGTAACGTAAATCAAAATTAATACATTGGCTCTCAGGGTCATTGTAAACTATATAAATCTTTGCTTAATAAAGGAAACCTTAAATTTACACTTAAAAGTTCGTATTGAGACATATCTATTAGAATTTATTATTTTCGATAATCTGTTCAGAGACATAATAGACAAAATGAAATTAATATCTGAGTATTGAAAAATAACGAAATTAGCATTAAATTTTAGCCAGAGAGAATTTTACAGTAAAGCACGTGGCGTGCGAATTTAAGGAAATTAATAATAACTTTAATGAAATTTAATAAAAACACGAAATTAAGAAAACTAGAACCGTCGCTGAGTTAATTAACAAAATATTATGCGGGAACAATGAACCATTATTTAAAGCAAAATAACAAGCAATATAATATACCTTATGAGATGATCAAGGGTCCACTATAGTTGCCCAAAATGGCGTCAGGATGTGTGCCTTCAATGTCGAATCAAGCAGCCCGCAAATAAATCCCAAAGGGAAAATATGTGCAGCTCCAAAACCAAAGGGAGATTTGCACTATTTTTACACTTCTTCGGAGAACTAAATCGCCTTACCGGCAGGGAATATTTCCCATGTGTTTTCCGAAAAACTCGTGGCTTATGCCTCGTTGACACTGACTTGAAAAAGGGCCGACTCATAGCAATTTTTCGCCTTATAAAGTGGGCAACCCGAACAAAAAATGACAAAACGACCATTTTTTTTTTTTAATATCTCTATGCTTCCTGCCTGCAGGTAACATCGGTTTCTCTATTACCGACACACCGATCAGGTGACACGAAGCGGAAAATAAGCAGAGTGGTGCAATCCACCTACCAGACTAGAGAACGAAAAGCAACCGCGTTCATAGACACACGACGTTGCGGACAAACCATAGTCGCAGTTATAACAAATTATCGATACTCTATCAATAAAAGAACAACAGCGAAGGAAAATGAAATTGTAACAGTACCATGCATCTCACCAAAAATGAAAAACTCTCTCCTTTGTATATTACAACAAAACCACGATCCACTCTCAGGCCGTGCAACTCATTTAACAGCGGTGAAAGGAATGCAACTCATTTCACAGCGGTGAAAGGAATGCAACTAGAAGATATAACCTCTGCAAACAGCTGTCACTCAAAACTGGAATAAACAACGAACTTTGAGATTAAATTTGCAAAAACCAAAGTAAGAGTTCCATATAGAACGCCGGAATATCACGGAAAAGATGCAGGTGAGTCTAAATCATAGCTGTGCGAAAGCCTACAGAGATAAATGGCCGTTAAATTAGAGAAAGAATGCATACAGAACCAACGGTCAATTTTCAGAGATGGTTTTAAAGCTTTTAGATGCCTATAACTGGGGAAATCAGTCCTGAGAACCCAAGATGAACTCAGAATGAAGTCCTACAACCAGTGCAGACTCTTCCCAAAAAGTATTACGCTAAACACAGCATGTGAGAGATATCTATCGGGTTTTACGAGGCATATCACATGGCAACGCCAGGATGTAAGGTTAGTACTGCAAGCCTGTCACTGTATATCTATAAAACTCAAAAGTTCAAGGCAAAATTACTACGAATAAATAACAAAGTATCTAGTGACTAAATCAAACCGTTACAACTCCCCCTCTCCTTCAACAGGAGGGAAATTTTCTAAAGGAAAATTAACCGACGATAAGTAAATACAGTCTGAAGAAACAAAAAAAAAAAAGTTCCTCATTAAGCAAAGCAAGGAAACATCTAAACGATGCTCGCCAAAGAGAGCCAAAATACAACCAAAATATATACAAGTTAATTTAACAATAATAGGCGTCATAGATATGGACGCACCCAAATAATCAGATCCAAAAAAAAAAACAAACGCTACTGGTGTAGCAGCTAAGCAAGGTAATTCAGAAAATCAAAAATACTAATCGTAAGAAAACCAAAAATATTTCAGTCACTGCCCTGCGGTCGGGAACCCATGGAGACCTCGGGAGGGAAGGGAGTAATCATGAGCTGCTTGGATGGAACCAGGTTCTAAGATTAAGATGAAAATCGAACTGGAGTCAATAGTGCGTTACAACCAACTGCGGCTTGGTGAACCTCGTGTACCAACCTCATTCAAGCAGACTCATGACACGACCAACCGTTCCAAAGAGAAACCAAAAATCACCGAACACTTGACAATTCCTAAAAAGTGGAAAACTAAAAATAACAGATCAAGCAAAGAAAATAAATAACGTAATTGTAACCCAAATGTTCCACCAATCAAAAGGGAGTGCATTGTAGCACACACTAAGCTAAAAGATACACCCGTGTTCCAAGAACATCAAAGTGTACCGCAACCTCCAAGATAAACTTAATGAAAAAGGTACTCCGAGATACGCCACTGCTCTCGGTCTGTCGAATTATTATGGCCCAGCGCAACGAGGTCATAATCAGTAACTTGGCCCTCTCTTGAGCTACATTGCGTAGACTGGTCCTAAAAAAGGCTACAAGAGTCAGGCTTCCGCCCCCCAAAATATAACTCTGCTGGCTGAGCTGCATCCGCAATTAAGCCGGAAAAGATGCAATCAAACGCCATCCAAGACCACCCAAGGTAACTCGGCCAATATATATAAACAAAGAGAAAGAGGCTGCAAAGACACAATAGGTAAGATAACGTCAACATCGGTAAGCAATCAAAAGTCAAAATCAGTAGGTAAGCTAGTACTGGGAAATTCCCAAACTAAGACACAATCAGTAAAATATAAACGTCCCAAGGACAAACGCAATCAAATCAAAGGTAAAAGTTGTCTCGTGTTTTTCTATTCGGACCTTCTGTAGTCATAAATCCCATATCCTGGATATGGTTATACTCTTCTCCAAACAAAATCAAAGCAAAGCAAAATCAACGATTCCTCTGGAACACGTTACCCAGTAGGAATACCCAAGCAATAAAGCAAAGCAAACGAATAAGAGAAAAATAATTAAGTATTTCCTGTAAATATCCCAATAATTGGCTTATAAACATTACAGGGAAAAACTCGACTAACAAATCCTAAAGAAAACAGAAACAAAGGTAAAAGTCAAAATCAATGAGTGGTATAGTACCACTACCAAAAGGTAAAGTCTAAGTGATAAATCCAGTAAGCACTGAAAAAGGAAACATACGGCAACACAGCTAAGTCCGCACTTAGACCAACGAAGGTAAGGTAAGGTAAGGTAACAAAAAAAAAAACGTAAGGTAAAGTCAGGTAATGTACTCTTGGTCCTTTAAAACCAGTAACACTGAAAAGCAAAAGACTAACACAGGCTCTAGCCAAGTCTTGCCAGAACTCAAGAGTAACTAAGCAAAGTCAAAATCAAAGGTAATCAAGTCACAATCAAAGGTAAGCAAATCAAATCAAAGGTAAGGGATCTAAATCCAAAAGTCAAATCAAGGTAACAGTTCGCTCTAGGTATTCATAACCAGTAATCACTGACAAGGCAGGAAGCTCATATAACGAAAGCTCTACCTAAACCTAGACGAACTAGACAAAATCAAGGTAAGTACTAAATCAAAATCGAGGTAATAAGGTAATAAGATACAAATCAATCCGAACGATAGAAATGGTTGGACCGATTTTAAGAAACACAGCAAAGGAAAAGGTAAGATAAAAACAAAAGAAACAAGGTAAAGGCAAGGTAAGATAAGGTAAGGTAAGGTAAGGTAACCAAAAAAACGTAAGGTAAAGTCAGGTAATGTACTCTTGGTCATATAAAACCAGTAACACTGAAAAGCAGAAGACTAACACAGGCTCTAGCCAAGTCTTGCCAGAACTCAAGAGTAACTAAGCAAAGTCAAAATCAAAGGTAATCAAGTCACAATCAAAGGTAAGCAAATCAAATCAAAGGTAAGGGATCTAAATCCAAAAGTCAAATCAAGGTAACAGTTCGCTCTAGGTATTCATAACCAGTAATCACTGACAAGGCAGAAAGCTCATATAACGAAAGCTCTACCTAAACCTAGACGAACCAGACAAAATCAAGGTAAGTAATAAATCCAAAATCAAGGTAATAAGGTAATAAGATACAAATCAATCCGAACGATAGAAAAGGTGGGACCGATTATAAGAAACACAGCAAAGGAAAAGGTAAGATAAAAACAAAAGAAACAAGGTAAGGTAAGGTAAGGTAAGGTAAGGTAAGATAAAGTAAGATAAAGGGAAGATAGGGTAGAACGTACTGCCAATTGATAAGGAAGGGAAACTGAAGGTTTACCCAGCCAGATGCAAATAAGACAAGGTAGCTGAGGGCTTACCTTATCATAAAATAGAGAAGTCGCTGAAGGCTTACTTCCCTATCCAAAAGACAACTAACAATGCGCGCACTCGAAATGTTTCGCGCCAAGACGACTACATGCACAGTTAGAACTTTTCTAAGATAATGATAGGGCAACTGAAGGTTTATCCACTACCACGAGAAATAGATCAGCTGATGGCTACGATCTATTCTAGCTCCATCCAGCATCCATCCGAATTCGTCAAGTTACGCGCCAAGACGAAGTCGAATTTAGTTGGAACCCCACCACTAAAAGGGGAAAAACCTTGGCAGACACAAGGACACAAGCAAGTAAAATAGTAAAGTATCTGAAGGTTACTCCACTGAAACGAGCAATGTAGCAAACAACTGAAGGTTTTGTCTACTACAGCAAGAAATAGACTAGCTGAAGGCTTTAATCTATTCCAGCTCTCGGCAGGTTTCTACTGCCACTGGTTCTCAGTGCAGGGCTTTTCTAACCAACTCCATCCGAATTTGTCAAGTTACGCGCCAGGACGAAGACGAATTTCGCTGGAACCCCACCACTGCAAGGGGGAGGTAAGACAAAGACAAGGAAAGACAAGGGAAGAATCAAGTAAAACAGAGAAGTACTGAAGGTTACTCCGCTGAAGTGAGGGTAAGGTAACTGAAGGTTAGCCTTACACTCGCAACGTAGTAAACAACTGAAGGTTTTCGTCTACTACGGCAAGAAATAGATCAGCTGAGGGCTTTGATCTATTCCAGCTCTCGGTAGATTTCTACTACCACTGGTTCTCAGTGCAGGGCTTTTCTAACCAACTCCATCCGAATTCGTCAAGTTACGCGCCAGGACGAAGTCGAATTTCGTTGGAACCCCACCACTGCAAGGGGGAAGTAAGACAAAGGTAAAGGTAAGGGATAAGGTAAGAGAGAGAAACAAAGATTAATCGGCCAACACACAAGCAAACAAAAGAAGGGAAAAACAAAATAAAAATAATAAAGAAAATACCAAAATAACGCAGATAATGAACGTAATCAAACCTGTCTAAGCAACAACAAAGAAAGTCAAGATATTAATTAAATCAAGAGTTTACTGATAGCAAAAACGGAAACTGTAGAGAGCAAACAAAAATAATACGAATGAGATACTACTTATTCTGAAATTAAGGTAAGTTATATGATCAAAAAAAAGAAAAGATATCATTACATAATCTAAGAGGAAAAGTTAAGTTGCTTATACAATATTAATTTATTCAGTCGGATTACGTAGCAGAGTCGGATTCAACGTGCACTGGCTTCAAGTCTTGAACGTGCCACACACCTTTACTAACTCCATTTTCGTCTTCGAGTTCGTAAGTACAAGTGCCGGTCTTCTTTTTAATTTTAAACGGACCTATGAATTGCGGAGCTAATTTCGCGTTGTAATAATTAACGGCGTCGGACAAACTTTTATTTTTACGCCAAACCATTTGACCACGAACGAAGTTTAAAGGTCGTCTGCGCAAGTTATAATGATGTTTGTTTTTAACGTGCGAGGATTGAATTTTATCGCGAATCTGTTGGTACAGCGATTTAAAAGCTTCAATCTTTCCCTTGACATAGTTTTGCGGTTCTGTTTCTACCAAAGGAATTCCATTAGAGTAGTCTTGACCAAACAGCTTATGTTCTCTACCAAAATTAACGAAGTAAGGCGAGTAACCAGTGGTTTCGTGACGAGCAGTACGAATGGCGCATCCAATCGAGGGTAAATTGTCTTCCCAAGTCCTATGATTAGTCTGTTGAACATAGGTGCGTAACATAGTTTTAATTACTCGATTTACACGTTCTGTATGATCAGCTCTAGGGTAATAAGAAGCTGTATAAAAATTCTTGACCTTATACTTGTCACAAAGGTTTCGAAATTCTTTCGATTTCATGGCAGATCCATTGTCCGTAGTTAAAAATTGTGGTGCTCCATACACTAAGAAGATATCTTCTTCCACACGCTTGACCAATGTTTTAGCTGAAACTGAACGACATGGAAATAATACGGCGTATTTACTGAAATAATCGGTGACAACTAGGATGTTCGTATTTCCAGATTTAGATCGTGGTAGTGGTCCAATAAAATCGAGGCTGATGGCTTGCCAAGGTTCCGTTATGTCGGGGCGATTTCCCATTAAACCAGCAGGACACTTTTGTTCAACTTTATTTTGTGCACACGGTGTACAAGCACGAACATATCTCGCAACATCGGATCTCATCTTCGGCCAATAATAACGCTCAGCAACCTTCCAATATGTTTTGAAAACTCCTACATGACCTGCAGCTGGAATGTCATGACAACGAATCAAAATATCTTTTCGTCCATCCTTCGGCACTACAATCTTCCAACAGCTAGAATGATTAGGAAAGTTAGGATTGGTTGATTTAATAAATTTGTACAGGTTTCCATTTTCTACTCGCCAACAGGAGAATTTGTCAGGACGTTCTTCTAATCTTTGAATCATATTCTTGTACCATTTATCAGAGGTGGAAGAATAAGAAATCGTTTCTTCGATAAGAGCTACGACAGCGTCGGTAGGAACAGGCACTGCCCTTGAAAGAAAGTCTGGTACAATATGTTCTCGACCTTTGCGATGAATTAATTCAAAGTCGTATGGTTGTAAACGAAGTGCCCAACGAGCAAGTCTTCCTTGTGGATCCTTAAGGTTATGTAGCCACAAAAGTGAGTGATGATCGGTGATAACTTGGAAATGCACGCCTTCCAAATAATGCCGAAGTTTTTCTACACTCCATATAACTGCCAAACATTCCTTTTCGGTCACAGTCAACTTCATTTCCTGTTTAGTAAGTGAACGGGATAGGAAACATATCACCTTTTCTCCATCATCAAAAGTTTGCGATAAAACTGCTCCAAGGCCATATGAGCTCGCATCAGTCTGCAAAATGAAGGGATGATTGAAGTCAGGACAGGTAAGAATAGGTGCCGTCACTAAAGCTTCCTTGATTAGTCTGAAGGCGTTGTCGCAGTCCGGTGTCCAAGACCACTTTACATTTTTCTTAGTGAGGTTAGTTAATGGTGAGATTATTGATGAGAAATTTGGGATGAAACGTCTGTACCAAGATGCGGTGCCTACAAAACGACGAATCTCGGTGACACTTTTCGCTGGTGGTATATTTATGATAGCTTCTACTTTGGATAAATCTGGGCGAAGACCTTGACGATCCACAACATATCCTAAATATTTGAGTTCTGGCCTGCAAAACTGGCACTTATCCAGGGACACAATCAGTCCGGCTTCAAGAAGTCGATCGAATATTATGCCCAGAAGACGTAGATGTTCGTGAAAGTCTTGAGAGATTAGGATTATATCATCCAGATATACCATTACAAAAGGCTCGAGGTCAGCACCAAGTACAGTATCCACTATACGTTGCCAAGTTGCGGGTGAATTTGTCAGTCCAAAAGGCATTCGTCGAAACTGAAATAGTCCTCTTCCAGGAATTGTAAAAGCTGTTAGTTCTCGAGAAGACTCACTAAGTGGTACCTGCCAAAACGCTGATTTTATATCTATTGAACTGATGAAGCGTGCATCTCTAAGGCGATCCAGGATGGACGATATGTAAGGAATGGGATACGCGTCTTTCTTCGTGATTCCATTCAATTTTCTAAAATCGATGCAAAAGCGATAACTGTCATCTTTCTTTTTCACCAAACACACAGGGCTTGACCAGGGACTTTTTGATGGTTCTATAACACCAAGTTTTAACATTTCATCCATTTCTTTGTCAATTATTTTCTGCTTGAAGGGAGAAACTGGGTAATAACGTTGCTTGATTGGCTTACTGTCTGGCTCAATCTCTATAGAATGTTCTGCAACCTTGCACAAACCAAGGCCGGTACCCATTTGAGAAACTTTCTCATTCACTAAGGCATTCAATGCATTTTTGTTGGTTTTCGACAAAGACTCTCCGTCAGTTAAACTGCAAATAACAGCGGTGGAATCACTATTAGAGAAATGCCAAACATCTTGTTTCAAGTCAGGAATAATATCCATAGTCCTCCAAAAATCAATTCCTAAAATTAGCTGGTGAGACAGTTCAGGAAGTACCAAAATGTCGATCATCCGTGTCTTATTCAACAGAGTTACAGGTGCTTGAAAATAACCTATACTGGAACATCGTTGACCATTAGCTACAGTGCAATTTGTCTGTTGTTCGACAAGCTTCAATCCTAAGTTCTTTAAAATTTCCAATCCAGGTCTTCCGACGAGAGTGCGAGTGGCGCCGGAGTCAAGCAAGCCTTTCATGGCGTATCCAGAGATGGAAATTTCTAAGTAGGGACGTTCATCGCCGTGTGCATGTGCAATGATGAAATCTAGAAGGTTTTGGTTGTGAAAAGTGAGCTTTTTATCATCGGTCGAAGAGAAGGATGTGATGGGAGGCATCGTACGACCTATCGATTCTCCCGGGATCCGTTTCCCGAAGTCGTACACTTCTGACAGCTTCTCACCGTTACATCAGGCGTTCCACATCTGAAGCAATGAATCTTGCGGCGTTCTGTACAATCGCGATTCATGTGACCTGTTTTCTGACAGTTCCAACAAGTTATGGATCTAGTGTTGGAGAGAGTAGGTCTCGCTTGTTGAAATCGAACTTCATGGACATGAGGTAATGTTCGAACTTCATCAGCAGGAGGTAATGTTCTTTCGTCTGCTGAGACGGATGCTTCAGAGCCCAAAAAGGCAAAGTCGGGTTCCACCAAACCATGACGTTTTCGTGAGGGTGGAATGTAGTGTTCGGCTCTATATTTCTTCGCTTCCAACTTCAGACATTCTGTCTCTAACTCTTCCAGAGTATGCACTTCAGTTAGTTGACTTGTATAGAACGGTGATAAATTTCGGGTCAGCACATCAAGTTGTACATCGATGGACATCGATCCATGTCGTCGGAATAAAGCGCTCATGCTCGAGATGTAATCCACTATGCTTTCGGTGGGATCTTGTGTTCTTTCCAAAATTTCTTTAAATAATCTTGGGCGATAATCTGGAGCTTCGTAGTGCTTAACCAACAGATCTGACAGACCATTCCAATCAATGAATCTATGACGATTTGCTCTAAACCACAATAACGCTTTACCAGAAAATAAATCTATCGCCGAGTCAAACAGTTCTAATTCAGAAATACCACGAGCAACACGTAATTCAGATACACGTTCTAAAAAATTATGAACCGAGAGTTGTTTAGTCTCGCCAGTAAATCTAATGCCCCATTTTTCGACACGTTGAGTTTTACTACCTGAAGGGTATCCGGACGAAGATGAATTATTTAGTTGAGTCGCCTTCGGCGTTGATCGAATAGGGTTACTTTTCTTAACACTACTAGTCTGTGACGCCACAGAAGATACAGAACCAGAATCCGAATCTGTATCGCTCAATTTAGTTCGTTCTAACATGGTGCTTAAATCGCGATCATGTTTTAGTAGATCATCTAAACTATTCAAGTTGTTCACGATTTGGAATAATAGGCCAGTGTGAGTCTGCGACTCAGCATCACTTAAACCGATTACTGGTATACGGCCTGTGCGAGAATATAAATGAACGAGACGCGACTGGATACGTAAAAAGTTATTACGAGCGCGTTTCCCAGGGATGAGTTTCATCTCGCCCTCGAGTTCTTTTAAATTTAAGTCCACGTAATTAAGTTCTTCTTGACAATCTAAATTGTATTTAGGAACGGGTAGTTGTTTTCCTCGTTTTTCTAAACGTATGACAGGGCGTAGCGCCGATCGTAACTGAGCAACAGTTTTTGTGTCATCAGCTGGTAAACCGCGAACCGTCAACTCATAAATGAGCATGTCTTTCTTTAAGTACACAATCTGCATCTTGTAATCCATCGTGAATAATTTAAAACAAAAGCAAAAATATCACAAAAGGTAGTAAGTCAAAATTAAGTAGTATCACAATATTCACCAAATCTGTCTCCTATGAGAACTGTACCAAAGTAAAATAATGATATCGATCGATACTCAAAAATATTCAAAATCAATAAACACAATACAACCAATTGCTAGACAAGGTAAGAAAATAATCAATATACACGAAGTCAAGGTAATAAAATCAAAGTAAATAAAATCAAAAACAAATTAATGATCAGAAAAGATAAGTTACTCAGTTCATAAACATTAAAATCAATAAGCAAAGCAAAGGTAAGCTAATCATGAAAACTAAATTGTTCGGATTGAATTAAGCAAATCAAAAACAAATAAAAAAAATATTAAATCAAATCGACCACCGGGTCAAAGGGAGTCAATATGTATCACGCATCAAATATTAAAGTTGATTAAAATTGAAAAATAGATATGTCTGATATCGAGTAAAATACAGTAATAGCAATAAGTCAATAAAATATACGCACTATCAGGTAAATCAATAAATCAGAAATATCACAATAAAATCAATCAATAAATCACAATATGGGGTTAGTAAAAATGCACTGGGGAAAAAAAAATCAAAGTTTCATTTAGTTCACTGCTCATTATTACCAAAATTACCAATTAATGAAAAATCAAGCAAAGAAAAGCGGTTTAAAATCAGGCCCCACGTTTCGGGCGCAACTGATACGACTTGGAGTTGCTTTGGCGCAATAAATTCTTCTTAGAGATAAGGGTATTATGACGAATACCCTTATAGCAACCGCTGTTGGTCAAATTATTTAAAATATTAACATAACATATAAGAAACTGACAATGGACGGCAGTTGTTCCAAGCTAAGGGGAGAGCTTGAGGTGCGTAGCAGCCGGCTAACTACCCGCGACAGAAGGTCCCTTTTGCGCCACCAGCTTAAGCTAGATTTAAGCTGGAAATCTCCCAGATGTTACGGGGATCCCCTTAACTTGAACTTACTGGTCGACACCACTGTATAATATTAAGAAAAACAAGAAGTGCAGCGAACTAAATAAAACACATAGTAAAAATTAATTGACTTGTCATTTATTAAAAAAAAGAAATGAAGATAGGAATGAATAAATAGCTTATAAAAACCCAGTGTTTCCCTGTAATAATGATGGTTAGTAAATAAAGAAGAACAAGACTTATTAACTAAAACGATACCATACGTTGTGTGATGGTCAAACAGATTGCTCTGGTCGGTGGAAACTAGGTAGATGTTAACCAAGTTGATGGTAACCAGGTAGGTAGAATGGGTGACTTTTTGACCCAGTAGGTAGGGTGGGTGATCTTTGACCCGGTAGGTAGAACCCTAGGAATATAAACACTCTCTAGTTTAATGATATAAAAATAAAAATCAAAGCAAAAGCAAAATGATTAAATGAAAGCCCAAAAGCATTTAAAATATTGTTACAAAATCCTGAAGGGAAGCAAAGAGTCTAAAATATTATTAATCAAATTATCAAGCAAAAAGAATTTAAAATAAACAGTACCATCCATCACTGACCATCATTAAGACATCTGACATGGCATAAGTAATAAAACTTCATAAACGCAAATAAAATAATTAATCTTAACCCATTATCAAATTTAAAATAAATTAAACGAAGATTGTTATCAATCCCAGTATCCATAATCAAAATTGAAATTAATAAATAAACTACTGAGCAATATTAACGTAAGTCAATTAAAGAAAAATAAAAGCAAATAATTGATAACTAATATACACAATCCTGAAACAGCGTTCAAGCAAAACAAAAAAAGATAAGTGAATTTAAAATCGAGCCTAAATGCCTCATTCAAATAAGTAAGAACTACTGCAGTTCATTCTATTATAAAATACCATGATTAAGAATAAAAGTCCTTATGGACCTCGGAGGCTCGTAACCAATCTTACACCTCATTAATAAAGTAAGAATTAAAAGGTAGTAGCAACCATATTAGTGCTGTTTCAAGACGGCATACCAAACTCTATAACAACAGACGCAGAGATAAAACTATATACATATATACGATGGGTAATAAGGCCAATAATTATTTAAAATCTAACACAATAAAATTCAGCAAAGCAAAGAACTAGTCATAATGAATTAATAAATTACTATTACATCAAAGCTACATAATATTGTCACTGATAATTAAAATTCCACACTGTAGGACTAAAAACAAAAATCTTGGCCCTATCCCCTTCGTAACGTAAATCAAAATTAATACATTGGCTCTCAGGGTCATTGTAAACTATATAAATCTTTGCTTAATAAAGGAAACCTTAAATTTACACTTAAAAGTTCGTATTGAGACATATCTATTAGAATTTATTATTTTCGATAATCTGTTCAGAGACATAATAGACAAAATGAAATTAATATCTGAGTATTGAAAAATAACGAAATTAGCATTAAATTTTAGCCAGAGAGAATTTTACAGTAAAGCACGTGGCGTGCGAATTTAAGGAAATTAATAATAACTTTAATGAAATTTAATAAAAACACGAAATTAAGAAAACTAGAACCGTCGCTGAGTTAATTAACAAAATATTATGCGGGAACAATGAACCATTATTTAAAGCAAAATAACAAGCAATATAATATACCTTATGAGATGATCAAGGGTCCACTATAGTTGCCCAAAATGGCGTCAGGATGTGTGCCTTCAATGTCGAATCAAGCAGCCCGCAAATAAATCCCAAAGGGAAAATATGTGCAGCTCCAAAACCAAAGGGAGATTTGCACTATTTTTACACTTCTTCGGAGAACTAAATCGCCTTACCGGCAGGGAATATTTCCCATGTGTTTTCCGAAAAACTCGTGGCTTATGCCTCGTTGACACTGACTTGAAAAAGGGCCGACTCATAGCAATTTTTCGCCTTATAAAGTGGGCAACCCGAACAAAAAATGACAAAACGACCATTTTTTTTTTTTAATATCTCTATGCTTCCTGCCTGCAGGTAACATCGGTTTCTCTATTACCGACACACCGATCAGGTGACACGAAGCGGAAAATAAGCAGAGTGGTGCAATCCACCTACCAGACTAGAGAACGAAAAGCAACCGCGTTCATAGACACACGACGTTGCGGACAAACCATAGTCGCAGTTATAACAAATTATCGATACTCTATCAATAAAAGAACAACAGCGAAGGAAAATGAAATTGTAACAGTACCATGCATCTCACCAAAAATGAAAAACTCTCTCCTTTGTATATTACAACAAAACCACGATCCACTCTCAGGCCGTGCAACTCATTTAACAGCGGTGAAAGGAATGCAACTCATTTCACAGCGGTGAAAGGAATGCAACTAGAAGATATAACCTCTGCAAACAGCTGTCACTCAAAACTGGAATAAACAACGAACTTTGAGATTAAATTTGCAAAAACCAAAGTAAGAGTTCCATATAGAACGCCGGAATATCACGGAAAAGATGCAGGTGAGTCTAAATCATAGCTGTGCGAAAGCCTACAGAGATAAATGGCCGTTAAATTAGAGAAAGAATGCATACAGAACCAACGGTCAATTTTCAGAGATGGTTTTAAAGCTTTTAGATGCCTATAACTGGGGAAATCAGTCCTGAGAACCCAAGATGAACTCAGAATGAAGTCCTACAACCAGTGCAGACTCTTCCCAAAAAGTATTACGCTAAACACAGCATGTGAGAGATATCTATCGGGTTTTACGAGGCATATCACATGGCAACGCCAGGATGTAAGGTTAGTACTGCAAGCCTGTCACTGTATATCTATAAAACTCAAAAGTTCAAGGCAAAATTACTACGAATAAATAACAAAGTATCTAGTGACTAAATCAAACCGTTACAACTGATTTATAATTTCTTCCTTAGGCCCCCACATTTATCAATGAGGCAGGACCATCAGGAACAAACAACTCCAACAATGCCGGGCACCACTACTGTGACACATGTGACTGTCTAGTTCCACAGGCAGCCATTACAGGACATCTACGCAGTAATAAGCATAAAGCAAATATATGGACTCCAACAGACCTAAATCAAGTAAGAATTTGTAGGTCGGCATTTAAAAGACGCATAATTAGTTATAAGATTACTCCTAAGCAACATCACATTCTAGTAAACGATTTTATAAACGAAGTTAGACATTATTTACTTAAAGTAGTAGAGAACGAAATTCACAGACACAATTCAATAAAGGTTAATTTGGAACTTTTCGGATCTTACATTATACCTTCTCAAGATATCCGCGACATAAAATCGCATATAACAAAAAATTATATTTTACAAAGTTCAAGTAACGTAAACGAATTTATTGATACTGCCACTTCAGTATTAAATACTTCCTCGTTAGAATTTTTGGAAAGATTATCCGGTTGGAGTGTTGAAAAATTTTTGTTCCTGGAAGTCAACATAAATAAATTTAATCCCTTTAAAGCTTCCTCCTACATAAAGCTTCCCAAAGATATTGAGTATAAAAGAGCCGTACTAAATATTCAAAACGACGATCAAAATTGTTTCGCCTGGTCGGTAGTTGCTGCCATTTATAAACCTTGTTTCATCCTATCCTCATTTTTCAAATTATTTCAACTTTGACGGATTTCCCCTTCCTATGGAATTAAAATCAATTCCAAAATTTGAGGAAGTTAATAACGTATCAATAAATGTTTACGGGCTTGAACAAATCTATGAAAATAATAAAATTAAACACCAAGTAGTAGGACCGTTTCACTACACTAAACAAAAACGAGATCTACATATAAATCTCTTACTTATAGATGATTCGGAGGGAAATACACATTTTTGTCTTATTACCGAACTTTATTAGCTAATTAGCTAAAACCAATCACAGAATGTTTTTTTGTGATGCATGCTTACAATATTTTAATGATAATCAAAAATTAATTGCTCATCAAGAAAATGACTGTGACGTAATTTGTGTGCGACTACCCACTGAAAATTTAAAAATAGATAAATGTGGAAACGTTGTCCCGGAAAACATATTGAAATTTCGAGAAAAAGATTCGTGTACCATTTGTTATTTATGCCGATTTTGAGTGTGTTCTTAAACCAGTCGAGTGCGATGATGTACAAGAAAGGGAAGTTTATACTATTAAAAAATGTCAACACATACCTTGTTCTTTTGCACATTTCATTAAATGTTCATTTGACGACAGCTCATCGAAGCTTAAACTATATAGAGGAGAAGATGCTCCGCACAAATTTATGACAATGCTAGAAAGTGACTTGAAACAAATTTATCAAAAACACTTTAAAACCAAACCTCTAAATATGACCCCTGAACAAGAGCAAGATTTTAAAAATGCCACCCATTGTTATATATGTGAAGAGCCCTTTGATGAAACATCAACAAGGGTTAGAGATCACTGCCATTTGGACTCTGGCTATCGAGGGTGTGCACATTCAAATTGTAATTTAAATTATAAACTACCCCTTTCTGTACCTATATTTTTCCACAATCTTAAATCTTATGATGCTCATTTGTTTATACGAAACTTAACTGAAAAGAACGAGAGATTGGACGTTATAGCTCAAACAAAGGAGAAATATTTAACTTTTTCAAAATATTTGTTTGTTGATCAAAAGATTTCAGAAAAGGGTAAAAAAGAAAGAATATATTTAAAAATGCAATTTTTGGATTCCTATCAATTTTTACCATGTGTTCATATTTATGATCAAATGAGCGCTTAATAAGTGATTAAATAGGAGTTATGCTACGATTATTTTTGTTGTGCCTGTATCTAAGAAATAATTAGTCCCTAGGTACATCATTTACTCTTTTTCCAGCTAATGGAAGCAATCATTATCCAGAATGGGAACTCGGGAACATAAGCACAACAAATGTAATGCAAATACATATAGCAATTAAAGAAAATTCGAAAATGGAGATAAAGAGTCGCTGGTAACGACATCACTCATTATTAACAGTGACAAACTTGAACTTATTCTCGGAGACAGGAACGAATAGAGCTTAGAGCCTTCAACGCAGATCGAAACCAAGGAATTTTGATCAACTCCATTCCTTTCATTCATTCCAGTGCTGCAATGAAAATATGTTATGTTAATATTTTTTGTGCTGTTACAGTCGTTATTTAAAGAGGAAGGAAGAATACAGACCTGTTAAGGGAAACAATAATTATTTTAAACAATAATTTTGAGAACCCGAGACAGATTCTGAAAAGAAGATCAAAAAGTTATTTTAAATAACTACGCTAAAATATATTTCATAATAAATTATTAATTTTAATTCTCAACGCAATTAGTTGATGGAGAACAAAAATAAAATACAGAAATTGAAATGGATACGAAAGAGAAAGAAATGGAAACTCCAACCAAGATAAATACTGATACTGACTACGATTCCGCTCAAGATAGCAGATAGGCTTGATCGATCTCTATAGGGCAAAAAAAATATGTTTAAAATCTAATTGGTCTCATCCCCTGAAGGTGTTCCATATTATACAGGGTGATTCACGACGAGCTTGCATTAGAGCTTTATGGAGAACTACTGAATATATGTTTCTGAAATTTTGGGGATATAGGTTTATCGATATGCTCTCTTTAACTAAAATATTGACATGTTTCTGTCATTTCCGGTTATACCGGAAGTAGCTGCCTACTTTCGTTTTTTAAATACAACATGGTAATTTTTATTACATTTTTCGATTAAGCATTAAATACTAAGCACATTTTATAGAAAATGTTTTTGTCAGACTCTAATAGTTTTTGAGATATCTGGAATTTTTGTAATTATTTGGCAAATGCATGACGATGAAATAATCCATATAATTTTTTTACCTTAGCGCTTGGACTAAACATTTTTGCTCACCGAATAGCTAGAAGATCATCAAGTCTCAAAAACATTTCAAAATCGCCATAAAATGTACAGGGTGGTCACAATTCAAGCCTCATTGTGAAAAAATTCAACCATTAAAAACTTTCTTATTTTAAATGGAACACCCTGTATATTTTTATTTAATTTGATGGCAAATTAGTTGTTCTTTATAAATAGTATTTACTGTCCTATACCTATATCAAAGCGTTTTCTCAAAAAATCCAATTTTATTCCGAAAATACTATTTGTTCAAGTGTGCTATGAAAACAATTGTACTTAGGGTACTGATGTCTATACAGAGGAAAATTAATAATGGCGGCAATATTTTCTAGTGTGCTTTGACAAGAAAAACAATTGTCTGATATTTCTTGGCGTATTTTCAAACTGTCAATTATTCTGTTACTAAAAAATGTCACGCTCCGGATTTTCAAGTGAAGATTTTTTAAATTTATTTACGGTTTACATTGAATGTGGTAAAATTAAGCTAAGAGCTTGTCGAATATATCGGGATAAATATCCGAATAGGCCTATTCCCACACCTGATATTATTAGAAGACTAAATAATAATTGTTTAAAATTTGGATCATTTGAAGCCAAAGTACGAAGAATTAAACCAATACTGGACAATGAGGTATTTGAAGTTACCATTTTAGCCTATTTTTACGCTTTCCCAAAAGACTCAATTCGTGAAGCTGCAATGCAATTAAGAGTTTCGTATTCCAGTATACAAAGAATTTTAAAAAAATATGGCTGGAGGCCATATTCATATGCCTAAGTTCAGCATCTAAACCACAAGATTTGCCAGCTCGAGTCGAACTTTGCGAGTTTTTTCTAATCAAAACCCAAGAAAATGAGCAATTTACTAATTCTGTAATATGGAGTGATGAAGCCAAATTTACTCGTAATGGTTTTCATAACAGACACAACAGCCATTATTGGGCTCACGAAAACCCCCATATTGTCAGGATAGGACGTTACCAGGAATCATTTCAATTTAATGTTTATTGTGCTATTAAACATGACCGTATATTTTGCTTACACATTTACGACGAAAATTTAAATGGTCAGAATTATTTGACAATTCTTGAGGATCAGTTAGAAGAACGTCTGGATGATTTGCCGCTCCAAGAGCGAATAAATGCATGGTACCAAAACGATGGGACTCCAGCACACAACGTCCAAGTTGTTAAGACTGCCCTAAACAGACTTTTTCATGACCAGTGGATCGCAAACCAAGGTCCCTTCCACTGGCCAGCTCGTTCGCCAGACTTAACTCCACTGGACTTTTTCATCTGGGGAACCATTAAAGATAAAGTTTACGCGCGTCCCATCACCACGAAGGAAAATCTAATTGAAAGGGTGAAGGCAGCATTACAATCTCTCACTGCACAAGAAATTAGGAATGCTACAAGAAATAGCATGATGAAAAGAATACATAAATGCTTGGAAGTAAATGGCAATCATTTCGAACATATTTTAAAAATATAATCAAAAGATATTAGGTATAATTTTCAAACACATTTTTAATTAAAGAATTTAAAGTTTATTAACTTGTTTCCTTGCTATTTTTAAAAAAATAATATTTAAACCATTAAATTTAAAACAATTTAAAACAATAAACTGCATTTTATTTATAAATTATTAAGAAACACTTTAGAATGTTGTATTTTCAAGCAATCAATCACTATTCCTCCGTATAGACATCAGTATACAGCCCCTAAGTACAATTGTTTTCATAACACACTTGAACAAATAGTATTTTCGGAATAAAATTGGATTTTTTGAGAAAACGCTTTGATATAGGTATAGGACAGTAAATACTATTTATAAAGAACAACTAATTTGCCATCAAATTAAATAAAAATATACAGGGTATTCCATTTAAAATAAGAAAGTTTTTAATGGTTGAATTTTTTCACAATGAGGCTTGAATTGTGACCACCCTGTACATTTTATGCCGAATTTGAAATGTTTTTGAGACTTGATGATCTTCTAGCTATTCGGTGAGCAAAAATGTTTAGTCCAAGCGCTAAGGTAAAAAAATTATATGGATTATTTCATCGTCATGCATTTGCCAAATAATTACAAAAATTCCAGATATCTCAAAAACTATTAGAGTCTGACAAAAACATTTTCTATAAAATGTGCTTAGTATTTAATGCTTAATCGAAAAATGTAATAAAAATTACCATGTTGTATTTAAAAAACGAAAGTAGGCAGCTACTTCCGGTATAACCGGAAATGACAGAAACATGTCAATATTTTAGTTAAAGAGAGCATATCGATAAACCCAAATTCCCAAAGTTTCAGGAACATATATTCAGTAGTTCTCCATAAAGTTCTAATGCAAGCTCGTCGTGAATCACCCTGTATTACTAAGTTCTTTATCAAAATTGATTTCGGAAATACCCAATATTTTAAGAAGCATCTGTCTCCTCTTATGACAGCATCTTACCATATTGTACTCAGGATAGAAACGAATATGCGAACCTTTTTAATGCTTCTATTTTTCAATAGTTATTTTACATTTTATATTCTTGACTTAGTTAAAATATAATTTATAGATCCTAATTTTTTACTTACGTTAAGGTGATCAGCAGTATTTCCTCAACTCCTAAAGCCAGTCTAAAGTTTGTATCCTTTTTAAGAATGTGTGGTCCAACAACGGAAACTAATCTAGTAAATGTCTGAAACGACATTCTATAAAGTGATTTAAATTTGATCACTTAGTTCTCTCGACACTATATGGGTCATTCTATAGAAATTGTAACTCAAGAAAATGACACAAACCACAAAAAAATTTGAAACTTTTATTAAAAATATTTAAAGGATATGTTCCAATTGAAATCAGCAGTAAATAATATTATTGATTTTTAAATATTTACCACATTTTCTTGGTTACGGGTGGAGTGGAAGATGATTCGTGCGTTTGTTCGGGTTTTATTTAGTGTGATGTGAACCGTTACTATAAGAGCACGTGTGTGGACCACTCAATTGGTCAGTCCACTGGTAAGTATTTAAAAAATTATAATTCAATAATTTTCCTTCATTTTTATTTGAATCTCTATGTAATAGTTGACCATAAAAATATGTAGCAAACTGTAACCTAAGAGGGACAAATATATTTTTTTAACAATTTAATCATTCCCCTGGTGCCGGTCCCCTGTCTATTTTAAATCCAGGGATTGACTATTTTATTTTTCTACGATCTTTTCTTCAGTTATAAATTTTGTTTTAGGAACAAAAATGCCTCCAAAACTAAAACAATAAAAAAAAGAGCAGTTAAGGAAGAAAAGAGAAGCTGAAAGAGTACGATATGAACAAATAAAAAATGATCCAGCGAAATGGGAAGCACAAAAACAGTTTGACGTTTAAGTTGTGAACATTATTATTGAGTTTCATGGTCAAGTATACGAAGAATTTTTATAATTATAAATAATAATAATAAATATAAAAATTATTTTGCTTTAGTCTCTGGTAAGTAATATTTTAGTTAATTTTTGTGCTTTGTTGGCAGGTATTTTTAAAATTTTAGTTTTAAAATGAGCGGTTCAAATAATTATTACAACAGTGTAAATGAAATTCTTCAATATCGTATGGATACCTCGGATGATACAGATTTAGATTCCAATTATATACCTCCTACTAGTGAAAGACAAATTAACCCCACAATAAATAAATGATGGACAGCTTAAACAAAAACATAGATGGAGTATTAAAGATCCCCATGGAACAAAGCGAGACAAAAATAAGTTACTTAAAAAATCGTGTTTACCGTATATTAACACCGAAGGTAAGCCAATGCCTGCAAATATCCAAAAAATGTAAACTGCAAGCATTTTCAGGAGGTCAAAGACAAGCTTTGTGTACAGAGTTCAACAAGTTATCATATGATAGGCAAAAGGATTTCATAATTAATACCTTCACAATATCTGTTTGTCAAAGAAAACGAGTAAGGAATTCTAGTAGACCTGCAAAAACAGTTTCGAAGTCATACAATTTTCTAAAAAATGGACAGAAAAAAAGGGTTTGTAAAACTTTTTATTTAAAAACCCTTTCGATAAGCCATGGCACTACGGAATAAAGGTGAAAGTGGAGTGATTCATATAAAGGAAGATCGAAGAGGTAAAAATTCCCCAGTAAATAAAATAAAACCACACGTTTTAAATGACGTAAAAAGGCACATCGAGTCATTTCCGGTAATAGAGTCGCACAATTGCCGGCGTCAGACTATGCGCAAATATCTTGATCCCACACTATCAATTCTTAAAATGTATGAGTTATACAAAGAGGCACAAGTAAATAATCAAACAGAATTTGTTTTGTGTTTTGTACACACTATAATTTATCTTTTTTTAAACCACAGAAAGATCAATGCTGTGTGTGTAAGAGAGGCTAAAAACACCGAGAAGTCAGAAGAATACTCTCCTCATATCAAACGAAGAGATGATGCTAATAGGGCAAAAGAATTAGACAAACAAAGAGCTTGTAATGACGAAAGTTTCGTATCGGCTAGTTTTGATCTACAAAGCGTGTTACAAGTACCCTGCTCCGAGGTATCGCCCCTTTACTACAGCCGAAAACTCTGCGCATATAATTTGGCCCTATATGAAGCAGCCCCGCCGAATAAAGGACATTGTTATATTTGGTCTGAAATAGAAGGCCAAGGTAGCAGTGAAATCGGTACATCGTTACTAAAATGGTTTGAAACTTTACCAGACACAATTAAAGAAGTATCAGTCTTCAGTGACACATGTAGCGGACAAAACCGTAACTAATACTAGCTGCCCTTTTTTTATTTATCGTTAATAAAAAATACAAGTCGAGACGAAAGTGGTCAAAAAGTAAAATGGTTGAAGATCAAACAATTACGGTACGAGAAAAAATACAAATAATTTAATAATGTTAAGGTATAATTATGATTAAGGTTAAAGAAAAAGCAAGGGGTAAATCTTATGATATACCACAAGAAACTGATTTGAAGAGGTGCTATTCACAACAATTGCCGATATCCACAAACAAAAAGATGGACTTAATTAAACTTTGCCAAACTGGGGTAATTCCTAATGAGTATCATGGTTGGTACATGAACTTGCCAAGTAACAGCTCCGTAATAGACAAGTGCCCCGAACCTGCACAAAATGAAAGCAGTGATGATGAAGTATGAAGTACCTACTTAATTTTAACTATTTCTCTGTTTACTAATTTGTAACTGTGAATTTGAAATTTTCAAAAATAATAATAATTGTAAGTAAACAAACAGAACTTAATTTCTAATAGCATAATAATAATAATAACATAATATGACCGATATAATAACACTTTAATAACTCTGGCTCCGGCACTTGATTAACAATGAAAATTGTTCACCAAACTTACGTTAAAATGAACTTGTATGAAATAATTCATTTTATATTTGACCGCGAATCTTTAAATGTTAATAACTCAAAATTATTAATACTGGACTTGGCCACTTTCTCCTGTATACCAACGATGTCTTCTCAAACAAATTCTCAAATAAATGTTCTTAGTCCTAACACGAAGATTTTGGAAATGGCTAAAGATCCTATAATGAAAGAGGAACTGGTAAAAAAAGCATTATTTGGTGAAGCAATGGAAACCAAATTACGTGAAAACTATGTAAAAATTAAATCACTTAAAGATAAAAGGGCTTTTAATAAGGTTATTGGTGGGAAGATTGTAAGAAAGTACAAACTGTGGAGAATTACCAACAAAGCTCTTTCATACAAAAGACTGACACCGTTACAGAAAAATGTATCTTTTATCACAAAGTCTGCATTGTTATCAAAGAAGTTAGCTGAAAAGGTGAACATGTTTTTTGAAAATGACGAGAACAGCCGAATTTGTACAGAAAAAAAAATTCGTCGGACGAAAACGAGTAAAGAGACAAAGAAGATATCTTTCAGATTCGATACGGAGTGTTTACAAGAAGTTTTTACAATGTACAAAAATTAGTTATTCCTTGGTTTGTCGCCTGCCTCCGTTTTGGGTTATTGCTCCTAAAGTATCCGACAGAGACACCTGCTTATGTGCTACTCACAGTAATATGGAGTTTTTTTTATATCGGCGCTTAAGAAGATTCTTTAAATTTTTTTAATCACGAGAGAAATATTGTGCATCAATATAAAGCATTTAAGCAGTTAAAAGATAGTCTTAGTGAAAGCGATGCTATTATTCATATGGACTTCTCTCAGAATTATGCCACAAATACGCTGCATTTCATTTCGGTGGATCGCACATGCAACTTAGTTTACATACAGTTGTAGTATACTTACAAGATAAAATAAATTCATACTGTACTGTCTCTGATGATTTGTCACATGGCCCTGGAGCCATCTTTGCGCATGTAAAACCAATTTTTATGTCGCTTACATTTTTATAGTGATGGACCTGTGACACAATACAGAAATAAAAGTATTTTTTATATCTTAGCTTGTGAGTTGGTCAATTTATATCCAAATTTATCAAGATATACCTGGAATTATCATGAGGCAGGTCACGGTAAAAGCACATCCGATGGAATTAGGGCCGTATGTAAAAGAACAGCTGACAGCATCATCGCAACTGGTGGCAATGTGACTAACTTGGAAGATTTTGTAAACGGTATTGAAAACCGATGTCTAGAAGTTAAAATTTTTACCATAATGCCAGAAAAAATTGAATCAATGAACAAAATGCTTAAGAGAAAATTGGCCGAAATTATGGCATTTCCGGGACACTACAAGTGCACCAGGTTACTGGTAATATATTTTTAGCAAAGAAAAACAGAATAAAAGCGTTAAGCTATTTTTGGAATCCCGACGGCTGTGACCATTATAATTTGTGAGTGATTACCTACAAAAAAGAACCATTGTTGGCAGGCCCGTAGACAGGGGGGGGGGGGGTGTTTCCCCCCGGGCCCGGACTTTTGAGAGGGGCCCGGATTTTTGGATTGTTAACGACATAAAATTAGCAAATAATAAAATGATGCATGATTTTTTGCAAAAATTGTTAAGACGTTAAGGTTGATATTGATATGTCATATTTTTGTCATAATAAGTATTTGATCATATTTCAGTTTGTAAATTTATGCGATACACAGTTCCGAACTACTGAAAAACCACTAGTTCTTTAAGATTTTCGATAAGTTCTCGCTACGTCGATATCATCGATTTATATCGATAGCTCGCATAGCTGTCTATCTGCTGTCAAACTCACCACGGTTATGACTGTTTATTTGTGCAAGTGGTGGTTTTTTATTGATACAAAAAAACCCAAACGCTGTTCGAATTTGTGATTCGTATGTGAAAAATAAGACAAACAGGTAAATATCTTTTGCATCACTTCGAAAAACCGCGATTTAATTCTACAATAAATTACAAGATTCGCAAGGACTTTCTAATGAGGAGCATAATTTTTGATACACATTTAATTCTATTGCATATTTTCCTCACATGTTTCATATTTATAAAAGTTGATTTGCGGGGGCAAAAAATACTATCGTGTTATTTATTGTAAAAATGTTCGAATGCATTTATATATTACAATCACATCAGGTAAACAGAATACTGTCGCAAATTTTTTGGTTAGATAACACATGTCAAATCAAATAAAAAACATTATAAAATTTTTCGTGCAGTTATAATCTTGTAATAATTCACTAATTTGTTTAATACAATTCGTAATTTTTGTGTAATTGCACAATTATTTAATTAATTAAAAATAATTAATTAAACTTGTAGAATTAATACCTACCTTAATACCTTAATTGTTACAATGTAAAAATCATGGTTTTTGAATAGTAATAATTTTTTAATGTTTTAAAATTATTCAAAATTGAAATTAATATTAAAATCATAAGAAAAAATTCTATAAACAATTAGTTCAAATTCCAGAAAATAACATTTAGTGTCTTATTTGCTACAACCGGAAAATCATAATTTACGGATAGTAATTATTTTTAAATGTTTTAAAATTATTTGAAAATTTGAATCAATATTAAAATTTTTTAAAATTATGATAAAAAATTTTATAAACAATTCATACGAATCCTAGGAAAAGTCTCTACTATTCAATTATTACAATGTAAAAATAACGATTTATGGATAGTTATTATTTTCAAACGTTCAAAAATTAATTCAAAATCGAAATCAATATCAAAATAATTGTAAAAAATTTTATAAAAAGTCAATTGAATTTCAAGAAACAATATTTGCTCTTCAATTGTTGCAATGTAAAAAACATGAATCAAAGATTGTAATTACTTTCAAATGTTTGAAAATTTATATCAATATCAAAATTATTAATAAAAACAATCAAGCAATTCAAATTCAAAAGAAAAAAAATTAAATATTTTATTTGTTAAAATCTAAAAATATGATGATTAAGAATAAAACCTTATGACTAAGAATAAAAATCGTCCAGTTTCGTGCAAATTCTAGAAAAATCAATTTTTAACAGAGCATAACTTTAAAATCGATTTTTTTTTCAGAAAAATGTATCAACATAAGTCGGGTTCGGAAAAACGCAAAGAGCGTATAGAGCGCGAAAAAAAAATAAAGAAGAGCAGAGAAAACAGACGACTCTCAACCTTTACCTTAAGCTGCAATCAACATCAGATGATACTCTAGAGCAAAGTACATCACAAGAAAACAATGATAAACCACCAGACGGCAATGACGGCAAACCAATGGCAGCAAATCCATTATCAAAAGCTCGAGAAGATAGTGCTGATTTATCCAAAATGATTGAATGTGAGCAAATCCGAAACCTTCCAGAAAAAAATAATGAAGCATATGACTTCGAAGCCATTGACTCGTTTCCGAAATTTCAAAAACAGTCAAATCGAACAGAGCAACTGTATGATTTCGATATTGGTCACTGAAAGATAAGATTTTAAATCCACAACTGACTGAAGATGCAATTCGTCGCGGCCATGAGAAAATGCCAGTACAATTTCCTCGAGATCGATTGAATGAACCTTTCCCAATTTCATTGCTTTCGAAAAATTTACCTAATAAAGAAAAAATTGAACGGAATTGGTTGGTTGGAGTCGTACTCTTGAAGCGTTTTTTTTGTTTACCGTGTCGTCTATTTGGTTCGAGTACTGCAGCAAGTCGTTCTCATCTCTGCCATCCCGAAGGGTACTCCAAAAACCAAACGTGGAAAAAACTCTACGACCGACTACCAGCTCACGAAAATAATCAAAATCATATTCAATGCTATGTCAAGTGGCGTTCTCTCGAGACTATACTCCAAAACGACTCTTCTGTTGATGAATTGCTGTCCACGCAAATATCCAGTGAAGCGAAAAAATGGAAAGATTTTGAGAAGAATTCTGGATACTATTTTGTTTTTGAGCGAAAGAGGTTTAGCTCTGAGAGGGGATAGTGACCTTATTGGTAATCCGAACAACAGGAAGTTTTTGGGAGTTTTAGAGTTGATAAGTCGCTACGATCCCGTGTTGCGTGATCATTTACAGAAAGTCGAGGATTCTCAACGAAGTCATCATCGATTACAAGTTCACTATCTGTCTCCCCAAATCCAAAATGAATTCATCGAACTGTGTGCACGACATGTAGTAGCAGAGATTTTGAAAGAACGAGAGAGTGCAAAATATTATGCTCTAATTGTCGACTCAACGCCTGATTCTTCGCATGTTGAGCAAACAACTTTTATTCTGCGCTTTCTTTGTTTTGATGAAGAAAAGAAGACTTTGCAATCAAAGAAAGATTTCTGACCTTTGCTGATTCTAATAAGAAAACTGGCCAGGATATCGCGAACCTGATTCGAGAAACGTTAGATGAATATAATATTCCCTTGATGGACTGCCGAGGACAAGGATATGACAACGCAAGGAACATGAGTGGCCAGTACAAAGGTGCGCGAAGCCGCATTTGTGAAGAAAATCCATATGCTGTCTATTCACCATGCGGGGCTCACAGCCTGAACCTTTGCGGCGTTGATTCAGCTGAATGTTGTCCAAACGCTATAACATTTTTTGGAGTTATCCAGAAATGTTATAACATATTCAGTGGAAGCCCTCAACGATGGGAACTTCTGAAAAAGAAAATTCCTTCTTCGCTTCACAGTTTGTCCGATACGCGGTGGTCTGCAAGAGTTGACGCCATTAGACCTTTCGCCAAACATCTTCCTGGAATACAAGAAGCACTTGAAGAACTAAATTTGACAGCAGAAACTCGCCGTGACATTAACGGCATTCAAAAATATATGAGTAGCTTTGAATGTATATTGATGTCTTCAATTTGGTTTAAAATTTTGAGTGCAATCAACGAGAGAAACACCGTTCTTCAGGAAAGAGAAGCTACTGTAGACGTCGAAGTTGACAATCTGAAAAGTCTTCTTTTGGACTTGCAGTTTATACGGGATCGATGGGGTCCGATTCTGAGTGAATGTAAACTCATCGCAAATGGATGGAGCATTTCATCAACATTGCCAACAAGTCGCAAGAGGAAACGTGCAAAAAGATATTCGGACGATGAAGATGAAGGTCCAGGAAATACTATCATTTCTGAAGAGGACAAATTTAATAGAAACACTTTTCTCGTCATTATTGATTCGGTCATCGCAGGAGTGACAAACAGATTCGAAGCAACGAGAAATTTGAATGAGCTGTTTTCTTTTCTCTGGATTGGATGAAGATACTCTCGAGAAATCTGCGGAAAAATTCACAGAAAAGTACGAAGTTGATGTTTCAAAAGAGTTCAAGAATGAAATTGTTCACTTGAAACACATATACGAAGGTAATTTTGAAACAAATCTTTCTCCATTTCAATTGCTTAACACTATTTTCACAAAAAATCTTCATAATCTCTTTCCAAATGTCTGCGTTGCTTTGAGAATATTTTGTACTCTACCTGTCAGTGTCGCTAGTGGTGAACGCTCTTTCAGTGTTTTATCGCGGATCAAAAACTTCCACAGATCTTGTTCCACACAAGATCGTGTAACTGGTCTCGCGGTTTTATGCATAGAGTCGGAGTTAGCAAGGCAATTAGATTTTAGTGTAATAATTGATTCCTTTGACTCAGCCAAAGCAAGAAAAGCGAATTTGAAATAAACTGTGATATTGACAACAATTTAAAAGTTGCCCCTTCATTAATAAGTGGTGTGCAATGAGTTACTGCAATTGTATTTTAGTAATCCTCTATTAGTATGTCAACTTTGTGATGCTGTATTTTTGTTATTGGAGAATAATGAATAAACATTTTTTATTATGATGCAAATTGTATGTAGATGTTCATTATTTAAGTAGTGGTATGCAAAAATTATCGTATAATAGTACTCGGAATCTTTGACATTATATATATACATTTTTTGTTATGCTGAAAAAAATTTTTTTGAAGGTAAGGGGCCTGTAATGTGTACCCCCCGGGCCCGGTATTTTCTCTATACGGGCCTGATTGTTGGGGACGTGTTTACTATTTTTTCTGACTCTGAAGATGGAAAAAAGTTTTTAAAGAGAATTGAGGAAAAGGGAATACTGCCTGATCAGGAAGAGCCAAGCACTTCTCATGAAAGCTATACAATTGGTGACTACCTATTGATTAATTTTAAGCAGGTTAGGTCCAAAATAGAATACCGTTATGCGGGAATCTGCTCAGACGTTGACGCAGCAGAAGAAGAACTTTATTTACATTGGATGAGAAGGATATTGCAGATGTAAAGTTTAACCAGGTTTTAGAAAAATGACCAGTTCCTGATAACTATTTTGAAGAAGAAACACAATTTTACATCTGAAATTTATTTAAGATACTTTTAATTTCTAGTTATTGACACATTAAAACAGTATTTTTTACCTATATATAAGCATTTATTTGTTATTAGGGCAGACATAGACAGTCCAAAGTGCCAACGCTGTTTTATTTTCTATGTTTTAAGAAGTAATATTTAGATTTTGTATTCACTTCCATAGGTAGGTTAGCTTTTAATTAGTTTTTTGTTAGTAATTATAATACCTACACAAGATTAAAAAAAACGTTCGTAATAACGATAATATAAATACTCAATTATTACTTTCCTTTCAATCCCCTGGTATTTTTTTATCAGTCCCCTGTTAGTTTAGCGTTCTTACTGTAAAATTGTTTTTATACGATACAAAATTCCTAAAAATTAAAAAAATATTCATTTGTTACGTTTGAGCAACTTACGCAAAGCTAAAAAAGTTAAATTATCTGCTTATAAAGGGTGGGCCATCTATATGTTGAATTTTAAACTACGTGCTATTAATGGCGCTGTCGACTAGAGTGCCATGAATTGTAGACAGTTGTTTAGTTTGAAATTTCCGCTGACAGAATATGTATCGCTTTAATTTGGATCAACGTTTAGAAATACTGAAAACTTACTTTGAGTGTGGCTCTGTGGTTGCCGAGACAGCACGAAATTTGCGTAGAAAGTTTGGAAGAAATGAGGAGCCGTCAAACCAAGGAATTAAGAATTTTATCGATAAAGTGTTCAGAACTGGAATGCTGGTGGACGTGAAACATGTTTCGCATGCTCATCCTAGGCGTACACCTGAAGCAATCGCTGCTGTGGCCGAGACTGTGCGTCTTAACGCGTCTACATCAACTCGGCGCAGAAGTCAACAACTCAACATTCGCCGAACCACTTTGAGGAGGATTCTGCACGCCGTTATAGAGAAGCCCATGCATCCAGATCGAGTCACTGCGTGGTGTGGATTTTGGAGTGGTGGCGTAATTGGACCCTTTTTTTTCAAAATGAGGCTGGTCGCGCCGTTACGGTTAATGGCGACCGCTATCGAGATTTGGAAGATATCAATCTCGATGAAGTCTGGTTTCAACAGGACGGGGCAACTTGCCACACCGCCGCGCTCACCATCAACCTTTTGCGCACAAAATTTAACAATCGTGTAATCAGTCGTTTTGGAGATGTTAATTGGCCACCTCGAAGCTGCGATATAACACCACTCGACTACTTTCTTTGGGGCGCATGAAGGCTAAAGTTTATGCGGACAATCCTCAAACAATTGACCGCTTAAAACAAAATATTCAAGCTCAAATCGCTCAAATAGAGCTGCAAACTGTTAATAATGTGCTCGAAAATTGGTGTTCCAGGATGGGCTACTGCCGAGCTAGCCGAGGTGGTCACTTGAATGAAATCATTTTCCATACTTAATCGGAATAAACATTGTATTACATAAAATAAAAATAATAATAACAAATTTAATTTTTCTTATTCTCATTGCTAATTTATAATTCAACATATATATGGCCCACCCTATATAATAATAATTACAGTTTTATTCAGTCCCCTGATGCATTTTTTTCTAAGTGGCTAAATTTCCTTATTCCTTTATTTTTCTTTTTTAATATTAATAATGTTGTGATAACTGCAACAACAGCTTGACAATCGTGGGAATCCATTGTAAGCTCAAAACAGAAACACAATTTAGTTTTGTTTCTTCAGTGTGTGTATCACACTAAAAAATGTGGTTTACTTTAAATCGAATTCAAATATACACCGTTGTCGACAAATAACGAGCTCCTTCAAACGCTTATGTATGGAAATTGGGGTTTCTCACGGTCTCTTTTAATTGAATTGATTTTCAGAGCAGAATAAATATAGATAAAACGAAATATGGAATCATTTTGATTTGGACGAAGACAATAATAAAGCCAAATGAAATTTTATTGCTTTGCTTTAATTAATATATCAAAGGTGTCCACAGGAAATCTCAGTATACATATGCGGATAAGACACATTGGCAAGTAACAGTAATAAATAAACGTAGGCCATTCATATATAGGTGTTCATTTAAAAATTTTAAATGACAAGGGGTAGGAAGTAATAGCTGGTTTGAAAGGTCTTTCAAAGTGCTTTATTTTGACGTTTGATTTTTTTAAATCGGTCGCTTCGTTTTCGAGAAAATTAGAAAAATCTTTATTTATCTCAATTTGTTCAGATAGAAAAAAAAGCACACGAAAATATCACTTTTTATTTCAATAAGTGTTCAAAATGTTGCCCGTTATTGGCCAAACAATGATATAGGCGATTTTCAATTTCCTGACGGACATTTTCAAAAACATGTGGGCGATCATGGCAGCTTTCGGTGATGCGTTGACGAAGTTCGTCCAAACTGTTAGGTTGGGTCACGTTCGCTGTCACCTGCTGATTTTAGTGTCACTACGCTGTCACAGGAAAGTGACGGTGCTGTTAGTCGTGCATTATCCCATATTTTACTGTCTACAGTTATTGTTCAAATAAATAATGGTAATAAAGTAGTCAGATGTCGGGCACTTCTAGACTAGACTAGATTAATCAAGGCCAAAGGTCACTAGGACCAAACTTACCTGTGCTTCAAAATACGGCATTTGGCTGGGTAGTAGCAGGTAATATGCCATTAAATTCTTATGGCAATAATAAATCAATTAATTGTTTCAGTACGTCCATTCAATACAATTTTGTTGATAATCAAATCATCAAATTTTTTGAATTAGAAGATGTTTCTAATATAAAACCTATTTTTTCTGAAGCTGAAAAATATTGTGAAGATTATTTTGAAAATACCACGACAAAAAATAAAGATGGTAGATACGTGGTTAGTATTCCTCTTAAAGATTCTGTTGCAAATTTGGGTAATTCTAGAGAAAACGCTTTGCAACGATTTTATTCATTAGAAAGGAAACTTAATAATAATCCTAGTTTAAAACATGAAGGAATATATTATATTGAATCACATGTCTGAACATGATGAAAAAAATTATGATAATGAAGGTTATTATTTACCTCACCACGCAGTAATGAAGCATACAAGTTTAACCACTAGGTGTCTTGTAGTATTTGATGCTTCATGCAAAACTACGTCTGGATTATCGTTAAATGATGTGCAAATTATAGGGCCGACGTTACAGCAAGGTATCTTAGAAATTTTGGTTAGATTTAGAAAGTATCAATATGTAATGACCGGAGATATTAGCAAAATGTATCGTCAAGTACTAATTAACGAAAACGATCAAATGTATCAAAAAATATTTTGGAGATCAAATCCAGACGATGAGATTAAATGTTATAAATTAAATACTGTTACTTATGGGACGGCGTCCGCACCATATTTGGCTGTTAATGTTTATTTGATATCGCGAAACAAAATGAAAACAATAAAATAATCAGTAACGTAATTAAACGTGACTTTTATATGGACGACTTATTAACGGGAGCTAATTCAGAAGATGAAATATTATATATTCAAAAGAATGTTTCAAATATTTTGGCTCAATCAGGATTTGAGCTACGAAAGTGGTTATGCAATGATAATAATATTCTAAACAAGTTTGTCCTAAATAATAATTTAGATGTCAGCGCATTATTACCAGAAGAAATTGAACGTGCACAAGATATATTAATTAAAGATGCACAAACTAAGGCTTTTTCCTATGAATATCGTAAATTAAAGGCTGGAGAGCCTATTTCAGGTAAAAGCAAAATATTAAGCTTAAATCCAATTTTAAAGGATGATTTTATTTGTGTAGGCGGGCGATTAAAAAATGTAAATCTATTAGATGAGAAGAAATATCCTATAATTTTGCCAAATGGCCATCCTTTAACGAAATATATTTGCATTGTGGGGCGCAGGCATTATTGTATTCGATTAGAGAACGATATTGGCCGATCTCGGGTCGTAGTGCTTGTCGACAAGTGGTTAAAAAATGTTTAACATGTTTTAAGGTAAACCCAAAAGGTAATAATTATTTAATGGGAAATCTTCCTGAAGTTCGAGTAAATACTTTTGGTGTTTTTGAGAATGTCGGTACCGATTATGGCGGTCCATCTCATATTAAAAATAAGAAAGGTCGCGGTGCAACTATTTCAAAAGGTTATATTTGCTTATTTATATGTATGAGTACTAAGACAGTGCATCTTGAACTTGCTTTCGAGCTAACCACGGAATGCGTTTTAGCAGCTTTTAGTAGATTTATAAGCAGACGCGGTATTCCAAAAAATGTATATTCTGACAATGGCCTAAATTATGTAGGTGCGAATAACGAACTTTGCCAAATTTATAATTTTTTGCAAGAAAATAATGATTATATCGGAAATAAACTAGCTGATAATAAAATAAGATGGCATTTTATTCCTGCTAACTCATCAACTTTTGGAGGTCTTTGGGAGGCAGGAATAAAGAGTACTAAATTTCATTTAAAGCGGATAATTGGAGTAAGGTCTTCGACTTTTGAGGAATTCGACACTCTGTTGGTGCAGATCGAGGGTATGTTAAATTCTCGACCGTTATGTCCGTTAACTGAAGATTCAGAAGACTGCTCCGCTCTAACTCCAGCTCATTTCTTGATTGGCCGCATGATGACCGTATTACCCCAACATGATCTCACGGAATTGGCAGAGAATAAACTGTCAAAATTGCAACATATCCAAGCAATGGTACTGCACTTTTGGAAAAGATGGCAGAAGGAGTACCTGGGAGAATTGCAGACCAGAACCAAATGGAGAAAAAACTATATGGACATTGTTAAGGTCGGATCATTGGTTTTAGTAAAAGACGATAATGCGTTTGTTTTATATTGGCATTTGGGACGTGTAACTGAACTGCATGAAGGAACTGATGGTATTGTCCGAGTAGTAACAATTAAAGTTCGTTCTGGTACAATCAAAAGAGCTTTAAATAGAATATGTGTGCTACCTGTAGACATTGACAATAATTAATAATGTTTAATGTTTGCATTATTGTTAGCAAACTATCATGAATTAATAAATGTGATTATAGTTTTGTTATGGTAGAAATTGTACAACCATAGTAAATTGTTAATTTGTTAGAATTTTGAAAGTGCTAGCTCCGTTCTTTCAAGGCGGGCGGTATGTTAAGGTGACAATAGTGTGACAGTGTGACCACCAGACAAGAAAAGAAGAGAAGTCAAACTGAAGTGACAGACAAAACATATCATTGTATCGGCTCTCTTTAAATATCCCTTTACATAAGAAATTATACAGTCCACTAATTATAAACGTTTTATTTCGAAGGCCAAAACACAGAGTATATAAATATCCATAAAAATAACACCCAAATTTTATATGACAAAATTACTGAACAAACAAAGGAATTAAAGCATCAAATCATATAAAAAATTAATAAAAATAAAACCCCTAAAGAACTGATTATAGGTTCTCAAGTTTATAAAAAATCAGACAGCCGATCAGGTAAAATTAAAAAGAAATTTTTAGGACCATTTGTGTTGACCGGTATTTTAGACAACAACAAAATCGAGATAGAAAACCCCCCATCGGAAAGGAATTCACATTAATGAAACTAAAATTATGCCCCTTCTTCCAAATGGAGCCGGACCATCGCATCAGGAATAGTGAAATTCCATGATTTAAACGATCAGCCCGGAATTCTACCCTTCAGACTAGGAACCGCCCAACTTGAATCCAATAAATGGACCTTTATTCAAAATTTTGACTTAACCCCTATAATTTCCAAATTTGAAACTCTAAAAAATCAAACAGAAAGAACAGAATTAAGAATAATAGCGAGTACTACCAATCTTAATTCTTTTAGCTCACTTTATACGCTTGAAAAACGAATACAACATCTAATAGACAAAATTTTACCATTTAAAAATGTTCATAGAAACAAAAGAGGCCTATTTAACCCTTAAGGCGCATTTATAAAAAGTATAACGGGAAACCTCGATCAAAATGACGCAGAGCAAATCGATGCAAAAATCAGAAGGTTGCAGGAAAACCAAAATAAATTAAGAATCGACGCCATAATCAAATTACAATTTTAGACTCTACAATCAACAAATTTAAATCAATGATATCAAATATCACACATAACCAATTGCTCTTAAAATCGCACATTGTTAGAATAGAGGCAACAATTAAAGAGGTTGGAATACACCAAACTAACTTTGAACAATATTTTCTTACCCACATGGTAATTAGTCAAATTACACTAATGTATGATATTCTCGATAAGATCGAAGTAGCTATCACATTTACAAAAATTAACACACGTCATAATTCCATAGTAGATCCAAATGAACTTTTATTCGAGATAGAAAATATTAATAAGCATCTAGATGCAGATAAACTTCATTTAGAAGTTAAACCCCAAAATATTCTTAGTTTTGAAAAAATATTAATAATCAAAAGCTTTTTAAAAGGATTTAATATTGTATTTGTATTGAAATTACCTCTTGTAGAACCAGAGACGTATCAATATTTCAATTTATTCCCCTTATCAATTCCCGATAACCAATCATTTTTCGTCAACCTACCCTATACGCCTTACCTAGCACTGAGCAATAACAAGTACGCCTATATGGAACAAAGATGTATGGAGATTCAACCCGAAAACTACTTATGCAGAGAAACCCGCACTACCCTAACGGAAGACATCCCTTCCTGTGCAGTTCAACTCATTAAGCATCACGCAAATGTCACTTCCTGTCACCCTTTCAAGATACAATTACACGAAGTTCAAATCCGAAAAGTGGTCGATGGTAAATGGACAATAACCTCTTTATGGGTCCTATCTTTTGGAGTCCCCAACCGATTGCAAAGTCAAAATAAAATCAATCATATTGGAAAGCTACAAGCCAAGCCAAATCAGCTTCGCCGAAGTAAATTTACCAATCCTAAACCTCAGCCTAGTCAATCAGCATCAATCAATTTACAACCCTCCTGCTATGGACCTCAACTATGTCAACCTCAAAGCCACTAAAAAAGTCGAAGCCCAGTTACAAGAACAGAGGGAAAACCTTGAAGCCATGACGTCAACGGTCTACATCAATCGAACTAGCTTTTGGACAATATTCCTTTATATTTTTATCATTTTAATAATAATCTTTATCATATATCGAAAATGTGTAAGAAAATCTAAGATTATTATTCAAAAATCAAATGATCCAATTTTATAAATATTAATTAATAATTATTTGAAATCACGCACTTTAGAACATGCTTTCAACTAAGAAGGGAGGAGTTACATTCCCATGAGAATGGTCGTTTTGCGCGTTATGCAGAATCATCAAAACTATTATTACATTTCCTAGATTTTCTTAGATTCGTTAGATGTTCCCATGCAATGTCAGCATTTCGAACATTATAAATATAAGTAACAAAGTTAAGATCATCATTCTTATTGTACCGTCATTAGATTGAAATAAAGTTTTTTTGAAAAAAAAAACTCTCGTCTTTCGAGTTGTTAACTGTATCAATTTTTTTATTTAATTCGTCTGCTTATCAAATGTTACAAACAAGCCGTTATTGACCCTATAGTATTTTTTTATAACTTTCAAAACAGCTAGTCTATGTCAATCGTATTTTGTCTATTTTTTTAAGTGTTACAAACTTATTGACCTATGATATTTTTGTAACTTTCAAGAACGGTTTAATAAGCTATGTCTGTTTAGATAGCTTTTTAAGTGTTACAAACAAGCCGTTATTGACCCTATAATATTTTTTTGTAACTTTCAAAACATTCATTATATTTCGGAACCACTTCCTTATAGACCACCATGTAGTTACGCCTCTGGCGCGGAACGACCACTAGATTCTAAGAAAAATAAACACAAATACATCGCCCGCCGCCGTCCTGCCTCTCCTGAGTCATTATGTTTTCTAGTGCGGAACGAATCAGTGTAATGTCGTCGAAAAAACGTGCTCGTGCCGATACTCCGAATAAAAGGAAAACCAAAATACGAAAGTTGATGGAATCTTTGCTTAATGATATTTCAAGTAGGTAGTAATTATTAATTTTTTGATTTACAGGTTAACTTGGAAAACTAGGTCCCTGTACTTTCTCAGCCAGCTTAGCGAAATCTGATTATGTGCAATTATACCGCACCAGAAAGTAGCCAAAATTGACACTATGTACAATTTTACCGTACAAATGTCATCAATCACGTATTTCAAATTATATTAATTAGCTTGGTGCATTGATACCGCACTAAATATTCTTATACATGATTAATAACTGAAAACCGAAACCCAAGATTGCTTATCAGCGTGAGTCATTTCTTGTTGTTGCTTTGATAGTAAGATCGTAAAAATAAAATGATTATTTGGCTGAATATATTATGATACATGAACAGTATAGATGGAAATAGGATAGTGCTCAAATTTACCTGCTGAATTTTATTTAATATGAGCAGTGGCGTTTTAATATATAATAATTTTTTAAATTTATTATTATATAAATTCCCCTGGTCTTTATAGGTGACGTGACCAGTAGTTCTTCTTCTGACTCTGAGCCTGAGAGGAGCAGAACTAAAAAGGTGAAGCATTACAGAGGGTGACCAAGACGTATTATAGAGTCGTCTTCATCCTCCTCAGATAATGAGGAACTTGAGGCCCTTAATGTTGATAATATTCTTCAATCAAATCAGAACCTTCTGGGCGAAGATCCATCAGTGTCCAAAGCCTCCGGAATTCCCTTAAATGATGCCATTGTGACTCGATGGTCTTACTACCTAACAAAGGGTCTGGGAAGTAGCGCTAGGGAAACTTTAACAGAGAAGTGGAAAATTCCTGATAACTGCTCATTGTTGAAACCACCACAAATCAATCCGGAAGTTAAAGGAATGGTTTCTTCGCAGGGGTCAAAAAAAGACACCTACTTATGTAGTGTTCAAGAAAAAATAGGCCGAGGACTTAGTGCCTTAGGGTCTGTGTTAAATATTCTTGTCTCAGAGGATTGTCCATCAGAGCTTAAAGACAAAATAACACCAAGTCTAGTGGATGCTGCACAATGTTTTTGTGAATCGCACTATTTGTTATCAAGACATAGGAAACATGAGCTATTACCAGTATTGAATCCTTTAGTAAAGAGAGTAGCGGAAGACAGTATTCATGACACTTTTATATTTGGACAGGACTTTAATGATCGCTTTAAGACTGCCCAACTGACAGAGAAGGCAAATAAAGAAATGGGGGCCAGGCCAAAAGTGCTATTTAAAAAAAGTAACTTTGTGGACAAAATGCCATCTGCAAGACTTCCTTCTCACTCTTCGCTACCAGGTACATCTACACAGTCTTTAAACGACAGGCGCCCCTATTACAAGCCCAGATTTCGGAACCAAACACCGTACATGAAACAACAACAAGGGAAAAGACAGCCGATGTTCCGGAAGAGATATTAGAGGTAATCGAAAAATGTTACGCGGGTAGAATCCGTCAGTTCTATAGCCAGTGGTGTCTTATAACTTCTAATGACACTATATTATCTTGGATTACTGGTTATTCTATTCCATTTAATAAAACGCCAAAGCAATCCGATAGGTTGGTTATAAAAAAACTCAATAGTAATGAGTTTAAGACTTATTCACATTGTATTAAACAACTAAAGTCAATTGGTGCTATTCGAAAATGTAAGCCATGCAAAAACCAGTTTCTCTCATCATATTTTTTGGTACCTAAACCAAGCGGTGGTTTCCGCTTCGTTTTAAACTTAAAAAAGTTAAATACATTTATCTCTTTATCTCATTTTAAAATGGAAAATATCAAATCGGTCAGGGATTTGATTAGTAAAAACTCATATATGTGCTCTATCGATCTAAAGGATGCGTATTTTTCTATTTCAGTTGCTAGGAACCATAGAAAGTATCTAAGATTCACATTTAATGATTGTCTTTATGAGTTCACCTGTTTACCTTTTGGGTTGTGCACGGCGCCTTTTGTATTTACGAAGTTATGAAACCAATTCTACAATATTTAAGATCGAAGGGTATTATATTAGCAATGTACCTAGACGATTCAATAATTATTAGTGGCTGTAAGGAAATATGCTCCAAAGACGCCAATAGGGTTGTTAAAACCTTTCAGGACTTGGGCTTTGTAATTAACCATAAAAAGAGTGTGTTAAAACCAAATCAGTCCTGCAGGTTCCTAGGCTTTATATTTAATAGTAATAGATTTATAATACAATTACCTGAAGATAAGGTCATATCAGCAAAACAAAGAATTTTGAACCTGTTACATGATAAATTTTGAAAAATTCGTGATTTGGCCAAACTTCTGGGTTATTTAGTTTCAATTTGTCCCGTTTTTTTGTACGGTTGGTTATATACGAAAGCCCTTGAGAGACTAAAATATATTTCTTTATCAGAGAAGAATGGTAACTACAATAGTAAAGTATCCCTCTCCTTTGAGGCTCATAATGGTCTTATTTGGTGGCTTAATAATGTTATCGGGAGTACAATTGGGGTCCAGATCATTCAAGTACGAAATTTTTACAGACGCTTCATCTAAAGGTTGGGGGGCAGTTTGCAACTCTGAAAAGGTACACGGTTTTTGGAAAAAAGAGGAGAGTGAAAATCATATTAATTATCTAGAAATTTTAGCCGTACTTTATGGCCTAAAATGTTTCGCCAAAAATCTTTATAATTGTAATATCTTGTTAAGAATCGATAATACAACTGCTATCAGCTATATTAACAGAATGGGGGGAGTCAAATATTTAAAGCTTCATAAAATTACAAAAGAAATATGGCAATGGTGCGAAAAGAAAAGCCTGTGGGTGTTTGCATCTTATATTTCTTCCAAAGATAATACTGAGGCTGATAAAGAGTCCCGATCCTCTTCCATAGAAACAGAATATTCCTTGAATGTTCAGGTTTTTCAGGAAGTAGTTAAGGTATTTGGTACACCAATAATAGATTTATTTGCATCAAAGTCCAATGCGAAATGTAAAAGCTATGTTTCTTGGAAGAAGGACCCAGACTCAGTGTTCGTTGATGCCTTTACTAAACCATGGTCTTTTTTCTTCTATGCTTTCCCTCCTTTTCCTCTAATATTGAAAGCCCTAAATAAGATTATTATAGAGAACGCAGAGGGTATAATGGTAGTTCCTGCTTGGGATACTCAACCCTGGTATCCATTATTTACCAAGTTATTAATTAAAAAACCCTTAATTTTTAAGCCTCATCCAAACTTAATTATATCGCCTTTCAGAGAGAGTCACCCCCTATGGAAAAAGCTTACCCTGGTTGTAGGGTACTTATCAGGGAAGCGTATCGCAGAAGGAACATTTCAGGGGCAGGAATTCTGTTAGCATCTTTAAGCCAAAGCTCTTGGAAACAATATAATACCTCTTTAAAACTTTGGTGGAACTTTATTATTAGCAACAACATTACCTTAGAAAAACCGTCTATACATTTTAAATTTTCTTACCGTTGAATTTGAGAAAGGAAGCAGTTATGGCTCACTTAATTCGCATCGCTCAGCATTGAGACTATTATACAATAAATTTGAAGATGAAGAGATTCTTAGTCGTTTTTTCAAAGGTATTTTTAAGCTTAACCCTACATTTCCTAAGTATAGTGTGACTTGGGATCCAAGTATTGTTTTGAATTATTTGTCAACGATGTTTCCGTTAAATGCTTTATCTTTACAAAAATTAACCTTTAAACTTGTAGCGTTATTAGCTCTTGTTTCTGCACAAAGAATGCAGACCTTATCAAAGATACGGACTTCAGACATAAACCAAATGCAGAATCATATTGAGATTAGGATTTCAGATATTATAAAAACCTCTAGGCCAGGTAGGGCACAGCCCCGAATCATCTTGTCGTTATTTGTGCAAAAGTCAGAGTTATGTGTAGCTAGTACCCTTTTGTCATATATTAATAGAACTAAAGAGATTCGACATAATACGCCATACCTCTTCATAACACATAAAAAAAACCTTACCATAAAGCTTCGGTACAGACCATTTCAAGATGGGTAAAAACCGTTCTTAAGGTTAGCGGTATAGATACGTCTCAGTTTACTGGACATTCTACCCGCCATGCTGCAACTTCGGCTGCTTATAAAGCGGGAGCGAATCTTGAAACAATTAGAAAGGCTGCAGGATGGTCCTCAAAATCAGATGTTTTCACAAAATTCTACAATAGGCCAATTTTGACTGAGGAACATTTTGCAGAAACTATTCTAGGACTCGCATAGAGTAATAGCATAAACTATAATAAAGGAATGTGTTATAGAAATATGCGATATAACCCCTAGTTAGTAAGTTTGTTAAATTGTTCACTTGTTCGGATAACTGCTTATTTCCTTTTAGTAATAATACTAATGGATATCTTTACAATGAGCGTCCCTATTAGTTACATGGTTATACATCCTTTGTCCCAATATAGAATAAAACACTTATAAGAAATGGTATTATTTCATTCTAAACCTTCTTGTATATATAGGTATATAAGGAGGGTTGCTTAGATTGCGTAGGCAGGTATGCTTTCAACATCTACATGGTGATCTATAAGGAAGTGGTTCCGAAATATAATCATAGATTAAACGACTTACCTGTAAGGAAGTTCGATCTTGATTATATGAGGAACCACTTCCGCATAGACCAACCCTCCCAGTACAGTTACATAATAGTAACCCACCCTTATAGGATTCCTACGCAATCTAGGCACTAGAAACCATAATGACTCAGGAGAGGCAGGACGGCTGCGGGCGATGTATTTGTGTTTATTTTTCTTAGAATCTAGTGGTCGTTCCGCGCCAGAGGCGTAACTACATGGTGGTCTATGCGGAAGTGGTTCCTCATATAATCAAGATCGAACTTCCTTACAGGTAAGTCGTTTAATCTATGAATCTATGTCAATTATGATATTTTTGTAAATGTTAATTTTTTTCTACGGTTTAATTAAATAATCTATGTCAATCCTATTTTTTTTTAATTTGTCTGCTTTTAAGTGGTACAAAAAACGATAGTTCTTAACCCAATCCTATTTTTTATATAATAGGATGTGTTATGCGATATGAATAATCAATTTTGACATTAAAACACATATGTACGTGAAAAAAAATATTTTATTTTGCATTACACTTGAGTTGACATATTATTACAAATATGACACCTATGCTGACTATTTGGTAAACCATCAAAATGTATATTTTGAGTTGGAGTATTGTAATGTATAAAACATGGTAGTCTTATTTGAAGTTCAAATGATTTATAAGATGTTGGCAATCTGCTCCAGATTTCTAGAAGTTCGATTGAGTCGACATACTTTAATATTCAAAAGGAAGCATTTCAGTTCCTCTTTCGTAAAATCGATTAGCTGTTTTTTATTGGTCATATGGGATAGCATTACATTTGCGGAAGACATTTTTTGGTTTTCTTCTAATTTTTGAATTCTCTGGCTCTCTTGTTGTCTAATTTTTTTTTTATCCGAGTTAGATAAATTACTAGGTGTTTTTTTTATAATTAAATTTTTTAGAACGTACTCTGTTGGATTATACGTTTTGCTAGATTCTGCTTCCCAACTTAAGTCAATGGGTACTGTAGCCATTATTTCCTTTTTTCAAATTTAAATATGTATTAAATAGGGGTTAGGGTGTGGTAGGAGGATATATGAATGTATGGGGTGTGGAAGGGGGATATTTGTGTGTATGTATGGTAGGGGGGTATATCCATTGTATGGATATATGGTCTCTAAAACCGATATTTACCCTACTGAAATGTTATTTAATAATTTATTGAATTCTACTCAATTTTTATAGGGCGAAGACGAAGTAATTCCAATAGCGAACTTGTTACTCTTAATTTATTGCGTTTACGCATAGCCATCAAAAGTGCCATAAACCATCGCATTAAGGAAACAACGCCGTTTGAAGAGAAGGTTGCTTGCTTCAAAAAGACTCAACAAACGTTTTGTCTCATGTTTTAGGGGAGCACAAGTTATGCGATGAATTGGGATACAAGTGTTCAAAAAAGAAGACGAAAAAAACTACATTCCAGACATGAAAAGATCTGGATTGTACAATACAATAGCAGTACAATTCCATAGTTTGTAAATTTGTAGCTGGGAAAAGGATAAACTTCTCAAACAGACAGTCCTATGAGACTCGATGTGAAACCGCCTCCGTTTTATTTAATACCAAAGGCAATTATCATCTAGTATTAAGCGAGGCATTAACAAAAAGGAAAGCTACAAATTTAACACAACGTTATGTTAAAAAAATAAAAGTTAGACGAGCTCAATATCACAAATCTAAAGCTAACAAAATGTATATGGGAAAGAGAAAACGAATAGCTTTACCGGATAGAGATTACGGTCCTGATGCTCAAGATGTACACTTGACGTATATACTACCAAAAAAGTGAATTTTTAGTAGTATTAAAAAACTTATGAGGAACTGATTGCCGTAGAACAGGCCACTAGAGGACAAAGCTCAAATCCTCGTTGGCAGCAAGAGAGGGGTTTGAGACTAACAGCGTCCAATTTTGGAGAAATATGTAAGGTGCGTCCTACAACGTCCTGTGAAAATAAAGTAAAGCTACTACTGCTATACTCTAGATTTTCACGGTCACGCTGCAACGAGGTATGGCATAGAATATGAGCCCCTTGCTATTAGGCAATTTGAACAAGAATTTGGGCTTGGCGTGAAATTTTGTGGCCTTCGTCGACACAGAATTCAACATTCTCGGAGCTACTCCCGATGGCGTGATAGAAGGACAAGACGTAATAATTGAAGTTAAATACCCAAAGTTAGCATCATCAATGCACCCTGCGGAAGCAATTCGACAGAAAATAATAAAATTTGCCATACTGACCAACTTTAACGAGATGGAACTAAAACAATGTCACAATTATTATTATCAAGTAGGGGCAGCTTCATATAAGTCAAATGAAATTTTGTTATTTCATTGTTTGGTATTCCACAGGAATGTTGGTGCAGCAGGTAAAAGTTAACATTAATGAATAAATTATATTTTAGATTTAGGTAAAGGAAATACATTTTTTAATTTCAAAAAGAAATTTCAAATTATTATTTTCCTAAGATTTTATGTCTATATAAATTGTCATAACTATTGTTGATTGATTTCAGATTTACCGGGACGATCAGTTCTGGGGTGAAAAGATGGAGACAAAACTAACAACTTTTTACAATAACTGTTTACTACCGGAGCTAGTTGACCCTCGGCATGTACGAAATTCGCCAATTAGAAATCCACCAAGAGACTAATTTGATATATAGAATAATAAAAGTTTTATTACAGCTCACTACCCTAGTTCGATTTACTAAACATTTTTCGGAAAATTCTTTTCACATCCCATTTACCAGTCTCGCTCCTACGCCAAATTTTAAACTATATTTGACAAATAGTATACACATTTAGCGAATAATCCAGAAAACAAGATACCACCCAACAACTGTCCTATTTGACCCATCTTTCCCCTACCTCTAATCTTTAACTGAAAGAAGATAGGTACCACCCCATCTTTTTTTTTAAGTCCAATTTTATCCGTCTCCCCCTACGTCAAATTTTTAACTACAAATGGTAGATACACACATCTCGTTTGGATGCACCGGTATTTACTTTTGATTTTAACACACCCTATTTAACTATACAGTGTGTAGATAAAGTAAGGAACAAATTCATTATCTAGGAATCTAAAAATATTTCGGAAAAATCCTCGGACACGTGTATAATAATTTTTAATGGCGCATTTTTTCCCATACAAACTTAATATACAAGGTGGCGATTTTTCGATCGACGATTTTTTTAAATGGGAACCCCTATATTTTAGTTCAGATCTGTAATCTCCAAGAACAGCTGATTTCAAAAACATAACACACAAACAAATAATTTTATTTAAGATATTTTTTTTGGCTTGGGAGGCATCAATTAATTACGTGAGGCGTTTTTAGCGAGTTTTCAACCCCCCTTCCCCCAATAAAAGATTTCGTGACATTTGGCTCAATCCCTTCCGCCATCACCCAATTTTACCTGAAAGCCTTACGTAATTAATGGACGCACCATCATTTGCTGTTACTTATGTTTTTTCTCAAGTAGGCTTATTTGCTGTTATGTAACTATGGTATTTAGATAATGTCATTGTCATTACATTGTATTTTTCTAGTAAGTTTATTAGAAGTAATAAATTTTATTTTAAAACATATGCGTTTATCTTTAACACAAAGAATAGAAATTCTTATGATGATTGGATATGGTGATAGGATCCGTACTCAACAAGAAGTTTGCATTTTGTTTAACACTAAGTATCCAGCAAGACCAATTACTAGATCAACTGTGAGTAAACTTGAAATAAAATTTCGGGAAACGGGTTCAGTGGAAGATATTCCCAGAAAAGGCCGTCCAACTATTCCGGATGATAAGAAATTAGATATTTTATTGGCTATGGAAGAAGATTCCCACAACAGCGTCCGCCAGATTAGCATTGATCATGGGGCGGCTGCTATGACCGTTCATAACCTATTGACGGTAGAAAAATGGCACCCGTTTAAAATCCGATTGGTTCATGAGTTGAATGAAGATGATCCAGATCGTAGGATGGAGTTTTGTCAAATATTAATGGAAAGATGTAACTTAGATCCTTTGTTTGTTGAAAATATCCTATTTTCGGATGAATCTACCTTTAAATTAAATGGAGAAGTGAACCGGCAAAACTGTAGATACTGGGCAAAAGAAAATCCCAGGTGGATGCCTGAGCACCATACTCAATATCCTCAAAAAATTAATGTTTGGGCTGGTTGTTGTGAAAAACAAAATTATTGGGCCATATTTTTTGACAACAATGTAAACGGGCTAAATTATCTTCATTTTCTTCAGAACTTTCTTATCCCTACGCTAGTTAACTTATACCCTAGTAGAAATAATCCAGGAATTCTAGATGAAAATTTGTGGTACCAACAAGACGGCGCACCTCCACATTATGCAGCAGTAGTGCGCCATTACATAAACCAAGTTTTTCCGAACAAGTGGATTGGAAGACGTGGGCCTGTTGAATGGCCGCCTAGGTCTCCAGACCCTACACCACTGGACTTTTTCTTGTGGGGTCACCTGAAAAATGTTGTTTATAAAGTCACACCTGCCAATATTGAAGATTTAAAAAATCGAATAACAACAGAATGCAGGAACATTTCAGAAGAAACCATAAGAAAAGTCCAACAAGAATTTATTGATCGCTTGGGGTACTGTCAGGCAGCAGAAGGAGGACAATTTCAACACTTAATTAAATAGCTTATTTAATTTTTTTACATTTTTTTAAATTAAAAATATCTTAAATAAAATTATTTGTTTTACCCTGTAGTAACGAAACTATGAATTTTAGATTTTAGGCCCTAAGTGTGTTATGTTTTTGAATTCAGCTGTTCTTGGAGATTACAGATCTGAACTAAAATATGGGGGTTCCATTTAAAAAAATCGTCGATAATGTCATATCTACTACATGAGCCACCTTGTATATTAAGTTTGTATGGGAAAAAATGCGCCATTAAAAATTATTATACACGTGTCCGAGGATTTTTCCGAAATATTTTTAGATTCCTAGATAATGAATTTGTTCCTTACTTTATGTACACATTGTATACACAGGCTATTTGACTATATACACATAAGTGTAAGCAAAATTGGTTACTCAGATACCTATTAATAACCTCAGTAGGGAACTTATAGGGTTTAGAGATCATGGATATATCCAAGCCTACATACCCCCCCTATCACTCACCTATGAATATCCTCCCACTCTCACCCCATACATCCCCCTACCATACATATATACATCCTCCTACCATACATATACATACACACATATATCCTCCTACCACCCCTATTTAATACATATTTACATTTGAAAAAAGGAAATGGAAGTACCAATCGACTTAAGCTGGGAAACAGAACCCTGTACAAGTTATAATCCAACAGAGTACGTTTTAAAAAATTTAATTATTAGAACACCCCAACCAAAATTGTCTAAAAAAAGCAAAAAGAAAATTTAGACAAGAAGAAAGGGAGAGATTTCGAAAAATACAAGAAAACCAGGATGTCGTGTGCATCGACCAATGTGATGATGTCACATTTAAGTAATAAGAAACAATTACAAGAATTTACGAAAGAAGAATTGAAAATGTCTCCTTTAGATTACATTATCAAATACGCCGATTCATTCGATATTCTGGAATCCTGGAGCAAGCTACCTACATCTTATAAACAGAATTTCCAATTGCAGATAATGCTTCCCTGCTTTATTCATTATAACACACCATATCAATCCACCCATTTTGATGGGTTGCCTACAAATCAAAAGTCCTGTCATAGGTGCAACGATATGTCAACTCTGGTGTAATACAAAATAAATATTTTTTCAATTACCAATGTGTTTTATTTTAATATCAAAGATCAGAATAATAAAATTGGGTTTTAGCTACATCCTGTTCATTAACATATTAAGTAGCTATTATAGAAAAAGTTACATCATGTTTTAGAAACCAATCAAAAAAATATTCCGGTGACGACCAGAATATTTAATAAGATTCTATGGGATCATTAACAGTTCAACATGTTGTTGGTTTTACAAAAAACTAGACAAATTAATATTCTAAAAAAAATCCGGAGTCAATAACAGTTCAATGATTACATCATACTTTGAAGTTCAAGAATATTAAGAAGATAACGTTTGAAATATTTAATTAGGTAGTATTTTTATAAAAGTTCCATCATACTTTAAAACCAGAAAAATTATTAAAAAAAATAACCGAGATCAATAACAGTTTAAGATTACATCACACTTTGAAAATAGAAAAAAATTAAATAAAAAACCCAAGTTCAAACACATACTGACATAGAGCTTTTACAAAATTAACATAAAAAAACACTTAATAATAGTAATTACATTTTTGTATTACCGAGAATAACGAAAAATTTCACTGTCGGAAAACATATTTTAAATCTATTTCATGATAGTAAAAAAGTAGCTTACTAGACTTCAGGCAAACGATTATTCCAGTGATCCCCTTTCCAGTTGATGCGTTCCAAGTCAATAGGAAGCCGTCTATGACAATGGGATTCCAGATTATGCAATCTGGAATGCCAGGAGATGATGACGTACCCGAAGTCGACAATGTCTTTCGTGATGTGGACACATACTTAATAAAAATTAAAAAAAAGATCCAAACACACAAGCAACCCTTCATAGAATAATTGAACACACCGTATATTTTTTATATGATTAAAATAATTGGGCACTGTATGTATTTGATAAAAATAATTAAACGGTATGAACTCACCCCATACCTAATGAAAAAGATCCAAATAAAACAATCATCCCTTTGTAGAATAATTGAACACAATGTACATTTTTTTATGTGATAAAAATAATTGGACACTATATATACATCATAAAAATGAATAAAAAGATCCAAACACGCAACCATCCCTTTATAGAATAATTGAACGCACTGTATGTACTTAATAGAAATGAATAAAAAAGATTCAAAAAACAATCAACCCTTTATAGAATAATTGAACACAGTGTATGTGATAAAAATAATAAAACAGTTTGAACTCTCCCTACACCTAATAAAAACTAATAAAAATGATTCAAACAGAACTGTTGTTTATAGAAAAATTTAATTCTAATAATAAAAATAAACACTCTGTACATATTTTGTACGTGATAAAAAAGGAATTGAAAAGTTGTCTGTCATACCCCTATATACATCATAAAATGATCGAAACAAAACTGTTATGTTTATAGAAAAATTTCATTCTAATAATAAAAATAATTGAACACTCTGTATATTTTTTGTATGTGATTACATTTTTGTATTACCTAGAATAAGGAAACGACTACAATTTTTTCATGAAAGTAAAAAAGTAGCTTACTAGACTTCAGGCGAACGAGTATTCCAGGTAGGAGACCAGGTTGGATATCAGATCAACAACGTATTCTAGACTGGGAACCTAGATGATGTAATCCAGGTTGAAGATCTGGAAAACATATTCCAGGCTGGAGACCGAGATGCTGTAATCCAAATGGGTGGAATGTTAGGAGATGGCTGCGTATCGGAAGCCAACGATGTGTTCCAATTATACTATAAAAACAATAAAAAATTGAACACACTGTATGTAATTGATAAAAGAAAGGAAAAGTTATGAACTCGCCCTATACCTAATAAAAAAAAACATCCGAACAAAACAACCATCCCTTTATAAAATAATTGAACACACTGTATGTATGTGATAAAAATAATTAAACAGTATGAACTCTCCCTGTACAAAATAAAAATAATTAACATAATCAACCCTTTATAGAATAATAGAACGCACTGTATGTATGTAATAAAAAAGTTATGAACTCTCCCTGTACTTAATAACAATAAATAAAATGATCCAAAAAACCATCCCTTTATGGAATAATTATAATAAAAAATAATTGAACACTATATTTTTTATAAGTAATACAAAAAGAAGGCAAAAAGTTGCGAACTCTCTAACATATCATCTGTACTTAATAAAAAGAATAAAACACTAACTAATACATACACTTTATAGAAAAATCGAACTGTATAATTTTTGTCCTTAATATTTACAGTATTAAAATATCTATTTACTTACAATTAAAAATAAATTCACTATTCCCGGTTCTTTAGACGATACGATTATCAATGCCAGCGAAAAAAATTCTTAGACAGAGGTTTCTAGATAAAGGTTACAGACAACTTTCATACATACATTATATCTTGCGATAAATTGAATTTACCAGGGAAGCTTGTATTCGCTTATTACATAACTGACTATACCAGGTGATTCTGTAATGTACTTGTAAATAATGATTCTAAAATGTACTTGTAAATAATGATTCCTGGTTTTTGCAGTGGAGAAATGAAATTTCGTATATATGTTTACATTTGTAAATCTACATTTTTAAGATAAATTAGAACCTTTAATTACTTCCGGTTTGATAGGAAACGAACCAAACTTTTGATTTTTAAATGGAAAGCTATGTATATTTTTTAATATTTGGATTCGGAATAACATTCTATGAACATCTACACAAGAAAAAATTAGTATACAACGTGTTTCAAAAGTAAGACTTGATTTTTGGTTTTGCAATGGAGGAACGAAATTTGGTATATGAGTGTACATTATAAATCTATATTTTTTTTAACAAAGAGCAGAACGTTTAATTACTTCCGGTTGGACCGGAAACGAACCATATTTTTTAATATTTGGATTCGAAAGAACATTCTATGAACATCTACACAAGAAAAAATGAGTATACGAGGTGCTTCAAAAAGAAGATTTGTTTTTGGACTTTGCAGTACAATAATGAAATTTGGTATAGGTTTATACATTGTAAATCTACGTTTTTTAAGATAAATTATACTTCCATTTACTTCCGATTTGAGCGGAAACGAACCACACTTTTTATTTTTAAATAGAACACCATGTATATTTTTATTTAATTTTATAACAAATTAGTTGTTCTTACTAGTAATTATTATTTGGTACCTATATCAAATTGTATTCGCAAAAAAAATCATATTTATTCCGAAAATGCAATTCTTGAATTGATTTTTTGAATTGTTTGAATATGTTAATTAATGAGTTATTTTCGACATCACATATTTATGAAAATAACTACCCTAAAACAATACAACAAGAAAAATAAGTTTTTGATAATAGATTATACCTCTTAATTTCTTAAGAAACATCGTGATAATAAATCAAACGGCCAAACTGGCTAATTTGCATTTTTAATGTGATTTTGTTTAGTATAAAGCCTTTTCGGTTCACAGAGATGTTCATTCACAATCTGTTCTTAACAAAGTTAAAAAAATTTAAAAAATGTATTCGAAACCATCAATACAAGAAATGGGTAGATTAGACCCTGCTGGAGATCAGTACCAAAACCAGGACCAAGCTGGAGATCAAAACCAAGACCCAGCTGGACATCAATACCAAAACCAGAACCAAGCTGGAGATCAAAACCAAGACCTTGCTGGAGATCAATACCAAAACCAAGACCCTGCTGGAGATCAATACCAAAACCAGGACCAAGCTGGAGATCAAAACCTTGCTGGAGATCAATACCAAAACCAAGACCCTGCTGGAGATCAATACCAAAACCAGGACCAAGCTGGAGATCAAAACCAAGACCCTGTTGGAGATCAAAACCACGACCAAGCTGGAGATCATAACCAAAACCCTGCTGGAGATCAATACCAAAACCTGAACCAACCCCAGGATCAACCTCTGAACGAAGACCACCCAGAAGTATTTGTTATGAACGACATCGAGATGTTAGATGATGCACAGCAACGAGATATCGAGGAACTGGCAATATTAGCGACTGATAGAGACATAAGTTTAGAAGAAATTATAGTAACACGTGGAAGAGTTGAAGAAAAGTTGGAACGTTACTTGCAAAAGGTCACTAACTGCAACGCTCTCTTAGATGTTTTAAGTCGAAGAGAGCGTGCAGTTAGGGACCAATACCAAACCATGTTGGAGCAACGTCAACTTTTTCACGTGTTAAATGAAATTTAATTGTAATTTAATTGTAAATTTAATTGTAAATAAATAATTTTTGATAGATTCCAATGATTTTTATTTATTTAGGATCCTGATGTTGATAAAAGAATATTTTAAAACAGTAGTAGTAGTGTGTGTATTCGGATTCCTCACCACCTCCCACAAATCAAATATTATTTAAAAGTTGAAATATATCTATTACCATCCTTTAGGTGTTAGTAATGGAAGCTACAGTATTATTTGAAGCCGTTAAAGAAATAGAGAGTCGGTTTATTTTAGAAATTAACTCAAATGTTGAATATATCATGAATAGTAGACCTAGCTGGTACCACTTTTATAATGATCAGATATCTTATTATGAAAAAGGTGTCAAGTTATGTGAAAATTATAAAAATAAAGATATTGTGTCATTATTGAAAGGTTTCCACAAAAATAGTTTTACAAAGGAGATAATCTTTTAAAAAAATATATATCAGAGGAGCAGTCGGAGGATGTGTTATCCTTTTGTCAATCTCCCTGACTTAAATCCAATATTGATTTATACACCAATTTACGACAAGCAGCAAAAACTGATTTCGAAAAAATCTCTTTAAGCTTATGAACAATGCAGTGTTCGGTAAAACGATGGAAAATATCAGAAAACATAGAATCGTTAAATTAAAGACTAAATGGAATATAATTTGTCTGTTCTCAAAAATTGTAACAGTTTACCAACATTTGTAAGGCTGCTGAAACTTCACTTGAAGAATAAGTAGCTGAATGTAACATTGGCGTTGTTTAATATTGAACAGTTCTCGTTACCATACGACAAGCAGCAAAAACTGATTTCGAAAAAAATCTCTAAGCTTATGAACAATGCAGTGTTCGGTAAAACGATGGAAAATATCAGAAAACATAGAATCGTTAAATTAAAGACTAAATGGAATGGGTGTTATGGTGTGGAAGCTTTGATCTCCCGTCCAGAGTTTAAATCTTCAACTGTTACGAAAGTCTCATAATAATAGAAATGAATAAGTCTGAGGTATAATTCAACAAACCGATATATGTAGGAATATGTATTTTGGAATTGACCAAAACAACTCTATATGAATAAAATATTTGATAATCAATGTAGAAATTCTATATACAGATACGGACGACCTTATTTATGAAATCAAACATGAAGACGTTTATGATGTAATTTTGCATAACTGTCACCAGCATTTTGTTACCAACGACTATGCGGAAAATAATATTTACACTATACCTAGAGTTAATAAAAAGGTTTTGAGGATGATGAAGGATGAAAATAATGGTCGAATCATGACTCATTTTATAGGGCTTCGTTCAAAAATGTATGCAACTGTAGTTCTACAGACGGTTGAGGAGATTGAGCGTGAGATATTAAAATTAGAAGACTGTGAAAAAGAGCAGTCTGAAATTGAAAGGGTTCTATCTAACTTTTGGTGTGACAAAAAAATTAAAGGACTCAAGAAATCTGTTATAAAAAATAAAATAACCTTTGATGATTATGTTGAGTGTTTGAAAACATGTACAGAGAAGCAAATATCTCAAACATTGATTCGATCAGAACGGTACGAGCTCCATACAATTAACTTTTAAAATAAAAAATATGATCTTAACCATTGTTTTTTATAAAATCTTTATTAGGTACATAAGTACTAAGCCACGTAGTGACTATTAAAAACTCACCACACTCATTTTATTATATTTTCATACATCCTAACACATCTATCCTCATTCATCTCCTTTCTTTTCCCTCCCTAATTTCTTCAGATCTTTCATTCAGTCTACTATACATAACGCAAACCGAAGTTACGACCCTTTTAGTATTTTTAGTTGTTACCCTTCCTCCTCCGTTACCATAGTAACTACAAAAAAAATTGTTATCACAAATTTTATAGAGGAACATTGTTTTGAAGATATTAGCAGAAAGTAAGGATTTTGTATCGTAGTATAGCGATTAGACCCCCTAGCGGTAAAATTACGAACTTAAAAATATTTTCCAGCTAATTTTTTTGATCATATTTCATAATAAATTTTTTACCGCAAAGTTGTAGCATGTTTGGTTCTGGAGGTATGGTCGCTCGCATCCCATCTTTGATCACCCTGTACATGGGAAATAATATAGTACACATTTTTATTAAATTTCCATTTTGAATGACACAAGTCCGAGTTATTTTAATTTTATGGGTGACACGTTTCAATATTAATTTCATCTCTGTAACCTCAACCCCAGCGGGAACGGCTACTGCCCTTGTTTTTTCAAATGGGAACAGGTATGTTGTGATACATCTTTTTAAATGGTATTAAATTATCTTTAAAATGGGCTTCGTTTCGTTATTAGGGTGCCCAATCCCCCTACCATACATACACATATATCCCCCTATCATACATTAACATATATAGAACAAACCCTCTCGTCACTCCTACCCAACCCGATCCTTTATACTACCAACCTTCCCACCAGTCTTTAGAACTATTTAAAGTGTTATGACTAATTAAAATCTAGACATAAAACAAAAGTGTTGGAAATTAAAAAGAAATTCGTTAACTCGCACTATCAGCTCTTACAATTACAGGGTCGCGATAATAATCTTATTAGGTGGATTGAAGAAGGTATACATTTATGTGATAAAGTTCTTATAATCATATGTTTGGTTAGATGTAATAAGAGAAAGAAATCTAATTGCAGAAAAAATAAGTGAGAGTATCTTTTTTCCATCCTCTAATTTTATTATTCAAGATGTATCAGTGCAGTGACTGCAAAAATTTTTTTAAACATCAATCAAACGTTTATAGACACAAAAAAGAATCATGTCCTTCTAGAACAACTGATGTAAAAAGAAAAGCTAAATCCCAACTATGTGATGCATCTACAAAAAAAGTTAGAACAGAAGGGGGTATACGTAAAATTATTTTAGAAATAAACTCAGTGCGCATTTACCTTCAACCCGATATAAAAGAAGACTTAAAAGTGATGATAACGTGAAAATTTTAACTTCAGCGAAACGAAAATGTTGTAGCAATACAGATGGAATTAGTTAAAGTAACTTATAATAAACGTAGTTATGTTGGATTTTCAGTCCGAAACTGTAATTTATAATTTTTGTTATGATTATATTAAGAGTAAATATGAAGACAAAGCAATTTTATTATACACTGATACAGGTAGTTTTATTTTACAAGTGAAACAGAAAATCTTTATCTTGATATTCAAAACAACTTAGAAAAATTTGATATATCAAATTATAGTGAAAATAATATACATAATATAACTAAGAATAAATCTGTTTTGGGATGTGTGAAAGATTAATTTGTATAATAATAGCAGTGTAACAACAGAAGAATGGATAGAGTTGTATAGAAAATCGGAAGAATGTAATTTGAAGACATGTTTAATATTATTAATTATATTTTCATGTTATTTTTGTGTGCAATTGGATACATACTTTAAAACAAACAACTGTATTATAAATAAATGTAATAAAATTATTTTTGTGTTTTATTGAAACAAGTTCGGTAATTTTTTAAATTTACTTAATTTCATGTTATTCTTCAGTAACATTAATTAAGTAAATTTAATTGTGAATAACATTGATAACGTGTCAATAAACCATCATTGTGCTCTAATCAATGAATCCATATACTACATAAATAAATCCTAATCTAATATACAAAATATTACAACATTTTAACAAGGGAAATTTCATTCAAAATGGAAATTTAATAAAAATGTGTACTATATTATTTCCCATGTACAGGGTGATCAAAGATGGGATGCGAGCGACCATACCTCCAGAACCAAACATGCTACAACTTTGCGGTAAAAAATTTATTATGAAATATGATCAAAAAAATTAGCTGGAAAATATTTTTAAGTTCGTAATTTTACCGCTAGGGGGTCTAATCGCTATACTACGATACAAAATCCTTACTTTCTGCTAATATCTTCAAAACAATGTTCCTCTATAAAATTTGTGATAACAATTTTTTTGTAGTTACTATGGTAACGGAGGGGGAAGGGTAACAACTAAAAATACTAAAAGGGTCGTAACTTCGGTTTGCGTTATGTATAGTAGACTGAATGAAAGATCTGAAGAAATTAGGGAGGGAAAAGAAAGGAGATGAATGAGGATAGATGTGTTAGGATGTATGAAAATATAATAAAATGAGTGTGGTGAGTTTTTAATAGTCACTACGTGGCTTAGTACTTATGTACCTAATAAAGATTTTATAAAAAACAATGGTTAAGATCATATTTTTTATTTTAAAAGTTAATTGTATGGAGCTCGTACCGTTCTGATCGAATCAATGTTTGAGATATTTGCTTCTCTGTAAATGTTTCCAAACACTCAACATAATCATCAAAGGTAATTTTATTTTTTATAACAGATTTCTTGAGCCTTTAATTTTTTTGTCACACCAAAAGTTAGATAAAACGCTTTCAATTTCAGACTGCTCTTTTTCACAGTCTTCTAATTTTAATATCTCACGCTCAATCTCCTCAACCGTCTGTAGAACTACAGTTGCATACATTTTTGAACGAAGCCCTATAAAATGAGTCATGATTCGACCATTATTTTCATCCTTCATCATCCTCAAAACCTTTTTATTAACTCTAGGTATAGTGTAAATATTATTTTCCGCATAGTCGTTGGTAACAAAATGCTGGTGACAGTTATGCAAAATTACATCATAAACGTCTTCATGTTTGATTTCATAAATAAGGTCGTCCGTATCTGTATATAGAATTTCTACATTGATTATCAAATATTTTATTCATATAGAGTTGTTTTGGTCAATTCCAAAATACATATTCCTACATATATCGGTTTGTTGAATTATACCTCAGACTTATTCATTTCTATTATTATGAGACTTTCGTAACAGTTGAAGATTTAAACTCTGGACGGGAGATCAAAGCTTCCACACCATAACACCCATTCCATTTAGTCTTTAATTTAACGATTCTATGTTTTCTGATATTTTCCATCGTTTTACCGAACACTGCATTGTTCATAAGTCAGGGAGATTGACTAAAGGATAACACATCCTCCGACTGCTCCTCTGATATATATTTTTTTTAAATATTATCTCCTTTGTAAAACTATTTTTGTGGAAACCTTTCAATAATGACACAATATCTTTATTTTTATAATTTTCACATAACTTGACACCTTTTTCATAATAAGATATCTGATCATTATAAAAGTGGTACCAGCTAGGTCTACTATTCATGATATATTCAACATTTGAGTTAATTTCTAAAATAAACCGACTCTCTATTTCTTTAACGGCTTCAAATAATACTGTAGCTTCCATTACTAACACCTAAAGGATGGTAATAGATATATTTCAACTTTTAAATAATATTTGATTTGTGGGAGGTGGTGAGGAATCCGAATACACACACTACTACTACTGTTTTAAAATATTCTTTTATCAACATCAGGATCCTAAATAAATAAAAATCATTGGAATCTATCAAAAATTATTTATTTACAATTAAATTTACAATTAAATTACAATTAAATTTCATTTAACACGTGAAAAAGTTGACGTTGCTCCAACATGGTTTGGTATTGGTCCCTAACTGCACGCTCTCTTCGACTTAAAACATCTAAGAGAGCGTTGCAGTTAGTGACCTTTTGCAAGTAACGTTCCAACTTTTCTTCAACTCTTCCACGTGTTACTATAATTTCTTCTAAACTTATGTCTCTATCAGTCGCTAATATTGCCAGTTCCTCGATATCTCGTTGCTGTGCATCATCTAACATCTCGATGTCGTTCATAACAAATACTTCTGGGTGGTCTTCGTTCAGAGGTTGATCCTGGGGTTGGTTCAGGTTTTGGTATTGATCTCCAGCAGGGTTTTGGTTATGATCTCCAGCTTGGTCGTGGTTTTGATCTCCAACAGGGTCTTGGTTTTGATCTCCAGCTTGGTCCTGGTTTTGGTATTGATCTCCAGCAGGGTCTTGGTTTTGGTATTGATCTCCAGCAAGGTTTTGATCTCCAGCTTGGTCCTGGTTTTGGTATTGATCTCCAGCAGGGTCTTGGTTTTGGTATTGATCTCCAGCAAGGTCTTGGTTTTGATCTCCAGCTTGGTTCTGGTTTTGGTATTGATGTCCAGCTGGGTCTTGGTTTTGATCTCCAGCTTGGTCCTGGTTTTGGTACTGATCTCCAGCAGGGTCTTGGTTTTGATCTCCAACTTGGGCCTGGTTTAGGTATTGATCCAATAGATGGTCTTGATCTCTAGCTTCGTTGAGGGGTTGGTCCAGGTCTAGGGCTAGGGGTTGGTCTCGTTGTTGGAGCTGGTTATTAGGGGCTGCTGCTTGGAATCCATTGATGTTGAACCAACCAAGGTCTGGTAAACCACCATTAATTAGGTTTGCCACCGCTTCTTCAACTTCATCTCTGGCTGGTACCACCACAATGTTATCTATAACATTGACTCGCCCCGCTAATCTACCCATTTCTTGTATTGATGGTTTCGAATACATTTTTTAAATTTTTTTAACTTTGTTAAGAACAGATTGTGAATGAACATCTCTGTGAACTGAAAAGGCTTTATACTAAACAAAATCACATTAAAAATGCAAATTAGCCAGTTTGGCCGTTTGATTTATTATCACGATGTTTCTTAAGAAATTAAGAGGTATAATCTATTATCAAAAACTTATTTTTCTTGTTGTGTGGTTTTAGGGTAGTTATTTTCATAAATATGTGATGTCGAAAATAACTCATTAATTAACATATTCAAACAATTAAAAAATCAATTCAAGAATTGCATTTTCGGAATAAATATGATTTTTTTTGCGAATACAATTTGATATAGGTACCAAATAATAATTACTAGTAAGAACAACTAATTTGTTATAAAATTAAATAAAAATATACATGGTGTTCTATTTAAAAATAAAAAGTGTGGTTCGTTTCCGCTCAAATCGGAAGTAAATGGAAGTTATAATTTATCTTAAAAAACGTAGATTTACAATGTATAAACCTATACCAAATTTCATTATTGTACTGCAAAGTCCAAAAACAAATCTTCTTTTTGAAGCACCTCGTATACTCATTTTTTCTTGTGTAGATGTTCATAGAATGTTCTTTCGAATCCAAATATTAAAAAATATGGTTCGTTTCCGGTCCAACCGGAAGTAATTAAACGTTCTGCTCTTTGTTAAAAAAAATATAGATTCCTCCATTGCAAAACCAAAAATCAAGTCTTACTTTTGAAACACGTTGTATACTAATTTTTTCTTGTGTAGATGTTCATAGAATGTTATTCCGAATCCAAATATTAAAAAATATACATAGCTTTCCATTTAAAAATCAAAAGTTTGGTTCGTTTCCTATCAAACCGGAAGTAATTAAAGGTTCTAATTTATCTTAAAAATGTAGATTTACAAATGTAAACATATATACGAAATTTCATTTCTCCACTGCAAAAACCAGGAATCATTATTTACAAGTACATTTTAGAATCATTATTTACAAGTACATTACAGAATCACCTGGTATAGTCAGTTATGTAATAAGCGAATACAAGCTTCCCTGGTAAATTCAATTTATCGCAAGATATAATGTATGTATGAAAGTTGTCTGTAACCTTTATCTAGAAACCTCTGTCTAAGAATTTTTTTCGCTGGCATTGATAATCGTATCGTCTAAAGAACCGTGAATAGTGAATTTATTTTTAATTGTAAGTAAATAGATATTTTAATACTGTAAATATTAAGGACAAAAATTATACAGTTCGATTTTTCTATAAAGTGTATGTATTAGTTAGTGTTTTATTCTTTTTATTAAGTACAGATGATATGTTAGAGAGTTCGCAACTTTTTGCCTTCTTTTTGTATTACTTATAAAAAATATAGTGTTCAATTATTTTTTATTATAATTATTCCATAAAGGGATGGTTTTTTGGATCATTTTATTTATTGTTATTAAGTACAGGGAGAGTTCATAACTTTTTTATTACATACATACAGTGCGTTCTATTATTCTATAAAGGGTTGATTATGTTAATTATTTTTATTTTGTACAGGGAGAGTTCATACTGTTTAATTATTTTTATCACATACATACAGTGTGTTCAATTATTTTATAAAGGGATGGTTGTTTTGTTCGGATGTTTTTTTTTATTAGGTATAGGGCGAGTTCATAACTTTTCCTTTCTTTTATCAATTACCTACAGTGTGTTCAATTTTTTATTATTTTTATAGTATAATTGGAACACATCGTTGGCTTCCGATACGCAGCCATCTCCTAACATTCCACCCATTTGGATTACAGCATCTCGGTCTCCAGCCTGGAATAAGTTTTCCAGATCTTCAACCTGGATTACATCATCTAGGTTCCCAGTCTAGAATATGTTGTTGATCTGATATCCAACCTGGTCTCCTACCTGGAATACTCGTTCGCCTGAAGTCTAGTAAGCTACTTTTTTTACTTTCATGAAAAAATTGTAGTCGTTTCCTTATTCTAGGTAATACAAAAATGTAATCACATACAAAAAATATACAGAGTGTTCAATTATTTTTATTATTAGAATGAAATTTTTCTATAAACATAACAGTTTTGTTTCGATCATTTTATGATGTATATAGGGGTATGACAGACAACTTTTCAATTCCTTTTTTATCACGTACAAAATATGTACAGAGTGTTTATTTTTATTATTAGAATTAAATTTTTCTATAAACAACAGTTTTGTTTGAATCATTTTTATTAGTTTCTATTAGGTGTAGGGAGAGTTCAAACTGTTTTATTATTTTTATCACATACAATTATTCTATAAAGGGTTGAATGTTTTTTTAATCTTTTTTATTAATTTCTATTAAGTACATATAGAGCGTCCAATTTGTTTATTGTTTTTATAGTATAATTGGTACGCCGTCATCTCCTGACATTCCAGATTGCACAATCTGGAATCCCATTGTCATAGACGGCTTCCTATTGACTTGGAATGCATCAACTGGAAAGGGTTCTCTGGAATACTCGTTTGTCTGAAGTCTAGTAAGCTATTTTTTACTATCATAAAATATGTTTTCAAACAGTGAAATTTTTTCTTATTCTAGGTAATGTGTGCAAAAATATACAGAGTGTTTATTTTTATTATTAGAATTAAATTTTTCTATAAACGTTTGGATCATTTTTAATAGTTTTTATTAGGTGTAGGGAGAATTCAAACTGTTTTATTATTTTTATCACATACAGTGTGTTCAATTATTCTATAAAGGGTTGATTGTTTTTTGAATCTTTTTTATTCATTTTTATTAAGTACATAAGAGCGTCCAATTTTTTTATTGTTTTTTATAGTATAATTGGTACGCCATCATCTCCTGGCATTCCAGATTGTACAATCTGGAATCCCACTGTCATAGACGGCTTCCTATTGACTTGGAACGCATCAACTGGAAAGGGTTCTCTGGAATACTCGTTTGTCTGAAGTCTAGTAAGCTATTTTTTACTATCATGAATTAGTTTTAAAATATGTTTTCCAACATTGAAATTTTTTCTTATTTTAGGTAATATATACAAAAATGTACAGAGTGTTCAATTATTTTTATTATTAGAATGAAATTTTTCTATAAACGTTTGGATCATTTTTATTAGTTTTTATTAGGTATAGGGAGAGATCAAACTGTTTTATTATTTTTATTACATACAGTGTGTTCAATTATTCTATAAAGGGTTGATTGTTCTTTTAATCTTTTTTATTCATTTTTATTAAGTACATACAGTGCGTTCAATTATTCTATAAAGGGATGGTTGCGTGTTTGGATCTTTTTATTCATTTTTATGATGTATATATAGTGTCCAATTATTTTTATCACATAAAAAAATGTACATTGTGTTCAATTATTCTACAAAGGGATGATTGTTTTATTTGGATCTTTTTTCATTAGGTATAGGGTGAGTTCATACCGTTTAATTATTTTTATCAAGTACATACAGTGCCCAATTATTTTAATCATATAAAAAATATACGGTGTGTTCAATTATTCTATAAAGGGTTGCTTGTGTGTTTGGATCTTTTTTTTAATTTTTATTAAGTATGTGTCCACATCATGAAAGACATCGTCGACTTCGGGTACGTCTTCATCTCCTGGCATTCCAGATTGCATAATCTGGAATCCCATTGTCATAGACGGCTTCCTATTGACTTGGAACGCATCAACTGGAAAGGGGATCACTGGAATAATCGTTTGCCTGAAGTCTAGTAAGCTACTTTTTTATTATCATGAAATAGATTTAAAATATGTTTTCCGACAGTGAAATGTTTCGTTATTCTTGGTAATACAAAAATGTAATTACTATTATTAAGTGTTTTTTTATGTTAATTTTGTAAAAGCTCTATGTCAGTATGTGTTTGAACTTGGGTTTTTTATTTAATTTTTTTCTAGTTTCAAAGTGTGATGTAATCTTAAACTGTTATTGATCTCGGTTATTTTTTTTAATAATTTTTCTGGTTTTAAAGTATGATGGAACTTTTATAAAAAATACTACCTAATTAAATATTTCAAACGTTATCTTCTTAATATTCTTGAACTTCAAAGTATGATGTAATCATTGAACTGTTATTGACTCCGGATTTTTTTTAGAATATTAATTTGTCTAGTTTTTTGTAAAACCAACAACATGTTGAACTGTTAATGATCCCATAGAATCTTATTAAATATTCTGGTCGTCATCTTAATATTTTTGAACCAGGAATATTTTTTTGATTGGTTTCTAAAAAATGATGTAACTTTTTCTATAATAGCTACTTAATATGTTAATGAACAGGATGTAGCTAAAACCCAATTTTATTATTCTGATCTTTGATATTAAAATAAAACACATTGGTAATTGAAAAAATATTTATTTTGTATTACATCAGAGTTGACATATCGTTGCACCTATGACAGGACTTTTGATTTGTAGGCAACCCATCAAAATGGGTGGATTGATATGGTGTGTTATAATGAATAAAGCAGGGAAGCATTATCTGCAATTGGAAATTCTGTTTATGAGATGTAGGTAGCTTGCTCCAGGATTCCAGAATCTCGAATGAATCGGCGTATTTGATAATGTAATCTAAAGGAAACATTTTCAATTCTTCTTTCGTAAATTCTTGTAATTGTTTCTTATTACTTAAATGTGACATCATCACATTGGTCGATGCACACGACATCCTGGTTTTCTTGTATTTTTCGAAATCTCTCCCTTTCTTCTTGTCTAAATTTTCTTTTTGCTTTTTTAGACAATTTTAGTTGGGGTGTTCTAATAATTAAATTTTTTAAAACGTACTCTGTTGGATTATAACTTGTACAGGGTTCTGTTTCCCAGCTTAAGTCGATTGGTACTTCCATTTCCTTTTTTCAAATGTAAATATGTATTAAATAGGGGTGGTAGGAGGATATATGTGTGTATGTATATGTATGGTAGGAGGATGTATGTATATATGTATGGTAGGGGGATGTATGGGGTGAGAGTGGGAGGATATTCATAGGTGAGTGGTAGGGGGGTATGTAGGCTTGGATATATCCATGATCTCTAAACCCTATAAGTTCCCTACTAACCTCGAAAACGACATAATATGTATATTTATTCGTATAAAAACGTTATTTCGTCTACTCTTACCCCCCACCGACTTTTGAAATTTATGTTTTTAAATTGGGTTTTCTGACCTCAAAGTTCCCGAAATTGTCCAAGGACTTAACATTTACGATAAAAAAAGATCGACGCTATATTTCATCCTCTCGTACTCCTGCTCCCCTTTATTATTTTAATTGCTTGCAATGGAATGGACCATACCTGTACATTAGAGTGGAGCGACGCTATAGGAGGACATTTTTTATGAAAATTTATATCGCCTGTAGGGTAGAGTGGTCCATAGTGGTACAAGGTCCATAATGGGAATATCGCTCTATCGGCTACTTTATCATTATGGGAGAGCTAAGTTTGAGCGTAGATACTTTGTTGGCAATGACGCTTAGGAGTAAATTAATATTTTACTGATTTTAGTGGTGTTATTGCAAATATTTAAAATTCAAGTAAGTGTTCATCTGAAATTTTTGATAGGCATGTTCAAATTTTTTCAAATAATTAGTTGAATGTTCCTTTTTTTTAATAGGATCTGAGTTTGACTATCTAAGATATTCATAACCTCAATCTAGTATATTTTACATTTATGACTAGTCTTACCATTTTTATAAAATAATGATCAGTTTTATTTAATGCAGGGTGGTCTATAGTGTGTACGCTATTGCGGTCCATAGGGGGATATGATAATAGCATGCAAAAAAAATGACATTTATTGCAGATTTGAATATGCCGCGATATCCAAGATCATAGCTATCATCAGTTTTTCATAAAAGCAACGACACTCATGACAAGTATGAAAGGTCTATGCGTGCTGCAGTAGATGATGTTGTTACAAATCAAATGGCTTATTTTAGCGCGGCTAAAAAGCACGGTGTTACCAAATATGCTCTACATCGCAAGGTCAAGAAGTTTCGAATATCTGTTGGTAACAATCACGAAACTACAAATAATATATTCGGACGAAGCCATGGTTTCAATCCAATTTTACAAATAAAGAGGAGGAGCTTCTAAGCGACTATTTAATTGAAGCTTGTGAAATGTGCTTGTGAAATGGTTCTAATAATAAAAATGTACCTCAATCTTGGCTTGAGAAGAAACGAGCTGGAGTCGAATGGGTGAATAATTTCAGGAAACGACACCCTACATTAACACTTCGCAAACCAGAAGCAACTAATCTTAGCAGGGCTACCAATGATGTTGCCACCTTTTTTAATAATCTGAGAAATGTAATAACAAAACATAATATTCGGCCAAACCAAATATTTAATTGTGATGAGACAGGGGAGACCAACGTACATAAACCCGGAAAGATACTGGCTAACATTAAACAAAAACAAGTCGGAAAAGTTACGAGTGCTGAACAAGGGACATTAGTAACACTGTGTGCTGCAATATGTGCTAATGGAACATTTATACCACCTTTCTTAGTATTTCCAAGGAAACTATTTAAGGCTTTTAGGCTCACTGGAGCTCCTCTAGGTTCAGACGGTGCAGCGTATCATACTGGTTGGATGACAGGTGAAAATTTTATAAAATATATAGAGCACTTTATCAAACACATGCGTTGCAGTCCGGAGCATAAAGTTGATTTAATTCCTGACAACCATGAAAGCCGTTACGATGTCCGTGTGTTAAATATTTGTAAATATAATGGGATTATCCTGTTAACATTGCCGCCTCACTGCAGCCACAAATTGCAACCGTTGGACGTGAGTTGCTTCTTCCCATTCAAAAGCTATTATAATCAAGGGGTTGATGATTGGATGCTAAACCATCCCGGCAGACCAATGACAATTTATGATATTGCTAGTGTTGTTGGTATTGCCTACCCTAAAGCATTTACACCTCTCAACATTATCAAAGGATTTCAAAGAACAGGCATAGCACCCCTGAATTCCCAAATATTTTCAGAGAGTGATTTTATGTCATCTTATGTTACTGACAGACCTAACGAAAATAAGGAAGGTAATGATGAAGGAGGTAACGTTATTGAAGATCTACAAAATAGAGAACACAATAAAGGCATAGAGAACCAAAACATGCCAGTCCAATTCCTGGTCCATCTCATACAACTACACAGCTTACAAAAGTACTTACAGAAGCAAGGAAGAAGGTACAATCATCAATATTAATAGATACACCCATAAAGGAAGGCATAGAGGAACAACATAAAAAAAGACTGATGAAAAAAGGCACTGTAGAAGAAAAAAAGAAAGCTAAAAGAATTAAACGTAAAGTCTTTAATGATGATTCTTCATACAGTGATGTTAGTGAAGAGATTTGCAACGATTCCAGTGATTTAGAAAGCTTCTCAAAATTTAAAGATTCTTCCATTCAAGAGGATGATTACGTTATAGTAAGATATATGACAAAAAATCTGTTAAACATTATGTAGGCCAGATTGTAAATATCAGTGGAGAATACTACAATATTTGTTTTTTGAAGAAAATTTCGGCAGGTGAATTTGTATTTCCGGATAAAACTGAAGAAGATACCTTATTATTAGAAGATATTGTATTAAAGTTAGCCCCTCCTTACATTTCTGGAAGTACAATACGGGCTGCTCGCCAATTTTTGTTCTCTCTAGGTGATTTCACACAATTTAAAATAGTCTAAAAGCATTTTGCTCAAGATCCCATTATAGACCACTATAATTCCCACTATGCACCATATAGCGGTTCATAGTGAAACAACTGGTGGTGTATAGTGGAATTTATTGAATACAAATTAATTTACTTTAAGTATTAGTTCCAATTACTATTAGTCTGTTTCCTTACATTCATACCTACGTTTGTATATGACTATTAAGATTATATGTATTTTACAAGAAGTGGAATAATTTTTAAAAAAAAATGTATCCCACTATGAACCTGTTTACCCTACTCAGAAACGTTGTGTTTAGGTAACCGAATTATGCTCTATTTTTTTTTCTTACCCCTTACACCTCCCCATCCCTCACAAGAAGTCGACAAATTATTATTGATTTTTTTAATAAAAATTAGATGCCTGTATTCCCAAAATGTTTATATTGAGGAAAACAAACTGCTGTCTAATTTGTATGGTTCTTAATAATTCCCATCCACCCCACCATTACCCCCAAAAAAACAATTATTTCTTAAATAAAGGATTTTGGTATTTTACAAATTAGGCTTTTTACTCTTCGCATCCATAATATATAATAATATCATTATTATATAATTTCCTTATTTCGACTGTTACCCGTTCTTATTGCGCATGCCTGGATTTTAAAGGCCTTTCCGCTTTTCAGAAGCCAGCCGACAAATAACATACCAGTCTTAACTCGGCACACGTTAGATGTAAAATTAATATATAAATCTAGTGTTCTTTGATTTAGTTCGCAATTGTGAATGTTTTTACATAAGTATTAGTAAAATGGCTCATAAAACTAGAAGTAATGTTATATGTCCAATTTTTGGGGCACCGGCGGAAACGAGTGAAGTAATGTTGCCAACATTTGAGGATATGATCCGGGGTTTTTCTTTACAAGAAAGTACTTAGAATACGTTTGAGTTAATAGAAATCTGCTAATGGCACAAGCAGCAGATATTATTGATAAAAAGACTGCATCCATATGGAAGGAAGCTGGTATTCCTGTTGTGAGTCACCAAGGAATTGTTGAAATTATTAAAAAATACGAGTTAAAGCGCCAAAACTTACTGAAACCCTTTAAAGATAGACAGCACACTGCGACTTACAAGCTAAAACTGGATGAAATTAAGACAGATGCGCAACGATTATTTGATGTGGCAGCATGCAAATGCATCAGTTTCGAAACTTGTGTTTGTGGCAAGCCGTATAAGATAAACATGTTTTTTCTCTATATAAAATAAGTGTAAAATTTTCCGCTTAATAATATCTCAATAATTTTTTTTTATTTTTAGGTTCCACTGAAAGAATAGTCGTTTCTGCTATATCGGCGTACCAGTCGAAAATTGGCAATTGGAAGTTGACAACGTAGAATTTAAATTATAGAGAAAGAGAGAGTACCCAAGTACAAACAGAATATTGATGAGAAAAGCAATGTTAGATGTGAAATAAAGATAAGGATGTAAGCCTAAATTTTTATGAAAATGAACCGGATGTAAGTCAACCAAATACATCAAGAACCCTTTCCGGAACACCTCTTCGAAATTTGAAAATTCTTAGGGCTATTGGATAAAACGTTATTGGAAGGTGGAAGGATTTACTGCACACACCACTTGATACCAATGCAATTATGTGCAATTAAATGTGCAGAATGTCTTAAGTTACAGAAAGATAACTCGGATCAAAAGAACTAATTAAGAGGCCCAGGAAACAAAAATAATGTTGAATTAACAAAAAAAAAGAAAATAAAACAAAAATGTGGAATTAACAAAAAAAAAAAGAAAATAGAACTAAAAAACCGGGCCAAAATCTTTCTTATTCGATTAAACATATGATCACAATAGCAAAATTCAAGGCGGAAGAAAAATAATTATATATAAAAATTAGAACTTCTTAGGGAATAGTGAAATACTGTAAATATTAGGCTACTAGATATCTAGCAAATATTACTAGATAGAGAACACAGCCATTGATTAAACTTCTCTTCAAAATATAACTAAATAAATAAGTTTCCTACAGTCCTCATCGAAGCAAAAAAAAATTATTCCAAAGGCCACAACAATTGCATTAAAAATAATAAATTAATTTAGAGAATAATAAAGTTATTAGCGACAAAAATGAAGTTCGAAATAAGGATCTGTCGGTTTTTTGGCGAATCTTTTTGAGTGGTACATTAAGGTGTGTATAAACATGCGAGCCGAAGGGTTCACAAACCACTCCTCAACCATTCGTTAAAAATATTCACAACGAACGGCGATCCATGGGAAACAACAGGTACTAACCGCGAACACAACAATTAATTTGTTAGGCATTGGTATAGAATTGCATTTCCTTTTATAGCTTCAGTACCACTTAAATTTAATGTATGTGAGGATTCGTTGACCTGCATCCCGATTTTCCGATGCTAGATGATAAAGGGGACCTTCCATCACTGTGTATGAGTCTAAAACTAAATCTAAGTTTAAATGGTGAGGGGACATCGACACTTTATGTCGAGGTCCCGACTGTAATCGGACGAATAAAGGCTGATTCTCACTAGACGCACAAGGCACCGGTACGGTACATAATCGGCACGGGCAAGGGTATTCAAACATGCTTGCTGTCAGCTCTCACGTCAAGCGTCAAATCAAAATAACAGGAAAATTCTATCTTTGATTTTGGTCTCCAATTATTTGAATGGTGATGTAAGAAATTTCATATATGGAAACATAATGAGATAATGTAGCTTTGTGAAAAGTGATGTTCGCGACTTTCACGTTAATAAAAATTTCTCCAATATTAGGCGACGAAGATCAAGAAAATGTAAACAAATATTGTAGGAAGAAGAAAATACGTTTTGGGGTGCATAAGATGCTTACAAAACGCCACGAAGAAAGAAAGAAAACTTCTAGATGACGACACACAATTTGTCAAATATTACTGAATGTCATTGGATAAATTTCGAAATTTATTGGGTCAAATTCGGAAACTTTTGTGTAAATAAATTTTTTTATAACAAAATGTAAGCTGGAGACATTTGTAACATCCGACTGGGGTACGATTGTAATTTTAGGTAATAATACAATTATTGCTAATATTTTGTTCTACAGAACAATGCCGCGTTCGAGAGTTAGAAAAACTAAGCGGGGCCCATCTATCATCCACCTGTAACAGGCACCTTCACTGGTTATAGAGCAAGGTGTTTCCGAAAGGGAAGCGTCAAAATAATTTAATCTTTGTCATGTAACATTAGACAGATATGTTAAGAAGGTTAAAAGTGGCATTACATAGCATACAATTGGTTACAATTCACATAACAAAATATTGCCTTTAGAAGGAGTTATTATTTTGTGAATATATACGCAATTCGGCTGACATGTATGAAAACCCCATCCGATATTCGCTCGCATGCATACGAATTTTGCATAAGAAAAAACATTAAATTGCCAGAGCAATGGCATGTTACAAAAATGGGATCAAGAGTTTGGTTTTCCAAGTTTATAAAAATTATTAAAATAGCAACGTTAAACCTAGCTTCCGGTACAACCGAAAGTTAGGTCACAATGTATTTATTAAGATCGGCATCTTTTATAGCGAGTACAAATACTTCAAACAAAGATCTTCTTTACTTACCGAGATCTTTTAATAGAGCACTCATCGTAAATTGCCCGGTATTTTAAACAATAATAATAGTGTACTGCTGTTTTCGAAAGTGGTTCCAAGAAGTAGAGAATTACTTAACCGAAAAAGAATACGCAGATATTTTAAAGGGCCCAAAAAGAGTTTTTAATGGGAATGTAACTTGCTTTTTTTGTCCTAAAAAACAAAAGAGTTGTGGCTGCAAAGGGACCGAAGAACATTTATCAGATTGAACACCATTCGAAGTACAACGTTACTGTTATATTCACATTCTCAGCTGTAGGTGAAATTACGCCCCCGATGATAATCTCAATAATCCATACAAGAGGCTATCATCCGAAGTTACTAATTCAGTACAAAACTCTTGGGGATTGGATGTAGCGATAATGGGTGGATGAAAAATGCAAACTTTTACGAATATATCAGGAACGATTTGTATAAGTTTCTGGTGGCAAAAGGAACTACATTTCCAAAAATCTTGTTAGTTGATGGTCACTCTACCCATTTGATATATGAAACAAGTCAGCTCTGCGCAGATCTAAATATTGTGTTGGTGGCCTTATATCCAAACGCCACAAGGATACTGCAACTTGCGGATGTTCCAGCTTTTAAATCCCTTAAAAATAACTGGAACAAAGCTGATCTAACTTTTCGTAGAGAATATCCAAGAGGGATACTTTCCAAAGAGAATTTTGCATCACTATTAGAAAAAGCTATGAATGAATTAAAACCCTAATTCAGAGGGGATTTAAGGCATGTGGTATTTTTCCTTGGAAACCGTCAGCTATTCAAAGTGTATTGGCAAAAACATTAAGAACATTTATCTGTACAGGGAAAACTAATGTAAATGTTCGAGACAATATCTGCAAATCTTTTAAAGAGTTGTTACAGTTGTGAGAGAAGAAAAACTAACAATATTGTCACCAATTAACCCTATATTAATTAATCGCCGCGTCGATTCCGTCTGATTCCCCCGTAGCCTCCAGTACGGTGCACAACAAGTTGCGCGCGGTACTACGACTCCGCGCGGAGATGGCCGGAGGCTTGCTGGGAAGCGCGAGAGTACGGGTCAGACATTGAACGTCCACTCCGGCAGCTTCTACCAGAACTACCCCGAAGACCTGTGTAGTGCTCGACTAAAACATAGTAAAGTTAGCTCAGTAAAGAACCTCTCGCAGCAAGCATGCTGCCTATAAAATTGGTGACAGATCAACCCCCATATACAAGAAGTAATCAATTAAGGTAGGATTGGGTTTCAATAATAGCTGTAAATAGGGAAATAGAACAATAAAACAGGCTGCATAAAATGATGACTCTATGATTTTAGACGTTCCCGTGACACTTGGTGGAGGTGCCGCGTTTAGGGTCTATATGGTCGTTTTTTCTTTTACCGGGCGATTGCCTTTTGTCGTAATTAATAATTGATAAGAGTCTAATTTATTTAATGCAGCTTCACATTTCCTTCTAATTGTTTTTCATTTGCAATGATTTAAAGAGTGATTTCTATAGTGTAAATTTATTTAAAATTTGGTTGTAATAATGGTTCGATAGTAAAAGTGTTTAATTTTTTGCGCCGTTAGCCGATAATTTTTTGAGCGCATTCTACGAGCAAGGTGACCGGTCTGTCGTACTATCTGTGGATTATTTTATGGATTGAAATCTATTTTGGGCAATAAAGTGAATATTTTATTAGAAGAAATTGCGTTTTGTGGAAAAACTTGTATTTTTTCTTAGACGATTGTTAATGTAGAATTACGGTGTTAGATATTAGGTGTAATAATTTAAATTTTTTGTGAAAAATTATTCTACAAAATATTCATTTGGCCTTTATATTTTTGAATTGAAATATTTTACGTACACGTATACTTTCTGCCTTTTGGGTTTTTGATCAGTAATAACGACACAAAATATGTTTGATGATGCTACTTGGTTTAGTCATGTGTGGATATTATTAATTAAATTTTTGTCGGGGTTCCTTGATTTTTTTTCTCACAAATACGAAAATTTTCTTTAACAAATGTGCATTTTTCTACTTATATGGACAAATATATGGCATTGAGAAGTTAAACTAAAGCAAATAGACAGATAACAAGATGACGGAAAGAATTAATATCACTTTAGGTAACCTTCTAGACCCAAATAGAAAGCCGATCGTTCCTTCTTTTGTACCGCCAGTAACATATAACCCAGATAGCGACAGTTTACTAACATTTTTAAATAGCTATGAAAATTGTGCCGTAATAAATAATTGGGACGATTACCTAAAGCTGCGTTATATCTGGTCGGACAAGTACAAACGTGGTTTCAAATTTATGCTTTAAGGAATCCAAATTCAGATTGGGCAGCTACACTAGCAGCACTGAAAAAGAATTTTCATACAATGTACATAGAAACGAGTTAAAGTTAAAATTGTGGTATAAAAGACAAGAAAAAGGCGAAAATGTAGTAATTATGTACATTACATTAACAATTACAATACATTACATATGTACAAGGTGTTAAACAGAAATAAGTTTTTTTCTACAAGTTTTTTACTTGATCGACTGTTTCATTTTGTTTAGGTATACAAGGTGTATACTGAAAATTTTTTTTTTCGCTCCATTTATTTTTTTAAAATTACTTAGTACATCTGTGGTATACAGGGTGTTACGCTCATACAGGTGTTTATTTATTTATTTGACTTTCCTCTTAATTTATTATTGGATACGATTTTTTTAAATCAGAATTATTCTGATGTCATGGAATATATTTGGTATTTTAGTGATATCATATTATCCCTACCGTTTATTCTTTTTTTTTGGTTTGCTCATATTAATAGCAGTGGTAGGCGGATTTTCATAAACAATTTGCTGTACGTGTTCCCATAAAAAAAGTCATGTTTCGTCAGATCCGGCGATCTAGCTGGCCAAAGGGTAGGTCCGTGTCTACCGATCCATTGGTTGCGAAAGGTATCATCAAGATAAGTTCTTACATTCCGTGAAAAATGTGCAGGAGCACAATCTTGCTGACGCCACATTCTAGTATATCGAGCAACGTCTGCCAACAAACCTGGCAAATCATTTTGTGGGAAGTTTAGATACATGGGTCCATTAAGATGACCTTCAAAGAAATGCGGCCCTATCATAGTATCACCAATAATTCCGCCCCACATATTCAATGCCACTGATGCTGTCGATCGGTTTGTTTCATATATGGCGGATTTTCTGTTGCGTAGTAATGAAAGGTATGTCTATTTACACAACCGGTATTATGGAAAGTTGCTTCAGAAAGAAAAACATAGGATCCTTTTGTATTTTAATTCTCGCCCACGAACAAAATTCGAATCGATTTTCAAAATCTCTATCACTGAACGCTTGATGAAATCAAATATGATAGTCAAGGAATCGATGCTTTTTTAAAATCTGTTGTATAGATCTTTCACTTATACCTGTTGCTTCGCTAATTTTATTTTGGCTTACGTGTGGATCTTCTGTTAGTAACACCGCCAATTCATTTTCCTCATTAGTAGCAGTCTTTGTTCTTTCTTTTCTGTACTCAACATTTTCCGTTACAACAAATCTTAGTGGCAATTTTTTTGAACTTTTTTCTTCCGGATGCCTTCTCTCTGGATAACGTGATGCAGAAATTCTACTAGCTAACAAACAATTTTTTTCGCTCTCACCAAGTACAAAGGTCATATCGATCAACTTATTTTTATTAAAATTCATTTTAATTTCTTATAGTTTTTAGCCCTAAGTAACAACAATATTAAATTAAAGAACTGTCAAACTATAATAAGCAAAGGAATCCCTATTTTATTTCAAAACCTACCATGGTTTTTAGGCATAACTATCACTAATGAGCTCTCTTGATAGTATTTCATCCGAAATGTTAAGGAATGTAAATAGATCATTTGAAGAGCGTATTAACTTTTGCTGAGATCAACATGGTAGGCATTTTGAACATTTACTGTAGTTCATAATTCTTAATCTAGTCACCTATGTTTAATTTTCATAATAAAAACTGTATTTAAACAACATAATTTATGAAATTTGCAATTATTTCGAAAACGGCTGGAAATAACTTATATGCTTCGATTACAAAAAAATAATGCGTATGAATTCTACATCCGATAGCCAAATAATACATAGGGTGTTCCATTTGAAAATCTGGAGAAAAATTATTTTGAAATGTGTCGGGTTTGAAACGTAACAATGAACACCCTGTATAAAATAGATAAACGCTATTATATTCACAGTATCTCTAGACCTCTTGTCTTAAATTCCCAATGCCTTGGTTAAAAAAGTTATTTTAGGTAGTTTTTTTGAATTTTGACTCCAAAAGTTTTTTTTTAATTTTTAATTTATAACCAAATGAAATAAAACTTTAAGTATTTATAAAGGATACTAATACGAACCTTATTATGTAATAAAATACTGGGTGTGTCCCTTTTAAAAAAAGACAGCATTATGTTACCACACTTTTTTGGGCCACCCTGTATATTTAGAAATATTTTCCTGAAATGCACCCTATAATACAGTATACATCGGCATATGAATGAAATTCCTAAGTTAATTTGTATAGGAGCTATGGAAGCCTGACACACTATTGCAGGACCCTGTATACATCATGAATATTTGTTTTTGTAATTCTTCCTTGTAGAATGCCCCGTTTATATCTTAATTTTGCATGCCTTGTTAGTTGAACTTTGTTGATGATAAACACTTCTGAGGACAAATTTAGGTTATAGGCGTTGTCGAAAATCCCTCGAACTTTTGAAATTCTTACATAGTCCCCAACTTTTAATTTTCAATTTAAATCAACCATCTTAATAACTTTAAGTCCAAATTGCAATGCTTGCTGTAAATTTCTATAAGGGATAATATCATTTTTTTTGTCGTATAATGTTGTCAAAAGATTCGATGCTGAAGTAGGTGGTACTAAATGTTCAGGACATAATGGTAAATCTTTATGAAGTTCAAATAAGTGTTTAGGGTAATGAAGGTCAACTTCAAAAATGTAACCATACTCACTGTCATCACCTATATTAAATATGTCATCATCCCTATAAATATCATCAGCATATATCCATTGAAATTCTCCCGTAGATAGAGGATAACTCATTGCAGCTCCGTATAAATTATTAACATCCAAATACATGAGATAAGAAGATGGATCATTTGGTTTATAATCAGATCCTATGTATTTGTTATTAGCTTTGCCATATCTATTGGAACATAATAACCCTCTCTATAAACATTATCATATTAATATCGGTTAAAAGCTCCAGTTCTACCTGCCTAATTTTTAGCATACAATCATAGTCATATCCTGGAGCGGTAAAATATAAAAGTACGTCCAATTGATATGTGCTTAAACATGTTTTCCTAAAGTTTTCAAGGACATCTGCAAGTAGCAGGACATTAGTTTTTAAATATAATTCAGCGTACTCTTAGAGTTGAAAGATAAACACATTCCACACATTACATGAATGATTGTAATCTTCATTTGATACATCAGATTTAGTAATTTTACTATAAAACTTTTCTTTAGGTCGTAAACATGTATCCTGCAACTTATTCCAAGAGTCAATATATTCATAAGGAAAAATACATTTTCTCGTTACTAAATTAATTTTGGGGTTGCCTGGATAATAGTCTCTTATTTAAGGGAAGTAAACTAATCGACCCTTCAATTTGAGTAGCAAATGCTTTGATTATAAAATGGCAAGCATAACCCGAGATATTATGAAATACCTGTGATAATAATTTTTTTTTATAATTTAAAATGCATGAATTATGCGCTGGGCCTCTCATTATCCCGTAAAGTGGCAATGATCGATTACTCTATAGTCGTTGTCATCTGAAAAAGGTTTCAAACAAATGTGACATGTTTTGGAACGATAACATGCCTTATTTTCTTCTTTATTTAATGGTTTCAGGGGAACTGGGTTTAATAATACGTACTCTACTCGTTCAACAATTTTTTTAAGTTGCTTAACAAACCATTCAACACAATCTTTACCAGTATGTGACCTAAATTTGCACAGTGACGCATTATAAGAACATTTTAAATAATAAGCCATGCTGAATGGTTCATGTTTTTGATTTTGTTACGTTCGTTGCTGAACGAACATCAGTACACTTTACAAGAAGACTTTCCAAGTCTCCATAAATTACAAAAGGAACATGCAATTTTCGTGAAAATTTTTTAAACTTGACAGTTTTTTCAGATTCTCTTGGTAAAACAATTTTAAAATCATTCATATTTTTACAATCAATTAAATGTTTTTCAAAATAAATTCGTTTTTAAAATGATTAGAACATATCGCTCACAAAACCATTTTTTATTTTGAATGTTTCCCGTTTGTTTGTTAAGTAAACGGCTTAAATTTTGAATGTAAGCAAAATGAAATAAATACAGGCAGCAAAAGCAAATTTATTTTTGTTTGAAATTTAGTTTGGCTCAACAGTAAGGGTAATACTTCATTTTTTTTTAAACAAAAAACATTTATAGATAAGTAATTCATTGATTCAAACTTTGGAATATCTTTTAAAGCAATCGGATATTGGATACCAATAAATTTTAAGACTTGACTAAAATATGGATAGGATAAGGTTCGCGCAACATTTTTATTTGGTGAAGCAAGATACAGGGCACAAACGGCTGACCAAAGAAAACAATACATGTCATCGTTTTTAAAGTTAATAACACTTTTTGTGTTCCTAATAAAATTTGTCAACTGTACAAAAGTGGATAAACCTCCACTTATAGGGTTATATAAATTAACTCTCAAATACCATATTTCACACAAAGCCCAACCACTATCCTTTTCTTGAAATTTTTCCAACTTAAGGAGAATTGTGTCTAATACGTGCACCCTAACCACTCTGTCAAGTCTGTATTACAATCAATTATCATATTTTTGGTTGAAAAATGTTTAACTGATGTTTCCAAAGTTTGGGGTTTTAACCCTGACAATGTAACGTTAACTTTAAAAAAAGTATTTTTTTTTTAATTCTTTTTTAGTTTTAAAAAAATATATACGAAAAGCTTTTTGTAGAAATTGTTGCGGGTCTTTAATTGTTAAGTTTGAAATTATCCCTGATTTAATGCGACCATTAGAACATGATTCGTCTACCCATATTATTTGACGATTTGTAAGGTTCTTGTTACTTTTAAGATTAAATTTAAATTTTTGTAAATAATTTGTCAAAATTGCTATGTTGGACTCAATTTTTATAACTATTTACACATACTTTATTTTTAATCCGTTTTCTTTATATACTTTATATAGAACTTATATTCTTCTTTTGATTTGAGTAACCCACTCACCACTTCAATTTTCTGAATAACTTCAGATGACAAATTATCTAGCACTTTATTACTAGTCATAGTGATAGCCCTACAACAAATACACTGTATAAAAATCAATACCCAAGTCTACTTAACGGAAATTAAATGCAAAACGAACCCTACATTTTAAAAATGACACAGCAATGACACATAATATTTTATAGACGTTATAGTGACAGTCGCTATTTTTACCTAAATCCACACTTTCAGAACGGTTAAACTACCGACATATATTGTATTTTTATATACGTTATAGAGGAAGTCGCGATTTTTACTTAAATCTGCACGTTTTCGAAATGGTTAAACTGCCAACATATATCGTATTTTATATACGGGTTACAGTGGAAATCGCGATTTTTACTTAAAACTAGAGCACTGTCACTTTTTTTTCTAAAATTAAAATACAATATAAAGCAGACTTACCAAATAATTATTAGTGGATGAATTTGACCAGCGATTGCTCTCAATGAAGTATTTATTATATGTTTTAGAAAAATCTATTATGTTCACATTGCAAACGTTTGCAAAATCACAAAATACATACAAATATGCAACAAAATCTTTGCATTCAAACATATGGTGGAATTCAATTACATATGTCTACGCGTTGTTTTGTTGTTTAATGATAAACACAGGTTAGAGGTTATCCACGATAAATTTTAAGTTATTTATCACAGATCAAGAGGTTATCCACGTTAAAGTTCCACACTGCAATGCGTATTATTACTATTTAAATATATAGATTTTTTTTGTTTCAAACTGTATTTATAGTATTCGCAAATCCATTAGATTTCAGTACAGTTCTGTTTAGCACATTGTTAATTAAAACGAAAAAAAATACAAATAATGGCAGCCATTCCAACTACCATAGTAATTTACACTGAGGACCAAATCCATTTCCCTCTAAAATATGCGTTGGTTGTTGTAAAGTAACTCTTTCAGTAAGTACATTATTAGATTTAATTGTTTTAAGTAAATTGATATTTATAACCCAAATTTTGTTCTTGTGTTTGTTTTGTTTTAAGTTTATTTACGTTACTGGTACCAACAAAAAAGATTCCTTTATGAGCTAGTTGAAAAATTTATGGTAATTTTATAATTAAAAATGTAGCTGTAAATTTTCAAATCAAAGAGCGCGTTATTTCTTTGTCCAGTTGGTCAATAACATTGAAAGGAAAGTTTGGGGACCTTCCAATACGTTACATGAGGACCAAACTTGACAATAATGAAGACTTTAAAATATTAGAAAGAGTTGTTAAACGGTATAAGTTTAATTTACTTGATGAGAAGGAAGATGCTAACAACAACTTATGGTGGCTGGTTCATTGTCAGCCGTGGGATGAAGTAATCCGAAGTAAATTGGATGCCAAAAAGGCACTATCCGGTCCCAGGACCCCGCCCTCCCAACTACTAATCTAATAGCAGAGGAATAAGTATCAGTGTTCTCTCCCTGCACCTTATGTGAAATCCCAACAAGAATTCCTAAACTTATTCAATCGCGATGTAAAGATTGTGATACTTGGTGTGTGAAAAATAAAATCAATGCACATTTACGTTCAAACATACATAAAAGTGGATTTAAAAGTGACAATAAATGCAGTCATGACGAAGGTACTGTGGCGCCATCTAGGCGTCGTAACCTAACTAACCTCGTTTTGCCGCCTATTATTTTAATTTGAATTAGGCGGGAATGGTTTGTTTTGCAAAAACCAGGGCGGCTTATTTCTTAAAATTTAAAACAAAAGAAGTTTCAAGTTACGCCATTTTGTTAAATTAATTTCAATCGAAAAATTTGAGATTCCAGATGTAAGAATTTTATAATAATAAAAAGTTAAAGCAATTAGTGGTAAGTCACGTTAATACTTATTATATTTATAATTATTATTTAAAACTAAAGTGTATATAACAATCGAGTACAATTTGCGATTACTAATATCATATATAAAACATTTCATCTACCTAGTAAGCGTCATTTCTATATTTGAAATACTGACATCACAATTTTCTTTCATATATGATTACATTTAAGTTAATACCAGATAAAATTATTGTATTCTCCATCAATAGTTTTAAAGAAAAACATTTTATTTTAATAAAATTAACGTAAACTGTAAATTGATACTCTGTTTAAGTAAACCATATGAGGCGTTGGCGGGAAAAACGATGAATGTGTTGTAACGAAAGAACTGAGATATTTGATTTTTAAAGTTTGAAGCACTGTAATGTTAAGAAGATAACTTCAACACCTGTTTTATGTTAAAATTATAAAAGACCTATGTTTTCAGAATGAGAAATCAATGTTTTATTCTATTTAAATTTTTTTTTGCGTTGGTTTTTTTTACTTTTTTTAAAGTAACTCAATAAGATTGCGGGAAAAACGATGAGGAGGCTATTTAAACAATACTAAAAGCCTGAAAATTTTTTAATAGTAATAAAATTTAGATCTTAAAAAACCTGAACAAACAATAATAAAACATCGTTCGTTGTGATATTAGGGACTGGCATATTTTGTTGAAAATGAAAAGCTACAGCTCAAAATTTAAGTTTTTTCTTGCTTTGTCCCCACTTTCCTTCTTTCTGTCGTAAAAAACTTGAGCTTTCTTTTTGTGTACCTTATTTTCTATAATAAGTTTATTACGTTCTTCTATCAAGCTTTCCTGAGAAGAAACAACGGTTTCAGCGATTTTTTTCTTTAAGATAGCTTCCTTAGAACTAAATTCATCACATTTACTGCAAGTATCATACCGAGGATAACGGAAAGAAATGTTATACTCAGATATGAAAATTTTTCGATAGGAGTGATACGAAATTGGAAAGTCACTATATTTCTCTAAAAACATTGTATGCAGTTTTTTATATCAAGGCTATCTGGCAAGTACACCTTTGCTGATTTTTTTAAAGAATAGTGCGCTTTTCTACCTTTTAAAGATTGTATGTGTTCATGCACTTTTTCTATTGTATTAGTGTTTAAAGCGTGTCGTCGCTGTTTGTGTTTTCCTCTTCCATCGGCGATAACTTTTCCATGTGTGGTTCTCTGGTTTTGAATGTTGCATCCTTCGGGGTGTGATACCATGTAAACTAATTATATCCTTATAACAAATTGGTATTTCACAAAGACGACCATCTCTCATCAAGCAAACTTTATACTTGTAAGAATACGAATGAAAATGAGCTACTTCTTCGTGATTTCTATGACGCCTTCGTTTAACTAACTCTGTAGTTATTAAACCAGATAAGTAAATATTTTGAGCATCATACGTATCAAGGCTATTGAAATCTTTTATTAAACGCATTTTTAGCAGCATCACATAATCTCCGTGCGATTTTCTTTTTCGAGGTTTGTCAGTAATTTCTGGATTTATATTTTCATCCACAAACCACGTGTTAATTGAACCACCAACGCACCAACTACCACGAACTAATTAAATAATCGATTGTTTTTTGTCACCACCGAAAAAGAGTGCACTCTCATCAGTTTTACCGCAAACACACGTCACGGTCATCGTTCTTCCCATAACCGCTTATATTATTTTGCTGTGTATAACCGGGACCTTCATTGTTATTAACGCCAGCACTTTTTACAAACAAACTACAGATCATAAGCTACCGATTGCGCTATCTAACTCGATTTAGAAGAAATGTGCACCTTCATCGTTTTCCCGCCAACGCCTCATATTTAACTTGTAATTTTAATAATTAATTAATTTCATATAATTTCATGATATAATAATTCGTAACTAATAATTAAAATTTGTTACAGAAACTTTGCAATTGTTATACACTACAATTACATTTTAATTATTAATGTGAAATAATTTGTATTTTAGATGAACTCTTTGAGAATGTTAAGTCAATTGTAGAAAAACAAGATGTAATAATTGCGGAAAATTTAAAAGAAAAGGAAGAGCTATTGGATAAAATAAATAAGTTAGAAGAACTATTGAAGAATGGAGAAAATGGTGGTGTGAATAAAGGGAAAGGCGGGAAAGTGGGAAGGGAAGCAATGAAAATAGTACTATCGAAAATTTAGAAGAAGTCAAGGGGAATAGCGGGAATAATGTGAGGGGAAATAGCGATCGCAATGAAGAAGACAAGGGGGAAGGTGAAAAATTTATAATATATAGAAATATGCGAACAAGGTTAGCTCATATTATAAATTTGTTTTTTTATTCAAGAAGGGGCTAATATACAGGGTGAGTCGGGAGGAACGGACCAAATTTCAGGAGTGTATTATACACGTGAAAACAATGTAAAAAACCCATATGTCCTTATCGGATATTCATTTGTTTTCAAGTTATAGCGCAATATCCAATATTTTTTCTACGTTTCACTTTTATCAAAATTTTCACATAATTAGAGTATGCCATGCTCAGGATTCTAAACAAAATTTTCACATAATTAGAGTATACCATGCTCAGGATTCTAAACTACTTGACACCGATGTTGTCTTGACAATGTATCAGTCTATTGTGGCAGTAATTAAACGTTTATTTTCAAGTTTGAGTGATTAAAGTGATACAAAATGCCAAATATTTATTCAAATTTAGAATATGCAAATATGGTGTTTATTTATGGTTTCTGTAATGGCAGTGCGACAGCTGCTGTTGAAGAATATCGTCAACGGTATCCACATCACAGACATCCGACTAGAAACGTGTTTATCAGAGTGTTTAGTAATTTGTGCGAGAATGGTAATCTTCCCAGTGCCAACATTACATCTGAACGAGCTACTCGACAAGGTTTAGGAGAAGTAGAAACTATTCTGGATTTAGTAGAAGAAGATGCAACGACCAGCTCAAGAAGAATTGGTACTCAATTGGGCATTTCACAAAAAAGAGTATTAAACACACTCCACGAGCAAGGCTTATATCCATACCATGTACAGAGAGTACAGCACCTAGAACCGGAAGATTATGCTAATCATATTGAATTTTGTCGGTGGATAAATAATAATCATCGTGTTGTATCGCATATACTTTTTACAGATGAAGCAACATTGTAACAATTTAATTTCGTCAGTAAAGCCTTAACAGTTTATATTGGGCTATCAATATTATTGTTAATATACCTTCACCATTCTGATCAGAATTTCATTTATTTTGTTTATGCCGTGGTGATTACTGTAATGCATATTTGGTTGTATAAATAATTTTTCCCTTCCTATAGCATCCGTTCGGGTGCGCGAATTCTTTACTAACCAGAAATTAATTTATCGTTCCCATGATTTGTTTACTGAAAGTCGAGTATGTATTATTTACCTGTGAAGGGTTTATTCCTTGTAATTTTCCTGGTAATCGGTGCGATTTCCCTATGCATCGGAACATTTTGACAGGTTGTTTTGTTGCGGTCAGACTGTCATGCGAACTCTGGCAGTAGCTCCGCCTCCCAATTGGGTAGTGTGGGCCAAGTTTTTAGTTCCTCCGGCCGCTTTGGTTTCAGCGATTGACAGTGCTTCAATATTTTGGTCTCCGATTATGTTACGTTATAGGTTTTGATTGTTCAATAACTGCGAAAGAAAAAAACCACCAATTGTTACATCCCTTTCTGCTCCTTAACTGTCACACACGATATGGATTTTGGTTTTAGAAGTTACGATATTATGCTTTGCTGGTTGCATATGGTTGGAATGCATTTATGATGTTTACTTGTTGCTATCTGAACCGATGGAACATTGGCAGTTTTTTTTTGCGAAGTTTGTTAACGTTTTTTTTCCCTTGCTGCTTCGGCGGTGGAAACGCAGTTAGGGTCACTTTTCATCGAGATTTCCGACGGGGAAGCCACATGAGGTTAATTTCCACTAACAAAGTGCACAGACCGTGGATCTGGAAATTAACTCTTCCGTCTTACTCCATTCATTTTTTTTTGGTATGGCAATTGTGTGTAATTAATGTAGTAAGATATACGGCAGCCGCCGGAATTTGCAGTTGGTCTCCGTCAGGATCTTTGTTGGCCCCAAATAACAACGGGTAAGCTTTGTTCCCAAATTGCATTGTATTAAGTTAGATAACTTTAATGAGACTTGATTTTATGGCAAAATGCATTCCATATTTTTATTACAGTCAGCTATATCTTTTAGTAAAATTTTACTTTGTTAAAGCAATTTCTCTCATGTTCTATTTCTACCTTTTTTTATTATATATAGGGCACGTGTATGGTTTCTTTTACTTTTGACGTTTGTAAGCCCTTTAGGACTTAATTATTTGCGTATTTTACTATAGATTCGTGATTTATAGTGTCGTTTTACTGCCGTAGCTCGCGCAGCGTTGCTCTGGCTGGTAAAGATTGGCCTTTCCGGCGTTTTAGTTTTTCTTTAGAATAAAATACGTTACGTTGTAGCGCAATGACTCTCCACCCTGCCTATAACGGCAGTAGTTCCAGGGCGCGCCGCTAATACGCTCTCCGAGCGCCACCGGTATTCAGCGAGCCACCCTTCCAATAGGCCCTACCACCCGGCGCATCACCGGACACCGCTGGAGCGGATAAAAGCAGCCCGCAGCCCAAGAAACGACCGAGTTTGCCGCCGACTCTCAACCGCTCTTCCCGCTCTGTCTTGACTGCTTCCTCCGGGGACTATCACCGATAGACGAGATAAGCCGAGAGACCCGTATTCATACCAACTGTTTCCGAAGCCAGGGACATTTGACGCATACATCGTTACCATTGTATTTTAATTATTACTAGATGTACATATTGTTTATAAGTTAAACCGTGAAAATAAAAGCTTTTACAGTCGACGTGCCCGCATTTTTTCATAACACGAGTAACCGTCGTGTTAAAGTGGCAGCCCAACGCGAGGCCGAACAAGTATACCGTAAAGTGCAATCACGGAAAGTATAACGTAAATACAATCACGGAACTTATGTACATTTTTATAATTATCGCGAGTGTTTCGATCATAGCTGGACTTATAGCAGTGTGCCGCTATCTGTGGAAAACCGCTTCAACAGAACACGACATACCACTTGATCGGTTTGAACGAGTGGAATACGCAAACCGGTGGTGAAACCAGTGCCTAACCATACCACGGACAAGAAGTAAAACCCGTGCCATGGCATTATCAGCCGACGCCTTAGAAGCCATCCTAAATAGGATGCAACCTGCCACGCCAGTGAAACACTTTACCCAGTGCACCGCACAGGAATAAGGACCATGGAAGCAGTAGACGATTTCATCACGAGCGCCGATTTCTTCAAACAAGGCGAAGGGATAACCGACACCAACGCCCTAGCTGGCCTAAGGTTGCTCCTTGAAGGACCAGCCCACACCTGGCGGTCAGGAGTGAAGACCGCCGCCGAAACCTGGAACGACGCCAAGCAGATGATTCGGGACGAATTTGCGCCCACACCACCAGCCTACCAAATCTACCTGGAAGTATTTAAGGCACCGCAGGACGGCAGCACCCCAACGGGAACGTTCATCGCGGCCAAACGTGCACTGCTGGCCCAACTCCCGGAACCTCCGAAAGAAGAAGTGCAGATCGACATGCTCTACGGTCTGCTACATCGTTCAATCAAGGACCGTATTAGCCGTGACTCCGTCGTAACGCTGGCGCAGCTTCTAGCCAAGGCCCGAGTCATCGAGGCAACCCTGCCCCGAAGCAAGAAAAACACCCCGAGGGACCCCTCACCTACCAAGAAACCTAGGAACCGGTGCACCTACTGCCGCGCACCTGGACACGAGGCATCCACCTGTCGTAAAAGATTGGCAAGCTCAAGACCCGAGAAGACGCACTCTACAGCGCAGGACGCTAACCCACTACGATGCTATGGATGTCAGAAACCCGGGGTAATACGTAGAAACTGCCCAAATTGCAGTCCCAAACCCGGTAAACCGCTCCCTGAAGTTGGGTTTTGCGCCGTAAACACCCAGCCACGAGCCAGACCCGCTGTCAACATTATTGTCGCCGGCATCCCAGGCACGGCCTACCTAGATACGGGAGCTCGAACCAGCATCGCCAGCCCAGAGCTACACAAGGTCCTAAAACAAAATGGCTACATTTTCTGCCGCCAGAAATTACACGTAACCTTCGCCGATGGCCATCGTCAACTGCGAGAAGTACAAGTCACGACCGTACCAGTCAGCATGCAAGGACGCACAATAGGAGCCACCTTTGTCATCCTACCCGATACGCCAGACGCTAAGACGCTTCTAGGAATTGATTTTATCGAGGACGCCGGCTTGATACTTGACTTCCACCTCAAACTATGGGCTTTCGCAGAAGCGCCTATTCAGGAGTATGCTTTTGTCCAGAAGGATTCACCCCAGGCGACCGACGCGGTACCGAGCAAATCCCCTGGAAGTTTCACCCCACTCCGTGGAGAAATGGCACCTTTCTACCACATGCCCGAGCTAATTTCGCCGCTGGAGGACTCCCCGACTCGACCAATGGAATGCGACCACGTCTCCGAGATAGTCGATGGATATGGACCCGACTTAACCCCAAGGAGCCTTGAGGGAAACGTACGAAGAGCACCAACCGGACCAGCCGTACCAGAGAGAACGAACCCCTTTTCACGCCAGGACTACATCATGCGAGACGCCCTAGTTCAAGTGGCCGACATGTGGGACGAACTGGACGAGTGCTCCTCCTACGCAGACGTAACATTCGCAGCCATGGACCTACGACTGCGACCAGAAGACGAGGGGACCATGCTAACTAAGGATGAACGGGACGGATTTAATAACCTCCTAGTAACCCACGAGTCAATATTCGAGGCCAGCGGACCGCCAACACCGTACACTGAACATGTTATCGACACCGGCGACCACGCCCCAGTCAGCAGCCCCCCTTACCGATTGACGCCAACCCGACGAGATGCCCTAGCTAAGGAAGTAAGTGCCCTGCTAGCGGACAACGTGATTGAGGAATGCGAGAGTGCCTGGTCAGCGCCCGTGGTACTAGTTCCAAAAAAAGATGGAGGCATACGCCTATGCGTCGACTATAGGAAATTAAACGACATCACAAACCCCGATGCTTACCCGCTACCAGGCCTAGACGACCTGCTCCAGCTAACAGGAGGGACCTCGTACATCTCAACTATGGACCTGAAGGCAGGCTACCACCACGAGCCAGTGACCGAGACAAAACCAGTTTCGTGACACCCATGGGAATGTACCGATTCAATCGATTACCATTCGGACTACGAAACGCACCAGCGACCTTCCAGAGGCTGATCGATCGCTTCAGGAGCGGACTAGGAGAAATAAACCTTCTCGCTTACTTGGACGATCTGATCCTATTATCCAAAACCTTCACGCAACATTTGCATGTCGTTTTTCAGCGTCTCCAGCAGTTCCGGCTACGCATAAACCGAAGCAAGTGTCACTTCGGTTGTCACCAAGTAACTTACTTGGGACACCTCATTACACCACAAGGGATTCACCCCAACCCCGTGAAGATTGAGGCTATCATGAGGATACCACCGCCTCGGGACATCAAACATTTAATGTCATTCCTGCAAACATGCAGTTGGTATAGGAAGTTCATACCCAACTTCGCTGAGATAGCCAGACCACTAAGCCAACTAACGAAGAAGAATGCATGCTGGGAATGGACCCACCTCCAGGAACGAGCATTCCAGGCTCTAAAACAGGCGCTAACCGCAGCACCAGTCCTAAGACAAGCCGACCACTCGAAACCATTCATTCTACGGACGGATGCTAGCGCCTACGCTCTGGGAGCTGCATTACTCCAGGGGGAGGGACCAGCAGAGCAACCCATCCAATATGCCAGCCGCCTCTTAGCACCTCCCGAACGGAATTACTCGACTACCGAACGAGAAGCCCTGGCAGTAGTCTGGGCCGTAGCCAAGTTCAGAGGATATATTGAAGAAACCTCGGTAATAATCCTCACCGACCATCAACCCCTGAAGTGGCTCATGTCTCTGAAGACTCCTAGCGGCCATCTAGCCCGGTGGGCCCTGCAGTTACAACCATTTAACTTGCAGATAAGCTACGTCCCGGGGAAGGCCAATGTCGTAGCCGACATGCTCTCCCGCGCACTAGCGACGACACCTCTAACTGCGGCATTGCACCAATCCAGCCCCTCCGCCGCCGAGGACGCCCCAGGAAGACACAGAACCCCCCCGCCGAGACGTAATGGAGGTTCTGAGGGGGAGACTGTAGCGCAATGACTCTCCACCCTGCCTATAACGGCAGTAGTTCCAGGGCGCGCCGCTAATACGCTCTCCGAGCGCCACCGGTATTCAGCGAGCCACCCTTCCACTAGGCCCTACCCCCCCGGCGCATCACCGGACACCGCTGGAGCGGATAAAAGCAACCCGCAGCCCAAGGAACGACAGAGTTTGCCGCCGACTCTCAACCGCTCTTCCCGCTCTGTCTTGACTGCTTCCTCCGGGAACTATCACCGATAGACGAGATAAGCCGACAGACCCGTAGTCATACCAAGTGTTTCCGAAGCCAGGGACATTTGACGCATACATCGTTACCATTGTATTTTAATTATTACGAGATGTACATATTGTTTATAAGTTAAACCGTGAAAATAAAAGCTTTTACAGTCGACGTGCCCGCATTTTTTCATAACACGAGTAACCGTCGTGTTAAAACGTTAAATTAATTAATTAGTTAATCAGCCCTTCAGGACTAGCTTATTGTCTTATTTGCTATAAATTCAGGCGTTGTAGTTTTTCTTTATGAATAAAATACGTTACGTTAAATTGATTAATTAGTTAACCAGCCCTTCAGGACTAGTTTATTGTCTGATTTGCTATAAATTCAGGCGTTGTAGTTTTCTTTATGAATAAAGTACGTTACTTAAATTGATTAATTAGTTAATCAGCCCGTCAGGACTAGTTTATTGTCTTATTTGTTATAAATTAAGGCGTTGTAGTTTTTTTTTATAATTAAAATACGTTATGTTAAAGTGATTAATTGGTTAATTTGCAATTATCCCTAGTAGTGCCACCTTTGCGTCTGGTTCAGCAGTTTTATATAGTCATGGGGTATGTTCTTTTGCTTTAGTGTTTAAAATAACGTTTTCATTGCTGAAATAAATTTCGGGTTTGTTAAATTTTATTAATTGATTAACGATCGATTATCGGAACAAATTATGTCACCTGTTAGTCCATTTTATGGCGAGTCGTTAGAGCCTCATATCGCTTAAAACTTCACGCATGCGGAGAAGAGTCAATTTTTTGGATTTGAACTTTATTGTTAATGGTGAATTAATTAAACATATGATTTTATATTTTTGGGGGTCACTCAGGGGCTATTCCTCTTTCTTGCTGTCATTTTTTTTTTGTATGCGTGCCGCACATGCGCATTAACTTTCCTGTACTTTTTAATTATTTTGGTTTACTGATTTTTGTGATGAATTTTAGTGATAATTTTGAGCCTGCGCAGTACGTTTCCCGAAGTTCATTTTATTGACCATGCGTGTGGCGCATGCGCAGTAACGATTTTGGGACTTTGAACTGAGAATCGATTGTAGTCATGAATACTTTCATTTGCTATCGCGGCAATGAGTTTATTTTGTTTGTTTCGGTGGCAATACTAAGTTACTTAAGCCCTCAGCCATTTGTTTAGGGAGAAGTTATGGAACATGAGAGAGTTTTAGTTGTTTTTTTTTGTGTCGTTAATGCGCACTGTTTCTTTCTCAGGGTCTTTTCATTGGGCGAGAAGAAGTATTTTCGCAAGTCTTTTCACTGGGCGAGAAGGGGTCTTTTCGTAAGTCGTTTCATTGGGCGAGCGCGAGACGTTCTTTTTATTGGGCGAGACGTTCTTTTTATTGGGCGAGAAGTCTTTTTACTATTGGGCGAGAAAGTCTTACTATTGGGTGAGACAAGCCAGTCAGTACTGCTGAGCAAGAGAAGTAGTAACTTCGTGGCATTGAGTAAGAGATGTCATTCCTTTTTATTGAATTAGACAGCCGTCTTATTATTGGGTGAGACAAGTCATTGTCTTATTTATGCAAGAAAAACACTAGTTTGATAACTGGACGTTTATTGATTGTTGATTCGTTTATCTTATATTACGTTAATTTTACTTTATTAATTGTACGTAATCAGCGCCATGTAAAACTTGCGTGTACACGACGGTTGCGCCTGTAAGGATTAGTTTTATAAGCTTAGTTGTAACTTTTGGTCTCAACCTTATTTACTCATTTACTTTCTTTGATAATTATTTACAGGTGATTATTACTTTACTTGCGTTTATCATATTCTATTCATAACTCTCTATTGCTCATGGCTTAGGAAAGAAACTGGTGCTGTATGATTTATAATTTTTTTTATATCGTTAATTAACGCCCACATCAGTCATAAATTAAATAAATTTAAATGTTGGTTGTTGAATACAATTTTGGGTTTTTATTTGAGTTACCCCACAGCACGCACTAATGATAGATATATTTTTTTTCGTTTATTGCTTTGCGTAAATTTCAAGTATATGAACTAGCAAAGCTGGGAGCGAGTTCCTAAATCCAACCAGGAGGGTTCTGTTTTACCCGGCCAAAAACAGTGGCGCCCTGTTACCTTTAACCCCCCCTACTCTCCGGCAATTGAGCTATTGGCCTCCAAGATCTCCAGACCTCACAGCACTAGACTATTGTTTATGGGGTTGGTTTAAAAATGAAGTGTACAAAGTAAAAGTGGACACTCGGGATGCACTAATTCGACGTATTAGAAATACTGCAGCCAATTTTAAAGAAGAAAGAAATGAAGCAATTAGAAGCAGAAAATGTTTAGAAGTCAATGGCGATATTTTGGAACATTTATTAAAAGAACGCTATGATTAGGAAACCGTTAATATATGAACTTTTCTTTATTTGGTATTGCGCTATAACTTGAAAACAAATGAATATCCGATAAGAACATATGGGTTTTTTACATTGTTTTCGCGTGTATAATACACTCCTGAAATGTGGTCCCTTAGTCCCGACTCACCCTGTATATTATACTTTAATTTTTTGCTAAATTAAAGTGCCCAACATTAAATTAAGCTTAATGAAATAAGTATGAGCATTTATCTTTGCAAGCAATTTATTTTTAATTAAGTTAATATCCAAGCTGTCTCTGTTGAATTAAGTATATTTTAAATGCTTTTTGCAATCTTATATAGGAATATTTTTTATTATATAGTGAATTGCTATATTGGTGTGGTTGATTATTCTTCAAAACTAATACAAATAGGACCTATTTGTATTAGTTATCAACATAATTTCTTGTTTTTAGCTACTACTAAGGACCAGGGGGAAGATATTATAATGGATGAGGTGGGGGGGGGGGGGGGGGGGGGGGGTGTATAGTCAATAACATTATAATAATCCATAGTTAAGGAAACATAAATTTTTTTCAAAAATCAGGAGTTAAATAATATCATTAACACTTCTGACGAGAGTAGAAATTGCTATAATTATTGTGAATATTTTGAAAAATGTAAATATTTCTATATATCGTTGGTGTGGTTGATTATTCTTCAAAACTGATACAAATAGGATCTATTTGTATTATTTATCAGCATAATTACTTGTTTTTAGATAAGAATAAGGACAAAGCGGAAGTTATTGCAATGAAGGAGGTTGGGGGGGAAAAAGGTATAGTCAACAATAACATTATAACATAGTTAAAGTAACAACTTTTTACAAATCAGGAGTTAAATTAACACTCCCGATGAGAGTAGAAAAATCTGGCAATTAGAAGTTAATTTCAATTTCATTTTAATCAGATAGAAGTAAGAATACTACAAAAAAGCAAATGTAGAATATATGGTTTAAAAAAAAAAGTGCCACATCATTCGTATGGTAGTTCCTTATCCAAAAATTGTCAATATGGGTTCGCAATGGTTTTCAATTAAAGATAAAAGTTGTTAAAAAAAATTTAAATAACGATTTAAATTTTCTCTGATACAAATAAGAGGATCTTGTCGAATTCTGTATTATTATATTTCAGGTCCAGTCCTCAATATTACATAATTGTGTAGTAGTGCTTTCTCTACTTCATAGCACAAGGTTCAAAGAATAAAAATAAAATAATTCCGGTCCTGTCTGCTCAGCTGTCCTATTCGTCCTGTTCTCAGTCATCTAACCTCATTGTGTTTTTTGTGCTTCATGCGTAAGGTTCGTTCTTCTCACTCTTTGCACCAGCACAGTGATAGTGTTTATTTTAAGCTTGCCTGCACTAATTTATTGGTGCATTACAGTAAGTACTTGTATATAATATATTATTCTTATACTTTTTTACACTTTGCCCTTAGCATTCTCTTTTAGAATCATGGGTAAATCAAAAAATGTAAACGCAGGAGCCCCTCCTCAAGCGTATCCGGCAGAATAGATACCAAACCTGGGAATTATGTAGATTCCAATGATTTGGTAAAAAGATTGACTCGGAATTAATAAGACATAGATCTAGATCAAAAAGTAGACTGTCATCACGTGATGGTACATCACGATCATGGTGCTAAGACAGTCGGCCGCCATCGCCGTGCGAATTCTCCGAGGCGTGCAGCTTTGAGAGATCGTTCACGCATGCGCTTCGGCTCTGTCAGTGCCAGCAGCCACCGACAGATGCCGCGACATCGTCACAGAGAAGAGGAGAGGCCAGCACCCACTATGGTAGTGTCAGCAGCCACCGAGAGAGGCCGCTACATTGTCACAGAGAAGAGAGCGAAGTCGACGCCATCGCCGTTCGAATTCTCCGAGGCGTGCAGCTTTGAGAGATCGTTCACGCATGCGCTTGTCACAGAGAAGAGAGCGAAGCCGACGCCATCGCCGTTCGAATTCTCCGAGGCGTGCAGCTTTGAGAGATCGTTCACGCATGCGCTTCGGCTCTGTCAGTGCCAGCAGCCACCGACAGATGCCGCTACATTGTCACAGAGAAGAGAGCGAGGCCGACGCCATCGCCGTTCGAATTCTCCGAGGCGTGCAGCTTTGAGAGATCGTTAACGCATGCGCTTCGGCTCTGTCACGCGGCATTGCCACGTACGGCAGGCGATCCTTGCCTTATTACCGAAAACGTGTGCAGCGTTCTTTCGGTTAGCGAAAATAGTTCGGATAGAGATGAACTCGTAGTCCATAATGATATCAACTTACCGACATTACCGGATGAGGTAATTAAGATTTTGGGCAAGGATCCTGAGAAATCGGAGGGTAATACGTTCGTCCAATACGAACACTTAGTACCTGTTTTACACTTTTTACAAAAGGGGGAATGTCGGATTCTACTGGATAAATATGACCAACTTAAACCCCCCGAAACTTAACCCTGAAGTCAAGGCGGCATTGTCAAAACAAATTGTTGCCGCGGATTCCTCCTACGTGGGGATCCAAAATCAGTTGGGTAAAAGACTTTCTGCTTTAGAGAACGGAATTTCTTCTCACCTAAATAACGTAGAGAGATTACCGCAAGATATTAAAGAGGATATATTAACTAACCTATCGGATTCGTGCAAAATCCTAACAAATTTGTTTCACCGAGTATCGGTAGTTAGGAAAAACGGTAGTACCTTGTCTAAAAAATATGAAGGACCTCTCCAAAAATTGTATTCCTTCAGAATTTTTATTTGGAACTAATTTGAGTTAAGAAATTAATTCTGTGGAAACCTTGGAAAACGTTACCAAGGAGTTAAATTTGTCCAATATCCCAAAACATTTTTTATGATGCAATGGTCAAAAATAACTTCCAACCTGACTGTATTAGGTTGGTTAACAGGATATCCATTGCCATTTAATAACATTCCCATTAGCATATCCAGTTTATCAACTAAACCTATATGCTCTAACGAGAGTCAGCTTATTCACACTTCAAGTTGAAATAAATAACTTACTTGAGATAGGGGCAATCAGGAGGTGCAAACCCTGTCCAGACCAATTTATCTCGAATATATTTCTCGCTGATAAGCCAAATGGTAAGAAACCGTTGATTCTAAACCTCAAACGGCTAAATAAACATATCATTGCATCACACTTCAAGATGGAAGATGCTAGGACCGCGAGTAAATTAATTCAACGTGGCAACTATGCGGCTTAATATTTGTTGCCAATTGAAATGCCATGCCATAGAAAATACTTAAGATTTTCGCTTAGCGGTGCTCTTTATGAGTTTATTTGTCTACCGTTTGGCCTAGCATCCGCCCCTCATGCGTTTACAAAACTCATGAAACCTGTAGTTAAATCTTTGCGCACCAGAGGTGTACTCTGCGTTGATTGCTTAGACGATTGCTTTATATTGGGTTTAACAGAGGAAGAGTGTGCCCAAAATGTAAAATTTACTACAAATTTATTAGTCTCTAGGTTTTATAATTAAATATCAAAAGAGCGTCATAGTCCCAACAATGAGGTGTAAGTTCATGAAACCTGTAGTTGAATCTTTGCGCACCAGAGGTGTACTCTGCGTTAATTACTTAGACGATTACTTTATATTAGGTTTAACAGAGGAAGAGTGTGCCCAAAATGTAAAATTTACTACAAATTTATTAGTCTCTTTAGGTTTTATAATTAAATATCAAAAAGAGCGTCATAGTCCCAACAATGAGGTGTAAGTTAATGAAACCTGCAGTTGAATCTTTGCGCACCAGAGGTGTACTCTGAGTTAATTACTTAGACGATTTCTTTATATTAGGTTTAACAGAGGATGAGTGTGCTCAAAATGTAAAATTTACTAAAAATTTATTAGTCTCTTTAGGTTTTATAAATAAATATCAAAAAGAGCGTCATAGTCCCAATAATGAAGTGTAAGTTCTTAGCGTTAATTTTTGACTCTAAACACATGACGATAGAATTACTCTTTGATAAGAGAGAAAAAATTAGGAAATTCCTAATTTTTTTTTACAAGAAACAAAAATTTTTAATTTTATATTTTGAGCAGTTACTCGGGTTGCTTACACCTACCTGCCCGGCAATAAAATACGGATGGTTACATACTAAAAGTTTGAGCGTCCAATACAATTGAAGTTGATCTACATTGGTGCCTACAGAATATAATCTCGTCGGTAAATGATCTTAAGCGGGATCATTTTGATTTGGAAATCAGCACTGATACCAGTTTGTCTGGTTGGGGAGCATTTTCCCAAGGGGGAAGCACTTATGGTTGGTCGTCAAAAAGCGAAAAATTGCACCACATTAACTTTTTAGAACTTCTGGCACTATTTTTTGGTATGAAATGTTTTGCAAAAAATATAACCCACCGCAATATAATAATAAGAACGGATAACACTACCGCACTAATTGATAAAATGGGCAGTGTTAAACATAAAAAGTTAAATGCATTAACTAGAGAAATTTGGCTTTGGTGTCAAGACAAAGCTTTGTGGATTTTTGCTTCATATATCCCATCGAAAGATATCAGATAGATCAGGCTTCTCGGTCCTTGCATTCTGAGACAGAATGGTCTTTAAATCAAAATGTGTTTAAACTTATTGGACATTGCCTCGGAAAACCGGACATTGACGTGTTTGCGTCTGTAACTAATTATTAATGTTACTGATATGTATCCTGGCTAAAAGACCCTGGTTCAGAAGCGGTTGACGCTTTTACCTTAAATTGGAAATATTTAAACTTTTATGCATTCCCGCATTTTTTCGGTAATTCTTAGGGTGTTACAGAATATAATTGCTGAGAATGCGGAAGGCATTGTTGTTGTTCCGTTTTGGAGGTCACAGTCTTGGTTCCAATTGTTTATGAAATTATCGCTATAGAATCCCTTGGATTTCGGCGCCACTAAAAATCTTTTATTGTATCCTTTTAGCAAAAGCAACACCCATTGTCCAGAGAGCTTACCCTGACAGTAGCCAAACTATCAGGGAGGCTTTTCAAAGAAAATGAATTCCAGAAGCAGCCTTAGAAACAATGGTAAATTCTGTGAACACGGTAAAGCAATACAACACAACCTTGAAGCTATTGTGGAAATTTTGCCAAAACCGAAATGTTTCTCCCTTTAATGGGGAGACTGACAATATCCTATTATTTTTTCAGAGAGTTTTGGACTCTACATCTAATAATTTTGGATCATTTAACTCACATCGCGCTGCTATGTCATCGATTTCTTCAAAAAACTTAGGGGATGATCCACATATTAAAATATGAAGTGTGTTTTTAGGTTTCGTCCACCAAAACCAAGATACAAAACTACCTGTGATCCTCCACAGGTACTTCAATTCTTGGAATTTCTCTTTAAAATTACTTACGTTCAAATTGGTAACCCAGAGGTTACAAACTATTTCGTTTATTAGATGTTCTAATATTCGGTTCACCAACTCTGGAGTAACCATTCTTATTCAGAATATAATAAAAAGTTGTTGTTTACACACTTTCCTAGGTTGGCTTAGTCAAAATACGTAATTACTTGTTTTGCTTTTCTTCTTATGTTTGATATATCATAGTGTTTTATAAATCACTTTTGAGTTAAAATAAATAAAGCAGTTTAGGGTGTTAACAAATTAAAGATGTGTTCGTTTTATGGCAACGATTCTTTAAACATCTACACAATTATGTAATATTGAGGACTGGACCTGAAATATAATTTATCGATCAAAAGGACTTACCTGAAGTTCGATCGTAATTATATGAAGGTCCAGTCCGAAAATATTACAGCCCACCCTCCCGTAATTACCCTAAGTTGCCAATAAAACGGACTTTGAACTAATGAGGTTAGATGACTGAGAACAGGACGAATAGGACAGCTGAGCAGACAGGACCGGAATTATTTTATTTTTATTCTTTGAACCTTGTGCTATGAAGTAGAGAAAGCACTACTACACAATTATGTAATATTTTCGGACTGGACCTTCATATAATTACGATCGAACTTCAGATAAGTTCTTTTGATCGATAAATTATTATTGTTAGATCGCGCCTGATTACACGCTCGCTCCTGGTACTTTTTATAACACAAATATTTAATTACTCCTACTTATTTTTTTAAATTTAAATATTTGAAGACCTGAAATAAAAACCGGGCTAAGTGCCAAAAATTTAAAAATTGTGTTAGAACTTGAAAACAGTGCTAAATGCCATCGCCAACAACCTATAAAACGTGCTATGTGCCAGGATTATCGTAAATGTTTTTTCTATCCGTTGAAAGATGGCGCGCGGTGTAAGTCCAGCACGCCGAATTATTTAAACCGAGCTAAGTGCCATCTGTGCATCAGCTGTGATTTTAACAGTGAATGTTGTGATTTTCTGCTTGTTATATAATATGTTATATTAGCGATGGAAAACGTACGTGAACAAAATAAAAAACGAAAAGCCGGCGAGGGTAGTGTACAATTTGATAAGAAAATAAAAAAAAGTCAAGGTTTGGAGTATGTGGATAACAGACGAAACATTGTACTTGCCAAGGTCGAACCAACTGCAACGGTAAGCTAACTTATAACTTAAATGTTTATTTTAACTAATTCATACTTTTTTGCTTTCTTTTAGAATACATGCAAGTGTAGATATAAATGCAATAAAATCCCACATGGCCAAAAAGTAACCCTTTTCAAAGAATTCTATGCTTTAGGCGATAATGTAAAGCAAAATTCATATTTAATGGGACTTTTGAATGTATGTCCTGTTAAGAGAAGACGACATGGTAACTATGTAAATTCAGAGGAAAGCCGAAGGCAAGCAACAGTCTATTTTACCGTACCAAATGGGTTTGTTGGAGATGTTGTGCAAGTATGTAACTTTTTTGCACATCTTTGGGATAAGTAGAAGGCGAGTTGAAACTCTCGTTAGAGCAAGGAAAGAGGGACGTGTTACTTATATCGAACGCAGAGGAAATAAAACTGAACACAGGAAATTTTAAAAGGCGGACAATGATCTTGTAATCCAACATATTTCGTCATTTCCTAGAGAAGAAAGTCACTATGGAAGATCAAAGAGCCAAAAAGAATACTTAAGCCAAGATTTAAATATTAATAGACTGTATCTAGCGTTAAAAACTTCTTATCCTAACTCTAACATATCCTACCGCTTTTACTGTACAGTTTTTAAACAAAAGTTCAAAAATCTAAGTTTTCACCATCCCCGTTCCGATACCTGCGCAACTTGCGATTTATTGGACATGAAATTGAAAGGTAGCAATAATGAAGATGCAAAGAGAAAATTAGAGCTTCATCACAGGCAGGCCGAAAAGGCAATGAAAATTATGAAAGAAGACCATTGTGCATCTCAACTTCCATCCAGTGATACCTGTACTATTTCTATGGATCTCCAACAAGTACTTTCTCTCCCAGCGTTAACTCATGGGCAAATGTTTTATTTGCGACAGCTGTCATGTTACAACTTTGGTCTCCATGTTGGTGACACAAACAAGGGAAATATGTACTTATGGCACGAAGGAATTTCTGGGCGTGGTGGTAATGAGATCGCATCGTGTATTTTGAAGGCTATTACTAGTGGTATAACAAGAAAACAAAAACTGACAGTGTGGAGTGATAATTGCGCGGGACAGAACAAAAACAGGATGACGATTTTTTTGTGGATTTACTTGCTAACGAAAGGATATTTTCAAGAAATAAATCAAAAGTTTTTGGTGTCAGGCCATTCGTTCTTATCCTGTGACAGGGATTTTGCGCACATTGAAAAAAGGAAAAGGGTTGAAAAATGTGAAGTGCCTTTTGATGTAGTTCGACTGATTGCCACAGCAACCCCAAACAACCCATTTATCGTTACTATGATGCAAGCTGATGATTTCTCCGATTTCAAGGCTGCTGTCGATATGACTGTAAACAGATCAAATATCCAGATTTCAAAAGCTAAGTGGATTTGTATTTCCGCTGACAATCCTGGTTTGGTTAAGATCAGACAAACTTTTAATCCAATGGAAGCCTGGGCATCAGTGAATGTTCTCAAAAAAAATATTAATATCCAAAGGATTAGAGGCATGAACATTCCGCCTCTGAAATGTGAAAATCAGATCAAGACCAAAAAAAAAACTGATATTAAGCGATATTACCATTCGTAAAACCTGAAAATAAGGAATTCTACCAAAACCTATTAAACTAGTTCTATGCTTTTTTTAGTTTTTATGTAATAATAATAATAATAATAATGCATACCTAATGCTTGTAGGCTTACAATAAGCTGTTGTGTATTATTTTTCCAATAAAATGTTACGTTCAAATGATTTTTCTTTCAAACATACTTATATCTTTATATATTTGGGACCGTAAATGAATTTTATCTATTTATCATGTTCCACTTTTTATGTTATGGGCTATGGCACTTAGCACCTTTTACAAAATTCTACCTCAATTATTTTTTTGGAGGCAGATTGTATATGTACCTAAAATTTCATGTCGATAGGATTACAGAACGTATATAACAGTATGCGTCAACATTTTTTAACTCATATTTGAAGCACAATATATTGTCATAAGTAGAAAAAGTCGATTATCTCTAAACTACAATTTTGGCACTTAGCCCGGTTTTTATTTCAAGTCTTCATTTGTATATATCGTTCGTGTGCAGGTTGATTATCCTTCAAATATAATACAAATAGGTCTTATTAACATACATTTTTGTGTTTAGATGCTGGTTGCAAGGACGCGGCCAACATTTCCGAGGTGGAGAGAGGCGGCGAAATTAATGGTATAGTCAATAACATTTTAATAATCCATATTTAAAGGAACATAAATTAACCATTAACCACATCTGACGAGAGTAGTAAAAGCTGGCAATTGCAAATGTAGAATACATAGTTTTTAAAAACAGGTGTCATATCATTCGTATGGAAGTTCCTTATCCAAAACTAAGACAAATAGTAATTATCAATATGGGTTCGCAATGCTTTTCTATTGAATATAGAAGCTTAAAAAATATATAATTATTAACGATTTAAACTCTCTCTGATACAAATAAGAGGAACTTGTCGAATTCCGTTTTATTAGATCGCGCCTGATTGCACGCACGCCCCTGTTAAAAATACGCTACTTTATGTACTTTTCATAACACAAATATCTAATTATTATCAGAATCAATTTGTAAATATTATAAATTTTAGAATAGTAATAATTGAAAGATAATTTGAAGGTTTTGTTTAATTTAAATTAAATAAGAGTCAAAGTAAGAGTCAAATTGTTTTTTTTTTAAATATCACTAAAAAAACTAACAATCATAAATCAAAATCAAACCAACAAAAAAAAATATTATAGTTAACTACAATCGAAATATAATATAATATAAAATTTTAAACACAAAAGGCAATTGTGACACAAACAGTTAATAATTAAAAATCCATAGTTAAAAATATATTTATTAAAAATATATTTACAAAGCAGCAATTAAATATTCTCATCATTATTAGACTCTTGAAAATACTATTATTAGACTAACCTGCTAATAATTTAAGTTTTATTTGAACAGGACAGAACATAGTTGTTGATAATACATGGTATTGGCAGAGCGAAATGGGAAATGGTAACAGGGGGAGGGATGATAAAAGAAGGGGAAATTTTAGCAGGGGAAATTTTTTCAGAGGACAAGGGGGTAGTAATGGAGGGAATGTAAATAGAGGTAGAGGAGGTAAATATTAAATTCCTAATATGTATCCTAATAATAATTAACATCTATTATTCTTTACAGAAATACAAACAACTACTGACAATCGAATGGTAAAGTATGCGATTAGAAAATTCTTCGAATACACCTACAATAAGTAAGTGTATTCGAAGAATTTATAATAATATATTATAAAACACCAATTAAAATAATTTTCAAAGATGTAATAAATTTGTTTTATTTAGTCCTGGTGTTTGGCTTTAATTACCTTATAACATGAATGTACATAAACACCAACTAATAGGTAATGATATTAACAAAGTTTTAAGAATTAATAATTAGTTTTATCATACGATTGATGGTATTATAAAAATTACCACTAAAAAGGGTAGTTGGTTACGAGAATGTCTGAAAATTGGAATAAAAATTGAATAATTGCTATTAATAAATATATGTAACATATTTTTGACATTCTCTTTGATGGGTTTTTGCTTTAATTATTTTATAATATCAACAAACACCAGCCAATCGATAAATGATATCTACAAAAAAATAAGTTTGGACACTATAACATATAACTCAAGAGAACTTTCCCAGTTACAAGTTAGTATCATCATTGAAATTAGTCATTAATGTTTGAAATACGGCCTTGTAAAATTATATCCTTTGAGTGCAAACATTGGTCACCTTCATCTGCAATTATCTAAAAGAAATAAATTTTTAATATAGTTTTCAAATTAGAATATAAATTGTTATTAATTGAAGCAGATTCAGATTCACTACGAGAATTATGGCGATTGTAAATTGTGTTCCCGAGGATCTATATATGAATCAGGGTATAGCCAAAAAATGTAGGTAATATATTTAGGCATATTTATAATAAATAATTAACTTGATTAAATTATATATATATATATATATATATATATATAAGGTGTAACCTAGAAATAAGATTATTTTTTTTTTTTTTACCTTTACTTTACATGGTAATCATGTTAATTTTATCTGTTCTTCAGAAATTATCCTTTAGAAAGGCATTTGAGACTAGACGCCCTAATATTATTACTGAATTAGAAAAATGTGATCTTTTCTGTTACCAATTCATCATTGGTTCATTGTCTTTCGGCTAACCTTAAACATGGTCTAGGAATTGCCAAAGAGTTTGCAAGAAAAGATGGCCAAATTTAAAAAAATTAAATGTAAATGCACGATGTGTGCCATTTTTAATACCAAATTCCAAAAATTATATTTTTAACTTAGTAACAAAAGAAAAATACTTTAACAAACCATCATATTTTACCTTATATTTATCATTAATACAGTTAAAATCATTGTGTAAGTCATTAAACGTTAACGTGTTAGCAATGCCACGTATTGGTTGTGGTCTTGACCAATTGAAATGGAAGAAGGTAAAAAACATTATAAACTATGTATTTGAAAATTCGAATATTGATGTAATTGTATGAATTATGTAATAAATATTGCCAATTTAATAATGCTTCCTACGGGTTTTTTTACCTTATATGATAACAATAATTATTTACTGTTCGGTGTAACCCTTGAGTTCAAATCAAATATGATAAAAGCTTATTCCCTGATAAATAATAATATTAGTCGACACAGTCAATTTACTAAGCAAACATAAAATTGTAACGTGTCTCTCTCTCTTTACGCTACACATATTTTACGAAATGAACCCACCTGCCACGTCATCGTACGTTATGTCTGCTGTTCCGAGTGCAACCCATCGAAAGAATGATGGGATGATTAACTTTAAATTTAATAAGCAAGGTAACTTGGAAGCATCTAACACCGATCTGAAACGTATATCAAATGGTTATTGTGCCGCTAGGACTCCAAGCCTCTGCATGCTTATGTGTAAACTTTGTAAGTCCCCTATAATGAATGGTCCATCGCATCAAGAATTTAACCAAGGAAAATACTATCACTCAAACTGTATGGCGATGAGCCAATATAAGTATCAGATAACGCCTGAACAACGTATCGCTAGACGAGAATTGCGAGAAAGATTAGATTACATTAACCAGATTGATACTAGACGAACCAGTGCACACAGTAATTTATCAGGTTCAGAATGGATAAACCCAAGAAGAAACAACTCTTAAGCATCACCTAACGCTCTATTATTTACTTTTTATATGTAATTATTTTAAATAAAAACAAAATTTTATTTTTTAAATGTATTTAATGTTTATATATATCACAGGGCCAACACTCCATTCATAAATCTGTTGGAAAGTGAGGTTGTGATTGTGTGAAATGTTATTGAAAATCAGTAATGGGTGGAAGAGAGACAAAACATGTTTGTCTCGATAATGGCAACAATGATGAAGTCTGGTTAAATCCAATAACGTTTAAAATTTTATGGAGCGGCCTTTCGCGTTTTCTTGCAGCGGAGCTAGTCTGGGCAAAAAGCCCGACAAGGGCGTATAATTTACTTTGAAATTCTTTACGTTTAACCAAAGATCTTACAAACTCCAAATAGAATTGTTTATATTTATAGTCTACCCAAGGAATAAAAACGTTCACTCCCCGCCTTGCTGTTTACAGTTTAGCCAGATTGTCCTATTTATCGCTAACGTATCTGCAAAATCCCAATTAAAAATTTGATAATTTGACAATTACAACTGGTTTAAGGTTAATCCGCAATTGCTTTTAAAATAAATTTATTTCCCAATAATTTTACTATAAATTGTGAATAGGCCTTGAGAGATTTAGAAAAAAAATATTATACATAAAAGTTTGAAATAAACCGACTGCACTCTGGCAACATCAAGTTAAATTTATCCCAATGAACATAATCAGTAGAATTATTAGAAACTTCCATTAACATTCCATGACCGTATTTGAATTCTGTACCCTCCTCCTCCACCTCATCAGATTCACTTAGATGTTTCATTAAGGGTTCAATCATTTTTTTAAATTTTGCATTCTTACTTGTTACAAAATCAAACTTTGAATTGAAATTTTTTTTTGCAGCATTTGTTTTAAATATAATCGTCGCATAGTTCCTTGCATCTTCTTTTGTATACACTGCAGGTGCATTTTGATTAAAGAGTAAACCATAAAGCCATTGGGTACCTCTAAATTTTTTCCCTGCTATTAGTAAGTCTGGACCATCGAAATCAATTCTTTTATTTCCAATTGAAAATTGTTCAATTTCTTGATCGAATTTAACTCGAAATTTTCCATCTGAGCTATCATGATTAGGATCTTTAATAAATTTTTTAATATACTTAAAGGTAGACTGTGATATTGTTCATAGTAGTCAGAAAAAGATTTATCCCTTATAGTTTTGTTTAGTTCATTATCATAGTCTTTTTGTGTTTGAGACTCTTCTTGTTGCAAATCATTTTCTATTCCTTTTACTATAATCTTCCTCAGATCATAGGGTTTTTTTTTTGTTATTGAAGTAAACAGTTTCTTTTTCATACGTGGTGCTGTTAAGGGAGTCTTTCTATTAGCACCCCTTGGTGTAATCTCAAACGGTGTTGAATTTGAAGGAACAACTGGTTCGGATGCTATTGATTTTTCATCAAGGTGATCCTCTTCATCAGAGAATTCTGTTTTTATTAAATCCTCTTGCATACCTATTTTGGAGACAGAACTATCTTGTTTATTTGGTGTATCCAATTTATTTTCAATGTTTTGAAGGTGTTTTGTTATAGGTTCAAATAGATTCTCATGTGATATCTGACCATGTTTAAGAAGACTTAATTTGTTTTTAATGTCCTTTCTTTTGCTAATCAACTTTTTTTAAATATTTTTCTTAGTGTTGTTAAGGGATTTTTGTTTTTGTTTTTTGAGCCATAATCTATACTTGTACATACAATGTTCCTAATAATTTTTTTAGATTAGGTTTGACATATAGAGGGTGTTATGGAAATGACGTATTATATTTAAATGGGTGACTCCTGGGGTGTCCTAGAGAAGCGCTACATATGTTTTTTTTTTAAATCGAACGTTTAAAAAGTGGGGTAATTCACCCCTAAACCCACCCGGTTACTCCTCGGCACATTCATATATGATCATATTACATTGCCAAGCTGTGTAATCAATAGATGTTCAAGCCCAATGTTGCCAACTGTGTAGAAAATAACTTTAGATTCTTATAAAAATAATATTTAGTTTACCTAGTATCCAAATAGAAATGAATCCAGGTGCCAGTACACTAGCAAGTAATCCAGGGCACAGAGACATCTTCAGGTTTTTGTTTCTTTTTCTATGGGAAAACCTTTATGCTCATCACGTACCCTGATGATAATGTGGAACTGCATAATAAGCTTATACCCACTAAACCCCATTCGGCCTCTTATTTCCAATCTCTCGGAACATTTGCACTAAATCACTTAAAGAAACACACAGACACCCACGAGTTTCCAATTATTTTTTTTTTGAAGATATGCACTTATTAGATTACACAAAAGCAATAAATACTAACGCATAATTACACTTTACAATAACCTACCGTACACATAAAACAACAGCACTATAGGATACAAATTATTTCGCAATAGAAATTCAGAAATAATAAAAACGCTAAATTCTAATGGCCTAATCAAATTTATTAATCCTTTACTGAAGAAGAATGATGAAATAATTATGTTGATAGACCCTTCCATCCCTTTAAAATAAATAATCTCGTCCAACCAACGCGGTTGCCATTTCCGAGCCTATCATTATAAAGAAAAGTATTTCAGAAGGAAATTCTTCATTTTATGAATACAACCTTATAAAACATCGAAAGTGTGGCAACGCTGTATTTTTAAGTATAAACCCCAGTCGAATATGCAACCGTTTCTGCTGATCAGCTGTTCCTCCAAAATTAGCCGGCCGTTTTCATACTGTTTCAAGCAGATTTGTGTGTTAAATTGTATGTTAATACTTAAACCCGAGTTTAAATTATTAAGTAATTTGTTCTTTTCGTGACGGCAGTGCGCCAGTCCAGCAGTTCAATATTGATCGACGGAACCAACGTGTTATTTAGACAATAAGGGCGTACTTTTGTCTACACAGTAGCACTTTAAAATATTAATTCAGATTGAACGATACTTAGATGTATTGTGACGCGAAAACTATGTGATTTTGTGATGTGAGTACTTGGTGTTTTTTATAAATTAAGTTGGTTTTAAATAAGTCCGAAAAGGTAAATAAAATTGAATTTTTTTTTCTAAAGGTAAGTGGCATTTATAAACTTTTAAGTTGTCTAGATCTGACGGGTGTCGTTCGAATTGAACAAATGAGAACATACCTGACCATTTAAAAACTCCGCGGCGGTTCGTTCGAGTCAGTTCAAGTTTATAAATCAGAGATTGTTTCCTAGCGAACTGAACTGAACGTAAAAGTTTATAATAATGTACCCTCAAAAATAAACAACTTGCAATCTGTCAAACGGTTATTGACTTTCTAAAGAGTTTACCCTGAAGATATGACAACACTGTTGACATATGTTGCTTTGTTTGCCTTCCTGACAGGGGCATCCCATGGTCATTTTTGGTTTGACATAAGGTCATGTACAGGGCATATTAAAATAAAGCGCCATTTTTGGATATTTTTCTTCAATTTGTTTTCATCTCAGGAATTGCCGATTTAAATATAATACGTCATTTTCATTACACCCTGTATATATAATTATCAAAACACTATCGATATCGACCATCATTTAGATTATTATCCTTAAAAACTGATAAAAATCCTAATGGTTTTTTCCAACAGTAAGAACATATGTCTTTAAAATGGTCAAAGGACATGTCTGTGCCAACATGATCTGTATAGACATGTCTTAAATTTAAATCATCTTGTTTAAAAAGTGTCGGTGTTGCAATGGGATCCCCTATATCGGCAACAATTGCTAATTTAGTAATGGAATATGCCGAAACACAAATTCTCGCCTCTTTAAACTATAAACCATATTTCTATAAAAGATTTGTTGATGACTGCTTACTTTGCATCCCACAAGATAAGATTCAATATACTCTAGAAAAATTTAACTCGTTCAATAATAAGCTAAAATTTACACATGAAACCGAAAAAGAAAAACATATTAATTTTCTTGACCTAAATATTGAATACAATAGACAAGGCAACATCAAAACCGAATGGTACACTAAACCAATATGGTCGGGTAGATACTTAAACTTTAATTCTTATACCCCCAAAAAATATCAAAAAAGTGTTGTAAACTCTTTAGTAGACAGAGCAGTTTTACTAACGGACACAGAATACAGACCTGAAAATTTAAAAAAAATTAAAAATACCCTAGAAAAAAACCAATACCCAAAAAAATTCGAACCAATTATCAAAAGCCGAATAAATAAAATCTATAACTCCACAAAACAAATAGCAAATAAACCCAAAAACGCTAACTATATCTCACTGCCATACATTCCGGAAATTAATAACAAAATTAAAAAAGTTCTTGAGCCATATAATATAAACATCGCGGAAAGACCCAATAACAGTACAAAAACGCTCTTCACTAAATTAAAACCTGAAATACCTAAACTAAATAATACAAATGTCATATATAAAATAGATTGCAATGATTGTACTCAAACATATATAGGTCAAACGAAACAATACTTAAAAAACAGAATAAATGAACATAAAAGAAGTATAAAAAACACAAATCAAATAAATACAGCCCTAGCTAAACATGCAATAGACAATCTTCATAATTTCAAATTTAATGAGACACAAATTCTTGACCACGAATCAAACTATAAGAGACGAAACATTAAAGAAATGATTCATATAAAAAAAAATAATACAAACACATTAAATTTCCGTACCGACACTGATAATCTAAGTTGTAACTATAGTAACTTAATTAAATAATAAAATGCAAATTTTTACCATCAAAAGAAAGCCATAAACCGCCTGGAAAACCCATAGATTAAGAAACACCAAGAACGCAGTAAAGTAGTTTAAAATAGAAATTAGTTACAATTATACCTAAGGTGATACAACATCTTCATAACAAGTAAATATGCTAAAGTGATTGTGATAGTGCAATTACATAAGGTATGTTTTTATTATAATTAGATTGCGATAAACTAAATGTTTTCCCATCATATTTCACAAATCATGTCCTTAAAAACTAAAAAATGTTTTTCTTTTTATTGTAGTCTGATGATGGTTTAAAATGAAATAAACCGAAACGTCACAAATTTGATAACTCGCTTTATTAAGAATTGACCGAAAACCCAAAGAACAAATATATTAATGGTATTGTTTTCCTTGAAATTTTAAACCCAAACTCCAAATCTCCAAAGTTCATACCAGAGGCCAAATATCTGAAAATAATGAATGATTGAAATATTGACATTTAAAATCATATTGCTCAATTATCACTAACATTTAAGAAAACTTAAGTATTCTATACATGTACCAAACAGCTTTATAAAAGTCACCATTTCACACTTACAAACTACCTGCAAATGAACAAAAAATCCAAAAATGGATGTTTGTCTTTTTTAGTGAAGGAACTTATGAAGAGATGGAAGGCGATAAGAGATTGCTTTGTGCGAGATCATCGCTCAGCCATCGCTACGGGAACAGGTCAAGCTGCATCAAAGAAAAAGAAATACATCTTTTACGACCAGCTACTGTTTCTGTTACCTCATGTGAAAGGTAATTCCAATACAGGTTCAAACATTGCTCCACTTCACAGTCACGAACAAGTTGGTGAGGAAACTCAGATGAAAGATATTCAAAATAGTAGCGCACATGAAGAAATACTAGCCGATGATGCCATCCTCCCTCAACTTCTTTACTGAACCAAGCTGCAACAAAACCTACAGGCCCGAAAAGGATATATCCACCCCACCCCCACCCCCCCACTCTCACCCCCACCATATCCCCCTACAATACATACACAATATATCCCCCTACCATACATACATACATACATATATCCTCCTACCACCCTTAACCCCTATTTAATACATATTTAAATTTGAAAAAAAGGAAATAATGGCTACAGTACCAATCGACTTAAGCTGGGAAGCAGAAGCCTGTGAAAGTTACAATCCAACAGAATACGTTCTAAAAAATTTAATTACAAGGAAAACACCTAGTAATTTATCTAAATCAGATAAAAAAAAATTTAGACAACAAGAGAGAGCTAGAATTCAAAAATTAGAAGAAAACCAAAAAAATGTCTTCTGCAAATGTAATGCTATCCCAGATGACTAATAAGAAACAGCTAATCGATTTTACGACAGAAGAACTGAAAATGCTTCCTTTGGAATAACTGACGAAGTATGTCGACTCAATCGAACTTTTAGAAATCTGGAGCAGATTGCCAACATCTTATAAAATAAACTTTGACCTGCAGACTCGATTACCATGTTTTATACATTTCAATACTCCAACACAAAATACACATTTTGACGCTTTACCAAATAGTCAGAATAGATATCACATTTGTAACATGTCAACTCAAGTGTAATGCAAAATAAAATATTTTTTTAACGTACATATGTGTTTTATTATCAAAATTGATTATTATATAAAAAAATGGATTTAGTTAACAACTATCGTTTTTGTACCACTTAAAAAGGATTGACATAGATTACTTAATTAAACCGCAAAAAAAATATCATAGGTCAATAGCGGTTTTATTTTTATAAATATTTTTATAACATTTAAAATCGAGATAAAATACGATTGACATAGATTGAATGTTTTGAAAGTAACAAAAAAAAAATATTATAGGGTCAATAATGGCTTGTTTGTAACACTTAAGAAGCTATCTATTTTTGTATCATAGATTATTAAACCGTTTTTTAAAGTTACAAAAATATCATAGGTCAATAAAGACTTGTTTGTAACACTTAAAAAAGAGACAAAATACGATTGACAGACATTAAATACTATAGGGACAATAACGGCTTGTTTGTAACATTTGATATGCAGGTGAATTAAATAAAAAAATTGATACACCTAAATTATTTCTATCGTACAGGTTTTTTACAATAAAAACACTTCAGTTAATAACTAATAGTACATTACATATAGGAAGTGGATTTTTTGAGATCACAACGAACGAGCTTGTGTTTATTAAAACGCTAAGTCCCGTTAATTCGTTAGGTTATCAAGTTCTTTAAGCTTTGATAAATAAAAATTATTACATCACACTATTATGATAGTATAAACAATTAAACATTACATTACTTACATTTATTTACACCTACATAATATTCACAACAATTCACATTTCTTTTACAACCTAACATTTTTAGTGAAACGTATTTACGCGTCATCATTATTAGAAACTGACCGAATAATCTTCCTTTCACGTTGTATGAATTCTCGATAGATTCTAGGTCAACTGCCGATCGAGGTTAGCCGGTGAACTAGCTTTTACTAATGTTACAGGGTTTTATGAAATGTACTTAAAAGAGATTCTGTTTTTTGCAAGGGAGGAATAAAATTTGGTGAATACGTATGTAATATAAATCTACATTTTTTAACATAATTTAGACTTCAATTAACTTCCGGTTTCGACCGGAAACCAATCAAATATTTTATGTTTAAATGGAAATCCATATATTTTTTCAATATTTCATTTCCTAATCTGTTGTATGGTGTTGTTCTGTACCCTGCGGGTACATAATCCACTGCATACAACAACCCTTCATTTTTCTTAAACATAAAAATAATTTATGCAAATAATAATTATACATTAAAATCCACAATTGTAACTTCAACTGATATTATTTTAAGAAAAAAGACAATAGGAAAAATATTAAGCCGAGACATCTAAAAAGCAATTTCGAATGGTTTTTTGTGACCCTAATCCACCATACATGTTTGACTTAAATACGTATAGAAAAAATTGATTACTATATCCATAATATAAACAATTAAAATGGTAAAAAAAATTGATTACATACCCTTTTCTAAAGTGACCCAACTACACACAACACCTATGTTTCAATATGCGGCATTCAAAGATGTAAAATATAGAATGTCAGACAATATTCAAGCAAATCGTGAAAATATTCCCGGTTCTACCGACTTCATTCTCAATAAAATACGGGGGTTTCTAAAAATGTAATAGTTAAGTGGTCCAAGAAGTTTGATTTTAAATGGAAAGATATGTATATTTTTGACTGTTTGCATTCAAAACAACATTTCACGCATAATGCATAAACGTTTTAAAAGTTTTTGTGCATAGTAGGGCATACAGGGTGTATATTCTACCTTAGAAGTAAATAATTAATTTAACGAAAACTACTCAAGATATTTTCCTGAAATTTTGCATATTTAGTTTATCAATATTTTAGTTTAATATAAGATAATATCATGCACCTAACATATCCGATTATACCGGAAGTAGATGAAAACTTTCGTTTTTTTAAATGAAACATGGTGATTTTTATTATGTTTTTCGATTAACCGTTAAATTCTAAACAAATTTCATAGACTGTGTTTTTTCCTAACTCTGTCAATTTTTGAGATATCTGAACTTTTTGTAATTATTTTTGACAAATGCATGATGTTGAAATAATAAATATAACTTTTTTACCTTTGCTCTTGGACTAAAATTTTTTTCTTATCGAATAGTCAGTGCATTAGGAAATCTAAAATAATTTTCAAAATTGACAGAAAATGTATAGGGTGGTCCCTGTGGTTCCCTGTTCATTGTGAAAAAATGCATCCATTAAAAACTTCGGAAGTGACTCAATCTTTTGATTTTTTAAAATGAAAAGCTATGTATATTTTTGAATATTTACATTCAAAACAACATTCTGTGTATATCATCGCTTGTTCACAGCGATATGTTATTCACCTTGTACATAATCATTTGTAGTAAGCATTATCACTCGTTTCAACTTGTGAATTTTTTGTGAAAAAACTGTCGGAGTCGAAGCGATGAAACTTTCTGATAAATAATTTCGGATAATATGTTCATTCTATATGAAAATTTGATGTATATATTTTGTACAGTTTAAAAGTTATTAAACATCAAAGTCAGTCGAATTTTAGCAAAAACAGAACCATTTTTGGTATCGAATAGCTTTTTGGCAGCATCTCTCTTAAGAAAAATCCCGATAATAAATCAAACGGCAAAACTGGGTAATTTACATTTTTAATGCGATTTTGTTTAGTATATAATCCCAACCTTTTTCGAAGATATCCATTCACATTCTATTCTTAACAAAGATAAACACAGTGTGTAAAAAGTCCCGGAACAGTCAATTATTTCAAAAATGGTGCACTATATAAAAAAACTTTCTGTATAAAAGTTGTTGGTCTTAAAGAAATTTATTAAACTTAGATCCCTGTAATTATACAGTGTTGCCCAAAAAGTCGTGGTAACCGAAACTTCATTTTTTTTAAATGTAATGACCCTATTTTGATCACATTTTCTGATTCCTCTAAACATTCTAAACAACAATTATAGAACATGTCATATGGCTAAACCTATTAGTTTTAGAAATAATTTGAATTGAAGGACATAAATGCGATAGGTACGATATTACCTTTTGCATTTTTATAAGCTGGTACTAGAATTTTTTGCGTCACGGTCAAAGTAAATTCTCAAAATGTCGCTCAGCGAAAGGGAACGTATAACTTTACTAATAATAAGAGGTTTTGGAGAGCGACAAAGATCAGTTATCGAGACAAAGGAATTATTTAATACAACTTTTCCAAACCGAGAGCCTATATCAAAATCTACAGTTGTGAGAACAGTTCAAAGGTTCGAGGTAACCGGTTGTTGCAGAGATAAACTTCGTTCCGGAAGACCAAAGTCGGCAAGTAGTGATGAAAAAAAATTAGAGACATTACTTCATTTTGTTCAGAATCCACATTTGTCACTCAGAAAAGCTGCTACCCAAGTTGATGTTTGTTTTAAATCAATTGACAATATTTTAAAAACCAGTAATTTTCATCCCTATAAAATAACTCTTGTCCAGGAATTATCAGAAGACGATTTTGATCGTAGATTGGAATTTTGCGAAGTAATGATGCAAAAACATGAAGAAAATAACAATTTTTTTAATCAAATAGTTTTTACGGATGAGGCAACATTCATGTTGAACGGGTCTCTCAATCGCCATAATTGTCGTTAGTGGGCTGATCAGAATCCACATTGGATGAGAGAAACACATACTCAACACCCCCAGAAAGTAAATGTGTGGGCTGGAATTATTGGCAACAGATTAGTGGGGCCTTTCTTTATAGAGGGGAATTTGAATGCCGAAATGTATCTCCACATGCTGCAAAATGAAATTGTGCCAGCAATAAACAATGAAGTAGGACCACTATTACGCAATACGTGGTTTCAGCAGGATGGAGCTCCTCCTCATTTTGGGCTAGCTGTTAGAAATTATTTAAACAACACTTTTCCTAACCGCTGGATAGGACGAAGAGGCCCCATAGAATGGCCTGCTAGGTCGCCAGACTTAACGCCCCTTGATTATTTTCTTTGGGGACACCTAAAAAATAAAGTATTTGTGACAATACCTGCAGATCTGAATGAATTAAGAGGAAGAATTATTGAAGAATGTGCATCTATTAACCAAGAAATGTTACAAAACGTCATCGACAAATTTTATTATAACCTAGCCCATTGTCAAACTGTGGGAGGAGGACATTTTCAGCATTTAATTAAATAACGACTTACACTTAATTTTATTTTTTTTCTTTTCAAGTTATTGTTAATTTTACTGCTTGTATTTAATAATTTAGTTGTTATTAAAATTTTGGCACAACTTGAGTGAGGTTCATTTTACACGAGTTTAATGTTTTTCTTTTAATTTTAACGTAAAACATTTGAGCCGACTCGAAACAATGCAAAAGGTAATATCGTACCTATCGCATTTATGTCCTTCAACTCAAATTATTTCTAAAACTAATAGGTTTAGCCATATGACATGTTCTATAATTGTTGTTTAGAATGTTTAGAGGAATCAGAAAATGTGATCAAAAAAGGGTCATTCCATTTAAAAAAAATGAAGTTTCGGTTACCACGACTTTTTGGGCAACCCTGTATAATTACTGGGATCTAAGTTTAATAAATTTCTTTAAGACCAACAACTTTTATACAGAAAGTTTTTTTATATTGTGCACCATTTTTTAAATAATTGACTGTTCCGGGACTTTTTACACACTGTGTATAGTAACAATAAAAGAAAATGCATTCTAAACCATCGATTCAAGCAATGGCTAGACTATCTGAAAGAATCAATGTTATTGATAATATAGTGGTTGTGCCAGCCAGAGATGAGATGGTGGAAGCCATGGATGTTGAACTGGAAGCAAGAGATGATGAACAGGAAGCATGGGATGTTGAACTGGAAGCAACCAGGAAACGAAGGTGAAGCCCGAGCCAACGAAGTCGATCAGATGTTAATAATTAACGATATAGAGATGCTGGACAATATCCAACAGGAAGAGGTGATACTAGTGATGGATAGAGACATTTCCTTAAATGAGATTAGGGTGACACGGGGAGAAGTTGAGGAAAGATTGGACCATTTCTTGGCATTGGTTACTGATTGTAACGATCTCCTTGATGTTTTAACTCGGCGAGAGCGATCAGTCAGGGACCAATACCAAGCGATGTTGGATGAACGTCGTCTTCGCCACGTGTTACATGAAAATTAAAATGTAATGTGATGTAAATATATTTTTAAAAATAAATCATTTTTTATATATTCTATTACTTTTATTTAATTAGTGTCCAGATATTCAAACTATAATATTTCATTACACATACATTCCAACATTTTTTATTTATTTAGGATACAAATGTTCATATAAAAATATTTAAGATAGTAGTAGTGTTAGTATTGGGATTCCTCAAATCCTCCCACTGAAATGAAATATTATTTAAAGGTTGAAGTAGACTTATTACCATCATTTAGTTGTTAGTAATGTATGATCAAGTATTATTTCAAGCCGTTAAAGAAATAGGGAGATGTCTTATTCAAAAAATTAACTCTAATGTTGAATATATCATGAATAGTAGACCTAGCTGGTATCACTTTTATAATGACCAGATGAGGGACTGAGTTCCAAAACTCATCTTATCCATTTTTAAAATTTTACCGCAAATATTTTTTATTGATAATATTGGCAGCCCTGCACCATTCGATATACTTTTTTTACACCATAACTTACTTTATCCCTTACAAATTGTATAGCAAAATCGCATGTTTGTTCCAAAACTCTTCTTATACATACAAATATTGGTAACAAAACTTGTCTTATCCTGCTTGTGCAGTATTGCCGCTAATCCATTGTTCATCGGCGTGAAGTGGCGTGGCGTTGTAGTTATTTCTGCGTTTAAAGAGAATTAAAGTGTTTATAGTTGCATTTTATTGTAAAAAATGGATGGTGGGACACCCACATTCAGTGAAGGGAAAGGAAGACGAAAAAGACGTGTCCAGAGTTCATGGCAAAAAGAAAAGGCTAAATGTGAAAGGTAAGTTTTTTGTATTTTATCTTTACGTAGGTAATTAGATAAAGGTGTTACTACACGATAATACTCTGAACTTAATTACATGTTCGTCACGAGCTGTTTTAAAGTTACTATTTTTTTACAGGAGAAAGCCGAAGGGATTGCCAAGCAAGCCGGCGTGTAAACATAAAAAAAAAAATTTACGATGTAATGATGTGCCCATGCAAGATATAAGGCGATTTCATGAAGTATTTTATTCCAATAAGGACAAAATTTCTCAAGATAATTTCATTAAAGTACACCGTGCAGGTGAATCCAAAACGTCGACGTCCCAGTGAAAAAGCTGGTTCTCAAAAAGGTTTGACAATCACTTATTACATAAAATCGAGATCGCTAGGTCTAGTGCAAGTATGTGGGAAGACATTTTTGGAAGTTCTTGGAATTTCCAAATTTAGAGTGCAAAATATTTGCAAGCGACATCATATAACTGGCCAAGCTCCCAAAGAAAACCGTGGCGGGGATACTAAGTCAAGAAAATATAAGGAAAAAAGAAAGGAAGTAACACAATTTATCCAATCCCTAAAATGTGTGGAGTCCCATTACACACGCAGTCAAAGTATTAGGGAATATTTTCCTAGCGATTGCAGTGCGCGCAAATTATGGAAATTATACAATCACCAAGCTGAAGCACATAATCAAGTACATAATCAAGTTAAATATCACTTCTTCTGGGATATTTTTATGACTGATTTTAACATAAGTTTTAAAACTCCAGCTACAGACGCTTGCTCTCAATGTATTAGATTTAAATCGGAAATAAAAAATCGCAAAGACAATGAAAAGGCTGAAACAATGGCAAGATATACTGTCCATAAATTAAAGGCAAAGGCATTTCACGATCGTCTTAGGGAACAACAACCTAATGTTTTTAAGTTTTGCTTTGATTGCCAGAAGAACCTTGTTTTACCCAAAGTTTCTGACCAGAGTGCTTATTATTCGAGACAACTGTATCAATATAATATGACAATATGTGAAGGGCATTCCAAGAATGTACAAAATACAGAAACTGTTAAAATTTTTACTTGGTCAGAAGATCAGCGTTTGAAGGGTTCCAATGAAATATCTTCGATTGTCTTTCATTATCTTTGTAGTAGGGATTTGCAAGGTTACGAAAATATAGAAATTTTTTCCGATGGCTGCCCAGGTCGAAATAAGAATATAACAATGATTGGTATGCTGGGAAAATGGCTTCTAGAAAAATCTCCTATTAGTATTAAATCCCTAGAGTTTATATTTCCAATGGTTGGCCATTCCTACATACCACCGGATAGAGTATTTGGCCGTATTGAGAAGGAACTCAGGAGAATGGAGACGATAATTAATCCACAAGAATATATTGATATTTTTTCGAAATATGGGCAAGTGAAAATAGTTGGTAAAGATGTTACTGTATATGACTTTAAATCGTGCGTAGCCGAAAATGTTAAAGCGCCTTCCCAATTACATTTTCAGTTTGCTCCATCCAAGAGACTAAAGTTAGTAAAAGATAAAAAATCGATTCTTCTTAAGGGAGAAACAACTTACAGAAGTGATTTGGGGAGCTTTAAACCATTTCTTAAAAAGGGTAAAATGTTTAATTTCGAGCCCGATCAACTTCCAGTGCAAGTTCCAGTAAAACCTGAAAAGCTCAAAGATGTTGATAAACTGCTTAAGCAGCATTTTGGAGATAATTGGAAGGAGCAAAACGGGTTGGACTTCTACAAGCACGTGCTTTCTAGAACAGCATTACAAAACGTAGCGACGGAAGAAGTTCAAGAACCAGTCACTGAATTGGATGAACTAAGCGTTTGATTGCTTTTACTACTTGTTTTAGTGTTAATGAAACGTTTCAAAACCAAAAAATATATTATTATGTTCAAAATGACCATGTAGGTACCTATGTTTTACCTTAAAAGTAGTAGCAGTGTCATTTTTATTTTCAAAAGTGTCTTTATCCAATGTTGTTGATTCCATAACTTGTCATATCCATTCTTTTGTACCAAAACTGATCTTTTCCATTTAATATTAATTAATAAAAATTAAATGGCTTTATGAATTTATATTTCATTTTGTAGAGTAACTATGTGACGCCTTTACTATATATTGTACAAAGGGTTAAACTATAAACCATTTAGTTCAGTTGCTACAACTTATTTTGGAATACTGAAAATTTACAATTTTGGATTAGAGCAGTTTTGGAACTCAGTCCCTCAGATATATTATTATGAAAAAGGGGTTAAATTATGTGAAGATTATTTTAAAGATAGAGATATTCTAAAATTAATAAAAGGTTTCAAAGAAAATAGTTTTACAAACGAGATAATCTCTTTAAAAAGATATATATCAGAGGAACAGACAGAAGCTATGAAAATAATTGTTGAATATGAATCTACTGGAATTGATAGTAATTAGGATGGAAAAAATAAAGAAGACCGTTACTTTTAATGAAGAAAAGAACAATATTCTTCAGTTATTTGTTTGGAGTTATGCGTATAGGAAAACACGAGAAATGGTTGGATAGATACAGTTTTCAAAATAGACTTAAATATGCAGAAAATCATTTAAGTTATGTGTTGGAGCAAGACCATAGAAATAAAATATACAATGAACGTTTTATGTAATTTTTATTTTTTAAATAAATACAATAATTAAAGTAAGTCGCTTTTTAAAACCCACCCATTATGCGTTTTATCCAGACCAAGATATTTTACGAAAAGTTGATTCCCCTTTTTTCATAACACCTTCTCAACTAGATATACGTCTGGATATTTGACTTTCTGCAATTCTTCTCCATAAAAAGATCCTAGTAATCTTCATTTCTCTCATCTTTTAACAAATACGTTTTTGGATTGGTTAGGTTAATTTCCATAATTTTAAAAATTTCATTAGACCAATTAGGTGTATATCCTTTTTGGAAAGCTTCTCTATATTTGCTGATTCTGACAAAATCTCCTTTCTTAAATTTTGACTTTGATGGATCAATTGTTTTAATTCTCACGTAGGTTGACTTTAAAACTTTCTTTTCATTTTTTTCATTAATATCAATTGGTTTTAATCCTATTGTTCTATGTTTTGTTGCATTATACTTGAAAACAATATCATCGACGATATTTAACCAATTATAGTTTCCTTGTAAACTAAATTGTTTCCACATTAAATTTTTTAAAGTCCTATTGACTCTTTCAACAATACTTGCTTTTAAATTAGAGGAACGTATGATAATGATTAATTCCAAATTTTTCCATTAATTTAGAAAAGGTGGAATTTAAGAACTCCTTCCCTTGGTCTGTTTGTATATTTTTTGGGAGAGTTTTCGCAAGTTTTAAAATATTTTTCATAGCTAAAGTTACATCCTCTGCAGTTTTTCTTTTAACAGGTTGAATCCAAACATACTTGGAAAATGTGTTGATAACAACTAATATATATCTATAGCCTTTGTTAAATTTTGCATAAGGAATCATCTCAACTAAATCAGCTTGCCATAAGTCGTTTAAACCTTTAATAATAACATGACGACGTCTAAAATTTTTTCTTGCAGGTTTGTGTAATTCATTCACCACATCTTCCTTGATGTTAGGTTGTGTACACATAATTTTAAAATTTTTATTTTGTTACCTCAACAGGACATTTTATTAACAATTCACCATAAAATTCCTCAAGAATCCATCTTCAGTTTGATGAAAAGAAATAATATCACCCTTATTTAACTGAAAGCCTTCGGGATTCAGAACTTTTTCTCCATTCACTTTTAATAAAATATATTTTTTTGGATACTCTGCGTTAATTATAGTAGCATTCGTTATAGGAAAAGTATAACTTATCCGTCGATCTTGAAGTAATTGATAAGCCCTATCTGCATGATTATATTGATTATATTTACCCAGAAATGGTAATACCAAATTATAATGTAGTGTTAATGGACTAAGATCGATAATTTGTATGAGGTTATTTTCATCACTTGATGAAATAAATTGGTTATCTTTGTTACGGTTTAAAATTGATCTTATTACAGATAAATTAATAATTAAGGAATTTACTATTTTTCTTACCTTTGTTGTCATTTTTAAAAGCTTTCTTTGATACTAACATTCAATTTGTATATTGCAGTTTATTTCTTTGTAGGATCTTTCAGCAAATCAGTATAAATTATTAGCTATTTCAGGTTCTATTACAAATTTCATTTTTCTGGTCTCGTAAGCTACGAGTAAGATTCCAGATGTCTATTCGGAAAGCAAATAAATGAACATTAACTATTATTAGGAAATTATTTACCTGGTTACAGTCATTCCTAACAGATTCTTTTTACCTTAATTTGCTTTGGATGCTTTAAGGGTTAATATTATGAGTTTGGGTTTTGTTGACATAATATTTTCACCTTACCTTCTTGCGACCAATGGTTATAATATCTTGCATACATATTTTCTGTTTTACGATGAATGGATTTTTGGCTTGCCATAGTCGGATTTCTCTGATTATTTAATTCAGTTTTCAAGAAAACTTGATTATTTGGAAATTTTCGATTTGTTATGACAGACAGCTGACATTTGTGATTCAGTAGTACCAACCTCGGTCGAAGTGGTTCGTACCAGGCAAGGTAATTTTGGAGAATTCTTGGTTAATCAGCTGGTTAGGGTTTTTATGCATAGGATTTTAAAAAGTCGTTTTATGGGTTGTTTTTAAGATAGAATTTTGATTGGCAACTGAGGAAAAAAGGGTATCGTTTTCGGTAACAAGAGGAAACTCGTCCCTTTTGGTTCCTGAATGTCGTAGGATGAAGAACTACTAGCAAGCAGTCCCCAAATTTTGGAATTTTGAAGCGGGAGGGCCGTAGGATGTGCCGTTAAATCTAGCGAGTAGTATTTTTTTTGAAGTGCCGTTGTAGGATGTTTAAGTTCCGGTAACTTCTAGGCTAAAATGCCGATTTGTTTTTATCTTCATCTTGTGGACGACAAAACGTGCCTCCATTTTTGCTAATGGGTAAGTGTGATTTTAGGATTGAGAATTATGATCACGATATAATTAGTTTGGGTTTAAGGGTCTGTTGGCTTTCTTTTGAAGAGAACTTTGGAATGGTATTTTTTTTTACAAGAGTGTAATTTGTTGTAAATAATTTTAGAGGCAAGCTTGGACGGGCTTACGCTGTGAATACAGGATGGTCCAGAAATCTTGATGGGGCATTTTTATTTATGATTTTACTGGGAGGTTGAGGAGTAATCCGAACTTCATTTTGAGGCCACAAGCAGTGATGTTGGATGGGTAAACTTCATGGTACTAAGCAGGACCGTTGTACCAGTCTTTCGTTTTCTTCAGATTGTTCAGCTAAGTAGTAGCTATAAAATTTCATGACCGTTTTTTTTTTTTATTTTTGGACTGTAAGTTGGTCAGATGAGATCTTGGCCACAGTAATCTACAAATTTTCATACAAATACAACATCATTTCTTTTACTGGCCATGAATCATCTGGACAACTGAAGTCGCCCAATAATTTATCACAACTCTTCTTGGCACTGACACCAACCATCTAAAAAGGCACTTATCGTTACTATCATACCGTGAGCTTTACTTTCATTTTTGATAGCTTCATTTAGGGCGGGTGTCAGAACGAGAACTGTTGATTCATTCATTATTTGAATACCATATTTTGGTTGATTAACTTTTAATAATTTCATTGACTGTTGGTGTAAAAATACCTTTGGTACTCGTGCAATAGTCACGTTTTACTGAAGCCTGTGTATGTTAGCGGTTAACGGTTATCGACAAAAGTTAAACGTATACCTCTAGAGGGTTAGCATTTTGTTACCGTATTCGGACTAATACTCTGCTTGTTAAGAGGTATTTGAGTAACCATTTTGAGTAGTCATTGATTAGATTCATTTTCTAGCGATTCGACCTAATCTTGCATTCGAACCTCGCGGAAATTCCAGACTTGGAGGTTGTAGTTGGTTTATTTTTTATTTTACTTAACCCCAGGTTCTAGTCTATGTGGTTGACTACGGTGACAGCCCAACTTAGTTTATTTGGCGCTCGTAGTTCGACTGCCGTTCCAATGCAAGGTTCTGTCGAAGGAGTTTGATATATATTTTTTGTATTAATTTGTCAAATCATTTTCAACTTTCTCATTTATCAATTCAATTCTTCAGTCAAACTTTAAGCTGAATATTTTAAATAACGAAACTTTTACTTTATAATATATTCTGTTATAAACTAATATTGTAATTTATCGGAGGAGCGTGCTTTTGACAGCTTGGTGGTAGTGTCAGCGCACAGACATTTTGAATAAAAGTATTGGCCTCTTAACATTGAAAGGTTTTGTTTTATTTTTAATATAACTCGGAAACACTGGAAATTTTCTTGGATAGGACATTAAGGAATACTTTTTTTTCCTGGTTTTTTTTGTTCTGGAGACCTACCCGATTTTAACTGAGGTCACTTACTAAAAACAAAACTAGGTGGCGCCTATTTTCTCGGAGTGGACTAGATAAACCTTACCAAAGTTAGGAAACAAAAAAATATAACGAACCACCCTGAGACGAGCTAGTTTAGAGAGGGGAACTGCAGACAGCCTGGTAGTTGGGTCGAATTTTAGGTAGGTGTCGCTTGTGGTTACTTTTCTTTTGGGGGCGAGGCAAAGCCCTATATTTCAGTAGCGCCCAACGGGTTTTTCCTTGATTTTGGTTTGGTTTGATCTTTTTTTTTTTCAGATTTTTGTGGCTAATCAGTTCTGAAGGTTGAACTTTGATTTAAACTACCGGACTTGACTTGAGATTTTGCACAATTTTTTTTGGTATTTTGAAGGGATCCTGAAAATTTATTGATTTTCTTTTATATAAAGGTTTTACGGATTTTTTAAAATTTTTTTTGAGAAATTTTGAAACGAAAGATTGTGGTAAAGATGTATAAGCTAAATGTGGATAGGTTAGCTAAGGTAGAATTAAAAGAATCTCTAATGAAGAAGCACAGCTTCAAGAGAAACGTTCTGGTTTATTGTTGGAAATTAGTAATTTAGTAACCGAATATGAGACTAAGGCTAAGATGTTTTCTTCAAATACTGAGATATCACCACTAGGGTGGAACGAAAAAACGAAGTTTTGATTTTTAATTTGTAATAGCGCGGAAAAGTTGCCTTTTGGTGTAAGTAAGATTTTAAAAAAATATGAAAATTATTGGAGCACGTTTTGAGGTGCCGCAAGGACGATAAAGTTTCATAAAATTACATTTTTCACTAGATTTTCAAGTTTTTGTAAGTATTTTTTAAATATTTTTTTTTACTTCAAATACCGCCTAAAAAGCAGTTTTTATATCAAAAAGACATATAATTTTTTTTAAAACTTATTGCATTACGTCTTGAGGTGCCGCAAGGGCGGTAAAGTTTTATAAAAGCACACATTTGAAACTTTTTCAAAGATTGTTACGTGTCTCGATTATGTAATAAAAAGTGTCAAATAGGCGTTTTAATATGAATAGAAATATTAAAACAGTTTAATTATTGCACTGGCTGGCATCCGGAAGCATGAGTCATCGCCGTAGCGGTTTGGTGGGGCGTGGGCGTGTGACAAGCTCAGATCAGTGTAATGTAAACGCGTCAGTCGCTTTAATTACCGAGTTCAGTTGAGTTAGCGTGTATTGTCTAACAGATTAGCGTAATATTTTGTTAGTTTGTGTGCTTGTGCTACTTTATTTTTGTGAGTTAAAATGGCTCAGTCTAAACAAGTAAAGACAAGACGAATGACGGAATGTCCTATTTTTGGAACATTTAGTGATTTGTGTGAAGTTGTACTGCCTACTTACGAAGATGTAATGAAGTGCTACTGTTTTATTAGACATAACCTGAAAGTTGTGTCATTGAACGAGAAGGATCCTACTGTAAGTGAAATATCTGATACTTTAATCCCAAAAATAGAGCAAATTTGGTCAAGAGCTTCTATTCCCGTTGTTTCAAACCTTAGAATTTCACAAATGATAAGAGTTTATCATGCTAAATATAGGAATTTATTAAGGTCTAAAAGTAGAAAAGGGTCAGATACGTTTGACTCAAACCTCGCAAAATTTAGAGAAGAAGCTGAACGTTTATTTGATATTGCTGCCTGCAAGTGTCAAGACTATGATACTTGTAGTTGTATAAAAGGAAAAAAAGTGCCACTTTTAGAACGAGAGTTTCTAAAAGATCAACGCTCGACCAGGAAAATGGTTATAAGTAATGTTGATATAGCTACCACAAGCGCTTTGAAAAGGAAAGAAACAAGAAACAGTAAAGAACTACAGAGAGCAGTTAAGTTTAATCTAAAACGGACAAAAGATACTAGTAGGTAACTTATAGGTTTTAGAGGCCAAGGATATATATCCATAATATGGATATATCCATAATATGGATATATCCCCCCACTCCCACCATATCCCCCCACTCCCACCCATATACCCCCCTACCATACATACACAACATATATCCAAACAATGGATACATGGTTACATACATCCCCCCACCATAGACCTATCCCCTCGTAATAAACACCTTTGAATATACATTCCTCCTACCACCCTTAACCCCTATTTAGGACATATTTAAATTTGAAAAAATTAAATGGAAGCACCAGTCGATCTAAGTTGGGAAACAGAAACCTGTGAGAGTTATAATCCAACAGACTACGTTCTAAAAAATTTAATTATTAGAACACCTCAACCAAAATTGTCTAAAAGGGCTAAAAGGAATTTTAGACAACAAGAAAGACAGAGGATTCAAGAATTAGAAGAAACCCATCTAAAATCTTCAAAATGCAATGCACAACTTGTTCAAAACCAACTCTAGGACATATTTTTAAAAGATTCCGCTGTATTTTGAATGGTGACACCATAGTCGACATCGACTTAGAAACAAAAGCTAATCAACCCTGTGATCACAAAATGAATTGTTCTTCTGTAATGTCAGCACATATCAATGGAGAGAAACAATTGTCAGACTTTTCTAGTGAAGAAATAAAGAAGTTGTCGTTAGAATATTTAATAAAACACGCTCAACCCATCGATCTTCTAAATGCTTGGAGAAATCTGCCTAACAATTATAAGAATAATTTTTATTTACAAATCAAATTGCCATGTTTCCTCCACTACAATAGAAATGCTGATCAAATAGATAGCCCCCCAAGAAGTCAGGATAATTGCTTTTACTGCAATTCAATCGAACCACAATTTGTGTAAAATTATTAGTTTTCCAAAAATAAAATTTTTTCAAATATCAAGTATTTTATTTTAATGTTATTGGCAGGTAAAAATGATTATTCAACAAGGATAAATCCTATAATAAAAAATTTCCAAATGATTCAATAATGCATAAAATTATAGGACATTGGTTTTTGGTTACATCTTACCTTGAGAACACCAAAATCCGGAGTCAATGTCATGTCAAAAAATAATAAGAATATTTAATTAGGTGGATTTTTTTACCAAAAGTTACATCACATGTAAATCAGTTAAAAAAAATTTTGAAATCCGGAGTCAATGTCAGGTCAAAAATATTAAGAATATTTAATTAGTGGTTTTTTATCATTACATCACATTTTGAAACCAGACATTCCGGGTTCAAAAAAATAGTAAGATCGAACCAGCGGAATATTTAATTAGGCTGTTTTTTATCATTACGTGACATTTCGAAACCAGGATTCAGAAAAATCCCCAAATGTCAAGTTCAAACGTTGGTATTTTACAAAAAGTTACATAAACCAGAAAATTTAACATTTCCAAAAAAAAAATTCACAAAGTTCAAACGTCTACTGACGTAGAGCTTGACATTTCGAAACCAGACAAAAAAACCAGGATTCAGAAAAATCCCCAAAGGTCAAGTTCAAACGTTGGTATTTTACAAAAAGTTACATAACACATAAACCAGAAAATTTAATATTTCCAAAAAATTCACAAAGTTCAAACGTCTACTGACGTAGAGCTTTTACAAAATTAACATAAAAAACACTTTACACTTACACTTTTAAGTAATTATATTACCTAGAACAAATGTAAAATGGAAAGAATTAAACGGTAAATAATTTACCTATTTGAATCACGTAATTGTAACGATTAGAATTTTTATAGAGCTTACCATACTTCAGGATGATGTATTTCAAACCAATCAGGATAACACATTCACAGCTGAAGGGTAGAGCAATACATTCTAAGCTGATATTCTGGACATCTAACAGGGACTGCATCTATTAAATTAGATATCATATATTAGAAAAACAGTTTTATTTACCTTTAGAAAAATTAATTGAACGCTCTATGTAACATACCTCTGTACTTAATAAAAATAATAAATTAATAAAAAGATCCAAACAAAGCTTAGTCTTTATAGAAAAAATGATCATTCTAACATAAATAATTGAACACTCTGTATATTTTTGTATTTAATAAAAACAGTTATGATCTCTCTAACACACATATAAACGTAATAAAAAGACTCAAACAAAGCTTAGTCTTTATAGAAAAAATGATCATTCTAACATAAATAATTGAACACTCTGTATATTTTTGTATTTAATAAAAACAGTTATGATCTCTAACACACCATCCATACTCAATAAAAAGAATAAAACACTAATCAATACATGCACTTCATAGAAAAATAGAACTATATAATTTTTATCATTAATATGTACAGTAATAAAAATCTCTTTACTTACATTTAAATAATAAATTCACTTAATATACTACACAAAACGTTTCTTTACAACGTAAGATTATCAATGCCAGTCAAAAAATATATCCGAGAAGATTTCTCGAGAAAACAACTTTCATACATAAATTCTATTTCACGATAAAATTGAATATACAGGTAATTCTCAAAATAAGGGTTTCTAGTATTTGCAAGGGAAGAATGAAATTGTATGTAATATAAATCTACATTTTTTAACATAATTTAGACTTCAATTAACTTCCGGTTTCGACCGGAAACCAATCAAATATTTTATGTTTAAATGGAAATCCACATATATTTTCAATATTTCATTTCCTAATCTGTTGTATGCTGTTGTTCTGTACCCGCAGGGTACAGAATCCACTGTATACAACATAATTTAGAATAGTTTTGGTAAACATTACACACATAAAAAATTATAATAACATAATATAAACAACTAAAACATACCTTTAAAAAAATTCACAACTGTAACAATCACATACGTTTCACGCTTCACTAATGCGGTTCTTTAACGATGTAAAAATAGAATGCCAGCAAGTGAACCATGAATCTGAAGAAACAAAAACGCGAAACCAAAAACCTTTCACTGATATCTAACCGTTTGAAAATACGGGGGTTGCTAAAAATGTAATAGGATAAGGGTTTCTAATTTTTGCAAGGGAGGAATGAAATTTGGTGAATACGTATGTAATATAAATCTACATTTTTTAACATAAATTAGACTTCAATTAACTTCCGGTTTCGACCGGAAGTGGTCCAAACTTTTGATTTTTAAATGTAAATCTATACATATTTTTAAATAGTTGGGTTCAGAGTAACATTCTATGTACATTTCACAAGAAAAAATTATTATACAGGGTGTTTCAAAAAATAAGTCTAGTTTTTCAACTTTATAGTAGAAGCATGAAATTTGGTATACGTCTAAACATAGTAAATATACATATTTTGAGCTAATTAAGAACTTCGATTTACTTCCTGTTTGACCGGAAACGAACCAAATTTTTTATTTTTAAAGGGAACACCCTGTATATTTTGGTTTAATTTTATAATAAATTAGTAGTTTTTTACTAAAACTTACTATTTTATACCTAAGTCAGAGTGTTTTCACAAAAAAATCAAATTTATTCCGAAAATACAATTTTTTTTAATTAATGTTAGTTTATTGATGTTAGCAATGATTTTTACAACCCCTATATTCATGAAAATAACTACCCTAAGACTATACAACAAGAAAAATAATTTTTTAGTGGTGGATTACACCTTAAGAAACATTTAGGTAATAAATCAAACAACCAAACTGGTTAATTTGAATTTTTAATGTCATTTTGTTTAGTATAAAGACCTGTTGGTTTGCGAAGATATTCATTCACTTTTGATCTTAACAAAGTATCCTTTCAAGTAAAAAGTTTTTAAAAAAATGTATTGCAAACCATCGATTCGAGTAATGGCTGATCTCGCCGGAAGAGTTAATATTTTGCATGATGTAGTGATTGCCCCAGCAAGGGTTGAAGCTCATGAAGCAGTGGCAAACCTACTAAATGATGGTTTACCAGACCTGGACTGGTTCAATGACGATCTGGAACAAAACCTGGACCATCATAATCTCGAACAAGTGGAACTAAACCTGGTCCATCATAATCTCGAACAAAACTTGCACCTGCACAATCATCTCGAGCAAAACTTGAATCGGGATCATCATCTCGAACAAAACCTGATCCATCCGGAGCAAAACTTAAACCTGGACAATCATCTCGAGCAAAACTTGAATCTAGACCATCATCTCGAGCAAAACCTGATCCATCCGGAGCAAAACTTGAACCTGGACAATCATCTCGAGCAAAACTTGAATCTGGACCATCATCTTGAGCAAAACCTGATCCATCCGGAGCAAAACTTAAACCTGGACAATCATCTCGAGCAAAACTTGAATCTGGACCATCATCTCGAGCAAAACCTGATCCATCCGGAGCAAAACTTGAACCTGGACAATCATCTCGAACAAAACCTGATCCATCCGGAGCAAAACTTAAACCTGGACAATCATCTCGAGCAAAACTTGAATCTAGACCATCATCTCGAGCAAAACCTGATCCATCCGGAGCAAAACTTGAACCTGGACAATCATCTCGAGCAAAACTTGAATCTGGACCATCATCTTGAGCAAAACCTGATCCATCCGGAGCAAAACTTAAACCTGGACAATCATCTCGAGCAAAACTTGAATCTGGACCATCATCTCGAGCAAAACCTGATCCATCCGGAGCAAAACTTGAACCTGGACAATCATCTCGAACAGAACTTGAACCTGGATCAACATCTCGAGCAAAATCAGGATCTCAACCAAGCTGCAGTCATTGAGGACCTGATACAAGGCGCAGAACGAGTCAATGCTGTTCAGGTTCCAGATGAAATCTTGATGCTAAATGACATTGAAATGTTGGATGACGCTGCACAACGAGATATGGAGGAGAGGATGCTATTGGTTGCAGATAGAGATATAAGTTTAGAAGAGATTAGGGTAACACGTGGAGAAGTTGAACAGCGATTGGAGCGTTTCTTAACATTGGTTACTAACTGCACGAATTTCTTAGACGTTTTGAGTCGAAGAGAACGTGCAGTTAATGATCAATATGAAGCAATGCTAGAACAGCGTCAACTTCTCCACGTGTTACATGAAAATTAAAAAAAAATTGTATTAATAAAATAAAAATTGAATAAAAATTAATCATTTTAGAGATTGAAATGCTTTTATTTAGTTACTATCCTCTACCCAAAAAGTAATGTAAATATATTAAAAAAATAAATACTTTTATACATTCCAACAATTTTATGTAACTAGTAGTGTGGATATACATGTTCTGCACCACTAAAATCTAGTAGAGTGAGTATCATCATCCCCGAAACCAATTCTAATAGTATTTAAAAGTTGATACACTGCTATCATCATTTAGTTGTTAGTAATGGAAGCTAAAGTATTATTTCAAGCCATAAAAGAAATAGAGAGTCGGTTTATTCTAGAAATTAATTCAAATGTCGAGTATGCGATGAACAGTAGACCCACTTGGAGTCACTTTTATCTTGATAGAATATATTATTTCGAAGAAGGTGTCAAATTGTGTGAAAATTATTATGAAAATAAAGATATTCTGAAATTAATAAAAGGTTTCAAAGAAAATTGTTTTACGCGGGAGCTGATATCATTAAAAAAATATATATGAGAGGAACAGACAGAAGCCATGAAAATAATTGTTGAATATGAATGTAACGGAATTGATAGTGATTAAGTGATAGTAATAAGTTATAAGCGAATAGGATGGAAAACATAAAGAAAAAAGTGACTTTTAATGAAAAAAAGAACAATATTCTTCAGTTATTTGTTTGGAGTTATGCGTATAGGAAAGCAAGAGAGAGTGATTACGAGCAGCATATGTTGGATAGATATCGTTTCCAAAATAGACTTAAATATGCAGAAAATAATTTAAGTTATGTGTTGGAGCAAGACCATAGAAATAAAATATACAATGTACGTTTTATGTAATTTTTATTTTTTAAATAAATACAATAATTAAAGTAAGTCGCTTTTTAATATCCACCCGTTATGCGCATTATCCAGACCCAGATATTTGACGTAAAGTTTGTTTGCTTTTTTTCTTAACACCTTTTCAACTAGATATACGTCTGGATCTTTGACCTTCTGCAATTCTTCTCCATAAAAAGACCCTAGTATATCTTCATTTCTTTCATCTTTTAACAAATAAGTTTCTGGATTGGTTAGCTTAATTTCCATAATTTTAAAAATTTCATTAGACCAATTAGGCGTATATCCTTTCCGGAAAGCTTCCCTATATTTGCTGATTCTAACGAGATCTCCTTTCTTAAATTTTGATTTTGATGGGTCAATGGTTTTAATTCTCACATAGGATGACTTTAAAATTTTTTTTTCATTTTTTTCATTAATATCAATTGGTTTTAATCCTGTTGTTCTATGTTTAGTTGTATTATACTTGAAAACAATATCATCTACGATATTTAACCAATTATAGTTTCCTTGCATACTAAATTGTTTCCACATTAAATTTTTTAAAGTCCTATTGACTCTTTCAACAATACTTGCTTTTAAATTAGAGAACGTATGATAATGATTAATTCCAAAATTTTTCATTAACTCGTAAAAGCTGGAGTTTAAGAACTCCTTCCCTTGGTCTGTTTGTATATTTTTTGGGGGAGTTTTCGCAAGTTTTAAAATATTTTCCATCGCTAAAGTTACATCCTTGGCAGTTTTTCTTTTAACAGGTTGAATCCAAACATACTTGGAAAATGTGTTTATTACGACTAATATATATCTAGAGCCGTTGTTAAATTTTGCATAAGGAATCATCTCAACTAAATCAGCTTGCCATAAGTCGTTTAAACCTTTAATAATAACATGGCGACGTCTAAAATTTTTTCTTGCAGGTTTGTGTAATTCATTCACAACCTCTTCCTTGATGTTAGGTTGTGCACACATAATTTTAAAATGTTTATTTTGTTACCTCAACAGGACATTTTATTAATAACTCGCCATAGAATTCTTCAAGGTAAGCGTCTTCAGTTTGATGAAAAGAAATAATATCACCCTTATTTAACTGAAAACCTTCTGGATTCAGAACTTTTTCTCCATTAACTTTTAATAAAATATATTTTTTTGGATACTCTGCATTAATTATAGTAGCATTCGTTATAGGAAAAGTATAACTTATCCGTCGATCTTGAAGTAATTGATAAGCCCTATCTGCATGATTATATTGATTATATTTACCCAGAAATGGTAATACCAAATTATAATGTAATGTTAATGGACTAAGATCGATAATTTTAATGAGGTTATTTTCATCACTTGACGAAATAAATTGGTTATCTTTCCCAAATATATGGGAGCCAAACTTATCAATCGACATGTTCAAAGAAGAATAAATGAAAATTGAATTACATTGTGTATTTATTGAATTATTTTTGCTTCTCTAAGTTCCTCCAATATTGAAAATATTTCATTTTGATGTCCAGTATGACCACTCATTTTTGATGCAATCAACAATCGTAATCTATCAATTATCTCATTTAAATCATCATAATAAACATAATCCATTTTCTTCTTTGATAAATTTAACATAACACCCTTTCCTGTAGTAGATCTGGTAGACTGTGCTCTGGTTGAACGTGGTCTTTGTGTTGGCAACAATCGTGATGTACTTGGTATTATAGAACGATAACCGGATTCTGAAGATGTTGTTTTTAATATACCCTTTTGCATTAAATATGGTTTAATGATTGTTAAATATTTAATATCAGTAGTTCCTTGGATTTGATTATTAGGATCAAAATTTCTTCTATAAGCGTTTGTTCTTTTCAACACATCCATATAGTTTTCGAGGTCATTGAGTGTGTAACCGATAGGTTGTTTTTTAAAGAGAAGTTCATACAAACCAGTTGTTCCCTCATATCTCACACCTTCAACTTTAAAATCTTTTCCAATGAAATCTACTGCAGAATTTGCAATCTGATACTTCTCACTATCTATATCATGAGTCAAACCATATCTGTTATCAAATTTATCTTCTGTATCCTTTATCAACTCATCCACAAATGTTCTTACTAGTGGGTGATAAGATTCCAGGTAATCTTTATATCCAGGTGTTCTTGTTAGTTCTAATACATCTTGTCGAATCTCTTGTGTGGAGGGTTCAATTGTTGTGTCAGGACTTGATGTTTGAGATTGTTGCATATTGTTCGAAAAGACTTCATCATCATTTTGTAAAAATGAAGGCATGTTGAAAGGGAGATATTTATTATGTGCACTTGATTTTCTTTGATTGACTTCTGGAGGTGTGGGAAATAAAAATTTTTTTTTTGGGGTTGAAACCATTTGTGGAGAATATTTTTCATTTTTAATAAACGGTTCTGTTTTAATGGTTCTAATTAATTCCTGTAAAGGTTGAGTAATTGGTTTTAACTCTTTTTCCATACGAATTTCTTTATCGGACAGATCTGATTTTAAAGCATTGTATTTTTGTTTAACAGCTTTTCTTGTTTTCACCAATTCTCTTGCTGTTTTTTCATCCATCTTTAAGCGAGTTACGTTATGTACTAAACCTTAATTAAAAAGTTATATACTTTAAATAGAGATAAAATTATCAAATCCTTTTCTGTAACGACCTTCATTTAATGAGCAGTCTTTGTCAATAACCACAAAATCATATTTATTTTGCCAACACATTGAACACAGATCCTTAAATTTTTGAAGTGACATGTCGCTGTTTACATGATCATCATATATATGTTTTAAGTTTGTAGCGTCTTGCTGAAAAATTACCAAGAGATTGGAGTTATCTCTGATCAGTCGTTTAGGCACGCTACTATACGTCTGAGCCAAGTAAAAACAATCAATATTTTTGTGACGTCCAAAACAAAAATAATCTCTCATTAGAGCTTGATTACTACAAACAATGTCATCAAAAATAATGATCGAGTTTGGTTTTATTTCATTAGGTGAAACGATGTCGTCAGCATGAGAAGATTCAAAATAACCAATAAATTTAAGTGGTTTAAGTAGCGTTTTTAAATATTCATATTTTGATTGAAATAAGGACTTCGAATAGACATATACATTTTCAAATCTTAAACCATTAGCGTGTGTGATAAGGGAAATAAGTACGTTAGTCTTCCCGCAACCAGAACTTCCCGCTATTAAACAACGTTTGCAATTTCCACCGAATAATTGACCATGTTTGTGAAAATTTTCTTGATCTAAATCAAAATTTTTTATCGGTAGAGAAAAATCTTGTTTTATAATCTTCATTGTTTGGAGTTCTCTATTTAAGTAAGATAATTTATATTTTTAGTCATTTATATATAATGATTAAACACAATAGCAATAATAACATTCGTTCTAAGAAGCTTACAAGGAAAGGAAGTGGATTAATAAATTCATTAATTAATAAATTACCTGTAGAGTTGCATATTCCCTCATATAATTTTTGCGGACCTGGTACGAAATTAAACAAAAGACTTGCGCGAGGAGATAAAGGAATCAATCAATTAGACGAAGCTTGTAAAGAACACGATATTGCATATTCGAAATATACGGATATAGAAGATAGACACAAGGCTGATAAATTATTATCGAAAAAAGCATTTGATAGATTTAAAGCGTCAGACTCAAACTTCGGTGAAAAAATATCATCTTTGGTTGTAAGTGGAATAATGAAGACAAAAACAAAGCTTGGTATGGGAATGAGAAAAAAAAGAAAGCGTATACATAGAAAAAGAGGGGGTCAAATAGCATTTAACAGTGTTGTAAACAAAGCACGTAAAGAATTAGTTGGAAAAAAGTTTAGTAATATAAGAAACGCAGCAGCTGCTGCATTATCATCAATTAAAAAGTCAAAATTACAAATAAAAGTTCCAAAACAAAGAATTATTCCAATTCCAAAAACAGGAGGAATTTTACCTTTAATACCGATTTTCGCTGGTTTATCAGCTTTGGGAGCCCTAAGTGGCGGAGCTGCTGGCATTGCTTCAGCAGTAAACGCTGCTAAAAACGCAAAAAATAAATTAGAAGAACAAAAGAGACATAACAAAGCTATTGAAAAAATATCGATCGTGCTACCGCACAAACCCTTAACAAATATTGATTTGTTAAAGTATGCTAAAACTTTAAAATTATCAAATTTTAGGGGTGTCTTCATGAGAAATAAGTTACCAAAGAAAATTAAAAAACACGAATCAGGAATCATTAATTTGGATGATGATGTTGGTGAAGGTACTCATTGGACAGCATATGTCAAGAACAATAAAAATATAAATTATTTTGATAGTGTTGGTAATTTAAGACCTCCAACAGAACTAATAAATTATTTTTTTAGTGATGGTAGCAAAAATAATATTAAGTACAACTATGATAAATATCAATTTGCTAATTCTGCCATACTTCAAGCAGATTTTCATCCACCTATTTACTTAGATACCAACACCTCCTATGTTGTTGGTCTGACAAATTTTGAAACTTTTAATGCTATTCCAAATATAGATGATAGGAATAATAAGATTTATTTTGGAAAGGGTGAATTTTTAACAATTCCAACAGGAAGTTATGAAATGATTGATATCAATAAATATTTACAAGCAGAGTTTCAAAAAAGAAATATTTCATTTAATCTATATGCAAATAATAATACATTAAAATCCACAATTGTAACTTCTACTGATATCATTTTTAAAAAAGGGACAATAGGAAAAATATTAGGTTTTAATAATGGAGTTATACCTGGTGACAAAGTTCCAAGGATATCGGAAAATCCTGCTGAGATTATAAAAGTCAATTCTTTATGTATAGACTGCAGTATTGCTGAGGGCTCTTATCTGAACGGAAAGCCTGTTCATATTATTCATCAGTTTTTCCCAAATGTTAGTCCTGGATACAAAATAATTGAAAGCCCACAAAATATTATTTATTTCCCTGTTACCGTGAATGTAATTGATAAAATAACAATAAAAATAGTTGATCAAGACTTGAATATTGTTGACTTTCGAAACGAGACTGTAACTATTAGATTACACATCAAGGAAGTATAATGGTTATTATTTACAATATAAGCACACCTACAACCAAGAATATTTTTAAAAACTATAAGAAGAATAGACAACATAAACCAAAGATTAGTAGAAAGACAATCATTCAAAGGATAACACCTAAGAATAAAAACTTTTTAAAATCTCTAGGTCTAAAAGTTTTAGTATAATGGATGTTCTTAATATAACACAAGATCTGTTTATTGATAACTCTATTGTACATTCAGAGTTTCATGCCTATGAACCTTATTTACCAACAAAATTAGGAAACAATGATGAAATTGTAATACCAATACATGAAGTTGAAAAATATACACTACCATCCGAAAGCTTTCTTTATATTGAGGGCAAACTAACAAAGGATGATGATACTGTTTCCAATACACTAAGGTTGATCAACAACGGAATAGCGTTTCTTTTTAAAGAGTTACGTTATACTTTAAATGGTGTTACCATAGATTCAGTTAGGGATGTTGGATTAACATCAACAATAAAGGGTTATTTATCATATAATCAAAATCAATGCAATAGACTAAAAAACGCAGGTTGGTTTCCTTTAGAAAACTCGCAAGTAGTTGATGCTACCACTGGATTATTTAATGTTTGCATCCCCCTTAAATTTTTAATGGGTTTCTTCGAAGACTATAAAAAAATTATTTTGAATGGTAAGCAAGAGCTTATTTTAGTGAGAGATAATTCAGACAAAAATGCCACTTTTAATACTGTAGACCAAAATCCGAAAATTCAACTTATTAAGTTAACTTGGAATATACCGCACATATCAGTGGCGATTCCTCAAGAACTAGCGTTAACTAAAATAATTGATAAAAATAGTAACATAACAATTGCTTTTAGAAGTTGGGAATTAATAGAATATCCTGAGTTACTTAAAACAGGACGTCATAATTGGCCTGTCAAGACTTCAACAAGGATCAACACCCCTAGGCATGTAGCCATTTGTTTCCAGAAAGATTTCAGGGATAAGCCAATATCTGACATGTCCGTATTTTCCAATATTAAATTGCGAAATATTAAAATATTTCTAAATTCTGAAAGATATCCCTATAACGATCTTTATTTAGACTTTGATAAAAACAAATTTGCTACATTATATGAAATGTTTTCACAATTCCAAAAATCTTATTATGGATTAACACCTGAACCAATTTTTTCTCCAAAGGAATTTAACGATAAGGCTCCTATCACATATATCGATTGTTCACATCAAAAAGAATCCATTGAAACCGGACCAGTTGTTATGAGAGTAGAATTTGAATTACAAGAGGATCTTACTGATAAAGTATCTGCTTATTGTCTTATTATGCATGACAAAATATTTACATACAATCCGTTGACCAAAAATGTTAGACAACTATAATGCGCATGTTTAATAATTCATATATAGGTTTTTGGTTATGTATCAGCTCTATTAGTATGGATGAAGAACTAAAACTTCGTATAACCTACTTCCTAAACGAACTGAAGAAATTAAAACAACAAATACGAAATTACTCAGACCAGAAATCCATGATTAAAAGATTTTCATTAATGAAAATATGAAATTCCTAATTATGGATATCCAGGGATTTAAAATAGAAAACAACAAATTTTTTGCAAAAGAATTAGCTGCCTTTGATGGAAGCAAAATATGTCACTATGTCTTTAAATCACCATTTCACATGAAGTATCTTTCACCTGAATTACATAAGCAAGCTGTTTGGTTAATGAAAAATCATCATTGTATTCCATGGAATGTAGGATATACACCGATTCACAAATTTTCGGAAATTATAAAAAGTTTAACAGAAAATATGGAACATATCTATGTGAAAGGAAGAGAAAAAGCCGAATACATAAGAAAATACTCCCTAAGTCCTGTGATTGAACTTGATGAACATCCTGCTTTAACAGCTGATAAACCAACTTGCTTTTGCCATTACAGGTCTTCATGTATTTGTGCGCTTACTAATGTATATACACTATATAATGATACAATAATGGTTGAATAAAACAAATAAATGTATTTAAGTTTTTTATTTAAAATTACAAATTTATCTCAAACACTTCATGTATAATTTCTGTTGAAACAAATCTCTTAACTTCACTCAAAAATTTCTCAAAATCCATTTCCTTTATTGTTTCTAGAAAACTTTTTAAATCACAGGTATGTAAGTATATACTGCATGCTATAGAAGCTTTTTGGTATTTTTTAGCGATTTCCATACATTCATCATATGTATGGAACCTATCAAATCCATACTCTGCTTCATGCTCGGCATCAAATTCTAAATTATCAAAATGTGAAGCCAAATTTTCCACAGCGGTTGTTAGGTTGTATGCTGGTCTTTCGCGTACATATGATAACCACATCTTGTGAATAAATAAATTTGTGTGAAATTAAGGTATTAAGTACCAAATTTAAAAAAGGTGGGGGGAATAAAATAGAAAATTATATTTTACGAAATTTATTACTCAATACAACGTTTTACAAATTCATTGCAAGCATAAGTTTCCACATCCTCTATTATACAATCAGGATAAAAATTTATTAACTCTAATACACAACACACATTTGAACTATTTAATATAGGTGAAATATTATCATAGACATTTTTTATTAAATCTCCATTTTTTATTGAAATTCCACTTGTTAAAATGTTGTAATTCTTGGTTTTTTAATATATCCAAACGATATTTTATTAAATTCATCAAGTTGAATAGTTGAATTAGAGAATCTTCAGCCAGAAAGATTTCATGTTCTCTATCTTGAACGATCTTAATAATTCTCGAAGTATTCATGAACACAAAGTCAATTTCAAATCCATTTCCCTGCATGGGTTGCCATCCAAATCCTTTAGAGTAGATGAAGCTCAACATATTTCCTTGGTTACTAAGAAAGGATAGCCATTGATCTTCGTTAAAAATAACATTTTGGTTATACTTGCATCCACCAAGTTTAATTACCGGCTCATATTTTCTCTCCAAGGAAAATCCAATGCTGACCCATTTGGATTTGGATTTGTTTATGTAGTACATAGATTCATTGATTAGAGTACCATTGCGCTTCTTACTAAACTCTTCTTGCATCTTGGGTTGTTGACTGCTTGACATTTTAAGAGCAAACAATTAATGAAAGTAGAACTTCAGCTATTTGTTTATATAATAACTAAATTGTAGTGGTGGGGAGGATGAAATGTTGGAGAAGTTAAATATATGAGATTTGCATTTTTGAAACATTTAATCATGAATGAGCGTAATATGGAATTGTTTCTAGACATCCAAGGTTATAATTGCAGTTTTGGATACATTCCAAAAGAATTAGCAATTTATGATGGGATTCGTTGTTCAAATTATTTCTTTAAATCACCATTTAAAAGAAACATGTTATCGGCTGATGATCTTAAAGTTGTAAACTGGGCTGAGGAATATCATGGATTGGAATGGGAATTTGGAAACATAGAACTTAATGAATTTGAGGATATTGTAAAGAATGCTTTAAAGTTTTATGAATCACCCAAAATTTATATGAAAGGAAATGAAAAAACAAACTTCCTAAAAAAGTTTTTGGATGAAGAGTGTATTTATTCTATTCCTATTGGTCGAGAGCCAAAATTAAGTAGATTTAAGAAAATTCCAGAGTGTTATTTTCATAAAAATGTTAATCCTTGGCATTGTGCATTAGCAAATGTAAAATTATTGTATAATTATAAAAATTGTTATGAATAAACTTCAATGAAACAAAATATATTATTTTATTATTTTATTTATAATACAAATATGCTTTTAACAGTACATATCCCAACATACATAAAAATAATATAAAAACTATAATTAAAAATATTATACATGTCTTCAAATTACATTCTTCCGATTCTCTATACAACTCTATCCATTCTTCTGTTGTTACAGAGGAACTATCAAAATAATATAGTCGTAGCTTATATTTTACTAAGAAATAATTATTTACATCATCAAATTGATAAGAATATAATCCATTATTCGGATTCATTCTCTTCCATGATGAAGGCAAAGTATCATTATATTCATCATTAACCGATGAACAAATAAATGCTTCTCGAACTTTTGGATCTACTTGAATGTACAAAGTATTGTTAATGAATGCTGAGAGAAATAGTACACCTGCAGGTAGAAACACCATCTTTAAAATAAATATGTTTTATAAATTTTTCAGGTTTTATATTGATTTTGAACTAAAATTTTAAGAATATTTAGTACATTGTTAACATCCTCATCATCACTCTTTGAGTTATCTTCTAAAATATCTATATGCTTGTGCCCCCAAGCAAGGGTTCTAAAGGAATCTTTAATTATATATCGTTTATCATCTTTTGGAGACAGAGCAACTTTATTTTATAATTGTGTAAACATGTCATGCAATATTGAACGGAAAACATTCATTTTTCTAAATTTTGTTTCAGAGTTTTCAACGACATCCTTATAATCTTGTTTGGTAATTGAATTTTGAATAACATATTTTTTAAAACCTTTTGCTTTCTTTTCAGATTTATTCCCTAAATTAACACAATATGCTTTTGCGCCAGTACCATAAAAACTTATTATTGGTTCTCCAGCAAATTCATCTTTCATACGTCCTAATACAGATTTATTCTTTGTTATGTTATGTATATTATTTTCATAATAGTTAGAAGTATCAAATTTAACTAAATTTTCTTGAATATCTTTATAAAAATTTTCTGTTTCAACTTGTAATATTAAACTATCTGTATCAGTGTATAATAGCATTGCTTTGTCCCCATATTTACTCTTAATATAATCATAATAAAAATTATAAATTACAGTTTTTGATAATTCCAAGACTGAGAATCCAATATAAACTGGTTTATTATAAGTCACTTTAACTCTTTCCATTTGTATTGCAACAAAATTTTCATTAAAAACTAAGCGATTTTTGAAATTCGGTTTTGCAATCAATGTTTGAGCACCCTGCTTCTTACCAATATTTTCCCAATGTGTGATTAATTTAATATCAACGCGTTTATCAATGTTCTCCAAAGATTTCCCATATATAGCGTTATTGTAACAATCTTTTTCGAGCTTATTTTTAGATTTGTTCCTCATTTCAGTATTTAAATCAATGTATGGTTTTAGAAAAGCTGATTGTTTGAATTTAATAACTCTATGAATTTTTGTTAACTTTAATCCATTTTGAATTGCTTGTTGAAGATTTCGATAATGAATTACATACTTTTCCTTATTGTTTAAATTACAAATTAACTTTTTTTGTTTGGAACCTGGAGCGCAAATATTTTCTGTCAAAAATGGTAATTCGTTATGTTTTTCATGTAAGTTCTTAGGATATTTTACATCAACTTCCAAAGCATACCCATATTCAGAATCATCAGGTATAGACATCAGATCAATGCTGTTAATTTCGTCCCTAGACAACCACGTAAAATCATTTACTGGTAAATGTTGACTCATGCTATGTCCATACAAGTTGGTCGCATCTAAATACATTATATGGGACTTTGGTTTGTTGGAATCATAATTTTCAAAACTTGGATTATTGGCTTCGGCTTTTCGAACACTACAATGACAAATACCACCCCTTATACTATTTTTTAAAAAATGAAGCATATCGATATCAGTTAATAGTTCCAATTTGACGCTTGTTTTACGTAACATAGCATCCCAACTTAAACCAGGTAGTGTGTAATACTGTGCAGCATCCAGGTTAAAATTAGTTAACGATATATTTCGAAATGCTTCAAAAAAATCAGTTAATATGAGAACATCAGAGAGTAAATAAATTTTTGTATAATCCAATAAAGTTTTACAATCAAATAAATTCCAAATATTAATAGCTCTGTTGTAATCTGAAGGATCTATAGGTTCATCTTTTAGTTTATCATAAAAATGTTCTATATTTGGAAGTTGATTATCATACAACTTTTCAAAAGAATCAACATAAGAATATGGGTAAACACCTTTTTTGCGAATTTCATTAAACTGGTTAATGTCTTGAAAATGTTTTTTAATTTCTACACATTGATTTGATTCTAAACTTTCACCAAGTGACTCTAATGAACTTGCAACAAATCGAAAAGAATCTAAAAATCTCATTTTAATAAACAGATTTTTTTCTTTATTATCTTTGTCTTTATATTTATCAACTAAAATTGATTTTGAAAATGAAATGTACTTCTCTTTGTTTTGTGCAAGTACATCAATATTATCATCTTTACAACAGAGTTGTTTAACAAATAGATGACTATCGTAACCCGTTAAATTATGAAAAAATATAGGTATGAAATATGGAATTTTGAAATTTAAGTTACATATCGTCGGTCCAATGCCAAAGTCACGAATGTGCCAATTTGCCCATTTTGACCTATGTGCAGCAGCATGTGCAATTTTATTTATAGTATGCAATGCCAAAAGCGCAAAAGTGCTTGCTTAGCCCGTCTCCCCCTCCCAGCCGGGTCGCATTCCACGAGAGCGTCAGTTGGAGATTTGCTGCCATACTGAAAACACGAATGTACCACGTTCGTGCTTTTGCCGTTGCAAATTATTTTATTATTTTAAGATCCAAAATAACGAATGTGCCACATTCGTTGTATTGGCAGTGTAAACAATTGTGCTTTAAGATATTCGTGATTGTAGTGATCTTGGTAAAAGATGAGTTCCCGAACAACAAGAATAATGGAAAATTGCCGAAAATTACAAGCTCAAGGTAAGAAATTATTTGTGTAATAAAAAGAAAATAACAGTAATCCTTATCTGCAACTTTTCATACAACACAATTTTTTTTGAATGAAAAATAATGATTTTAGTTTATTTGCTAAACTGAGTACCTCCTAAGTTTTTGTTTTGTTTTGCTGTACCTATGCAAAACCTTTTGACCCTCTCTTTGCATAATGAATTATAGACGAAAATCTTTACTTTTTATCACAAACTCGTAGGTTATGTTTTTTAGTATTTTCTTTTTCTGTTTTTAGATGATGCTATGCTTAACGAAGTACCTTCAAAAAACATCATCGAGCATCCAGATTTACAGCAACAGTGCAGTAAATTTGACCAGCACCCATCAACATCTCGTCTGGTTGACCAACCTAACAAGCTGCCCCCAGCTTCACCACGAACACTAGAAGAAGATTTGATTATTTCTGGTTCATCTTCGGATCTCTATGAACCTTCAGGTTCATCAGACACAGAAAATGAGAGCTCATTGGAAAGCGATGTTGAGGGTTTTGCTGACCGTGAAAAGGTCCCTACCAAAAAAAAAAGAAACGATAAAATATGGAAGAAAAATGTTAGGAAACTTAAAAGGCTTAAAGGTGAGTCTTATATTGGCCATAGGGGAATCGAGAAACCTTCACGCCCTCTTTTGCCGATACCTTGTCTCAATAAGCCAAAACATAAATGTTCAACTTCAGTTGCCGAGCCCAACCGAATCAGGATTTATAATGATTTTCGCAATTTAAGCTGCATTGATGTGCAACGTCAATTTCTACACAATCATATTGAAAAAAAAACCAAAAAACGGACCACAAGAGGTATCGTAAATTCCAGAAAAAACTACACCTGTGTGTATAGTCTGACGGTCGATGGAATTAAACATACAGTATGTAGAGAATTTTTTATGGCGACATTAAATGTGACAGACGCCCTTATGCGAAGTGCCGCGAACAAGCTCTCATTCAATGGAGTTTTAGAACCAGATAAGCGCGGGAAACACCAACCAGTAAACAAATTACCACAGAATGTTGACAAATTTATACGAAACCATATTCTATCCTTTCCAGCGGTAGAATCTCATTATTGTCGCAAATCCAGTAAAAAGAAGTACCTTGACTCATCCCTTAATATATCAATAATGTACAGGATGTACAAAGAGTTGTGCCACACTGAAAATGTCAAAATTGTTACATTTGAAAAATATCGCCAGATATTCTCCGAATACAACTTGGGCTTCTTTAAGCCCAAAAAAGACCAATGTAAGAAATGTTTGACATACAAAAGTATGTCTGAAGAAGAGAAAAGGGCAGAAGATGAAGAGTATCAAAAACATCTCAATAGGAAAAATGAAGCTAGAGAAGCACGCGATGAGGATAAGTTAATAGCAAAAGAGAATCCTAAGGTTTTGGCATTTAATTTCGATTTGCAGGCGGTCTTAACAACGCCCAAAGGATCCGCTGGACAAATATTTTATTTGAGGAAACTGGCTGTGTTTAATTTCACTATTTACAATTTAGGAAACCAAAATGTTATGTGCTACCTTTGGGACGAAACAAAGGGAAAAAGAGGGGCTAACGAAATTGCATCCTGTGTATATGATTTTATTATGAGCCATTCTGAGATCGAGGAGGTCCGTATGATGTCTGACGGCTGTGGAGGCCAGCAAAAAAATTCAATATTTGCAGCTATGTGCATCCAACTTCTTGCGGAACATCCGTCATTGAAAGTAATTCATCATCGGTTTTTCGAAACAGGGCACACTGAAATGGAGTGCGACTCCATTCACTCGAAAATAGAGAAAAAAGCAAAATATGTACCCGTTTATACCCCCGAGGCGTGGGCACAACTTATAAGGGGTGCACGTATCACACCTTGTCCTTTTGCTGTAAAGTCCTTGACGTTTGATGACATTTTAGATTTTAAAACATTTTCAAAAAATAATTCCTTTAATCTCAATAACATTCCCTGGAGAAAACTTTGCTGCCTTCAGTATATTATTAAAGAAAATAAATCCATACAAGTTCTTTACAAAATAAACTTTACCGACGTTTTCATTGGAGTAGACTGCAAAAAAACCCAAGGTCGTTCAAAAAAAGCCGACTTAAAAATGGCCTATCAAAATGACTTGCCCATCAGCGAGGCGAAATGGAAAGACTTGGATAAAATGTGCAAGGATTTAACAATACCAAAAGCTTACCATGATTTTTACCGGTCCCTAAAAAGAAATCACATGGTGAGGGACAATTTACCGGAACCAGACATTGGTGAAGAGTCCGATAGTGACGAAGTCTAAACTTAATGTTTTTAAAAAAATTTTGTCCAGGAATTTGACTTTTTTATTTTTTTGAAAGACTAAACGATAATATTCTATTTAAGTTTTTTTCTGTAGCGGAATTTGATGTTTGTTTATTTTGTTCAGTTTTTGAAAACATTGAGTTATGTTCTCAATAAAATTATGGTTAATTTTCCTAATTATTATGGTTTTATTTGTGTTAACGAAACGTAATATATCTTAAATTTTGCAAAGCCAAAACAACGAATGTGTATTTTTTTGAAAAATTTTACAAAAAATTAAAATTTACAACCGACATTATTTAATGTTTTACAAAAGCAAACCTTTCAATTCTGGTAAAGTACCACAAGATGAAATTTCTATTTTTAGCAATGTCTCCAATGTTTAAAACGCGTTTTTCTCAAAACAGTAATTATGCACATTCGCGACTTTGGCATTGGACCGACGATATACTGTGAGCTACACCCCGAAATTGCCCGGTTAAATGATCATGATCTCTCACTTTTTCACTTTCTTCAACTTTTTCATTACATATATGACATTTATTGCAATTTTTATAAGCTAATTTCTGTTCGTTTGATAAGGGAATCATTTTCACAATTGGTTTAAGATGATTATTATAAATTCTATGTACATGACCTTCAATTCGTTTACAAAATTCATCAGCAGCATCTAATCCGAAATAGGAATCCAATACTGATAAAGAATCGTCATATGAACATTTAATGAAATATGCGAAAGCGTATGGTTCATGTTTAAACGTATTTCGAGTATATGAATCTAAATCGTTTTCGGGTTGTTCAAACTCTAATGGTTTTAAAAAGCACTCAAAATCTGCATAAATTACAAAAGGAACTTTTAGCTGTCTTTGGAAATTTTCAAATTGTAGAATATTTTCCGGTATATTTTGTCCATACTTATTAGTTCTGATTTCATTCGTTGGAACCCTTGTATACAAATGATTACAATCATTTTTTTGATGAATCTCTAGTTTTTGTAATGATCTAAAATAAATTAAACATCCATCACAAAAGTATTTTTTAAAATGACTTTTATTAATTTGAGTTGCTAATAATCTTGACATATTCTTAATCCAACAATAATTATTTTCACCATCACTTATCAACAACAAATTTACATGTGTGTGAAGTTTTTTAGCAGTATATGAAGAGGACCAACTACTTCATATTTTCGTTTACTTTCCTCTCTCTCCAAACCATAAACATTTATAGATATTTGGTTAAGCGATTCAAATTTGGATATATCTTTTAACTTGACAGGAAACTCTATTCCCTCAAAATTTAGAAAATCAAAAAAATTTGGATATGAAATTACTCTATAAGAATGCATCTCTGCAGGATATAATGCGCTTATCACACTCCACCCAAAACAATAAGAGTCATTATTCTTTACATTAATTACTGCATGTTTCTTTGCAATTTCTATTGGTAAAGGAATATATGATGATGCTCTAATTGGATTATATTTGTTTATGTTAATCTCTAAATGTAATATTTTTTCCAAAGCCCAACCTGAACCATTTTCAGCAAATATTGACACTTTTTCTTTTATTTCCAACAAAAACTGGTTATAAATATCGTTTAAATTTGTTGTTGACGTGATTACCTTATTTTTAGTATTAAATGATTTAGTTTCTATTGTCTCTTTTGTTTGTAACAAATAATCTCCAAATAACTCAACATTAATCTTAATACATCTATGCTTAACTAATTGTTCTGAAATTAAACTTACGAATTTTTGTTTAACGTCCTCAAAAAATTCATCAATATCTACACACTTTTTGTTTGGAAGAAGCATGTAGGATATAATTCTGCCTTTGAACGCCGATGTTATAATTTTTACATTATCATCACTTTTAAGTTTGCTTTTATGAAGGTTTGAACGTAAATGCGCACTGAGTTTATTTTTAAAATACCATGTATCACAGTCTTTACAACGGGATAAAGTAATTTTAGGTACAGTGTTTACACCTTGTTTTTGGAGTTCTTCTGTTTTAAGTTTTTTTGTAGGTGCATCACATAGTTGGGATTTAGCTTTTCTTTTTACACCAGATGGTCTAGAAGGACATGATTCCTTTTTATGTCTATAAACGTTTGATTGATGTTTAAAAAAATTTTTACAATCACTGCACTGATACATCTTAGAATTAGAACTAAAGACAATCTTACTTATTCTTCTGCAATCAGATTTCTTTCTCTAATTACATCTAACCAGACATACGAGTCCAGTGCTAAACTTATTAGACTTAAATGATCATTAAAACATTTAGCTTTAACGACTCCTATAAGAACTTTATCGCACAAGTTTATACCTTCTTCAATCCACCTAATTAGATTATTATCGCGACACTGTAATTGTAAGAGGTGATAGTGTGCTTTAACGAATACTTTTTTAATTTCCAACACTTTTGTTATATGTCTAGGTTTTAACATTGTCTAGTTACCTTCTATTAGAATTCAAACATTTTCTTAGGATGATTTCTTAGTTGACAACACGAGACTATATTCAACTTGAATAACTACTAACTCTTTTCACACTAATGTCTAACGAACTAAAAAATATACTGCTTTGAAATCACTTGAGATACATAACTATCTGCAAATTAATTTGTTATGACTTTAAATAATGTTTAAGAATAGTGGGGGTGAGAGTGGGGGGATATGGTGGGGATGAGAGTGGGGGGATATGGTGGGGATGAGAGTGGGGGGATATGGTGGGAGTGGGGGGATATATCCATATTATGGATATATATCCTTGGCCTCTAAAACCTATAAGTTACCTACTGATACTAGTGTATCAGAAACGGTTACCGGCGACAATGACAGCCCTGAAGAGCAAACAGAAGAGCAAGAAGACTTGATTTTTGAAGAACAGATAAATCTACCAGGCCCTTCAAAAATGAAAGAAGAAAAAATGGTAAACACACAAATGCGTATTAAATTGCCATCTGTAGCTTCAATTTGTGACCGTACCGGAATATCAGACAGAGCTGCTGCAGCTATAGCTAGTGCTGCTTTACAGGACTTGGGTGTAATCACAGGTGAAGACAAAACCAAAGTAATTGATAGGATGAAAATTAGACGAGCAAGATCAAAAAAACGAATAGAACTAATTAATGACAGTCTTTATGATGATGATCAGATAACCAAAAATAGAGGATTGTTTTTTGATGGAAGAAAAGACAAAACAATTACACAAGAAAATAAAGGTACTAAGTTATACAAAAAAGTTATTTCAGAAGAGCATGTTTCACTAATAGAGGAACCAAACTCAAAGTTTTTAGGCCACGTAACACCGAAATCTGGCACTGGAAAAGACATTGCAGACAGTATATTGAAGTTTGTTAAAAATAGAGAACACAACGAACAACTTGTGAATTTTTCTGCTATTGGGTGTGATGGAACCGTTGTAAATACTGGACATAAAAATGGTGTGATCTCTTTGATGGAAAATAAAATAGGAAGACCTTTACAATGGTTAGTGTGTTTGTTCCATGGAAATGAGCTACCTTTGCGACATCTTTTTTGCCATTTAGATGGTAAAACGAAAGGACCCAATGAGTTTAAAGGCGAAATAGGTCAGCAGCTGGAAAACTGTGCGAATCTTCCCGTGGTTACTTTCTTGCCAATTGAAAATAACCTACCTCTTCTGGAGAACATTAATGATTTAAGTACAGATCAGAATTATTTATTGGATATTTGTATGGCTGTATCAAGTGGAAATTGCTCACTAGATTTATCTTTAAGAAACCCTGGAAAAATTGCTCACGCCAGGTGGCTTACGCTAGCAAACCGTGTACTGAGATTGTATGTGGCAACTGAAAATCCAACTGAAAACCTTAAGACTCTGGCTGAGTACATTGTGAAAGTGTACGCACCTGTTTGGTTTAACATTAAGTTAAAACCTTCTTGTACTTATGGTTCCAAACATCTGTTTAAACTTATCTCATATTCACGCTATCTCTCTGATGATTTGAAGAACGTTCTTGACCCGGTTATTCAAAGAAATGGGTACTTTGCTGCTACAGAAAATCTTCTTTTGACCATGCTATGCGATGAGAACAAAATTGTCAGAGAACTTGGTTTACGTCGTGTTTTAAAAGCTAGGACAGAAAGTAGAGACGGAATCAGGAAATTTACAGTTCCAAAGATAAACTTTGACGCAAAGGATTACATCGACATGATATCATGGGCTGAGAATGACGTAACTGAACCCCCTTTGGTAAATCATGTTTCTAGTGACTCCCTCAAAGAATTTATACAGAAGACATCTGAAGCTCAACCAAATAGTAAAAGGGACCCGCTTTTCGACTTTCCCCGGCTTCCTTGTCACACGCAAGCAGTGGAAAGAGCTGTAAAACTGGTGACCGAATCGGCTCAAAATGTCTGTGGTTCAATCGCAAGAGAGGGGTACATAAGGGCAAAAATTGGCTCACGCGAGTGCATGCCTAAATTTAATACAAAGAAACAGTTTAATGTGTCAATGACGTCAGAATAATGTGTCAAAATAAATATTTAGCAACTGATATGACAAGCGTTTATTTTAACCTTATTTACTACTATTTGTAACAAAAATGTTCGCTAAAGTTTTAATTTTGTAAAAAATACAAACTTTTTGACATTAAAAAATATTTTATTATTATTATCATATTTTCTAATTAAATATTTTTTTCTCATTCTAATAGTTAAAATTGTATTTACAACTATCTTTTGTAACCTTATGTGTCCGAGAAATCCATAAAAAAAAATTATCAAAGTTTATAATTTTTCAATTTTTAAAATTTTTTTACCAACTACAAGCTCTTTGCGGCACCTCAAGATAATGTAGTACAGCGACCAATTTTTTTCTTTTTCTTTTTGAACCTAAAAGGCAACTTTTCCTCACTATTACGAAACTTAAAAACAAAAAAAGTTAAAAAAGGCCATTTTCGTTCCACCCTAATCACCACCTTTAGATCCGGGATTTTCCGACAATGCAGGGAATAATTCTTTAGCAAATTCTACAATGGCTGGAGCTCAGGATAATGTTTCACCAAATATGACTCGGTTTAATACAAGTAGTTTTCAACGACCAGCCAGCTCAAATATAAAGAGTGTACCAGTTTATAAATGGGGTGTAAAATTTTCGGGAACTTCAGGTTTAAGTTTTAATGCATTTCTACAGAGGGTCGATGAACTTAGTGTTTCAAGGGGTGTCGATAAGACAGAATTATTTCAGTCAGCATCTGATTTATTCGATTCGAATGCTTTAAACTATTATCATTTGATTTCTAAATATGCTACTGATTGGGATTCTTTAATTAAACTAATGAAAGATGAGTTTATACCTGCAAATTTTGGGGATAAATTGTGGAAACAAATTTTAAATCGAACGCAAGGGTCTGATGAACCCATTGGAATTTACGTTGCAGCAATGACCCAGTTATTTGATAGGATGCCATCAAACGTGTCAGATTCTTTACGATTAAAAGTCTTACAAGCCAATATAATACCTTTCTTTCAGGAACGTTTAAGTTTATATGATATAAATTCTCCTTTTGAATTAATTCAATTGTGTAGAAAATTGAAAGAAACTAGGTTAAGAGTGGAGGAATTTAAGCCACCAAAAAAGGGACTCTCTCTTGAACCAGATTTAGATTATCAACCAAATAAAAGAGATCTACTGAGAACTACAGTTAGTGAAAGGGTTAATGTGGTTCAATCTTCAAATTTTAATTCTCAAAACACAAGTAACAGGGCAAACTTTGGACATAGTTCTCACAATAGGAATTTTGATAGAAATTTTCAGGGCAGTTATAATGGTCATGCATACAAAAATTTTTCAGGGAGGTCTGGTAATTTTCAAAAAAATTCATTTAATAGAAATAAATATGATGGAGATAATAATTTTAATAATAACAAATATTTGAATTCACATAACAGTCCAAATAACTACAATAATTCAAGACAAAATTCCAATAGTGCACATAATTCTGGAGTTAATCAAAATAATTATAGGCAATCTAGTAGATTTCAACATAATTCTCAAAACGGAGGCAACAATTTTCAAAATAATTCTAATGGTAACTCGCAAAATAATGATAATTCTGGTGTTTTGCAGAACCAAACTTCGAATATACAGTTGTGTTATAAGTGCAATAAACCTAACCATTTTGCAAAGAATTGTACTTCTCGAGTAAAAAAGTGTTTTGGTTGCGGAAAAATAGATTATACTAAAAGAACGTGTCCTAATTGCAATGGACGTAATCCTGATCAGGGAAACGGTTCAAGGAGTCAATCTTAGGTCGAGGATTCACTTCGGGTTTAAATTCGACCAATAATAAAGTGAATTTCAAAGATAAAATTATTTTAGATTATGTATTAGCTCATGTAGGCCCAGGGGAATGTCCTTATTTAATGGTAGATATTTTGGGGTTAAATTTCTATGGTCTTTTGGACTCGGGAGCTAATAAGGTTTTTGTAGGAGCTAAAGGCTGGGATAAATTAAAAACTTTAGGGGTTAAATTGGATAGTAATAGAAAAACAGAGTGTACAATAGCGAATGACAGTTCTTGTGAATGTATAGGCATAGCAATTGTACCAGCGAAAGTTAAAGAGATTGTGAAACTCATTGATGTTTATGTAGTACCTGAACTGCGACATGAACTTATATTAGGTATTGATTTTTGGATAAAATTGGGCATTGTACCAGACATGCGCAGAGGACAGTGGCATTTCTCATCGGCAGAGCTTTTGGATAATAGTGAGATTTCTCTGGTTCAGTGTGAAGCAGATTTAAGTAATGAGCAGCAAATAAGATTAGATAATGTGGTTTCTACTTATTTTGATAAAATTGGTGATCGTTTGGGTTGTACTTCTGTGGTTAAACATAAAATTATAACGGATAGTGAGCCCATTAAGCAGAGGTATTATCCGGTGTCGCCGTTTAAACAAAAACTCATAGACGAAGAAGTGGACAAAATGTTGGCAGCTAATGTGATAGAACCTTCGACTTCTGCATGGTCATCTCCAGTGTTACTAGTACCAAAAGGAGAGGGACAGCAGCGCTTTGTGGTAGATTTCAGGAAATTGAATAGGGTCTCGACCAAGGATGCGTACCCTTTGCCTTACATTTCAGCTATTTTAGACAAACTAGGAGGAGCTAGGTATTTGAGTTCGTTAGACTTACAAAGTGCATATTGGCAAGTGGAATTAGAAGATGATAGCAAGCCTTATACTGCGTTTACAGTTCCCGGACGTGGTCTATTTCAATTTCGTAGGTTACCTTTTGGCCTACATAATGCTCCAGCGACGTTCCAAAGACTGATCGATGTAGTTTTAGGAGCTGATCTTCAACCATATGTATTTTGTTACCTAGATGACATTATTGTGGTGACTCCTAATTTTGACAAACATCTAGAAGAGTACAGACTGTTTTCGATCGTTTGAGTAAAGCTGGTCTAACCTTGAATAAAGAGAAAAGCAAGTTTTGTCGTGCGGAATTGAGATATTTGGGTTATGTGGTAAACCGACATGGCATTTCTGTGGACCCCGTAAAAATTGAAGGAATTACCGACATACCAACTCCTAGAACAGTAACAGAAGTGCGCAGAATCATAGGAATGTTGTCGTGGTATAGACGTTTTGTACCTTCTTTTTCAGATCTAATTTCACCTTTTACGCGGTTGCTGCGCAAAGGGGCTAAATTTGCTTGGGACGACAGCTGTGAAGAGAATTTTCGAAGAGTTAAAAATGTTTTGGTTTCTGAACCTATCTTAACTTGTCCAAATTTCGAACACGAGTTTGTTTTGCAAACGGATGCCAGCGCTTATGGTGTGGGAGCAGTCTTGTATCAGGTTTATGATGGTAGAGAGCATGTTATTTGTTACATATCTCGTAGTTTGACTCGTCAGGAGAGAGTTTATTCAGCTACAGAGAGGGAGTTATTAGCGGTTCTGTTTGCAATTGAGAAATTGAGGTGTTATTTGGAAGGAGCTACGTTCTCAGTAAGTTTGTGATCATTACAGTCTTCAGTGGTTGGATAATCTTAAAAATCCTCAGGGTAGATTAGGTCGTTGGGCATTGAGACTGCAGCAATTTGATTATAAAGTTGTCCATCGCAAAGGGCGGGATAATGTTGTTGCGGACGGTTTGAGTCGTAGTGCTCCAGAATCATGTGACGTCCTGGAGGTTACTAACATTGACTTACAAAATATTCAAGATAAGTGGTATATTAAACTTAAAGATCGCATTTTGAGTAATCCTTTAAATTTTCCACGATGGAGAGTGACTGACAATAAGATTTATAAGTATGTTCAGCTTGATTATCCGGACTTGCGTGATACAGCAGATTTTTGGAAATTGGTTGTTCCAAAGGAGAACAGGCGGGAGATTATGGAGTCTTGTCATAGCTCAACTATTGGGGGACATTTGGGAGTGCACAAAACGTATGTAAAACTTTGTCGTTTATATTATTGGCCAGGTATGAGAGCTAATATTGCTAGGTTCGTTAAGCATTGTGTCATTTGTCAGAGGGTAAAACCAGAGCAAAAAGTACCAGCTGGTGTAATGCGTGGTAATCTGATTCCGAATCATTGCTGGCAAGTTATCAGTATGGATCTGTTCGGCCCATTACCTAAAAGTAAACGGGGTAATATGTATATTTTTGTGGTTACTGATGTTTTTAGTAAGTTTAACTATTTCTTTCCTATTAGAAGGGCAAGTGCCGATATGGTAGTCAAACTCTTAGAGGAGAGAGTGTTTTTAGTCCATGGCATTCCAGAGACCATTCGTCTGGACAATGGAAAACAATTTACAAGTAATCAATTCAAGGGCTTGGCGCAGAAATATGGAGTCAAGACTCTTTATAATCCTAATTATCATCCGTCACCAAATGTTACAGAAAGGGTCAATAGGGTGTTGAAGTCGATGCTTTCAGCTTTTATTTCCGATAATCAGCGAATTTGGGATGAAAATTTAGCCGCGTTGGCTTGTGCAGTTAACACCGCAGTTCATGAAGCGACAGGACGCACTCCTTATTTTGTGAATTTTGGGAAAGAGATGATACTTCATGCTAGCGAATATAATAGAGCTGTAGACATTGATAATTCGGTAGATTCGGAAGTGACACATGATAGGTTGGTTAAAAGAGTAGAAGCGTTAGTTAAATTGAGAGAATTTGTGAAAAAGCGTTTAGAGAAGGCTCATGTTAAATCGAGAGATCAGTACAATCTCAGGCGTCGAGATGTTCAATTTCAGTTAGGCGCTTTAGTGTGGAAGAGACTTTTTGCATTGTCAGATGCAGGAAATTATTACTCAGCTAAATTAGCTGGAAAGTTTGAAGGTCCTTTCAAAGTATGTCGTAGAGTAGGTTATTGTGTGTATGAATTGGAAGATATGAAGGGGAAGTCCAAGGGTAATTGGCATGTCCAAGATTTAAAGGAATACTATGGTCCTGACGATGACTTTTTACTTTGTAATTTTTTTCATTAGGGAAAGGGGGTGACTGTTACGGTTTAAAATTGATCTTATTACAGATAAATTAATAATTAAGGAATTTACTATTTTTCTTACCTTTGTTGTCATTTTTAAAAGCTTTCTTTGATACTAACATTCAATTTGTATACTGCAGTTTATTTCTTTGTAGGATCTTTCAGCAAATCAGTATAAATTATTAGCTATTTCAGGTTCTATTACAAATTTCATTTTTCTGGTCTCGTAAGCTACGAGTAAGATTCCAGATGTCTATTCGGAAAGCAAATAAATGAACATTAACTATTATTAGGAAATTATTTACCTGGTTACAGTCATTCCTAACAGATTCTTTTTACCTTAATTTGCTTTGGATGCTTTAAGGGTTAATATTATGAGTTTGGGTTTTGTTGACATAATATTTTCACCTTACCTTCTTGCGACCAATGGTTATAATATCTTGCATACATATTTTCTGTTTTACGATGAATGGATTTTTGGCTTGCCATAGTCTGATTTCTCTGATTATTTAATTCAGTTTTCAGGAAAACTTGATTATTTGGAAATTTTCGATTTGTTATGACAGACAGCTGACATTTGTGATTCAGTAGTACCAACCTCGGTCGAAGTGGTTCGTACCAGGCAAGGTAATTTTGGAGAATTCTTGGTTAATCAGCTGGTTAGGGTTTTTATGCATAGGATTTTAAAAAGTCGTTTTATGGGTTGTTTTTACGATAGAATTTTGGTTGGCAACTGAGGAAAAAAGGGTATCGTTTTCGGTAAGAAGAGGAAACTCGTCCCTTTTGGTTCCTGAATGTCGTAGGATGAAGAACTACTAGCAAGCAGTCCCCAAATTTTGGAATTTTGAAGCGGGAGGGCCGTAGGATGTGCCGTTAAATCTAGCGAGTAGTAATTTTTTTGAAGTGCCGTTGTAGGATGTTTAAGTTCCGGTAACTTCTAGGCTAAAATGCCGATTTGTTTTTATCTTCATCTTGTGGACGACAAAACGTGCCTCCATTTTTGCTAATGGGTAAGTGTGATTTTAGGATTGAGAATTATGATCACGATATAATTAGTTTGGGTTTAAGGGTCTGTTGGCTTTCTTTTGAAGAGAACTTTGGAATGGTATTTTTTTTTACAAGAGTGTAATTTGTTGTAAATAATTTTAGAGGCAAGCTTGGACGGGCTTACGCTGTGAATACAGGATGGTCCAGAAATCTTGATGGGCATTTTTATTTATGATTTTACTGGGAGGTTGAGGAGTAATCCGAACTTCATTTTGAGGCCACAAGCAGTGATGTTGGATGGGTAAACTTCATGGTACTAAGCAGGACCGTTGTACCAGTCTTTCGTTTTCTTCAGATTGTTCAGCTAAGTAGTAGCTATAAAATTTCATGACCGTTTTTTTTTTATTTTTGGACTGTAAGTTGGTCAGATGAGATCTTGGCCACAGTAATCTACAAATTTTCATACAAATACAACATCATTTCTTTTACTGGCCATGAATCATCTGGACAACTGAAGTCGCCCAATAATTTATCACAACTCTTCTTGGCACTGACACCAACCATCTAAAAAGGCACTTATCGTTACTATCATACCGTGAGCTTTACTTTCATTTTTGATAGCTTCATTTAGGGCGGGTGTCAGAACGAGAACTGTTGATTCATTCATTATTTGAATACCATATTTTGGTTGATTAACTTTTAATAATTTCATTGACTGTTGGTGTAAAAATACCTTTGGTACTCGTGCAATAGTCACGTTTTACTGAAGCCTGTGTATGTTAGCGGTTAACGGTTGTCGACAAAAGTTAAACGTATACCTCTAGAGGGTTAGCATTTTGTTACCGTATTCGGACTAATACTCTGCTTGTTAAGAGGTATCTCCAGGTCTTATACTTTACCCAACATTTTGCTTGTGACAAATTTATTTCATATTGACATGTAAATAATATAAATAGTTTTGGTAAATTGAAACATAGGTCACAGACCTCATAGTAATTTTGTAAAACAATTTTCAGTGTGTTATATTTTTCTTTATTTGAGTAACCATTTTGAGTAGTCATTGATTAGATTCATTTTCTAGCGATTCGACCTAATCTTGCATTCGAACCTCGCGGAAATTCCAGACTTGGAGGTTGTAGTTGGTTTATTTTTTATTTTACTTAACCCCAGGTTCTAGTCTATGTGCTTGACTACGGTGACAGCCCAACTTAGTTTATTTGGCGCTCGTAGTTCGACTGCCGTTCCAATGCAAGGTTCTGTCGAAGGAGTTTGATATATATTTTTTATATTAATTTGTCAAATCATTTTCAACTTTCTCATTTATCAATTCAATTCTTCAGTCAAACTTTAAGCTGAATATTTTAAATAACGAAACTTTTACTTTATAATATATTCTGTTATAAACTAATATTGTAATTTAAGGGAGGAGCGTGCTTTTGACAGCTTGGTGGTAGTGTCAGCGCACAGACATTTTGAATAAAAGTATTGGCCTCTTAACATTGAAAGGTTTTGTTTTATTTTTAATATAACTCGGAAACACTGGAAATTTTCTTGGATAGGACATTAAGGAATACTTTTTTTCCTGGTTTTTTTTTGTTCTGGAGACCTACCCGATTTTAACTGAGGTCACTTACTAAAAACAAAACTAGGTGGCGCCTATTTTCTCGGAGTGGACTAGATAAACCTTACCAAAGTTAGGAAACAAAAAAATATAACGAACCACCCTGAGACGAGCTAGTTTAGAGAGGGGAACTGCAGACAGCCTGGTAGTTGGGTCGAATTTTAGGTAGGTGTCGCTTGTGGTTACTTTTCTTTTGGGGGCGAGGCAAAGCCCTATATTTCATCTTTCCCAAATATATGGGAGCCAAACTTATCAATCGACATGTTCAAAGAAGAAATAATGAAAATTGAATTACATTGTGTATTTATTGAATTATTTTTGCTTTTCTTAGTTCCTCGAATATTGATAATATTTCATTTTGATGTCCAGTATGACCACTCATTTTTGATCCAATCAACAATCGTAATCTATCAATTATCTCATTTAAATCATCATAATAAACATAATCCATTTTCTTCTTTGATAAATTTAACATAACACCCTTTCCTGTAGTAGATCTGGCAGACTGTGAACGTGTGAACGTGGTCTTTGTGTCGGCAACAGTCGTGATGTACTTGGTATTATAGAACGATAACCTGATTCTGAAGATGTTGTTTTTAATATACCCTTTTGCATTAAATATGGTTTAATGATTGTTAAATATTTAATGTCAGTAGTTCCTTGGATTTGATTATTAGGATGAAAATTTCGTCTATAAGCATTTGTTCTTTTCAACACATCCATATAGTTTTCCATGTCAGTAACTGTGAAACCGATAGGTTGTTTTTTAAAGAGAAGTTCATACAAACCAGTTGTTCCCTCATATCTCACACCTTGAACTTTAAAATCTTTTCCAATGAAATCTACTGCAGAATTTGCAATCTGATACTTCTCACTATCTATATCTGTTATCAAATTTATCTTCTGTATCCTTTATCAACTCATCCACAAATGTTCTTACTAGTGGGTGATAAGATTCCAGGTAATCCTTATACCCTGGTGTTCTTGTTAGTTCTAATACATCTTGTCGAATCTCTTGTGTCGAGGGTTCAATTGTTGTGTCAGGACTTGATGTTCGAGATTGTTGCATATTGTTCGAAAAGACTTCATCATCATCATTTTGTAAAAATGAAGGCATGTTGAAAGGGAGATATTTATTATGTGCACTTGATTTTCTTTGATTGACTTCTGGAGGTGTGGGAAATAAAAAAAATTTTTTGGGGTTGAAACCATTTGTGGAGAATATTTTTCATTCTTAATAAATGGTTCGGTTTTAATGGTTCTAATTAATTCCTGTAAAGGTTGAGTAATTGGTTTTAAAGCATTGTATTTTTGTTTAACAGCTTTTCTTGTTTTTACCAATTCTCTTGCTGTTTTTTCATCCATCTTTAAGCGAGTTACGTTATCTACTAGAGAATTAAACCTTAATCAAAAAGTTATATACTTTAAATAGAGATAAAATTATCAAATCCTATCCTATAACGTCCCTCATTTAATGAACAGTCTTTGTCAATAACCACAAAATCATATTTATTTCGCCAACACATTGAACACAGATCCTTAAATTTTTGAAGTGACATGTCGCTATTTACGTGGTCATCATAAATATGTTTTAAGTTTGTAGCGTCTTGCTGAAAAATTACCAAGAGATTGGAGTTATCTCTGATCAGTTGTTTAGGGACGCTACTGTACGTCTGCGCCAAGTAAAAACAGTCAATATTTTTGTGACGTCCAAAACAAAAATAATCTCTCATTAGAGCTTGATTACTACAAACAATGTCATCAAAAATAATGATCGAGTTTGGTTTTATTTCATTAGGTGAAACGATCTCGTCAGCATGAGAAGATTCAAAATAACCAATAAATTAGAAGAATTGACAACATAAACCAAAGATTAGTAGAAAGACAATCATTCAAAGGATAACACCTAAGAATAAAAACTTTTTAAAATCACTAGGTCTAAAAGTTTTAGTATAATGGATGTTCTTAATATAACACAAGATCTGTTTATTGATAACTCTATTGTACATTCAGAGTTTCAGCCCTATGAACCTTATTTACCAACAAAATTAGGAAACAATGATGAAATTGTAATACCTATACATGAAGTTGAAAAATATACACTACCATCCGAAAGCTTTCTTTATATTGAGGCCAAACTAACAAAGGATGATGATACTGTTTCCAATACATTAAAGTTGATCAACAACGGAATAGCGTTTCTTTTTAAAGAGTTACGTTATACTTTAAATGGTGTTACCATAGATTCAGTTAGGGATGTTGGATTAACATCAACTATAAAGGGATATTTGTCTTATAATAAAAATCAATGCAATAGACTAAAGAACGCTGGTTGGTTTCCTTTAGAAAATACTTTCTTCGAAGACTATAAAAAAATTATTTTGAATGGTAAGCAAGAACTTATTTTAGTGAGAGATAATTCAGACAAAAATGCCACTTTTAATACTGTAGACCAAAATCCGAAAATTCAACTTACTAAGATAACTTGGAATATACCGCACATATCAGTGGCGATTCCTCAAGAACTAGCGTTAACTAAAATAATTGATAGAAATTAGTAACATAACAATTGCTTTTATAAGTTGGGAATTAATAGAATATCCTGAGTTACTTAAAACAGGACGTCATAATTGGCCTGTCAAGACTTCAACAAGGATCAACACCCCTAGGCATGTAGCCATTTGTTTCCAGAAAGATTTCAGGGATAAGCCAATATCTGACATGTCTCTATTTTCCAATATTAAATTGCGAAATATTAAAATATTTCTAAAATCTGAAAGATATCCCTATAATGATCTCTACTTAGATTTTGATAAAAATAAATTTGCTACATTATATGAAATGTTTTCACAATTCCAAAAATCTTATTATGGATTAACACCTGAACCAATTTTTTCTCCAAAGGAATTTAACGATAAGGCTCCTATCACATATATGGATTGTTCACATCAAAAAGAATCCATTGAAACCGGACCAGTTGTTATGAGAGTAGAATTTGAATTACAAGAGGATCTTACTGATAAAGTATCTGCTTATTGTCTTATTATGCATGACAAAATATTTACATGTAATCCATTAACCAAAAATGTCAGACAACTCTAAGAAACTTTATAAAATTGTGTGCTTGCTGCTTGTGCCCGTCATTATGAAGGATTCACTAGAACTGCGAGTATTCTACTTTTTAGAAGAATTGAAAAAGCTTAAACAACAAATTCAACAGTATTCAGATCGGAAATCCATGATTAAACAATTTTCACAGCTGAAAATATGAAGTTTCTAATTATTGACATTCAAGGATTCAAAATAGAAAAAAATAAAAAAATTTTAAAGGAATTAGCTGCTTTTGATGGCTCCAAAATATGTCACTATGTCTTTAAATCTCCATTTAACATGAAGTATCTTTCACCTGAATTACATAAACAAGCTGTTTGGTTAATGAAAAATCATCATTGTATTCCATGGAATGTAGGATATACACCGATACACAAATTTTCTGAAATTATAAAAGATTTAACAGAAAATGTGGATCGTGTTTACGTGAAAGGTAGAGAGAAGTCTGAATATATAAGAAAATACTCATTAAACCCTGTGATTGAACTTGATGAATATCCACCATTAATTGCAAAAAATCCATCATGTTTCTATCATTCCAAAACACCATGTATTTGTGCACTTACTAATGTATATAAATTATTTGATGATACAATAATGGTTGAATAAAAACAAATTAAATACATTTAAGTTTTTTATTTAAAAAAAATACAAATTTATCTCAAAGATTTCTTGAATAATTTCGGATGAAAGAAATCTTCATCAAAATATTTCTCAAATCCCATTTCTTTGATTGTAGATAGGAAAGTTCTTAAATCAGATGTATGTAGGTATATGCTGCATGCTATAGAACCTTTTTGATATCTTCTAGCGATTTCCATACATTCATCATATGTATGAAACCTGTCAAATCTATACTCAGCTTCATGTTCTGCATCGAATTCTAAGTTGCTGAAATGTTGTGATAGAATTTGTACAGCTGATGTTTAGTTATATGCTACTCTTTGTTCTGTGTATGCTAACCACGTCTTGTGATGAAATAATAATATTTGAATCAATTCAAACTGATAAATAAGTAACAAAGATATGGGTGGGGGAATAAAATAGAAAATATATTTTAAGAAATTTATTTTTCAATACAACTTTTACAAATTCATTGCAAGCATAAGCTTCCACATCCTCTATTATACAGTCAGGATAAAAATTTAATAACTCTAATACACAACAAACATTTGAACTGTTAATATTAGTTGAAACAATATCATAAACATTTTTTATTAAATCTCCATTCTTAGTTGAAATTCCACTAACCAGAACATTATAATAATTTGAAAATGCTTGTGATTTTAATATATCCAAACGATATTTTATTAAATTCATCAAGTTGAATAGTTGAATTAGGGAATCTTCAGCCAGGAAGATTTCATGTTCTTCATCTTGAATGATCTTAATAATTCTCGAAGTATTCATGAACACAAAGTCAATTTCAAATCCATTTCCATGCATGGGTTGCCATCCAAATCCTTTAGAGTAGATGAAGCTCAACATATTTCCTTGGTTACTAAGAAAGGATAGCCATTGATCATCGTTAAAAATGCAATGGGTACTCGGCTGGGTCGGTTCTGAATATAAACGAGAGTTGAACACATAAACTTATTTATTATCAATCGGAGATAAAGTACAAATATCGGCAACGCCGCAATGATTCTTAACTAGCGTGAGCTCTTAACAGTGGCAAGCTCACGACTGCCGTTTACAACCAAGTCCGCCGGGACAAGTCCGGCATCTCGGCAATAATCGGGTGTCTCCGCCTTCCACCCTACACGGCGGATAAACACACGTGCCCCATAAATTGCGGAACCATCGCACGACCCCCTTACTTAAATCTAAGAATGACCTTGATTAGGTTTCAGTATTTAACATAACCTAACATAACCTACTTACTAACAGCATTGACATTCAAAATGTTATTACAGCAATAGCTCCCTATATGGCTTTAAATTTACAACATTCTGCTTACCAATCTCATGTCCTTCAGCATCCCGCAAAACATAAGAGTTGGGACCCGCTATTTTTGCAATATAAAACGGTCCGTCGTCCTCACCAAAACTTTATCCCCTACCTGAAAAACAGTGGGCTTCAGGGTAGCATTAAACTTGGCCGCCCGTCTTTCGGCCCGCGATCGCAATCTTTCGCCTGCCAACACCAACACATCATTCCTTTTCCTGGGCTCCTCGGATTCCGGGAAATTTATAAAATTTATAATTGGAGAACTTATCGGACGATTGAATTGCAAATAATTGGGAGCAAATCCCGTGCTCTCATTAATGGCATTATTCAGACACCTTTCGACAAAGTCAAGGGCATAAGCCCATCGGGTATGTTTATCGTAGCAGTAAGTTCGCAATAGACGTCCGACTTCTTTATTGTATCTTTCAGTCATGTTCCCTTCAGGAAAATACACCGAAGTATATTTGAATTTGATATTTTCGCGCTTGAGGGTGTTTTGCCACAATAAGCTAGTGAACTGGGTGCCATTATCGCTGAGTATACAACGAGGTTTCTGTACCTTGGACACATAATCATTCAACACCCGATTACTGATAGTTTGAGCGGTAGCACGCTTAAGTGCATAAAGCCGCACATACTTAGAAAAAGCATCGACAATCACGAGTATATACACTGCGCCACCCCGCGACGCAGGTAAAGGCCCGATCAAATCTAAACACGCCAAATCGCCCGGTTTTTCAGACAACACTGCGCTTCTTAGCCCGTGACACGTTTTTGCAGACTTTGCCTTCTGACACACGTCGCACCCTGCGATAAATTTTCTAATCTGCCTCTGCATACCCGGCCAATAAAATGTTTCCTTCATTTGGTTGAATACCTTTGATTTTCCAAAATGCCCGAAATCTCTGTGATGAGCCACGACAAGCTCTCGGACCTGTTCTCGCGGAACACATAATTTATATCCTGGATTGAGAGAATCGCCGCTTTTAAATAGCAACCCTTCGTGAACAGTAAACCACTTAACCACACTAAGTTCCTTAGTAGAAAGCACGCGGACTTCCCTTTGCAATTTTTCTAAAAATACTAACCTTTCACTAATCCACCCGTCTCGAAGCTGGTCGTTCCTCATGGCGTCAAAGTTTACCCTACCTACTATTGCTCGTAATTATTTTCCAACTTTAACACCATTATCTTTATATCAGTCGACTTTTCCGGTACAATATTTAAATTTTTGTTTGGCGGAAATCTCGACAAAGTGTCGGCTATGACATTCTGAGTTCCCGGACAATGCTGAATTTTAAAATCGAATTCTTGAATGAATAAAATCCATCTCGTTAGTCTGGCACACCTCAATTTACAGGTAAATAGAAAACACAGCGACTTGTGGTCCGTTAAAACTATTAACTCGCGCCCTAACACTATATTACGCCACTGCCTTAAGCAATGTAACAACGCGCTCATTTCCTTTTCTGTGGTCGTATATTTAAGTTGGCTACCCTTTAAAGTCGTACTACTATACGCGACCACCCGTCGGTCTTCAGTTTCCTTCTTCTGAAAGAGACAACCCCCTACAGCATAGTCGGAACTATCGCATTGAATATAGAAAATTTCATCGAAATCGGGATGCGTTATCATCGTTACTTGTAAATATATATCTTTAATTTTGGAGAAGGCGGCTTTCTCCACCTCATTCCAAGACCATCTTTCGTTTTTTCGTAATAACCGCAATAGTGGGGTAATTAAGTCGGAGTAATGATCGCAAAAACGCTGTTCGTAGTTTATGAGCCCCAAAAATCCGCGTAACTCGCGCACATTCCGTGGCGTCGGAAAGAGCTTAATCGCCTCGCTCCGCCTCTCATCCATTTTTATTCCATCCCGGGAGATAATATGTCCGAGGAAGGTTACCTCATTCCTCATAAATTGGCATTTCCTCAATTTTACTGTTATGCCTTCGGCTCGGAATTTATCAAAAACAAGTTGAAGATGTACCAAATGCTCTTTGATACTATAAGAAAAGATAAGCAAATCGTCTACGTAAATCACCACGAAACTTCGAAAGCTTTCGTCTAAAATACTATTTAAACACCGAATCAGACCAGCCATGGACGTACTCAGCCCAAAGGGTAATCGATTAAAAACATATGTGGAGCCCTCATGAACAAACCCTACGTATTTGCAATGATCCGGTTGTATGGCGATTTGCCAGTACGACGCTGTTAAGTCAACCGTACTAACTATGACACCCTTTTTGAAATTGTAAAATAATTCTGTGGGATTTGGCGGGTTTACAAAATCTTTTTTAATTTTTGTATTTAAAACTCGAGCATCCATACAGACACGGACTGCCCCATCTTTTTTTTTAACCGCTACTAAAGGTGATATAAAGTTAGTTTTTTCCCTTCGAATAATGTCCCATTGTAACATTTCAGCTATTTGTTCTCTTACGGTGTCCCTGTATATGAATGGTATTGGGTAACTCGGCCCCTGAAATGGCGCGTCATCGGTAATCTCGATGGTATGCTGATAAGATTTTACCAGTCCCGGACATTCCGAAAAAATATCATCGTAAGACCTCAGTAACTCGTATAATTCATGTTTATGCGCGTCGGGCACATTTGCTTGACTAACCGTTTTTTCATAGTCCTCCTCCGCATATCTATGTTTATACTCTTCAGGTTGTCGATTAGGAACAACGCTACCTATCTCGTGCTTAATACCAGCGTTTTTAATAAGTCGAATATTTGACACGTCCCCGGGTTCCTTATTTTTATCATAATCTAATTTATACTCATTGTTTTGATAATAGAACGTCAGAATCGATTCAGAAAAATTGATATTCGCTTTGTGTTCTGTAAGCCAGTCAAGACCAAATAGAACGTCACAATTTAAATTTGGCACTACTAAACATTTAATGTCAAAATCTCGGTTTATTTTTGGTATAGAGACCGTTAACAACACTTGCTGCTTGATTCTTTGTTTCTTACCCCCTATCGCCACTGCAATGGTTACGTTTGTAACCGGCAATATAGGAACATACTCTATCTTACAAATTTTGTTATAAAAACTTTCCGAAATCGCCGTAATTTCGCTCCCACTATCTATCAAAATCGAGTGTGCCACCAACCTCCGTAGAAGCCAGACGTTCAATCGCTCCAGCTGTCCCTCCATGGCAGACTTCTGAACTTCTTCCCGCCATAAGCTTAGACCACGCCTCCGCTGTCAACATAGGGAGTTTTTGCACTACCATGTTGGCAGAAATCTCGGCATTGCCTTTTTGAAGGCAGTTACCGGAGATTTAGCGTGTTAACACATTTCATTAATTATTCTGACTTTTCTAGCGCTGCCAGTGCCAGCCCGACCTGGACAGCAGTGTAGAGAACTCACCAACACCCAGCCCGACGAAGAGCTTCAGTCCCAGAAGCTCAGCTCAATCAAAAGACGGAAGTGCAGGTCAGGTAAATAGCAGGAAGGTTTGTAGCACCACCTCATTACTCTGACACAATGCACCACAGCCTGTACACTAAAAAACGACTACTACTGGCACCTCCCGCCCCCCGCAAAAACTCCAAACCCAAATCCAAAACCCCAGCAAACCCTCCCCACTCTCCAACAATGCCACGAAACACCCCCCCGACAAAACCAGACAACAGTCTTCGCTCTCCCAGAGGCACCAGCCCCGTCAGCGACGCTTCATCCACTTCAACTAAAGCTCTGAGGGGGAACCGATTCTACCTCCTCCAAGACACCGCCGACAAAGAAACACCCAAAATGTTGCCAACCATAACCACACCGCAAATATCCATCCCTGTAGTGACAGCTACAAAGGACATGCCCGTCTCACAGAAGATAGGGAATGACATCACTGCATCCCCATCATACCCCACTCTTGCTGAATCAAATGGAAACTACGATGAGTGGATGCTCAGAATAACTGAACATGGAAAAATCCTCGACGCACTCTATCCAAGTACAAAAATACCTACAACAGAAACCACCAACATATTAAAAGAGAACAACGAAATGAAAATGGAGCTAAAGTGCTTCCAAGAAGAGAGAAACAGATGGGAAAAGGAGCAAAACTCCTTCCAACAACAAAATGCTTCCCTTCTGACACAAGTAACCGAACTGGTCAACACCATCGAATCCATCAAGGAAAACCATAGAAAAACGAACGTAGAGTTGCTTAACCGGATCCTCTGCCAACAGAGCGAAAAGGATGCCTCCGACTTACTAATACAAAATCTCAGAGAAAAAGTATCTGCTAAAACTCCCCGCCCGGCTTCCTCGAGAAGCCCCTCACCCCCGGCTAAGAAGCCTACTATACCACAAAAAATCCGAAAAACCCAGACAAAGTCCAGGGAGACTTCAGCATCCGAAAAAATGGATGCTGAGGATTTCCCGCCCCTCCCCGACAAACAAGACAACCCCATGACCAGCGCCCTCCCTCAGCTATCGCTGAATGCCCCCAAGACGTCAAATCCGGCGCTGAAGGAGCATTTTGCAAAGCTGAATGACAAACAAACAACAAACAAAAACACCCAAATCCCCCCCATAATAATCCGCGCCACTGGAGAGTGGATGCAGATAGTCATGCTCATCAGAGCACAAAACCTCGAATTCCTTGAAGCGGTATCCACCCGCTTGGGAATTAAAATCACCCCAAAAACACCAAAAGATCACGGAGGTATCACCCAGATACTGCGTGAAAAGAGCATACCTTACCACACATTCTTTCTCCCAGAAGAAAGAATGTTAAACATCATCATTAGGGGGATAGACAGAGGCATCCCGGTTGAAGCTGTCAAAGCTGATCTCGAGAGCCTAGGTTTTTCTCCCGCCCAAATTTACAGGCTCCGTCTGGGGGCTGCCAAAACAGAATGCCCCCTCATAAAGGTGCTCCTCCCCCAAAATCAGACCCACATCCACAAAGTCCAGTACCTGACCCACATGCGCGTTTCCGTTGAAACGCAAAACCCCACCAACAAGAGACACATCAATCAGTGTCATAAATGTCAGAAATTTGGCCACTTAGCGGTGAGATGTTTCGCCACTCCTGCGTGTCACAGATGCGCGGGCGAGCATCTCTACACTGAGTGCACTAAATCAATTGACCTCCCGGCAAAATGCATAAACTGCGGTGGCGCACATCCTGCCAACTACAGTTTATGCCCCCAAAACCCACGCAATCACCAAAAACCCCAAAACAACCCCCCAGCCCCCCCCAAAAAGAACATCTCAGACTGCAAGAAGGTGAATCCAAACTCCTCCTACGCAGCAGCGGCAACTCCAAGCCCAAAAACCCCCCAAACCCCCGCAAACATCCCAGAAACACTCCTAGCGGGAGCGGCAAACAGTCAGCTGTTTAGCCTGCTCCTGTTAGACCCCAAGGTGCTGATGGAGAGATTCTCCATTCTCACATCAGCGCTTCAAAATAACCCTGTCTTGCTAACATTGCTCAGCAATGAAGGCAAACAACACTAAACACTAGATACACTAAAAAACACTCAAAAGCTACATACACCTCAAAATCACAGCAAAAATAGAGCTACCTACCCCTCTACGCCTACCATCTAATGAACGGAGCTCTCGAAATTTGCTCACTCGATTAATTTCGAGTGGAAAAGTTTCGAGAGCTGGAACCGAATAATCAAAAATCAGCAACGCTGAGCAACAACCGATATGCAGATAACGTAGCGATCTAGTGAAAGTGAGTTATAGGTATGATACCTAACTCAGACGGTGAGTTTTAGTCAGTCGGCTCGTCTACATTCGTAGGCGAAACCTACACTCTGTAGGTTGACATTGGTCTGGTTTTTCCCCGCAATGTTGCTAACCTGACACTACCCGACCCCCGCGTGGGCCGGGTGTCTGTAAGCAGATTTCTCATCGTGTGTCCAAAAAAAAAAAAAAAAAAAAAAACTATCAAAATCTCAATATCTGTGCTACAGACGGACGCAGTAATAATGGCTGCTTTGGGTAAAAATAAATCATTCTCTGTTTCAGAATCGCTGGACAAAAGATACTCGTTGTCTTCGTTAAATTTTGTCATATATCGCACATTCCGCGGATTTTCTCTTTGATCCGTACCATCGCTGCTGCCTCTCGGTGTAGACGTCGAAGGTCCCGAGTTTCTCTGCTGGTTGCTACGCTCTCGCCAGTCGTTCCGTTGCGCGGTGTTGCCACGACGCTGTTCGATACCACGATGGTCTTGTTCAGAATTTAGCGAACGCGACGGATCATTATTTATGAACGTTTCGTCAATATTACGCAAATATTCGTCGATATTGTCGACCTTTTTTAACCCTTGAGTAATTATACCTCGTTGTACCTCTGGCGAAAAATGCTTGCTTAGAAGCACACCCAACTTTTCTTCCGGTATCGGCTCTGAAAGAAAACTTGCTTGGTTAACTAAATTCAGAAAATATTCAGATCGGCTGCCGGACCGAAATTCGCCGTATGTTACCTTTAGAAATAAATCACGCTGTCTATCTACCCCCCAGAATCTATTTAAAAATGCCGCCGAAAATTCAGAAAAATCGGTAAGGTTATTTTCTTTAATACTAGCCCAGTCCGCTGCGGTGCCCTTTAAACATGGCAAAGCTAGCCCGAGTTTATGACTTTCTGGTACCCCGGCTTCATTAAAAATTTTATTGATTTTTTTGATAAATGCTTGTGGGTGTAGCTTTCCGTTCGGAAAAAATAACAAGTTACTACCGCCCAATTCTTTCCAATTTACAATATAAGATCTGTCCACGGTTACCATTTTAGTATCGGGAAGGACTTGAGATTGATCGTTACAATCGTTATCGTTCTTATTTTGAACCTGACAAGCTAAATCTTTGACAGTCGTTTGTAAATTAAGCATGCCTAGTGACAACTGCGTTAAAATATCTTTTAAATTTGTGTTGTCAAACTCGTTTTGATCTACAAGATCGCCAGAATTCCGCTTATTTTTTCTTCTAGACATATTTACTAATGTATAATAATTATATACCAGGTTTCATTTAAAACAAAAGGCGTTGGTTGTATTCTAGGACACTTCAAAACCGAAAAATGTTTGTTGAAATTCGAAATGAAACAAGATCGAATGTCTTTACAATACGCAGATATCTGCCACGCTTTGATAAGCAATGTCTTCTGTTATTAGAACAGAGCCCGTTCCATCTGCTGCACAGACTTCGTTCAGCTGCCTTGGATCGGCAATAATTGGAAACGTCTTACCAGTCTTTGGCTTCTTGCAACCCTGGCTGTTACCACACTTTTCTACTCTCGTTTTCTTCAGCCACTAGTTGGGCGTCAAATGCAATGGGTACTCGGCTGGGTCGGTTCTGAATGTAAACGAGAGTTGAACACATAAACTTATTTATTATCAATCGGAGATAAAGTACAAATATCGGCAACGCCGCAATGATTCTTAACTAGCGTGAGCTCTTAACAGTGGCAAGCTCACGACTGCCGTTTACAACCAAGTCCGCCGGGACAAGTCCGGCATCTCGGCAATAATCGGGTGTCTCCGCCTTCCACCCTACACGGCGGATAAACACACGTGCCCCATAAATTGCGGAACCATCGCAAAAATAACATTATTTTGGTTATACTTGCATCCACCAAGTTTAATTACCGGCTCATATTTTCTCTCCAAGGAAAATCCAATGCTAACCCATTTGGATTTTGATTTGTTTATGTAGTACATATATTCATTGATTAGAGTACCATTGCGTTTCTTACTAAACTCTTCTTGCATCTTGGATTGTTGACTGCTTGACATTTTAAGAGCAAACAATTAATGAAAGTAGAACTTCAGCTATTTATTTATACAGGGTGATTCACGACGAGCGTGCATTAGAACTTTATGGAGAACTACTGAATATATGTACCTGAAACTTTGGGGATTTGGGTTTATCGATATACTCTCTTTAACTAAAATATTGACATGTTCCTGTCATTTCCGGTTATACCGGAAGTAGCTGCCAACTTTCGTTTTTTAAATACAACATAGTAATTTTTATTACATTTTTCGATTAAGCATTAAATATTAAGCACATTTTATAGAAAATGTTTTTGTCAGACTCTATTAGTTTTTTAGATATCTGGACTTTTTGTAATTATTCGATGACGATGAAATAATCCATATATTTTTTTTACCTTAGCGCTTGGACTAAAAATGTTCTCTCATCGAATAGCTAGAAGATCATCAAGTCTCTAAAACATTTCAAATTCGGCATAAAATGTACAGGGTGGTCACAATTCAAGCCTCATTGTGAAAGAATTCAACCATTAAAAACTTTCTTATTTTAAATGGAACACCCTGTATATTTTTATTTAATTTGATGGCAAATTCGTTGTTCTTTATAAATAGTATTTACTGTCCTATACCTATATCAAAGCGTTTTCTAAAAAAATCCAATTTTATTCCGAAAATACTATTTGTTCAAGTGTGCTATGAAAACAATTGTACTTAGGGGTTGTATACTGATGTCTATACGGAGGAAAAGTGATTGGTATCAAAACGATGGGGCTCCATCACACAACGCCCAAGTTGTTAAGCCTGCCCTAAACAGACTTTTTCATGACCAGTGGATCGCAAACCAAGGTCCCTTCCACTGGCCAGCTCGTTCGCCAGACTTAACTCCACTGGACTTTTCATCTGGGGAACCATTAAAGATAAAGTTTACGCGCGTCCCATCACCACGAAGGAAAATCTAATTGAAAGGGTGAAGGCAGCATTTCAATCTCTCACAAGAAATTAGGAATGCTACAAGAAATAACATGATGAAAAGAATACATAAATGCTTGGAAGTAAATGGCAATCATTTCGAACATATTTTAAAAACATAATCAAAAGATATTAGGTATAATTTTCAAACAAATTTTTAATTAAAGAATTTAAAGTTTATAAACTTGTTTCCTTGCTATTTTAAAAATAATAATATTTAAACCATTAAATTTAAAGCAATCAACTCCATTTTATTTATAAATTATTAAGAAACACTTTAGAATATTGTATTTTCCAGCAATCAATCACTTTTCCTCCGTATAGACATCAGTATACAGCCTCTAAGTACAATTGTTTTCATAACAACCTTGAACAAATAGTATTTTCGGAATAAAATTGGATTTTTTGAGAAAACGCTTTGATATAGGTATAGGACAGTAAATACTATTTATAAAGAACAACTAATTTGCCATCAAATTAAATAAAAATATACAGGGTGTTCCATTTAAAATAAGAAAGTTTTTAATGGTTGCATTCTTTCACAATGAAGCTTGAATTGTGACCACCCTGTACATTTTATGCCGAATTTGAAATGTTTTTGAGACTTGATGATCTTCTAGCTATTCGGTGAGAAAAAATTTTTAGTCCAAGCGCTAAGGTAAAAAAATTATATGGATTATTTCATCGTCATGCATTTGCCAAATAATTACAAAAAGTCCAGATATCTCAAAAACTAATAGAGTCTGATAAAAACATTTTCTATAAAATGTGCTTAGTATTTAATGCTTAATCGAAAAATGTAATAAAAATTACTATGTTGTATTTAAAAAACGAAAGTTGGCAGCTACTCGTTTCGTTGTTCAAATTATTTCTTTAAATCACCATTTAAAAGAAACATGTTATCTGCTGATGATCTTAAAGTGGTAAACTGGGCTGAGGAATATCATGGATTGGAATGGGAATTTGGAAACATAGAACTTAATGAATTTGAGGATATTGTAAAGAATGCTTTAAAGTTTTATGAATCACCCAGAATTTATATGAAAGGAAATGAAAAAACAAACTTCATAAAAAAGTTTTTGAATGAAGAGTGTATTTATTCTATTCCTATTGGTCGAGAGCCAAAATTAAGTAGATTTAAGAAAATTCCATAGTGTTATTTTCACAAAAATGTTAATCCTTGGCATTGTGCATTAGCAAATGTAAAATTATTGTATGATTATAAAAATTGTTATGAATAAACTTCAATGAAACAAAATATATATATATATTGTTTATTATTATTATTTTATTTATAATACAAATATGCTTTTAACAGTACATATCCCAACATACATAAAAATAATATAAAAACTATAATTAAAAATATTATCCATGTCTTCAAATTACATTCTTCCGATTCTCTATACAACTCTATCCACTCTTCTGTTGTTACAGACGTGCTATCAAAATAATATAATCGTAGCTTATATTTTACAAAGGAATAATTATTTACATCATCAAATTGGTAAGAATGTAATCCACTGATTATATTCATTCTCTTCCATGATGATGGCCAAGTATCATTATATTCATTATTAACAGATGAACAAATAAATTATTCTCGAACATTATGATCTACTTGGATATACAAAGTATTGTTAATGAATGCTGAGAGAAATAATACACCTGCTGGTAGCAACATTATCTTTAAAATAAATGTTTTTATATTTTTTCAGGTTTTATATTGATTTTGAACTAAATTTTTAAGAATATTTAGTACATCATTAACACCCTCATCATCGTCACTCTTTGAGTTATCTTCTAAAATATCTATATGCTTGTGCCCCCAAGCAAGGGTTCTAAAGGAATCTTTAATTATATATCGTTTATCATCTTTTGGAGACAAGGCAACTTTATTTTTTAATTGGGTAAACATATCATGTAAAATTGAACAGAAAACATTCATTTTTCTAAATTTAATGTCTGAATTTTCAACAACGTCTTTGTAATCTTGTTTAGTAATGGAATTTTGAATAACATACTTTTTTACACCTTTTGCTTTCTTTTCAGATTTATTCCCTAAATTAACACAGTAAGCTTTTGCGCCAGTACCATAAAAACTTAATATTGGTTCTCCAGCAAATTCATCTTTCATACGTCCTAATACAGATTTATTCTTTGTTATGTTATGTATATTATTTTCATTATAATTAGAAGTATCAAATTTAACTAAATTTTCTTGAATATCTTCATAAAAATTTTCTGTTTCCACTTGTAATATCAAACTATCTGTATCAGTGTATAATAGCATTGCTTTGTCTCCATATTTACTCTTAATATAATCATAATAAAAATTATAAATTACAGTTTTTGATAATTCCAAGACTGAGAATTCGATATAAACTGGTTTGTTATATATCACTTTAACTCTTTCCATTTGTATTGCAACAAAATTAAAAACTAAGCGATTTTTGAAATTCGGTTTTGCAATCAATGTTTGAGCACCCTGCTTCTTACCAATATTTTCCCAATGTGTGATTAATTTAATATCAACGCGTTTATCAATGTTCTCCAAAGATTTACCATATATAGCGTTATTATATAACTTGTAACAATCCTTTTCTAGCTTATTTTTAGATTTGTTCCTCATTTCAGTATTTAAATCAATGTATGGTTTTAGAAAAGCTGATTGTTTGAATTTAATAACTCTATGAATTTTTGTTAACTTTAATCCATTTTGAATTGCTTGTTGAAGATTTCGATAATGAATTACATACTTTTCCTTATTGTTTCAATTACAAATTAACTTTTTTTTGTTTGGAACCTGGAGCGCAAATATTTTCAGTCAAAAATGGTAATTCGTTATGTTTTTCATGTAAGTTCTTAGGATATTTTACATCAACTTCCAAAACATACCCATATTCAGAATCATCAGGTATAGACATCAGATCAATGCTGTTAATTTCGTCCCTAGACAACCAAGTAAAATCACATATTGGGAGGCATTGACTCATACTGTGTCCGTACAAGTTAGTTGCATCTAAATACATTATATGTGTCTTTGGTTCATCAGAATCATAATTTTCAAAACTTGGATTATTGGCTTCGGCTTTTCGAACACTACAATGACAAATACCACCCCTTATACTATTTTTAAAAAAATGAAGCATATCGATATCAGTTAATAATTCCAATTTGATGCTTGTTTTACGTAACATAGCATCCCAACTTAAACCAGGTAGTGTATAATACTGTGCAGCATCAAGGATAAAATTAGTTAACGATATATTTCGAAATGCTTCAAAAAAATCAGTTAGTATGAGAATATCAGAGAGTAAATAAATTTTTGTATAATCCAATAGAGTTTTACAATCAAATAAATTCCAAATATTAATAGCTCTGTTGTAATCTGAAGGATCTATAGGTTCATCTTTTAGTTTATCATAAAAATGTTCTATATTTGGATGTTGATTATCATACAACTTTTCAAAAGAATCAACATAAGAATAGGGGTAAACACCTTTTTTGCGAATTTCATTAAACTGGTTAATGTCTTGAAAATGTTTTTAAATTCTACACATTGATTTGATTCTAAACTTTCACCAAGTGACTCTAATGAACTTGCAACAAATCGAAAAAAATCTAAAAATCTCATTTTAATAAACAGATTTTTTTCTTTATTAACTTTGTCTTTATATTTATCAACTAAAATTGATTTTGAAAATGAAATATACTTCTCTTTGTTTTGTGCAAGTACATCAATATTATCATCTTTACAACAGAGTTGTTTAACAAATAGATGACTATCGTAACCAGTTAAATTATGAAAAAATATAGGTATGAAATATGGAATTTTGAAATTTAAGTTACATATACTGTGAGCTACACCCCGAAATTGGCCGGTTAAATGATCATGATCTCTCACTTTTTCACTTTCTTCAACTTTTTCATTACATATATGACATTTATTGCAATTTTTATAAGCTAATTTCTGTTCGTTTGATAAGGGAATCGTTTTCACAATTGGTTTAAGATGCTTATTATAAATTCTATGTACATGACCTTCAATTCGTTTACAAAATTCATCAGAGGCATCTAATCCGAAATAGGAATCCAATACTGATAAAGAATCGTCGTATGAACATTTAATGAAATATGAGAAAGCGTATGGTTCATGTTGAAACGTATTTCGAGTATATGAATCTAAATCGTTTTCGGGTTGTTCAAATTCTAATGGTTTTAAAAAGCACTCAAAATCTGCATAAATTACAAAAGGAACTTTTAGCTGTCTTTGGAAATTTTCAAATTGTAGAATATTTTCCGGTATATTTTGTCCATACTTATTAGTTCTGATTTCATTCGTTGGAACCCTTGTATATAAATGGTTACAATCATTTTTTTGATGAATCTCTAGTTTTTGTAATGATCTAAAATAAATCACAAAAGTGTTTTTTAAAATGACTTTTATTAATTTGAGTTGCTAATAATCTTGACATATTCTTAATCCAACAATAATGATTATTTTCAACATCACTTATCAACAACAAATTTACATGTGTGTGAAGTTTTTTAGCAGTATAATGAAGAGGTCCAACTACTTCATATTTTTGTTTACTTTCCTCTCTCTCCAAACCGTAAACATTTACTGATATTTGGTTAAGCGATTCAAATTTGGATATATCTTTTAACTTTACAGGAAACTGTATTCCATCGAAATTTAAAAAGTTGAGAAAGTTTGGATATGAACTTGTTCTATAAGAATGCCTCTCTGCAGGATATAATGCGCTTATCACACTCCACCCAAAACAATAAGAGTCATTATTCTTTACATTAATTACTGCCTGTTTCTTTGCAATTTCTATTGGTAAAGGAATATATGATGAAGCTCTCATTGGATTATATTTGTTTATATTAATCTCTAAATGTAATATTTTTTCCAAAGCCCAACCTGAACCATTTTCAGCAAATATTGACACTTTCTCTTTTATTTCCAACAAAAACTGGTTATAAATATCGTTTAAATTTGTTGTTGACGTGATTACCTTATTTTTAGTATTAAATGATTTAGTTTCTATTGTCTCTTTTGTTTGTAACAAATAATCTCCAAATAACTCAACATTAATCTTAATACATCTATGCTTAACTAATTGGTCTGAAATTAAACTTACGAATTTCTGTTTAATTTCCTCAAAAAAGTCATCAATATCTACATACTTTTTGTTTGGAAGAAGCATGTATGATATAATTCTGTTTTTGAACGCTGAAGTTACAATTTTCACGTTATCATCACTTGTAAGTCTTCTTTTATGAAGGTTTGAACGTAAATGGGCACTGATTTTATTTTTAAAATACCATGTATCACAATCTTTACTACGTGATAAAGTAATTTTAGGTACAGTGTTTACACTTTGTTTTTGGGGTTCTTCTGTTTTAACTTTTTTTGTAGGTGCATCACATAGTTGGGATTTAACTTTTCTTTTTACACCAGATGGTCTAGAAGGACACGATTCCTTTTTATGTCTATAAACGTTAGATTGATGTTTAAAAAAAATTTTACAATCACTGCACTGATACATCTTGAATAATAAAATTAGACGATGCAAAAAAGACAATTTTACTTATTCTTCTGCAATTAGATTTCTTTCTCTAATTACATCTAACCACACATATGATTCCAGTGCTAAACTTATTAACCATATATGGTCATTAAAATATTTAGCTTTAACGGATCCTATAAGAACTTCATCACATAAATTTATACCTTCTTCAATCCACCTAATTAGATTATTATCACGACGCTTTAATTGTAAGAGCCGATAATGTGAGTTCACGAATGCATTTTTAATATCCAACACTTGTGTTCTATGTGTATGTTTTAACATTGTCTGGTTACCATCTATTAGAATTCACACATTTTCTTAGGATGATTTCTTAGTTGATTGAACAATATTTTCAACAATTTACACTTGAATGACTAACTCTTTACTATGCAACGTCTAACGAACTAAAGTTGATTTGGGATACATAACTATCTGCAAGTTAATTGGCTTTAAATATTGTTTAAGAAATGTGGTAGGAGGATATGATTGGAAAGGAGTAAGAGTGGGGAGAGGAGTGGGAGGATGTGGTGGGGATGAGAGTGTGGGGATGAGAGTGGGGGATATGGTGGGGGTGAGAGTGGGGGATGTGGTGGGGGTGAGAGTGGGGGGATATTCATAGGTGTGTGGTAGGGGGGTGGATATATCCTTGGATATATCTTTGGCCTCTAAACCCTATAAGTTCCCTACTAATCCACCCACTGGCAAAAGGGCTGCTTTTGAGAAAAAATTTTTGTCTTCATCACAAGATTTGACTATCATACTAGCTTCAAGCTTAGAATGGCAAAAAAATGAACAAAATTTAGATAAAAATGGCCACCAAGCGTTTCTTCTTTCTTTTGCTCCTGTTCTTGACAGTATGCCGTTTAGTAGCTCGATGTATCTAAGAGGTCAAATATCACAGTTGTTTTCCAACTACTTCGCCCAAAATGAGAATCGTCCACAATGTGTTCGACTTCGTCAATGTCACGCTCAGCTCGAGCCACCCCCACAGCTGGCAATGTATTTAGTGAAGAAAGTAGTGATTATAATATTTCTGATTATTTACAATTGTAAAAACTCTTTGTTCAATGTAAATCAATAAATAAAACTACTTATTAAAGTTTGTTTCATTTCATTACCCTAGTCTATCTACGTTGTGGTATTGTTAATTTTACTCACCTTAAGGTCACTACAAGTCTCTCTGCTGGTTCTATACTTCTTCTCATAACTGTGTTTGTTTTTGCTATGAATGGAGTGATTAACCCCAAAAGTTCGTCAAATGTCTCTACACACATCCGGTAGTATTGAAAAAACTTCTCAGGATATCTCCGATGATCTACGAAGCTAAGATGAAACACCCCTAAGGTCAGGCGCTTAGCACCAACCGGGTGTACCCACCAACGTCTTTTTTTACGTTTTTTGACCAAAAAACTTAATACCGTTAATTGGTGAACAGCGATACACCCAACTTGTACGGGATCCATAGCAAATATGAGGCGTTTTGTCCCTAGTCTAGAATGGGTCGCGTTTCACTCGCCGGTTATACGCGCTACAAAGGCGCGGCGTCAACAAGCTCGTATAGAATGGGCAAAATTTTCAAGCGACTGAGCGACTAACCGGTCGCGTTTTTGTGGCTCGTATAGAATGGGCCTTAGCTTCATCCATCATCCTATTAGTCGCCTTGTCTCAAAATGTATTTTACGTACACCGACCGTATAATGTACAAGATATGTCGATAATGTTTGAAACAAAAAAATTTTCAACCAACCATACATCATGGTTAAAAATGTTTTATGAAACCATTGATGACAAATATATGGGTGCTTTTACTATAAAAGTTCCATCATCAGCTATAACCTATCTACGCTACAAGTTTAGACTTCAATATAACAATCTTACTTTCAGCGAAACAGGATGGAAAACATTGATCAGCAGTGAACCGATTGCCTGCGATAATTCTACTTTGGTTCCGAGGATGGATGACTCAAACAGCATATTTAGTTGAATCTTATTTATTGCTGTAACTTGTTGTATATTACTCACTAAGATTATTTATACAGTCACTATAATGTTATGCAATGAAAATCAATAATGTATTTATCTTGTTATTTGTTCAAACATGTTGGCTATGTGTCCGTCATATTAATTTCATTTAACCTTGCACTACCATACATTATTGAGATGCGGATGGATTCAACAGCCACTGGTGATGTGACGTCATTGACGATCACCTCTGCACACCAAAGAAACTACTTCTTTGATGGGTTTCAGCACTTCTTGCAAATTTTTCAGAATTTTCAGCACTTCTTCGCCGAAGAATTCGAAAATTTCACGATGCTGATGGCATGTGTCCATCCGAAGCACCAATGTACCCAGAACCCCGCCTGTTATACTACTTATATAAAATGTAAACAAACTCGGGAATAACGAAGCAGGCAACTTATAAAAGGTATATGAACTGTTTATGATTTTGGTAATGACCTAAGACATTTCCATAAAGGTGTTACCAGGGTTATCAAATAAGAAACCGACCAAAAAGAAAATGCAATAATAATCCTTTTAAGTGGGAAAAGGGAGTGATGTGATGCTCAGCAATTGTTTAATAAAAATAATTCCAAACTATTTACAAAATTTAAAAAAAATAAGAAATCATACGTGGAACAATTTTTTTTTTAAATTCCAAAAATAATTAAATCTTCAAAAAGTTTCCGATTACAATAAAACTTTAATTACACTTTGCTTACGGACTACCATCGTGAACCAGTTCACACAAGACGCGCTAGACTAATAACGAGGCCACGCTAAAAATGTGCTTAAATAGCTCCGCGGGGACACCGCCCGTACTATTCGCGGATTAGTCAATAAGTAGGACGCGAATTGCTTAAAACTAGTTTAAACTGAACAAGCGAGGTGCCTTGAAATGAAAATTATTAGCATTTCAAGGCACCTCGCTGGCGAACTCGTGCAACTACATACGCAGGTGTTTATCTAACAATTTCCAAGTAACGCAGGCGTTTATCAAACTAATTTCGAAGTAAACATATTTAATGATATAAATAAATGGCGTGACCGCTTGTTTTCATTGAATTCCATATTTTTATGGCTGATAACCTCCGCAGAATCTTAAGAAGTATCACATAAATTAGTAAATTTTGAAATGTTTATTGCTTTTTCTCACTATAAATACGCGAGCATTTTGCATGCATAAGTCAGTCGCAGTCGAATTCAGCAGTCGAAATCAACAGTCAAAAGTGGTGTTTCGTGTTAAGTAGTGCTCGTTAAGTAGTTTCCGGGAAATTTAACAGTGAAAATAAGTGGAAAAGTCTTAGTGAATTTTGGTAGAAAAAGTTGTCTGCAGTTACATTTTTTTCTTTAAGATTTAATGACGGTTGTTTTTGGTCAAATTGCATTGATCTGTAGTTCGTTTTAAATAAGATAAATTCTCGGTCAGTCTTAACCTCTGAAATATAAGAAACTTTCTGACAAGACTCGGTACTGCCTTTTAACTGAAACAGAAGTAAGTGTCATAACTAAGATAACATCGACTAATTAAGTACTGTTGATAAAGTTTATGTACTTTAACTTTCCGTTATTAATAACTTTCGTTAATAATAAAAATAGTGCTATGTTATTCGTGGTGTTGGATTGACTATAAATAGGCCGCCTAAATTAATTAATTAACATAAATACACTTTGATAACATATTGCTCCCGTTCAATAAAACAAAGTGCTCCCTTTATTAATTTCAAGTATTTTGAGAAAAGTGGTGTAACACGAACTCTCCAGAGGAACAATTGTAACTACTCCCAAGAGCAAGGTCGAACAAAAGTAAGTAGAACCAAGACCAATAAAAGTGAGGGCATTATACGTTTGCATTCTCGATAATTAATGGTATCAAGTCCGCAATAGACGCAATGTATACCTCTTGATGTATATGGGAATAAATTAATTCATAACCATCGAACGTATTAATTAATTTATGAAATGTACCATTCTCCTTTAAATTTATGTCGGACTCCATTGATTTCAATTGCAGCCATGGTTACATTAGCCAAAACATAGTAGCGATTACAAGAATTATAATCAGTGTGATGATATAACTCAGAAATAATGGATTCCAACGCTCGGTCCAACATTCGGGTAATATTTGACCTTCCGGTAGCATATCCATAAATAGCTTTGGTGGCAGTACTAATAATAGGTTCAGTAAGCTTTTTCCATAAGTGAAATTTTTTATGGGTACTAACGTTTTTTTCCAGGTAATTCACAATATTCATGGAATTTACTTTCGTCACTTGAAATTGATAGTTTTATTTTTCTGTTGGTGTTGAACTTCTACTTTTAGGATAATCGTTGTCACTACTGCTTCTTATTGATGTTACGGAAGTTTCAGCAATCTTTATATGAAGTTGAAGTAAGTATACTACCACGGCACCGGTTCTATTCATACGGTTAATACCCAAAGCGGCGACGGCCGGCAATTACTTTTCCGTTTTTATAGAAAAAGGGAATTACCAGTAACAATTCATTCTCTTGTAATAATATAATATATATATAATATATTCCGTCTTTGTTTCAACAATTAATGACAATAACGAACATTTTTCCAAAAATCTGTGACTGCGATATATCTCAACTGACCAGGGAGGGAAACCGGGAAACAGCATCGTCCCACGGCCTATTGGTGCGAGTATAGAGAACAAGCATCGTCCCGAGCTCATAAGTAATCCAGAGGAGGACATCATCACCATTCCTATTGGATCCTAGCTTTAGGAGATGAAAATTGCAGCAATCTTCGGTTCATTAGTGTAAGTGCATCCTTTGAATTATTTCCTTATTTTTGCCTTTATTGCTTTATTTATCTGTTTCTTTATTTCGTATTTTTAATCTGGACGAGTTATTATCAGACTTTTCGAATCTTTATTAAAATGCAGAACCAACAACCCAATTATCAGCTTATTAGGTACCAAGCCGACAATATTCCAAATTTCGACGGAAATCCAAAACAAATCAATAGATTATTTTAAACGCGTGCGAAAATTTCATTGAAAATCATAAAGACAATATAAATGCTGGTGCACCCATAAATATTTGCCTTTTCGACACCGTTCTAAACTAGGGGGCATAGCCCCCTAGGCGCTCCGCGCGGGGCTCCGCGGACCCTCTTTTTGCGACAGATTCGCCTATATGTGTTTTGTTATTACCTAGATTTATCAACCGATTTGCGTGGATACACCGAGAAGTTTGAATGCAGGTTGATGCTTTAATTGGTTGGCCACACTCCTGCGGACTGTGTTGGGGGTACATAGCACCCAAATTCGTTCATTATAACATATGTTACCGTTTCACATTTTAAGGGACCAGCTATAACCGATTGCGAACAATCCGTTCACTATTTTACGTATCGAATAGAAAAAAATATTTAAAAAATGACAGCTGTCAAAAATAAACAAAATTTTCGGATTCCTTGCATTCGAATTACATAGAAACGATACCAAACTTGCGAAATTCCGTTGACCTTGTACATACTACTGACTTAGGAAACGTCAATTTGACAGCTGTCAAAAAATAGATAAAAATTTCGGATTCCTCATACTCAAATTATATCGAATCGACACCAAACTTTTGAAATTCTGTTAACCTTGCACTTATTCTTTACTAAGGAATCCTCAATTTGACAGCTGTCAAAAAATCTATAAAATTTTCGAATTAGGTATTCCCCAAATTATATTAATTCCCAAGTATTTTCATTTTTAATTTTTTTTTAAAATAATTCATGCAAATGCCTTAAAAATTTGAAGAAATCGATATATTTCGATTTTATTCGAAAAGTATTATCTCTACGGTAAAATTGTATATATCGTAAAGATGCACTTTGATAAGGTCTACAAGAAAGTAGTCTATAAAATTTTCTGTATCTACTATAGTTGTTGAGTTATTGAGGAAATCATGATTTCTATATTCTTGCAAATATCTCAAAAACGATTACATTTGAGAAAAAAAGTTTCGAACAAACAAAATATACTATTAAATTCTCTATCAGAAAGGAAATATACAAATTTTTCCTATTGGTTTAGGTTACGGAGATATTTAAGAAAAACTGAAAAATATCAAGAAATTTTGAAATTCTTAAAAATTCAAAAAAAAAATTATTAAATATTCTTACATTTCATATAATATTTGATGTATACTGATAGAATAAATATATTATGTTTAGAAGGAAATCATTAATGAGTTACAAAATGCGACAGATTCTCACTAGGCGCTAACAGCGCAGGGGCCTCCGGCATCCACCTACATGCGTTTTTGTTATTACCTAGCCGCTCCGCGGCAGGGCTCCGCCGTTCACCTGTATGCGACAGATTCGCCTACGTGTGTTTTTGTTATTATTACATAGAATTGACCACCGATTTGGGTGGATGCACCGAGAAGCTTGAATGTAGGTTGATGCATTAATTCGTTGGCCACACTCCTGCGGACTGTGATGGGGGTACATAGCACCCAAATTTGTTAATTATAACCGTAATGTGACCGTTTCACATTTTAAGGTACCAGCTATAACCGTTTGCGAACAATCCGTTCACTATTTTACGTATCGAATAGAAAAAAATATGTCAAAAATTACAGCTGTCAAAAAATAAATAACATTTTCGGATTCCTTGCATTCGAATTACATAAAAACGATACCAAACTTGCGAAAGTCCGTTGACGTTGTACCTATTACTGACTTAAGAAACGTCAATTTGATAGCTGTCAAAAAATAGATAAAAATTTCGGATTCCTCATACTCAAATTATATAGAAACGACACCAAACTTGTGAAAATATGTTAACAAAAAAATGTCAAAAATGACAGCTGTCAAAAAATAAATACATTTTTCGGATAATTTATACTCAAATTATATAGAATCGATACAAAATTTTTGAAATTTTGTTAACCTTGCACTTATTCTTTACTAAAGAATCACCAATTTGACAGCTGTCAAAAAATAAATTTAATTTTCGGACTCCTTGCATTTGAATTACATAGAGTCGATACTAACTAAACTTGCGATATTTTGTTCACCTTGCACATATTACTAACCTAAGAAACGTCAATTTGACAGCTGTCAAAAGATGTATAAAATTTTCGAATTCCTCATACTCAAATTATATAGAAGCGATACCAAACTCGTGAATTTTTGTTAACTTTGGAACTATTACCAACGTAATATACGTCAATTTGACAGCTGTCAAAAAATTAATAAAATTTTCGGATTGCCTGCATTCGAGTTATACGAAATCGACACCAACTTTACGAAATTATTTTATCATTACGCCTATGATCGACAGTTAACCGAAATCAAAGAATTGTTAAAATGACAGCTGTCAAAATATGAATTAAATTTTCGGATTCCTTGCCCTCGAATTATACGAAAACGACACCAACTTTGTGAAATTCTATTAATCTTGCAATTTTTACTAACAAAGAAAACGTCAATTTGACAGGTGTCAAAAAATAAATAAAATTTTTTAAATTCCTTTAATATTACTAACATAATGTGCTACTTGATTTTTCTTCAAATTGACAATTTACTAAATTATTCCTATTTTTCCACAAAATGCGAAACGACCCTATTAAAAATTTGCTAAACATCCCATGTATTTTCACGAATTACGGTAAAAGCCACGCCTTTCATACATTTCGAGCGAAAGTTAGAAATTTTGCTGTCACCGTTACGAATTTTCTTAATTTTCTCCAAGTTCGAACATCTTTATGATAACTTTATATACATCAAAATGTTCGGAAAAGATGAGGGAATCAGATAAACCTAGAAAGAAATCTCTAAACGAAAAGTTATAGAAGATATAGCAGAGTAAACTGAACTTTTGAAAAAAAAATTTTCGAAAAAATTTATAAAATATTTTTTTTATCCGCCAAAGGATATTTTTGGATCACACAGTCGATGTGGAATGTAAAGGTTATTTATTCCTTTAAATGATAGGCTAAAGAACGATTGAAAAAGTTACATACACTAGCGTACAGATGGGTTTTAGTAAGAGGATGTCAAAATTAGTGCTTATTGCTTAATCGATTGTAGTTATTTTTGTATAAGAAATTAAGAAACTAAATTATGGTTTGCAATCGTGTTTTGATGTGCTCTTTCTGATGACATATATAACATTTCGATCAAATATTATTTTACCCCATAAAAAGCAAAAAAAAATTTTGACGAAATCATCAAGTTCAGTTTTTCGCAAATTTCTCCATTTTATAGGCCTTTTAGCATGATATGATGTATTGTGAAATATTAGTATTTGAGATGACCTATCCACCGGTTCGAACCCGGAGCAAATCTATGCGACCCAAGTCGAATAATTAATTATCGAAAATGACCCTGCATTTCCATGCTTTCCAACTTTAAAAAAATCAAAAAATTGACTTCCCGACATTTTATTGAAAAAATCTCGCGACGACTTTTTCTAAATAAGTTTCTTGATAACATACTAGAATATAAACTGAATCGCTTAAGTTTTACGAGACCGGCAAGTCGTAGAAAAAAATATTTAATTTTTTGCACATTTTCTGCTTATTTCGTTTAATAACTTATGAACGGAACACCCTGTATAATGTCGTACATCGGCTAAGGATACGCCATATATACCAAAGTATACCCCAAAAGTTTCATTGCTCCAACGTGAGCCGTTTAGAAGAAATCGAATAACTGGTTTCAAGATGCACCGTTTTTGCAAGCTCCCATAAGCCCAATGTAAATTGGTCGTTGCAGACCATTTTGGAAATCGGGAAAATGGTAGGAAATTTTCCATTTTGGGCAACGATAGGGGCCATTATCGAAAGCCGAAATCCCATAGAATCTTTTCCATACCATTTCCATTCTCAAATCGGTCAATTAACGTCAGCATCTCGCTAAGAAAATGGCTATTTTTGGCCTATTTCGACCGAATTTTGACAGCCAAAATATTTAGTAAAATTTCGAAAATTTTGAAAAATAATAATGTGGTGAGAAATGATGGACGATGAAAATACGCTTATAGAGAACTCTCCGAAATGATATTTGTAGGAGTTATTCGTGACTAAACAGAACTTTTAGTGAAAAATGGTTGAAAATGGATATACTTAATTTTTTTTAACCCTTTAGATCGTAATTCGAAACGCGCTCTTGGTATGAATCTGAAAGTGCCATCATTCCGCTTGACGAAAAAGCAAAAAAATATGGAAAATGTTAAATAGGAAAGCGTATAGAGGAAATTTAGTGTAGCGGTGACAAAAAAATAATTTCCAAATTTTTAAAATTCAATCGTTAATAGTATTTTCGGTTTTTAAATCGAAGAAACGAAATTATACGTATCGAATGTGATTTACCTCGAACTTTCCGGTAAAGTAAACTAAATTTCGATCAAAAGCCGTTTTTACCTCGAAAAAAATCAAAAACCGTCCATTTTTACCCCGAAATATCAACTTGTTCAGTATTTTCAAATTTTTCCCATCTTCTAATAACTTTAGGTATAGATAGATGTATTGATGGCACCTAGTTTTTGAGATGGGAAATCGAATATTTAAAACCGCGTGACCCTCGGACCCACCCAGTTCGAGCTATTAGGTACCTAAAATGACCCTGTTTTGTCAAATTTCGACTTTCAAAAATTCTTTTAAATTACTTCTAATCGTCGTACGATACCCAATTTCAATAGGGTTCTGAAGCGGCCGGTCATTGTCACACTCCAAAAATTTAAATCGAAAAAATTGCGATTTGCGACCTGAAATCCGGATCAACGGGAATCGCGGAAAAGTCGACTTTGACGCTTAATAACTTCGAAACGGCACACCCTGTATACTCGAAAATTTGAGACAATACGCGCGCACTATCCAAAAGTAAAACCAAAAAGTTTCGTCGCTTCGACTCTGACAGTTTTTTCTCCAAAAATACTCAACCTCGAAAATGTCGAAAAACACGGCAACATACGCACTCAAGGTCACCCTCAAGATGTAATACATAGCGACCGGGACGGGCGCTATGTAATAAATTAGTTGGTAGAGCAGCCGATTTAATTGCCTCCAGAACCGAATTAAAAACATGGGCAGTATTAAAACAAACAATCATTAACACATTTTCCGATCAAAGATCAATTGATTGTGTGCTACAGGATATCATTATGGTAAAGCCGAAAAAAATTAAAATCCGCAACAATTTGGCCTGCGTTTACAAGACCTGCCTAGCTTGTTATTTGCTAAAGTAAATATGTCTACAGACACCAGAGAATTAAAATTATTAAAAATTACAGAATACGATAATTTAATTTAAAAAACTTTTATTAATGGATTTAGCTATCACATGCAATTAGTAGTACGCTTTAAAAATCTGAAGAGGCCATGAGCCATGCCTTAGAAGAGTAAAATTTTCTGTACTACAAAAATCGCGGAAATTTTAGTACAAAAGAACCTAATTTAAATATTTCTAAAAATAAGCCAAATACGCCTACGCAACAAGGACACTATTCCGCTAATACAGAGCCCCGATTTTTTCAACAAAATTATTCACCCTATATGCCAAATAATAATAATATGTCAATGAACCCCAATTTTAACAACTACAATATAACGGTTTTAATCAATTTAAATAACCATCTTCCGTTTTTAGGCCTGTCCAATCTATCCGACCGGGCTTTCAAGACCAAATTTTAACAACCAAATTTCATGAATAGGCCTAATCCTAATTTTAGGCATTTTGCTAATCAACAAAATATGCAACGTATATCACCCTCCCATATTTCGCGATTAAGGAAACCCGAACCTATGGACAAGTCATCAGGTTACGCAGCCCTAACCATAACCATTAGTTAAATGAATTGAAGATTGTCAAACAAAGGGTTTTTCCAGAAGGAAGGAAGATATTCAGATGTCCGTTAAACAATTTTTAGATGATTCTCCCAGAGATCATCTATTTAAAAATAATTTACCAGCCGATGGGTGGTATAAATTTTTCATGACCAGGCATCCTGAACTGGTAACAAGTAAATCGGAAGGGGTGTCTGCAGCATCGTTCGCCATCAGCGAGAACGATATAAGGAATACTGAAGTATTTCAATATTCGAACGAACTTGTAACGCCGATGAGACAAATTTTCAGATGTGTCCACAAAATAAAAAAGTTGTTGCACCAAAAACGTTTACGAGACCGATATTGGTTTTGCTTTTAATGCAGCTGGAAGTTACAGTTCTCCATTAATAATATATCCCGGTAAAAGGCTACGAAAAGAGTATATCCAGGGTGTGGAGCTAAAACCCCATAAGTTGTTAAGAATGTCAAAATGACCTTTTAATTTCACAATTCATTATTTTTTGCGCTCTTTTTAATGGTAAATACATTTACTCGGTTTTCCTTGTAATTTTATAGTATTTAACAATTTTAAAACCGAATATCTAACAGCTTCGTTACTTTTAATTCTTTATTAAACATGTATGTAAATTTAAGTTGAAGTTTTTGGAGTAAATACCATAATCGCTTAAAATGGTTTATTGGATACTATTTTCTTTAACTTTTATGTATTTTGTAAAATATTTAAAGATAACATTTTTTATATGGTTTGATATAAATAAATAATTCATTATCAATGTATATATTAAATATTAATAACCATTAATAAGAGTTTAAGGTTCTTTCGCGAGAAAATACTAATATTTAATTTGGTTAAAATTTGTCTCAAGCGAAAACCCGGTAACTTAGATTAACGGGTTCTAATCTACGATACTGTTCATACTGTATGCGCATAAGTATAAATACCCGATAAGTATTTGGATTTGGTAATGGCGAAATCGTGCAGTATGAAACGTTAATGTTAAGTGTTTGTTTAATATTAAAGTTAGTGGAATCACCGTTACCCTTGCAATGACTGAAAGAGCAAAAAAGATATTGTGTTTAGCCCTGAGAGTTAAACTATTGTTAAAATGAATTTCGGGTTTGTTAAATTTTATTACTTGGTTAATGATCGATTATCGGAACAAATTATGTCACATGTTCATCCATTTGATGGTGAATCTTTAGAGCCCCATATCATCTAGAATTTCACGCATGTGTAGAAGCGTCAACTTTTGAATTTGAAATTTATGGATACGCTCTTATCAATGGTGAATTAATGAACGTATGATTTTATATTTTTGGGGGTCACTCAGGGGCTATCCCGTCTTTATTGCTGTCAATTTAGTCATGCGCACATGCGCACTAACTTTTATTTTTAACTTTTGAATTATTTTGGCTTACTAATTTTTGCAATGATTTTTGGTCATGCGCATGGCGCATGCGTAATAACTTTTTCTCTAATGTTGAATTATATTGATTTATTGATTTTTACGATAACTTTTGGTAAAGTGCTCGACGCATGCGCAATATTGTTTTTTCTCTTTTGCGGTATTTGATTTGTAGGTGTTCTCTGTTGGTGCGGGATCACCTTTAAATAATGTTCATTGTGAGGATGCGCAGTGATATAAATTTGGAGTTTGTACAGATAATCGATTCTAGTCATTTGTTTTGATTACGTTACTTTAATGCGCACTGTTTCTTTCTCAGGGTTCCATCACTGGGCCAGGAAAGTCAGTTTGTTTTGCAAGTGCTGGTTAAGCGCCGCTAATTGTTTGTATCACGGGACGAGAAAAGCCATTGTACAATTACTGGGCAGCAAAAGCCATTGTACAACTACGGGGCGGAATAAACGCCATTCATATTTTTTTTTCTGAGCGAAAGAGGTTGTCTCTTAGTATTGAAAGAGTAGCATTTGCCTAATTACTGGGCGTATATTAATTGTTTCGATGCGCATTTATTATATTATGTTAACCATTTATTTATCTGACGTATTTGTCGGCATGTAAAACCTATGCGTGTACACGACGCGCGACGGTTAAGCCTGTATTTTTGTACTGTTGATATTGGCATTTTTTTTAACCATTTTAGTGCACTATGTTTTAGTAAGCTACTGTACGGCTGGCATTTTCTTTATTATATTTTTTTATTTTATATACTCTCTTTGCTCATTATTTGAGAAACATTCCAGTGCTCATTTCATATTTTAAAGGTTTTTTTTTTGATCAATTGTTGCAAATGTCCGCCATTTAAAGTCGAATAAAAGTCGGTCATTAATTGTTGTTGAAATTGTGTTTTATTGATGTTACACTACTGATATCCCTTTTTATTATTACTTTGCGTATATTTTAAATTTATTTTTGAACTAGCGAAGCTGGGAGTTACCCGGCCAAAAACAGTGGCGCCCTGTTACCTTTACACACGATCTCCGTCTCCAGCCGGCTATTGTTTTTATACAGTATTGTAATAAGTTTCTTTGCCGATTTGAGTGGTTTTAATAGATTTCTTAATAGTGCTTTAAAAGTATATATTATTTATATTAATATTTGTTGTTATTGTTATTTGTAGTAACCGGTGGTTATTGTTGTTATTTGTTGTTAGGGTAAATGTGGGGTAGTTGCCACCTGGGGATAGATGCCACATATCACGTGGTTCTTAGCACAATGTGTGTAGAGGGACAGGCGCTGCACGTTTGAACAACTGTCGGTTAGTATTACAACGATTGTTGTTGAAAGTGCTGCTGCCATTACCAGGAAATCTGCTGTCACACTCTTACAATCAGGTAAGCACATTTTTACCCGTAGAACTTATATTATCAAATATTTAAGCTTGTATAAAAGTGATCAGAGTAAAATGAAAAATCTATAATTTTATTTTATTGAATAAGCAAGATATTTAGGAGGATTTTTATGTACAACATAAGATATTTTTCCATTGATTCCAGAAATTTTATGGGGGGGCGTCTCTCCCAACCGAAAAGGAAAGATGCCATAGCAAATATATGGGACAGATACCACCACCATTGACATTATTTTTTTAAATGATTCTTATTAAAATTACTTATAAAGTTACTATACAAGGTGCTCAAGCAATACTTTATAGATCTCTTATTTTTGAAGTCCCTTCTTTTAAATTTTTTTTTAATATTACTAGGTGTTGTAGTTTTAACGATGCCGAGAAAATATATACGGAAATTATCACAGACACCAAGAGCCCTTTGGACAGAAGAACAACTTTCTTTAGCTGTGGAAAAGGTGAAATCTGGTGAAATATCGAAGCATGAAGCATATAGGAGGTACGGTGTACCAATAAGGACAATTACTCGTAGAATAATTTCTGGAAGAGTCAGGAAGGGTCCTTTGGGACCTGAAGGTATGTTAAGAATACAAACTTTAATAATTGTTTCTTCCATTTATTATTAAAAGCTTATTTTGAAAATAGAAATATTTTAACATAGTTACCCTTTTATTTAAGGAGTCCTTGGAAGGGAGAATGAGAGAAGACTAGTAGCTCATATTAAAAAATTAGGAGCAAGAGGATTCGCTCCGGACCAAACCGTTGTACGAAAGCTAGCTTAAGCCCTGGTTTTTATTACAGTGATTGGAACGGAAAAGTTCGGCGTTGGTAATTTGGTCACATGTGTGCTTTTTACTCCAGTACAAGTGCGTGGTTAAAAATGGACGATGTTAGTAGATTCATTTGTACAGGGCGATCACGTATTATGTCCCCCCATCTTAACCTTTTTATTTTACTTACTTGAGAAAAATTAAAACGATTGGTATACAAGGTTTTTAAAGTAGTATTTGCAATGGGAACAAAAAATATCTTTTAGGTGTGTTGATTTACAAGTAGGGTTGGTTCTACTCAATATGATGTTGAGGCCCTTTGTTAGACAGCTATATTATAATATGCAACCAAGTAATTTATGAAATAACTGACGAATTATATACAGGATATATGTATAAGACGACACTAACTTGTGATCGTATGATATTAGTAAATTGTAATAAATTACTGTTGCATAACTTATTAAGGAAATAACACTTTTTGAAGTGACCCCGAATTGCGTAACGGGCCTAGACTAGGCACATTGTATATTCCGATTTATTAATAATAATAAAGTCGGTAAAAATAATGAGCGCGTTTAGTTACGCCGATTCTTTATTCTGTCGTAGATTTTCTTGCCCTATTGACAGTTTGAGGCCTAATTTAATTTGTCAATTTAAAATCGTATTTTTTAATTTAAACTCTTTTATTTTTTGGTTCTTATGGAGGCCCCTTTAAATACGAGGCCGTAGGCTAGAGCCTAGTATGCCTAAAGTGATAAATCCGAAAACAAAGAACCGATAACCAGTGTCACTTAATAATGACACACGTCAGGCGGAATAATTTCGTTGACGTACATAATTTCGTCGGTATCCAAACTTTCGGATTTGAACGGAGTTTTTCGGCGGCAGATTATTATTGTTGAAAATCGTGATTGCTATGGAAACAAGGACCGATAACCCGTGTCACTTAATAATGACACACGTCAAGCGGAATACATTTCGTTGACCTAATTTCCTCGGTATCCAACCTTTTGGATTTGAACGGAGTTTTTCGGCGGCAGATTATTATTTTTGGTGAACTTTTATTTTATTAACTATGAGTGTAAAATACCATAAACTAGAGTTTAGTTGCCTTAGAAGATGAATTGTTGACAGAAAGGGTAAAAGAAAATCTACCCATATATGCTAAAAAATTAAAAACTTTTAAAGACATACAAATGAAGCAGAAAATTTGGAAAAAAATAGCGGTAGAATTTGGATCAAATAGAACAGGTATGTTCTAATTATACAAATTTTTTTTATTTATTATTTATTTATTCATTCAGTTATATTATACATGTTAGAATATTAAATAATATTTGTTGGCTTTGCTAAGAGTGATGTCATCGACTCGAGAGGACGTGATAAAGTGTAACAGTATCCCTCTTGTTGATATAAACATTTTTGGCCGACTTGGTAATAATGAAAGACCATAAAAACTGATTGTAGAAAATAGGATTAGTTTTTAGTTAGTTGGCACGTAGCTTTTAAGGAAATATCTTGTGCATTTTTGTCTAAAAGATGATTTTGATAATTAAAGGCACTATTAAATGTACTTAAGTGTTTAATTTACATCAACTGATAACATCAGAAGTGGGATATACAGGGTGTGCCAAAAAAAAAGTGATTTTTTTTTTAAATTTTGTGCCAGTTTGAACTGTGACATTTTGACAATAAAAAAAATGAGTGACGCGGGCGAGCAACCTTCGCATATTGAAGTAGGAGAACAGTCAAGTGCCGGTAGTGCCTCAACAACGGATATCAGTGATTTATGGGGTTCTACGTTGAGGAATATGCAGGCTACTTTACAAAATTTAGCTTCAGAAGTCGCTAATTTAAAATCGGCCTCGGGAGCTCCACCACCCATCATACATCAAGCAAGTTCTACAGAGACAACCACCGCAATAACGGAGGTAAGAGAACCATTGTCTTTCAATTTTACAAATTTTGATCCTAACAAAAGTAACTATCCAGTACAGGAATGGCTTAATGAAGTTAATAGAGTTAGAATTAAATATAAAGTAGACGATTGTCTTGCTATATTGAAAGCAGGCGAAGCTCTCCGTGATGAGGGTCGTCGATTTTATGATGGGTGGGCTCCATTGACTCGGACATGGGATGTTTTTGAACAAGACCTGCTGGCAGCGTTTCCTGATCATGAATCATGGGGAACCAAGTTTAGAAAGGCTTACGAAGTTAAATGTTCACAATTCGAGACTTTTAGCGAATACGCTCGTATTAAAATTAGAGACTTGTATCGTTTTCATTCTGAATTACCATGGGAGAAAGTTTTATCGATTGTTGTAGATGGTATTAATAGCCACCCCGTTTATGAGAGCGTTAGATTGCAGAATCCTACTAATTTGACTGAATTAATGTTAATATTACGACGTCACGAAGCTATCAAACGGAGAACTCACGTATTAGACCGAAACAAAGATATTCAGAGTAAGCGTCCCCGTCTAGATAGTAGATTTTCTGGTAAATGTTATAATTGTGGAAAAACAGGACACAAAAAGGAAGAATGTCGACTTTTATCATCCAATTCTAAAACAACCAATGAGAACAAGACTAATTTTACCCAACGATCTACTACCGAATGTAGTTTTTGTAAAAGAATAGGCCACGAAGCTAGCAATTGCTGGAAGAAAAATGGCAAGCCTAAAGTCTTGTGTGTCAGTATACAACGATGTGCGATAATGCCTAGGGCAACAGTTCCATATGATAAAACATTGAGGTCTTTCTCCTATTTAGTTGACAGTGGTGCTGATATGTCAATTATTCACGAAAATGTTGTTCGCCAGGTAAATGGAATCATATTCCCACAAGACATAACATTATCTGGACTAGGCAAAGAGACAGTCTTTACTCTAGGAAGATGTACTCTATTGGTGACCCTCCAGGAGGTGACACTTGAAATAGACTTCGTAGTTGTGCCCATTTCTACCATTCCAGAAGTGGATGCCGTCATAGGATGGGACGTCATAGGTCGTCCTGGATTAGAAGTTGTTCGACGGGATCATGGGATAGATCTTCGACTTAAAACTTCTATAGCAACTAGAATATGTACTGTTCCGAAAATCAATGGGTCAGGATTGGACGAGCGACAGAAAATAATTTTAGACAAAATTCTAGAAGAGGTACGGGTCACATCTCCTTCTGTAGTTACCACTGGGAAGCTTAACATTCAACTAACAGATGATATTCCTGTAGTATTCCGACCTCGCCGTTTAGCTTATTCAGAACGAGTACAAGTAAAGAAAATAATAGAAGATTTGTTGAAAGAAGGAATTATAAGAGAAAGTTCTTCACCTTATGCGAGTCCAATTGTTTTGGTACAGAAGAAAAATGGTTCTTTAAGACTGTGTTGTGACTTTCGGTCGATAAATCAGAAGGCAGTTAAAGATAGATTCCCTATTCCAAATTTGCATGACCAACTGGATGCACTAGGAAAAGCTAAATATTTTACAACACTGGACATGAAATCGGGATTTCATCAGATAGAAATAGAGGAAGATTCTAAAAAGTTTACGGCCTTTGTTACCCCCGACGGCCACTATGAGTATAATCGCATGCCATTTGGTTTTGCTAATGCACCAGCATGTTACCAACGAGCCATTAATAAAGCCCTGGGCGATTTAAAAGATAACATAGCACAAGTTTATTTGGATGATATCATGATTGCAACGAAAACAATTGATGAAGGATTGAATAACTTGCGTCAAGTCTTAAAATCCTTAACTAATTCAGGATTTTCACTTAATTGGGAAAAGTGTGTATTTTTTGCCACAGAGACTGAATATTTGGGGACAGTGGTTGGAAATGGGGTCATTAAACCTAGCCCTCGAAAAGTTGAAGCTCTGACTAGAACACTTGCTCCGACTGATATTAAGGGAGTCAGGCAGTTTATGGGTTTAGCTGGATACTTCAGAAAATTTATTAAAGGATTCTCAGTAATCACAGCCCCTATCACTCAATTGCTAAGGAAGAATGTGGTATTTAAGTGGACAGAAGTACATGAGAATATTAGACAAGGAATAATAAAAAAATTGACGACTCAGCCAATACTGAAAATATTTGATCCTGATTTACCCACAGAACTCTACACAGATGCAAGTTCATTAGGAATTGCAGCGGCCCTGATGCAGAAAGAAAAGGGAATAAGCTATCCTGTGGCTTACTTTAGCCGAAGAACTACTGAATGTGAATCGAAGTATCACTCGTACGATCTGGAAACACTTGCCATAGTAGAAGGTGTTGAGCATTTTCGAGTTTATTTGTATGGTATTGATTTCGTCGTTTATACAGACTGTAATTCAGTCCGAGCCACCGCCCTTAAAAAGAATCTTCATCCAAGAGTAGCAAGATGGTGGATGAGATTACAAGATTTCAATTATAAAATTAAATATCGTCAAGGATGTAAAATGGGTCACGTCGACTACATCAGTCGGTGTCCGATACTACCAGTAACAAGGAAAACTAAGGTTTCAAATAAGGTCAAGACTATCAAAGAATATCAAGCTGAAGATATATTTTGCCAGCAGTTGCACAAAGAATTGTTAAAGGGTTTTTCAATAAAAAATGGTATCATTTATCAGGCCATAAAAAAACCTACTAAAATCGACGATGGATTTAGATGCTTGGTACCAATCTCTGCACGATTAGCAGTTATGAAAACCTATCATGACGATGCGGCTCACATAGGCTGGGATAAATCCATATCACGACTTCGAAATGAGCTATATTGGCCCCGAATGGGACAGACATTAAAAAAATATATTAAAAATTGTAGAATCTGCACGGTCAACAAAAGTCATACAGGCAGGAAAAGCGGCCTTTATCAATTGGGTGAAAAAGCAATAAAACCTTTTGAAGTTTGGCATATTGATCTAGCAGGCCCGTTAGTTGAATCTAGCAGGTGTACTCAAATTTTAGTAATTGTTGATGCATATTCAAAATACTCAATGTTTTGCCCTATCAGGAATAAAAAAACAGAATATACCATTGTGGCATTAGGACAGGTGTTTAAAAAAATTGGAAAACCTCAAAAAATTGTTGCTGATCGAGCCTTTGTTTCGACTAAGTTTAAAGAATTTCTATCCCAAAATAAAATAGATCTACATCTTATTGCAACTGGTATGCCTAGGGGAAATGGACAAGTGGAAAGAATAATGAGAACTCTATTCAATTTAATGAGAAGTGTTTTGAATGATAAAAAAGAATCAACATGGACAGCAGTAATTCCTCAAATAGAGGCGGTCTTGAACGAAACTGAATGCAAAAGTACAGGAGCTACTCCTAATTTATTGATGTTTGGAAAAAGAAGTCGGCTACCAGCAGAATCGGAATTCTTGAATGCAGTACCTGAACGACAACTGGGTGATGTAGCCGATATTAATACACAAGTAGCCAAGCGTATGGAAAACGATAGAAAAAGACAGGAAGTTAGATTTAACCTGAAAAGAACAATCTCAAAACTTTATGGTGTTGGAGATAAAGTAGTAGTGGCAAACACCCAAGTTTCTGGAGGTAAATTAAAACCAAAATTTGACGGACCATACGAAGTGATTCAATTGATTGACAATGAAAGATATGTGCTTAAGAGAATGAACAAGCGCAGTACTATTATGAAAACTGCTGCACATGAACATTTAAGGAAATGGCCAGAGGGGGGCCAGACATAAAACCCTATTTTGTTTAACGACTTTTGTACCTTAAATGGTTAAGTTTTCTATTTTTTGAACCTTAAAAGGTTGACATTTTGCTCTTGTACCTTAAATGGTTAAGTTTTCTAGTTTTTGAACCTTAAAAGGTTGACACTTTGCTTTTGTACCTTAAATGGTTAAGTTTTCTATTTTTTTGAACCTTAAAAGGTTGACATTTTGCTCTTGTACCTTAAATGGTTAAGTTTTCTAGTTTTTGAACCTTAAAAGGTTGACACTTTGCTTTTGTACCTTAAATGGTTAAGTTTTCTATTTATGAACCTTAAAGGTTGAGATTTTGATTTTGTACCTTAAATGGTCACCTTTAATATATTTGTTTTTGGAACCTTACAAGGTTGAGCTTTCGTTTTTGTACCTTAAATGGTTAAGTTTCCTATTGTTTTTTAACCTTACAAGGTTGCCATTTTGCTTTTGAACCTTAAGTTGACTGTAAGATGGTGGTGCGAGGGCGCACCTTTGCAGGATGGCCGTGTTAGAATATTAAATAATATTTGTTGGCTTTGCTAAGAGTGATGTCATCGACTCGAGAGGACGTGATAAAGTGTAACAGTATCCCTCATGTTGATATAAACATTTTTGGCCGACTTGGTAATAATGAAAGACCATAAAAACTGATTGTAGAAAATAGGATTAATTTTTAGTTAGTTGGCACGTAGCTTTTAAGGAAATATCTTGTGCATTTTTGTCTAAAAGATGATTTTGATAATTAAAGGCACTATTAAATGTACTTAAGTGTTTAATTTACATCAACTGATAACATACATACATACGTCCTTAAATAAGGATAGTAATATTCATCGATTAAGTTATAATATTTTGAATACACGTAACTAGAGACCGATAGATAATACAATGTTTTAATATTGCAAAGATCTGAGGAGTATAGCATATTAGTAGAGAACAGCCTGGGTCTTTTTAGGATTACCTTCACAATATAGTTTTGGGCAATATTTAGATGCTCTAAATGAGTACTGTACATTCCTCCCCAACCGATGATTCTCTACCTCAATAAGGGCTCAACTATTGCCTCATAAATCATAACAATTAATTTTTTATTTAGTATTTCTCGAAGGATATAAAATTTGTGGATAAGGCATCGAGTTTGTTAAATGTGAATCTCTTTTACTGAAAAGGAAGATTAGTTTTATGATTCAAGCTAATTTTACTTTAACACACTATGCAATACGAATTTTCGCCGATTCCTCGGATATTTGTTTGTTTTGGTTGGGTTGAACATACATATATTTAACAGTTTAATTGGTACGATTTACGTGGTGATATTGCCATTGAACAATTCCTGCTTGGCTGTTAAAAAATTGTTTAAAAGTGTCGCGAACTGATCTGGCAGCAAAAGTTGCTCGTCTATTGTTGGTGGCTGATAGTGCTATAAAATTATCTATTGGAAGTGTTGGAGTAGAATTCCGGCATTCCTGTGGATATAGAATTTTACTTTTTCTTAACATATTGTGTAAAAGACAAGCAGCAAAAATAATATTATCTCCTGTTTCTAGTTCTTTAACGGCAAGTGGGGTAAAAACTAAACGCGCTTATTATTTTTACCGACTTTATTATTATTAATAAATCGGAATATACAATGTGCCTATTCTAGGCCCGTTACGCAATTCGGGGTCACTTCAAAAAGTGTTATTTCCTTAATAAGTTATGCAACAGTAATTTATTACAATTTACTAATATCATACGATCACAAGTTAGTGTCGTCTTATACATATATCCTGTACATAATTCGTCGGTTATTTCGTAAATTACTTGGTTGCATATTATAATATAGATGTCTAACAAAGGGCCTTAACATCATATTGAGTAAAACCAACCCTACTTGTAAATCAACACACGTAAATGATGTTTCTTCCCATTTCAAATACTACTTTAAAAACCTTGTATACCAATCGTTTTAATTTTGCTCAAGTATGTAAAATAAAAAGGTAAAGATGGGGGGACATAATACGTGATCGCCCTGTACAAATGAATCTACTAATATCGTCCATTTTTAACTACGCACTTGTACTGCAGTAAAAACCACACATGTGACCAAATGACCAACGCCGAACTTTTCCGTTCCAATCCACCGAAATATATCGTAACGAAATGTAATAAAAACCAGGGCTTTACAGTTTTGCTGAGATGGTTCACGCCAAACACAAATTTTCTCACGAAAGGAAAAAAGCTGGTGACCATTGGTTTCTATCATTTATGGAAAGGAACCCAGATCTGTCAGTGAGACAATCCAAAGGATTATCATTGTCAAGAGCGCAAGGTATGAATAGAAGAGAAGTGGCTGAATTTTTTTAACTTCTGGAAAATACTGTTACCGAGAATAATCTGGTAAACCGTCCATCCAACATTTTTAATATGGATGAAGCAGGAATCCAAATTATCAACAAGCCGGGTAAAGTGATTGCAGCTAAAGGCTCCAAAGATATCCATGTCTTAACATCTCGTGAAAGGGGGGAAAATATCACTGTAGTGGGATGCTGTAACGCCGAGGGATCATTTCTTCCACCAGTTTTAATTATGAAAGGGGTCAACAAAAAACCAGAGTTCACTGATGGATTACCTTCTGGGTCCCAAGTATACATGAATAAAAATCATCTTTCATTAACTCTGAACTGTTTTGCAAATGGCTAAAAGAACATTTTATTCCACGCAAGCCAGAAGGCAAAACATTGCTTATTCTGGACGGTCATACTTCACATTCCTCTGATTTTGAAATGTTACAAGCTGCTAACCAAAATGATATAATTTTATTATGCCTACCGAGTCATTGTACACAAGCGATTCAACCACTAGACAAAAGTGTATTTGGTCCGCTTAAAACCTATTGGAACCAAGAAACACACACGTGGATGCTTAATCATCCTAATCGGAATTTAACACGATATCAGGCAGGGCAGGTTTTGGGAAGAGCATGGGGTCGAGCTGCTATCCCTTCAAATGCAATATCTGGATTTAGAGGAACAGGAATTTTCCCAATTGATATAAACGCGATTCCAAATCACTTTTTCGCTATTTCGGACTTATCCACCGAGAGGGTTGGACCTAGTGCTTCGTATGGTGAAGAAATACCCCAATCCAGAATCAACGAAGAACCCAAGTCCTGAACAACAACCCAGCACATCCACAGCTGTAGTTGATGATATTACGCCAAGCAAATTTCTGCACGAAATTAGGCCTCTCCCAAAAATTCCTCTTTCTTTCAGTAAAAGAAAGCAATCAGCACAAGTTCTCACCAGTCCCGAGAATTTATCAAAAAAGAAGAAAATGGCTAACCCACCAAAACTATTAAAAAAAGGAAAACATGTTCAGTCAAATATAGAGAATGGAAAGGACGTCCCTCAGCTTGACAAAAAGGTAAAAACATTAACCAAGTCAAATGAAGCTAGTGACGACAAATGGAGTGATAGTGACGAGGAACCATTATCTTCAAAAAAAAAAGAACTAAATGATAAAATTTATTGTGTAGAATGTTCTGAAGAATACTATGCCACCACCAAAAAAGAGGACTGGATTGAATGCATCAGCTGTAAAAATTGGTTCCACGAGAGTTGCACCCTATATGGAGACATATGCAACATTTGTGGAAGGGAAAAATTGAAGAAACAATTTTGCTGGAGCTTAAGGCACTCGTGGCATCTCTGTCCCCTGAGGGTGGCATCTCTCCAATATACATGAGGAGAGATGGCAAATTACAAAGATATGTTTATGTTTTTTTAAACTTTTTATTTAGAATATTATGATTTTTTTTTCTCTCGAAGTTTAACACAGAAGGGTGGAAGAATCCGCTGGTTTTTTTATTTTTTTGAATAAATGTTTTTTAAAAAATATTCGATTTTTTTTAAAAAGCATGGCAACTCTCCCACATTTACCCTATTGTTATTTGTTATTAGTGTGTTACTGCTCGTTGTTTTTTTATTAAAAAGCAAAATCTCCAGTACAGACACTGCGGATGAAGCCCAGGAACACATGACTTTAAGTCCGTCGAAAAAACGTTCAAAGAAAAATCATGTAAGTGTTGAAATGAAGGAGGTCATTTTGAATGTTTACAAGGCTGAACTGAATGAGCATCCCGATTTTTTTAAAGAGGAAATCGTTCAAAACGTAGCAAAAAAAGCTAGTGTATCTCGCTCCTCTGTATTTACCGTACTTAAGGAGTACAAACAATCGAACTCGTTTGCAGAGCCAAGAACAAACCAGAATCGCACAAACCTCATCGAAAAACTTGGCGAGGGTGAAAAACATGCGATCAGAAGGAAAGTCCACCAGTTTTTTTTTGCAATGAAATACCAACTGTTGGCAAGGTCTTAAGGGTGGTAAACGATGATACGGATTTACCGAACTTTGCAAGGTCAACTTTTTATAAACTTTTAAAACATTTAAAATTTAAATACCAAAAGCATGTTGATGGACAGGGAGGAAATAGTACGATGGAGGAGAGATTATTTGACTTCAAGCAAGGCATACCGAGAGGAAGGCAAAAAAAATCTATTATTTAGATGAGACATGGGTGAATGCTGGTCACACCACAACAAAAGCCTGGGTGGATGAAAGTGTGGCATCGTCAAGAACAGCTTTTTTAGATGGCCTTTCAACTGGTTTAAAAAACCCTACAGGTAGGCCAAAAATACCTATATATTTTTAAACTGATTTTAATTGTTTTAAATAAATTATAGAGACCAAACAGAAGTGGTATTTTATGCAGGATGTTTTTTCTCTTATAGGAAAAGGAAAGAGACTTATAGGCAGCATAGATGGTTTTGTTGGTGACGGTTTATCGTGCTTTGAGTCCAAAAAAACGGGAGATTACCACGAGGAAATGAACAGGGAATCGTTTGAAAAGTGGTTTGAGAACATTTTGCCTCAGCTTGAGGAAAACAGCGTTATAATTCTTGACAATGTTTCATACCACTCTCGAAAACTAGAGAAGGTCCCAACAACAGCGTCAAGGAAAGTGGATGTTCAGAATTGGCTCCGCTCAAAGCAAATCGACTTTGATGACAAAATGCTGAAATACCAGCTGTTGGATCTTGTTAAACCGCATAGGTCAAAGTTTAACAAGTACGTGGTTGACGAAATGGCTAAAAGTCAAAACAAAACAGTTCTTCGTTTGCCACCTTATCATTGTGAGCTCAACCCAATTGAGCTCATATGGGCGGATACGAAAAACTTTGTGGCCAGACATAATACTACCTATAAACTGCCTGATGTTAAAAATTTATTTTCACAGGCATTGGAAAATATTACTTCTGAAAAGTGGCAAAAATGTATTGCACATGTTCAGGGAAAAGTGGAAAACAAAATGTGAGAACTGGACATTTTATTACATTATGGAGATCAAAGTGGAACGTCTTGTTATTCACGTAAGCGAAAACGAGGATACAGCTAGTGATTCAGACGTAGCTGACTAGTGCTATAGTACTTTTTATTTTTGTTTTAAAGTGTTTTTTTTTGCAACCGTCAAACTAACCTATCCAACACATCCTAAATATAAATGGTAACTCGTCATATAGCATTTTTCACTCCACGAATCAATGAGTTTTATAATTTAGGAAATATTGCAAAAATAGGATTTACGGATTTTAAATGCGGCCCTGATCAATCTAAATTTTAGCGAAATCACGTGCACAAGCCGTAATTTTGTTTTGGTCGTGTTCTTCTTGAAAATAAATAGACTTTAGCTCGCGCTCCTTTGTGCCACTCACCTTCAGCTCTGGTAGCTAGTTCCTTTTCGTTCTCTTTTTGTTATTATGATAATCATAACTATCTTGTTTTTTCCTTGCAACTTTTAGCGCACCAAATAAAAAAGCGCGTGGCACAAATTTTCAATAGACGAACGAGAAACAACCTTTGCAAAATATATTAAGAGTATGGATTTCAAAAGTAAAAAAAAAATTATTTTGTCTAATATTATATAGAAGATCAGTAAAAACACGACGTGATAAAGTCGAACCAGAGAAAAGAGATCATTTACTAAGAAATGTTTCTTTAAGAAAAATAATGAACAAAAAGTTTTTTACGAAAACCCTTTGTATTTGCCCTGACATCGGGGCGGTTGATACAGACAAAGTTGATTCGATTGGATCTTATGGATCTGAAGGGAGACATGAACCAGTCAACAAAATCAAACAACAAGTTTTATTTACTCTATGTTAAAAAGCATATCGAATCGTTTCCCGTAATGGAATCCCATTTTACACGTAAGGACACTTCCCGGCAATACCTTGATGCTGATCTGAATATAAGAAAACTGTATCAATTATACCGGGATCAATGCAATGAAAATGAGTTAATTCCGGTTTCAGAAATGAAATACCGCTCTGTCTTTTGCCAAGAATATAATTAAGCTTTTTTAAGCCGAAAAAAGACCAATGTCTGATTTGCACGACCTATGCTAAAGCAGACTGTGAAATGAAAGAGCAAATGGAAGTCGAGTATCAAGACCATATTAAGCGAAACAAAATAAGTCAGGAATCAAATCAAGAAGACAAGGAGAAGGCAAACAAAGATCCTAGTTTTAGTTCGGCTTCATTTGATCTTCAGCCTGTTCTTTAAATTCTTAGCGGCCAAGCAAGCCAATTGTACTATACTAGAAAATTGGTTGTATACAGCTTACTATTTATGAGTCAGCATTACCAAATAATGCATTTTGTCTGTGCTGGAACGAAATTAATGGAAAAAAGGAAGCTGTGAAATAGGCACCTGTCTTTATTATTATTTGAAAGACTATGTACCCTCTCACGTCAACCATATAAAATTGTTCTCCGACACTTGCGGAGGCCAGAACAGAAACCAATTTATAGCGTCTTTGTTGATCTGGGCTTTTCAAAACATTGATCATCTAAACGTTATGGAACAAAAATTCTTAGAGAGTGGTCATTCATATATGGAGGTAGACTGATAGAAAATGCAAAGAACATGTCCATACGGTCAATGAATGATTCGCTAATCGCTGGAAGGAAAAGAGTGTTGAAGGAGAAAGGTTAGGAAAAAAGCACAAGATAGAACAATACAAAGTCAAAGAATTGAAATATTGTGACATGTTAAATTTGAAAGCACGTGCGACATAAGTTATCGTAAACAGGACTAAAGATAATGAGAATGAAACCATCAAATGGATGAAAATCAAAAGAATAGAGTACGTAAAAGGTGAAATGGAGAAAAAATTTTTAATTACGATCTATCAGAAGATTTTAAAGTTATGTCGATATCTGATATTTTAGCAATTAGTAATTGCCCTACAGTTCCCAAAACTTCGGTTACAAGATTGAAGAAAAAAAGATGACAATTCAACTGATATTAAACCTACAACAATCAGACAAATTCCGAAAACCCTGGGGAAACTGTACAATAGTCCGCTATCGATGAAAAAAAAATGATTTGCTCAAACTATGTAAAAAACACTATTCCAGAGGAACTTCCTACTTGGATCAACAGTCTTTCTACAGCTTCAAACATAATTGATCGCCTACCAGACATCGCCATTGATGATGAATCTGAAGAGGAAGTTTCATAGATTAATCTATCTTGTTCATCATGTTATTACTAATTTTTATTATATAAAGATATTTTTTTATTCCTTTATAAAAACTATAGTTAAGTTAAGCAACAAAACTGATTTACTGCTTGTCTTTCCTGAGTAACCTCTGAGAAGATTTAGATAAATCTCTGCAATGCTAATTTAAAATAAATGCTACAAGTTATTAATTTATAATTATGTCAAAACGGGATTCCGAAAGTATTTGGGCGGAGCTAAAATACTGATGAAAATACTGATCGTGCGAGGCAAGCCCCAATGAAATCATCAGTATTTTAAGCGCAGCCATGGAGTCAACGTCTTCGACCACATCGCCAATAGGATGCCTGGTACCTGAAATCGTGAAACGAAGAAGAAACCAAAAGATCATTATTACAACAATTTATCGAAGCTTATAAGTCAATGGCAGAGTTGTGGAACATCACGTTAAAAGAATATTCGGACCGAGAAAAAAAAGAAGAGGATATGAAATTTTTCTGCACCTGAAGCCCAAGCCTACAATTGAAGATGTTAAAAAGGAAATAAACGCGTTAAGAAGTAATTGCCGAAAAGAGTTGAGGAAAATAAAAGACTCCAAGCGCACTGGTACTGATGCTGAGAGTGTATACAAACCTAGTTCATGGACTTTTTTGAGCTGCAGTTTTTATACGATGTCGAAACTCTTGACAAGGGAAAAAGCACTTTAAGACAAAACGAGGCATATAAACTTGTTTTATTGCTGATTTGATTGTATTCATAGTTATAACTGCCAATATTTTAGCTCCGAAATAAAATAATTAAAGACAAAATATAATTCCTTTAATAATTATAAAAAATATGTTTTTACAATGTCTCATTTCAAATGAAATAAGTTACTAAATTAAATTTAAAATATTTTCTTTGAAAATCTACTTGTTCCTCGTTATTAAAGTAATCCATATAGCGTTGTCTAACTTGTTTAGCGCTGTCTAACTTGTTTAGCGTCTCTTGATGCGTTTCGATATGAACCTCGACGTAACCCAGTTAACATATGTTCAGATCTCTCCGTGCCAATTTCGATTTGTCCTGTTTTCATGTTTTCTACATCTAACACGATGTTATAATAAGTTTTAAATGCTTTTTTAATTAAAAAATATGTAGGTAACAGCAGGCCAGAACAGCATCCGTGGCCTGCTTTAGCAAGAGCTTGCCTTAGTCGGTTGCATGTTGTTGCAAGTGGATGCTACTGGTTTTAGTGCGCTCCGATATTAATACTGTTCCTGAGAAAACAAGGGGTAAGTGGGTGGAATTTAATTGAACTACATTTATTTATAATATATTTTAAGGTTGATATGTTACATTTTATTGATGTGGGTCTCTTTTCTTAGAAGTTATCCCTTTTTATATTTCAATTTTTCTTTTTAAAAGTAAAATCGGGTAAAGATCGTACAATCTGTACGGTATTTCCAGAAGGTGTACGGTATTAAACTACATTATATTGTATCATAAGATTTTTGTATACCTATAAGATATGTGGTTTTTAGATGGAGCCCCCACATAAAAGAAAGATTACATATTGTTCTGCCAAAATGATTAATAAGCAAATAAAATTAAACATCATTTTAACAAAAATAAACAAATAGCAGAAAAAGACGGGGTTTACGCGTTTTTAAAAGTAATCGAGGACCTGAAGCAACAAGTTTAAACAGAATTACAAATATTTTTGATAATTTGTTAATCGTAATAGAAAAGAAAAATTTCCACCCAACCTAATATTTAACGTGGACGAAACCGGTGTAACTTGCGTCCATAAACCGGGAAAAATCCTTGCACCGAAAGGACAAAAACAAATGGGAGCGAGCGGCTACAAGTGGTGAACGTGGTAAAAATAATACAGTATGTTGCTGCTTCAGTGCCACAGGCCATGTTTATCTACCCTAGAATTCGAATGAGTAGGGGATAAGTAGATCAAGGATCAAGAATCCATGGATCCATGGATATATCCTCCCATCCACTCCCCCCCCCCCCCCCCACTCCTCTCCCCCACTCATTTCCCCACATCACCCTACTTATTTATACGCTTTGTTTAGTTTGTTAAAAATAAATAGTAATTTCAGTTGTATGCAGTATTGTGTAAATTGTTGAAAATTGATACCAGTGAAAACAATTTTGTTGATATTGATAGAAGTTTTAAAGGTGAGCACACAAGCAGAAGATGTTAAAACTTAGACATAAAATAATAGTGTTGGAAATTAAAAGACATTTCGTTAATTCGCGTTATAGACTCTTACAAATAAACTGTGATACTGATCTACTTATGCTGACTGAACAAGGTATAATTTTATGTGATAAAGTTCTTACAGGATTCGTTAGATATAAACATTTTAACGATCACATGAAACATATAAGTTTAGGACTGGATGCACATTGCACATGTTTGGTTAAACTTAATGCGAGAAAAGAATCTAATAGCAGTGTTTTCTCCCTGCACTTCAGTTCTAAACTAATCATATCGACCATGCGGAAGAAAAGGGTTACAACTCAAAATTTTCAATTTTTGGTATTTTTACAGAAATCAACTCTAAAAATCACCTAATTTTATGGGGAAAAATGTTATATATCTAGTAGAACTTCCGCCCAAAAGATGGCGACTTGTAACAGGGCGATTTCGGCGGGTTTCACTGAATGTGCGTGCAACAGGGCTACAATTTAGTTTGTCACCGACTTTTCGTGTAGTACTGTCGTCGCGTCTCGAGAAGACCGTTACATTTCGTTTTCAAACGTTCTGTGCAATAGTGTTTCTTATAAAAAGTCTGTTTTAACTTGATATAAAACTTTTTTGACCGAGGTAAGTTAAATATTTGATTGATTTTATAGTCAATAACGTTTTATTTATTAGTGTTACTTTTTTGCTTAGAATAAACGTGATAACTGTTAGTTATTTTATTTAGAATATTGCAACATTTCGACTTATAACAGTCTTGCACAGAAATTTAGATCAATTTGTGTTTTATCTCAAAGTGTATCTATATTGGGTAGATTATATTTTTTATATTAAAAGTATCCTTTTGGACAAGAAAAAAACATTTTTAATTACAGCACTGTTCATTAGACAAATGTTATAAATTTTGTTTCAAGTATTTATAATAAATGTATAGTTTTTCGTTATTTTGGATTTTAAAAATATTCAATTTACAGAATGGTATTAGACTTGCTTATTTCGAGAAACTTTTATTTAATTCATATAATTAGATCCCTTAAATAACTTTTTCACCTAATTAAAGTGTAAACTTTTAAAGTGAAGGCAAAGTCACGGCAAAAATTTATTATTTTATTTTATTATTATTATTATCGTTTTTGATAGATAAGATGCCAAAATTAAAATCTGGTAGAAGTGCGCGCATTTTGAGCATGGTTAATATTGATGTTGGACGTGGAGAGGACGATAACTCTACAAGTAAAATTCCCAGTTTATCTAGTACATCATCATGTATCCTAATTGAGGATAAGAGTGCTAAAAATGATATCCAGAGAGATAAGAAAAACTTTACTGAAATTGATAATCTTCCTGCACTCAATATTCCTCACACAAAAAAATGTGAAGCTATAACTCCAATTGACCAATTCTCTGATCAAGTGGATAATAATTCTTCCGTCAGTATTTCTGAAAAACCAATCAATGAAGAAAACTCTAGCATTACAATATTAGGAAAAGTACTTGAAGATCCATCTTATTCTGCTGAAAATGATAGTCCTAATAGACTTTGTCTTCATTCTGAGAATACGAATATTGCTCAAGGTATGTTGTGTGAGTTGAGAATTTTCTAGAAAATACTGTAGAAACTGATATTTATTTTTAGGCAATGTAGATTCATCACCAAAAAATAATGTTACAATGGTAATAGAGGCAGAAGTCACCACATCTGAAGACAAAATAAAACCTTCAGGTAATAATATCTCACTCTTTTAATATAAGCACTAACAATTTTAAAAACTTTTAATTTTTAAATAAAATTTATTTGTTTTAATGTTCAAGATTTACAAGAACAACTTGCACCGTCGCCGTCCTCGAGCAGTTCATCATCTAGTTCATCCTCATCATCTTCATCATCCTCGCACTCAGACTCCTCGTTCTCGTAATCTATGGAAGATAAGGAACCTTTACAAAATGACTTAAAAGTTTCCAATATAAATGAAGGTAATATATATATCTTTAGATACAACTGAGATTTTATTTCGATTATATTTTTATTTTTAAGATGACTCCGACGAAGACCCATACGGATCCGATGATAGCGTGAAAGATCCTCTGTTCCGAAAATCATCCGAATCTTCAAATTCTTCAGATGAGGAGGAAACGGATGAGATTACACCAAGGAAAAAAGTATTGAACCAAACTAAAAGGGACAAAATTAGCAGAAAAAGAGAGAAGAGACCAGAATTGTGGCAAAAAAATCGTGCGAAAATTTTAAGAAATAAAGGAGAATCTTACGTTTACACTCAGATAAGAAAAAATGAAAATGGTACCGTACGGACAAAGAAAGAACGGCCAAAGAAGACAATTCTACCTCCATGTAGTGAAAAATGTAGAATTAAATGTAGTAATAAAATTTCTCTCGCCCAACGTGAAAAAATATTTTCGGAATTTTATAAGCTTGGCGACATTGGAAAACAAAGGGAATATATATCATCGAATATGTCAAAAATTTGTCCTAAATATAAATATAGTAATGTTGTCAATCCAAGAAACCCAAATAATGCATTCTTCTTTATAATCTCAGGAAAAAATATAAGAGTGTGCAAACATTTTTTTATGGCGACTTTGTCAATTAACAATAGAACTATACAGACTGTGCTTAAAAAGCAAACTGTATGTGAAACAGGAAAGGTAATTGATATTGATAAGAGGGGAAAACACGGAAATCACATAAAAGTGAGCGAAGAAATCAAAAATAAAATAAGATTTCATATTAATTCTATTCCGAGAATTGAGGCTCATTATTGTAGGGCAAATACATCACGGCAATTTATAGAAGGTGGGAAAACATTAGCAGATCTGCATAGAGACTATGTCAAATTGTGTGAAGAAGAGAAAGTTGAATACGGAAATTACCAATTATATAGTAAGATTTTCAATGAGGAGTATAATCTATCTTTTCATGTACCGAAGAAAGATCAATGCGAGTCATGTTTGGAGTATGAAAAAGGATCAGAAGAGGAGAAAGCTAAACTCGAAGAAAGGCATCAGGAACATTTACGGGAAAAGGTACTCAGTCGAGAAGAAAAAAACAGCGACAAACAGAATGGTGCCAATAATGTTAAAGTTGTAGTTTATGACCTTCAAAAAGTTTTGCCGTGTCCAACTGGTCAGGCAAGTTCGTTCTATTATGTATCAAAGTTGAACGTTTTTAATTTTACCCTTTTTGACATAAAAGCCACAGAAGGTGTGTGTTATATGTGGCATGAAGGGGAAGCTATGCGCGGCGCAAATGAAATAGGAACTTGTATATTCAAATACATTGAAGCTCTGTCTAGTAAAAGTGAAGAAGATTTAGAAATAATTTTCTATTCCGACAATTGTTGCGGGCAAAATAAGAATAAATTTATACTTGCTCTTTATATTTACATAATTAATAAATTGAAAATCAAGTCTATTACCCACAAATTTTTTGTAAAAGGGCATAGTCAAAATGAAGGGGACAGCGTACACGCAAGAATCGAGACTGAAGTCACAAACTATAAGAAAGCGAATTCAATTTTTGTTCCAGATCAATACGCCGTATTAATTAGACAAGCGAAAAAAAAGGGAAAAAGTTATGAACTTAATGAAATATGTTTTAAGGACATAATTGATTTGAAAAAATTGGCTTCAGAGATTTACATTAATATCCCAAAAAACGTAAAATTTACCAATTTGCGAGTAATTAAGTTACAAAAATCTAATATAAATACGCTGTTTTATAAGTACTCTTATGCCGAAGAAAGCTTTATGGAAGCAGAAATTATTAATCAAAGAAAAAACATAAAATTTGACAATATAAAATTAGGTTCTGCTTTTGTGAAAAAACCAGGAGTTTCAGAGGCAAAGAAAAAAGGGTTACTGGAGTTAATTGAGAAAAAGAAATGTGTACCTCATTACTATTTAGATTTTTTTAAAAACCTCTAAATAATTTTCTCCTTTAATTTAGTAAATAGTCCTTACCAGTTTTAATTTTATTACTAAAGTGTAACGTTTTTATTTTTGTTAAAGAAATTAATTTCTTTTTTTTATATTATAACCAATAAAAATTAAAAAGGATTAAGTATTTTTTTTTTATTTCTGCAGTAGAGAGTTACTATTACTACTTAACTTACTGTGTTGTATTTTCAACCCCGTTTTGTAACCCTCTTCTTCCGCATGGTCGATATAAGATGTGTCAGTGCAGTGATTGTAATAAGAGTTTTAGCCATCAAGCAAACGTTCGTCGTCATAAAAAAGAATCTTGTCCTAATAGAACATCCCGTGTAAAAAGAAAGATGAATAAAGAGTTATGTGAAATCCCAACAAGGATTCCTAAACTTATTCTATCGCGATGTAAAGATTGTGATAATTGGTGTGTGAAAAATAAACTCAATGCACATTTACGTTCAAACATACATAAAAGTGGATTTAAAAGTGACAATAATGTAAAAATTTTAACCTTTGCGTTTAAAAACAGAATTGTGTCTTATATGCTGATTCCATTCAAAAAGTATGTAGACATTGATGAATTTTTTTTTGATATTAAACAAACGTTTATACGTTTAATTTCTGAACAATTAGTTAAGCATAGGTGTATAAAAATTAGAGTTATTTGGAAACTATATTTTACAAAGAAAGAGACATTACAAACTAAATCATTTAATACAAGAAATAAGATAACATCAACAAATTTAAGTGAAATTTGTAAAGAGTTTTTATCTGTAATTAAAGAGAAAGTTTCAATATTCGCAGAAAATGGATCTGGATGTGCGTTGGAAAAAATATTACATTTAGAACTTAACATTAACAAACACAACCCAGAGCATCATCATATATACCGTTACCAAAACAAATTGTAAATAAAAGTGCAGTAATTAACGTTAAAAATAATGATATGTATTGTTTTCGTTGGAGTGTGATAAGTGCATTATTTCCTGCAGAGATAAATTCTGATAGAACAAGTTCATATCCAAACTTTCTTGACTCTTTAAATTTTAAGGGAATAGAGTTTCCTGTAAAGTTAAAAGATATTGAAAAATTTGAGACTCTTAATCAAATAGCTGTAAATCTTTATGGTTTAGAGAGTATTTACGAGGATAGTAAACTAAAATATGAAGTAGTCGGTCATCTTCATTATACTAGCAAAAAATGCCCAACACATGTCAATTTATTGTTGATAAGTGATGATGAAAATAATCATTATTGTTGGATTAATAATATGTCTAGATTATGATCAACTCCGATTAATAAGTCATTTTAAAAAATAATTTTGTGATGGGTGTTTTTAGATCAATACAAAAATTACAAATTCATCAAAAAATTATTGCAATTGTTTTGTATACAACTGGCCCTACCAATGAAATCAAAATTAATAAGTATGGTCAACATAAACCGGAAAATATTCTACAGTTTGAAAATTTTTAAAGATCCTTAGTTCCTTATGTAATATATGCAGATTTTGAGTGTTTTTTGAAACCATTACAGTTTGAACAACCTGAAAATGATTTAGATTCATACACTCGAAATATGTTTAAACATATCCCATGCGCCTTCTCATATTTTATTAAATGTTCATACGATGATTCTTTATCGATGGTGGATTTTTATTTTGGTTTAGATGCTGCTGAGGAATTTTGTAAACGAATTGAAGGACATGTACATTAATTTATAGTAATTATCTTAAACCTATAGTAAAAATGATTCCTTTATCAAAATCAAAATTCTTAATTTCTTACCTATATTTTTCCTAATTTGACTGGTTACGATAGTCACTTATTCGTTAAACAACTATGTTGCGCAGAACATAATATTGATGTATTAGCACAAAATAAAGAGAAATATATTTCATTTTCAAAATCAATTTTGATAAATATAAAGATAAAGATGACAAAGAGAAAAATTTGTTTATTAAACTTTTCGATTTGTTGCAAGCTCATTAGAGTCACTTAGTGAAAGTTTGGAATCAAATCAATGTATGGAAATTAAAAAATATTTTGAAAATCTTAACCAGTTTAATGAAACTCGAAAAAAAGGTGTTTACCACTATTCTTATGTTGATTCATTTGAAAAATTGTATGAAAATCAACCTCAAAGTATTTTTATGATAAATTAAAAGATGAAGCTATAGATGATATAGATTACAAGAGCGATTAATATTTGGAATTTATTTAATTGTCAAACATTACTGGATTATGCAAAAATTTACTTGTTATCAGATGTTCTTATATTAATTAATTTTTTTGAAGCCTTTCGAACATAATTTGAACCTGCACAATATTATACACTACCTGGTTTTATTCGGGACGCAATTTTACGTTAAACAGATGTCAAATTAGAATTATTAACTGACATAGATATGCTTCATTTTTTAAAAAATAGTATAAGGGGTAGTATGTGTTACTGAAGCGTTAGAAAGGCTGAAGCAAATGATCCAAGTTTTCAAAATTACTATTCTGCTGAAGAAAATTCATATACAGTGAGTCCCAGAAGAAATGTCTAAATTCATTTAAAATTCAGCGGTAAGTTTTTTCAAAAAACGCTCGTACCCGTCGATTTTGATTTTTTAATTTTATTTTTTTTGTGGTAATTTCATGTATACAGGGTAGCTCAAAAATAAGTTACGACCATCAACTTAATTTTTTCAAATGAAAACATATATTTTATATTTCATTTTTGAATTTTGCATTGAATTCTAAGCATGTTTCATGTACCATGTCCTATACATAAACTCAACAATTATTGAAAAAATTAGGATTGAACATATCTATAAGTAAGACCTGTTTATTAAAAAAAACACAACAAAATCAAATTAAATGTTGAAAATGTGCGCCATTTACGGCTTGACAATATCCAAGACGATCAATAAACTCTCTTTGCACGTTTCCAACCATTTCCGGAGTTATGATACGCACTTCTCTTCGGATCCTTTCTTTCAACTCCTGCATATTGTTTGGCCTGTTAACAAATTCTTTTGATTTGAGGTAACCCCACAAAAAAAAGTCCAGCGGGGTTAGGTCTGGCGACCTAGCAGGCCATTCGATAGGTCCTCTCCTTCCAATCCACCGATTGGGAAAGGTTTCATCCAAAAATGTGCGCACAGTGGCCGCATAATGCGGAGGAGCACCATCTTGTTGGAATATCAGTTCTTCGTCAGGGGAGTCTGGATCCAATGGATTCGGAAATAAAGCCACTAATGCTGGAATTAATTCTAGTTGGAGAAATTCGAGATATACTTGTTCAGTTAAAGACTGTTCAAAGAAAAATGGACCAATTACTCTTTCGCGTACGATTCCACACCAAACATTTATTTTCTTAGGGTACTGGCTGTGAACCTCTATCATCCAATGCGGATTTTCTGTTGCCCAATATCGACAATTTTGTCTGTTCACATTACCATTCAAATAGAACGTAGCTTCATCCGAAAAAATAATATTTTTTACTAAATTATTATCTAGATTGCACATATTTTGCATGCGTCCGCAAAACTCACTTCGCCTATCGAAATCATCTTCAAATAACTCATGCACTGGAATAACTTTGTATGGGTGATATTTGTGCTTTTGAACTACTCAGTGAACAACAGATTTCGGCATGTGTAAATCGGCCCCAATGTGCGACAGGGGAGTACATGGATTTTCTTCCAAGGAAAGCAAAACATCAAGTTGTTCATTTTCATCTCGAGTAGGACGACCAGATTTAGGCAAATCTCTAACATGAGCGAATTCTCTAAACTTAGCCTCTATTCTACTCACCATCTTTTGACATATGGGAGGACGATCAGGATGGATTTCATTAAATAATTGGGCTGTTTCTATTTGAGTACGTGTTTTATCACCAAACCCAACCATGCATAGAATTTCAATTTTTTCCCGTTCCGTTAACTTCGCCATTATTGTGAAAACCGCAACTTTGAAACTACGCTTGACAATAATTATACTTATTTGAAATAAAATTGTCATACAGTTTCTATGGAAATAAACGGTGACAGTGAGACAGTACACTCTTACTTATTATGGAGCCCAAAATGCCATATTGCCAGAAGATTTGATAGATCGTTGGATTCCCTAAATGATATGTTCAATCCTAATTTTTTCAATAACTGTTGAGTTTATGTATAGGACATGGTATATGAAACATGCTTAGAATTCAATGGGAAATTCAAAAATGAAAAAAAAAATATATGTTTTCATTTGAAAAAATGAAGTTGATGGTCGTAACTTATTTTTGAGCTACCCTGTATACATGAAATTACCACAAAAAAAATAAAATTAAAAAATCAAAATCGACGGGTACGAGCGTTTTTTGAAAAAACTTACCGCTGAATTTTAAATTTAGACATTTCTTCTGGGACTCACTGTATAATGTATTTAGATGCAATTAACTTGTATGGACATAGTATGAGTCAATATCTCCCAATAAGTAATTTTTCTTGTATGTTGAGCAAATTGAAACACTTGATGTGGTCATTACCTGATGAAGGTGAATATGGGTGTGTTTTAGAAGTAGACTTAAATTATCCTCAAAATGTACATGAAAAACATAATGAACTACCATTTTTATCAGAAAATATTTGTGCCCCAGGTTCAAAACAAACGAAATTCATTTGTAATTTAAACAATAAGGAAATGTATGTAATTCATTTTCCACCTAAATCAAGCAATTCAAAATGGGTTAAAATGAACTAAAATTCATAGAGTTATTAAATTTAAACAATCAGCCTTCCTAAAACCTTACATTTTCGCCTATTTACATGGGTGTCATTGTTCCTTGTGTCGAAGCGAGCCCTACAAGTTACCTCATGGTTTTAATAGAAGAAATGCCTGCACCCAAACAGAAAGCATAGCTGAACAAAGCAGTCGAACACAAACCCCAGTTCAAATAGGCAGAGAAGTCTCCAGCCTAACAATACCCGTACCACCCCTATTGCGGCGACTAGCCCCCATCATGCCATTCTCCGTCAAGGTAAGACGTGCTCCACCCTTCGAGTATGTGGGCAAGATCGCCCTGTAACGAATGCCAGATCCCCAACGAGAAGCAGCACCCGTGGTCGCCCAGCCCGGAGCGCCTGCCATCTTCTTTTCCACGCCCCAGTTGGAAATGACCAACATGGAGGAAACGAAAGTGATCTATAGGTGACAGTGAATATTAAGTTTTGATGGCTTCAGAAATGAAATTGTTGCTATTTAGATCATACATTGAAATTGTTGTGTCGTATCCGTGTTGCTATTCGTTGTAGAAAAATCGGAGTTGATATGTTTCTTCCTAATTAACATAATTAAAAAGGGATTAAGGATAACTTTTCTTCAAATGTTGAGAAGTTCTTTAGTTGTGAAAAAATTTTATATTGGCCTTCAGCCATTCGACAAAGAAAAATTTACGTGATAATAATTATATTTTGTTCCATTTGCATGCATGAATTTCAGGGTGCTATGAGCTAAAGATATGATAGGTTATAAAGGCATTTCGGTCGATTGGTTGAAAGGCATAACCTAAAAAAGCTAAAATGTACCAGGCATGTAATAAGGCCGCGGCCTTATTACCTGCATTAGTAATAGTCTACCATACCCATACATGTCAGATATTAAGGCCGGCCACAAAATTAATATTTTTTTCTAATTTTGCAGATATGGGGAAGAAAAATCGCGGCATTAAAGCAAATTGGAATGAGGAAATGATGGAGGAAGCTCTACAACTGTTAAGAGAGGGTAATTCTAAAGAATCGGTGGAACAGTGTACTGGTATCCCTCGGCGGACACTTAGAAACCATCTTCAAACTGGATCCATAAAACGAAAAAAAGGAACCAAACCTATTTTGAGCGTCCAACAAGAGAAAGACTCTGAGGAAAAGATCGTAAGATTTGTTCAGATAGGATTTCCACTCACTTCAAAAGTTTTACGTCGTAGTGTTTTGTGAGGGACTTGGCGTTCCCCATAAATTTAATAGAGAACAATTAGCTGATCATTCTTAAGAGGGCACCCTAATATATCCCAAAGAAAAACGCAACAAATGAATCCTGCCAGAGCACAGAAACTTATATTAACTTTTATTGTTGGGGATTATTCTAATAAGTTAGGAAGCTTATTAGATAGAACCAATCTGAAACATAGCCATGAAAAAATTTATAACATGGATGAGAATTGCTGCCGGCTAACGTTGCATAATCAACAGCGCGTTTTAACTGAAAAGGGAAGTAAAAGGGTACACTTAGTCCCAATGGAACATGCTGAAAATATTACTGTTGTTGCATATGCTAACGTACTTGGACACGCCATACCGCCAATGATATTGTTTAAAGGACAGCGGCTAAAACCTACCTATTGTTATAGACTACCAGCAGGTGCCGCTGTTCACATGACGCCAAAAGGCAGCATAGCCAACGATAACTTTTTGAGATGGTTGGAACATTTTGCAAAGTTTATGTCTGCACCTCCAACAATTTTAATTTTTGATGGTGCTTCCAGCCACCTAGATATGACTATTGCGGATAAGGCTGAATCGTTAGGTGTCAAACTTCTATGCTTACCAAGCAACACGAGCCATGAGTTGCAGCGGATGGACAAATCAGTCTTTCGTTCATTTCAACCACATTGGGATCAAGAACTATTTGAATATTTGGATCAACATCCTGATAGGAAGTTAAATAAAGAAAGATTTGCTGATGCCAGTTTGGGGTAAATGCATGACAATTAGTAACATATCTAATGGCTTTAGAGCAAAAGCAACCCTTTTAAAAAGTCAACAATTCTTGAGCACGCATTTGCACCAAGCCTGCCTTCCTATCGTACCCAGATTGACCATAAAAAGATAAACGGTACAGAAAATTTAAATGTGAATCAAAACCAATGGGACTCGGATGATGATATTCCATTGGCCGATTTCATGAAAAAGAAAGAGGCAACAATGAAAATGGTAACGAGGGAACCTTTTTTAACCCTTGAGTAATTATACCTCGTTATACCTCTGGCGAAAAATGCTTGCTTAGAAGCACAACCAACTTTTCTTCCGGTGTAGGCTCTGAAAGAACACTTGCTTGGTTAACTAAATTCAGAAAATATTCCGATCGGCTGCCGGACCGAAATTCGCCGTATGTTACATTTAGAAATAAATCACGCTGTTTATTTACCCCCCAGAATCTATTTAAAAATGCCGCCGAAAATTCAGAAAAATCGATAAGGTTATTTTTTTTAATACTAGCCCAGTCAGCTGCGGTGCCCTTTAAACATGGCAAAGCTAGCCCGAGTATATGACTTTCTGGTACCCCGGCTTCATTGAAAATTTTATTGATTTTTTTGATAAATGCTTGTGGGTGTAGCTTTCCGTTCGGAAAAAATAACAAGTTACTACCGCCCAATTCTTTCCAATTTACAATATAAGATCTGTCCACGGTTACCATTTTAGTATCGGGAAGGACTTGAGATTGATCGTTACAATCGTTATTGTTCTTATTTTGAACCTGACAAGCTAAATCTTTTGCAGTCGTTTGTAAATTAAGCATGCCTAGTGACAACTGCGTTAAAATATCTTTTAAATTTGTGTTGTCAAACTCGTTTTGATCTACAAGATCGCCAGAATTCTGCTTATTTTTTCTTCTAGACATATTTACTAATGTACAATAATTATATACTAGGTTTTATTTAAAACAAAAGGCGTTGGCTGTATTCTAGGACACTTCAAAGCCGAAAAATGTTTGTTGATATTCGAAATGAAATAAGATCGAATGTCTTTACAATACGCAGATATCTGCCACGCTTTGATAAGCAATGTCTTCTGTTATTAGAACAGAGCCCGTTCCATCTGCTGCACAGACTTCAGCTGCCTTGGATCGGCAATAATTGGAAACGGCTTACCAGTCTTTGGCTTCTTGCAACCCTGGCTGTTACCACACTTTTCAACTCTCGTTTTCTTCAGCCACTAGTTGGGCGTCAAATGAAATGGGTACTCGGCTGGGTCGGTTCTGAATATAAACGAGAGTTGAACACATAAACTTATTTATTATCAAATCGAAGATAAAGTACAAATATTGGCAACGCCGCAATAATTTTTAACTAGCGTGAGCTCTTGACAGTGGCAAGCTTACGACTGCCGTTTACATCAGACGACACTAAAAATCGCCGATACTCCGGACACATTCGGCATTTTTCGGTGATCCGAATCCGGAAAGCTGGCGGGCATTTTGAATGGTGATGTTTGACCAATGCTGCCAGGTCTACTGATTTATCAGTAGATCTACTGATTTGCCTTCCCATCTACTGATCTACTGATATCATTAGCAAATCTACTGATTATTCTGCATACTGTACTAATTGCGTAAATAGGAGAGCAAGGAAAATAAACCTTGGTCGTCGCGATCGAAACCGACAGAACGCAACCAGCAGTCAGGCCAGTTCTCATCCGCTTTGAGTTCCGCACCCGGCCCACCCCAGGTCCAGCGGTCAAGCAGACTAGCCGACGCACGCAGCAGCAAGTAAACGTCGGATAATAGGTTGGGATTCCCCGAATTTATGCAAATTTAGTCTTTAGTATTTTTAGTTCTATTGGCTCATTGAACTTGCTGTTAAGGTCAAATTTGTTGAATACTTTATTTTATAGTTTTATAGTGTTGGATGATCCAAAGATGAGGTAATGTTGCTGTTTTGCTGTTTTTTAGTATATGATTTCTTTTGTTTATGTTGCTTATTGTTTACAGTTCATCAAACGAATCGGGTAGTGATTCTGGCTCTGGCGGAGAAGGGCCTTCAAAACAAAAAAAAATTAAATATGGGCAAAAATTTAAACTTAGTTGGCTTAATGAAGAACAATTTAAGAAATGGCTCAAAGAAGGCAAAAACGGAAACTACGCAATGTGTCAAATTTGTAATAAGGAGATTTCTATCAAATCGACTGGACGATTAGCACTGATTCGACATCAAGATAGAAATATGCATATTAAGTTAGCAAAATCCCTAAAACACCAAACCACTCTGACAAATATGCCTGCTTTTAAAAAATGCAATAGACAACAAGCTGCAAAAAAAAAACGCCGACTTGCATCTTGCCGCTTTTATTTCGGAGCATAACTTGTCCTATAATTTAATGGAACACTTGCCAGCTCTGTTGCCAAAACTTTGCCCGGACTCTGAAATTGCCAAAAAAATGCAATGTAGTCGCACTAAATGTTCATGCATTGTAAAAAACGTCGTTATTGGGAAACAAAATGAAAGTGAAATTTGTGAAATTTTGAAAAATACGAAATTTTCACTCATCATCGATGAATCTACAGACCGCGCCTGCGCCAAACATTTGGATCTCGTTGTCAGATACTGTCATAATCAAAAGTAAGTTTAAAATAATTTTATCATGTACCTCTACCTACTTAAATGGAAATTTTCGTTTTTTTTAGAATTCAAGATAGATTTCTTGCTCTACTACCTCCTAAAGATGCTACTGCTCAGGTTCTGTATGATGAAATAACGTTTTTTGTGAAAAAAAAATTCCCTATAAAGAAAATTTTATAGGATTTGCTTCTGATGGGGCAAACGTTATGGTGGGTATGCACAATTCTGTCGTTTCCCGGCTAAAGTCAGAAATACCTTACGTATATGTAGTAAAATGCATTTGTCATAGTTTTCATCTGTCTGCGCCATATGCGTGCCAAACATTACCAAGAGGCATTGAAGATTTGGCTCGTGATATTTATAATTATTTTTCCAACAGTCCGAAGAGAATCGAAACTTTGAAAGAGTTTCAACATTTCACCAAAATACATAAAATACTACATCCGGCGCAAACCAGATGGCTCTCTTTGGAAGCGGTTGTTTGTAGAATATTAGAGCAGTACAATGCATTAATCTTATTTTTTACGGACGGTTGGCGAATGATCGAGTACTGGCAGCAGAAGGTATTTTATTAAAATTGCGTGATATATGAATTGCATACCTCAGTTAGTGACATTTATAAAACCTTTTTGGATTGTTTCATTAAAAAAAATGTAGTGTTAAATGTTTCTCTTCACAAAATAAACTATAAGGACCCAGCGAATTTCCTTCCCTTGGATGAAATTTATTTAGTTGCAAAACTTGTTATCTCAATAAACTCCTTAACTGAAATTGAAAAACTTATTTTTAGAAAAAGATGCTTACAATTTTTCATTGAAGCCGCAAATCAAATTAACCAAAGGTTTGATTTCAATGACCAAATATTGCTCAATATGAGTTTGTTAAATCCAAAAAATGTTTTAAATTAAAAATGGAGATAGTATTATTCCTCTACAAATGCATTTTCCAAATTTAGTAAGTGAAAGCAAATTACAAGCTTTAGACAATGAGTGGCGGCTTCTTAAAAACACAATCTTAGAATTGAAACCCGATTTGACAGTTGAAAGGTTTTGGAATAGCATCGAAAAACTTTGTTATGGAGATGATACTCCTATGTTTCCACTACTTTGCAATTTTGTTTTTGACTTGCTTATTTTGCCACATTCATCAGCGAATGTAGAACGAATATTTTCAGATATAAATCTTATGAAAACACATCAGCGAAATAAACTTTCCACTGCCAGTATTGTTGGTCACTTGCACACTAAAACTTATCTTAAAAGCAGAAATCAAAATTGCTACAATGTAAGTTTTCCTAGAGATATTTTAGATCTGCACAATAATGATATGTACAAAAAGAAGAATGAAGAATTAACAGATTCTGATTAATTTATTTTAATATTTTTTGGTTACTTTTTAGACTGTGCGATTGAGTTATATATTTTTAAGTTTGAGTTCCTAATAGTTTGTTAGATTTTGTTTTGTGTCTAATAAATATTTATCTTCGTTGAATCATTCTTTATTACTTTCCAATATTTATTCTGACTTCCGAGCGTCTACTGATTTTCTTAACAGCAAACTACTGCTGAAAATATATTTGACTTGGCAACACTGTGTTTGACAACTTGCACGTTTCGGAGGATCTGAAGCCTGGCGCACAGCTCGTGAACAATACCTAACCTAACAGTTATAACTGTTTACCGCCTTTTTTAGAGTTTTTGTTTGATCGCTGTGTTAACACATGTGATTCTTGAAACCCTTCGCATTTTGCTTTATTTTGTGAAAAATTTGTGTTTATCTACTTCACTTGTGCAATTAAGAAAAGAGAGAGAGTGAATGTTCAACTACAATAAATGAAAACGTGAAGAGGGAGGCAGAAATTAAAACTTTGTCAAACTTTTTAAGATCGGTACAAAAAGTAATGAAATAGTTTTTGCCATTTATGTGTAGTTTAAAAATTAAGCTATATTTTTTTATAAGGTGTATGGGGCAAATTAGTTTGGTAATGGAGCAAGAAAATAGATCAGCAGTTCATAAAAGGAAATTAGAAAAGCAAGAATTTTTTCCAGCAAAGAGAAAGAAATAATATTGGTTAAGGGTTTTTATTTTGTATGGTGACAGGGCTGGATTTTGTACTTTATAATTAAAAAATGAATTATTATAGTTGCTTAGTATGGTAATAGTCTAGAAAAAGGCGGTAAACAGTTGTAAATGTTAGGTTAGGTATTGTTCCGAGCTGTGCACAAATTCCAATTCGCGTCATCATTGCCTCTCGCCAGGCGACCCTTCGAAACGTGCAAGTTGTCAAAAATCACCATTCAAAATGCCCGAAAGCTTTCCGGATTCGGATCTCCGAAAAATGCCGAATGTTTCCGGAGTATCGGCGATTTTTAGTGTCGTCTGTTTACATCCAAGTCCGCCGGGAGTCCGGCATCTCGGCCATCATCGGGTGTCTCCGCCTTCCACTCTACCGGCGGATAAACACACGTGCCCCCATAAAATTGCGGAACCATCGCATAAGCCCGGTTTTCATTGGTAGAGTATACTTGCCTACTATTTAGCCACATTGCGCTACTCTACCGGATTTGGTAGAGTGTTCGTTCGCACGCAAATTTGATTCACGGTAGTGTTAGTAGGTAGTGTATTCTTAAATTCGTGCAGTGCGTATCAAAACCAACAATGAACATCAGCCATCGACGTAGTATTGTGAGGAAGTCTTTGCTAAATATTGCTAACATTATGCTAAATGAAGTGACCTTAGCTGTTGAACACGAAGAGAACCGAATAAAAAAAAATTGGACGAGAGATTGGATCAAAAAACGGAACACCCATGGAGCATCTGCTCTTCTTTTAAAGGAACTTGCTGAAGGTGACATAGATGAGTATAAGTTGTGTTTGAGGATCACTCCACAAAACTTTGAGACACTGCTGAACATGATCACCTTAAAAATTAAGAAATGTGACACGCAAATGAGAGATGCAATAACGCCACGAATAAAACTGGAAGTCACACTGATGTTTTTAGCTACAGGAAATAATTATAGAACTTTGCAACATTTTTTTAGAGTATCTAAGGCAGCAATTTCAAATTGCGTTCCAGAAGTATGTAATGCTATTTATGAAAGTCTAGGTCACTACATTCAGGTGAGTTTATAAAATATCTTTAGTTAATAATTAATAAAAATCACTATTTATTGGCAAATTGTTACATTTCGTAACTAACTATTAATTTAAGAAAAATTCCAAGCGTCGGAGAGTATATTCTGAGATAAAAATACCGGCTGGCGTGATTCTTCGACTGTAAAATTCTGAGGTTCTTGTTGTGGAGAATGATTTATTAACGTGGAATTACTCCATTCTGGAATAGATGGGTTTGATGATGAGCTTGGTGAGCTGACTGATGAGAGTCTGTATTTTGTAAAAATTGCTTGAATTTCACTTTGAGCCAATATGGATTGTCGTGGGGGGGGAGTTTATCCAAAGCCAAAGCTACATATTTGCCGAAGACACTATTTTCATTTTCTGCTTCCTGCACACGTAATTCTTCATGAACAGTGCGTAGCTTTTTCACAGCCTCATGTAAATGTATATTTCTTTTATTATACTTGGCTTTTTTTAGCGGCGGCTTTTGCGAACTTGACAATTTATCTGGGAGTGTAGTATTCTGCATCGACCTCGAAGTTGATGGAGTCGAGTGTGATTGTACAGGTGATGGAGATGGTAACCTATCTTCATCGCCTTCTGTTTCCGTTGGTGAATCCTGTGGACAAATAAAATAAATAGCTATTTTTTTTAGGTACCATCTACACAAGAGGAATGGAAAAAGCAATGTGATGGTTTTGAAAGTAGGTGGAACTTTCCAAACTGCTGTGGAGCTATTGATGGCAAACATGTTGCAATTGTGGCTCCCCCTAATTGCGGAAGTGAATACTACAACTACAAGGGTTCAAATAGTGTTGTTCTGATGGCAATTGTTGACTCTAACTGTTGCTTTACGTACATTAATGTTGGCAGCAAGGGATCAGAATCCGACGGCGGTATATTTAAAAACTGCTTGATTTGGGATGCTTTAGAAAATGGACTTATTCCTGATGGATGTGTGAAAACGTACCTCTTAAAACCGTACAATAATTACAGAAGACCCCTTACTATCCACGAAAAAGTTTTTAATTACCGCCTTAGCCGGGCGAGAAGAATAGTGGAAAATGGCTTTGGAACTTTAGTCAGCAGATTTCGTTTACTCGATAGAAATATCTGTTTAAAATTATCTTCAGTTAACAAAGTTGTTTTAGCTACCTGTACTCTACACAACTGGTTACGTATATCATCACCAACAACATATCGTCGTTTAAGAAACAATACCGCCTAAGTAACATTTTTGTTAAAATTGATATTTTGCACTAAATGTTCTAATAGCGCTTATATGCATAGTCTAACTCCGCCCTACTGTAATTTAAACCAACGGTTTTGCCTCCCCACCCATTTTAAAAATACCGCTTATTCAAAATCGTATGACAATACCGCCGATCTCCCCGTCAAGACGTGGTATTTTGAGGTTATACGAAGCACCGACAGTTTGCGAGAGGCTTTTTAAAATAAATCAGGTAAGTACTACTTTTTAATATGATTTTTATTGTACTGCATGTGTATACCAATTAAAATAAAGTATAAATTATACTTGGAATTATTAGCTCATTCCATTAAAATTAAATTAAAAGCGGTTATGGAGTTAGGCGGTATTAAATTAAATACATTAATATATTTCTTTAAAGTAAACATGCGACATAAATATGCGGAATTTATTTTCATGGATTTTTATTTTTTTTATCTTATAATGTGTTTTGACCAATAGGTATTATGAAGTGGGACGACAGCCAGTCATCCACCGAGGATACGACAGAAAACAATACCAACCTTTTTAGTGACTCGGAACTTTTCGCTGCCCTTGACGAATACAAAACAAATTCAAGAACTATACCAGTAGACAAACATGTCACAGAGTCCCCTAGCGGTCTGATTTCGGTAGAGGTAGGTCCTAAAGCGGCACATTTTTCGCTGCAAAAGGGAGTGCTTATTTTACCAAGACTCAAAATATCTGTTCGGGTTCCCACGTGATTTCAACGTTAGAGAAATTGCCTTTCTTAGTTTTACCACTTAAAGAGCAGTTACCTGAGAAAACTGAGAGTCCGATATTAGGTATGGCTATGTCTGAATTGCAAAGCCCAATTAACAGCGAACTTGAAGCAAGTACAGCTAAGGATAGCACTTATGAACCTGGATCAGATTTAGAATCAGATAGCGCAACAGATGATGAAATAAATTTAGCTGAAGCAGAGTCGGGCAGTACATCTCTGGATAAAGCACCAAACATTCCATTTGATGGTGATGCACATAAAGAAAAAAAGAGGAAGAAGCAAAATCAGGGTAAATGGAAAACTACTAAAAATAAAAAACTGAGAATGGAAGGAGAGGCCTATTTAGGTTACCGTAGAACTCAAGAAGGGCAAATTTTTCATGATGTTGAGAAAACTGAACGCAAAATGGGACCACCCTGTCGTTCTGAAATGTGTAAAAAATCGAAGGTCAGAACATGCAATGAATTGATAGAAGAAAAGAGAACAGAACTTTTTAATGCTTTCTGGAAAACGATGACCTGGGACCAGAGGAGAACGTTCATACTAAATACTGTAGAAAAGCAACCTGTTAAACGTCGCAGAAATCAAAGTGAGAATTCTAGGCGCCAAGCAACCCTTCATTATTTCTTAAATATAAATAACGCAAGAAAACAGGTTTGCTGTAATATGTACATCAATACGTTTGGTATTAAAAAATGGACTGTGCGTTATTGGGTAGATAATAATCAGAAGGAGGGAACTATTGCTCCAAGTTCTTTAATAACTCATTCACGAACTGCTGATGTAGCGTCACGTAGACGAAAAGTTGACAAGGAATTTCTTAAAACGTTTTTCGATTCTTTACCTAAAATGCCTTCTCATTATTGTAGGCAATCTACCACTCGAAAATATCTAGAGCCTATAGTTACGTCAGTCTCTCAGCTGTATAACTTATATTTAGAAAAATGCCAACAGGAAAATACCGGAAAAGTGAGCAGATTTACTTTCGATTCAATTTTTCAAGAACAGAATCTGTCACTGTTTTCTCCGAGAAAAGATCAGTGCGATTTGTGCTGTGCGCACCAAGCAGGAAATCTTGCTGAGGAAGAATACGTTAAACATAGAGACGGAAAAAACAGGGCTAGAAGTGAAAAAAGCCAGGACAAGGAAAAGGCAGCAAATAATTTAGCACACGTTTTTACCCAAGACCTTCAGGCTGTTAAGCTAGCTCCTCTTACTAAAGCTAGCGCGTTTTATTATAAGAAGAAACTTAACATACACAATTTTACCATGTATAATCTTCAAACACATGAAGTTGCTTGCTACTGGTTTGATGAAACCGCCACGGATCTTGTAGCATCTTCATTTGCATCATGCATTGTTCGCACATTATCTAGCATTTTACAAAACAATCCTTTACCGGTTATCCTTTGGTCAGACGGGTGTAATTATCAAAATCGAAATGCCGTCTTATCTAATACATTGTTACATTTAAGCAAAGAGTTTAATGTTGCCATAGAGCAGAAATTTCTGACCAAAGGACATACGCAGATGGAGTGCGATTCTGTGCACAGTGCCATCGAAACAAAATTGAAAAACAAGGACATATATCTACCTGGACAATACTGTACTATTACACGTGAAGCTAGACGAAAGCCTTTCCCATATGAAAGCCATTTTCTCGATTATACTTTTTTTAAAGACTATTCTGGAAAAGACTTTTTGATATATGACTCAATCAGACCAGGAAGAACGACTGGCGATCCAACAGTTGTAGATATCAAGGCGATTAAGTACATTAATGGTGAGATTATTATCAAAACCAATTTTGATCACCAGTATTCAACATTACCCAGAAGATCGAAAAAAATTGCTGATAGTTTCTCTTTACTTGCCAGTGCCCCTCTGTTAAGCAAAGAAAGACGAAAAATTTCATATTCCAAATGGAAAGACCTTCAGGAACTGAAGACAGTCTTAACTCAAGATTGTCACTCATTTTATAACGAGATTCCCCACGATGTACCTAAGTGACAAGCTAAAGTGATAATAAAGTTTATTATTATACCTTATTAGAGGCAGATATCGTTTTTTTCTTTATTATTTTTTGATTAGCTACTTAATAAAGGATTTGGGTTTCGTTTTTAGAATTAATTCGTGCTAACCCTGTCTTGTTCCTCTCCTTTCAAATATACATAAAACCGCCTAAATCACAGTTGTATTAATTGTTGATTAACCAATACCGCCTAAGTAACAAAAAAAAAAAAATTAAGTCCACATTTAAAAAAAATGTATTTCAATAATAAATTGTTAATTATTTTGATGTTGAGATCTTAAAATTAACGCAAGTTTTTATTAATCCTAGTTACCAGGTAGTTTTTATCGCCTTCTGAAAAGTTTGTCTTTTTGTACTTGGGCGGTATTGTTTCTTAAACGACGATATATGCCCTTCGGTTCCGTCGATTATGAAGATGTCGATACTGGGGAAGTAATTCCGGGTGAGTGGAGAACCGAAATAGGTGAACTAAGGAATTTGGAGGGAAATAATGCTGCAAGAAGCAGTATCCTAGCGAAGAAAATTCGTGACCGTTTGAGGGACCACTTTAACAATGAGGGAGCTGTTCCGTGGCAATATAGGCATATTTATTAATTTAATATACAGGACATTTTAAAAGTAAGGAATCACAACACGAGAGATGACATATGACTTTTAAAACACCCTGTATTGTGGAACTAAAATATTGTTATTTATGAACTATTTTTCAATAAACACAAATTTTGCAAATAAAGTTTACTTACCTGGGTTGATTATAAAAAACCACTTCAGGGTAGGTTTATAAATTTGTTCAGTTCCACAGCCCGATTTGCTTGATTTTTTTATTTTTACACACTCTTGGCTGTATGTGCACCTAATATTTTTAATTTTTTGTTTTAATTCGGACACGCCGAAATTCTCTTTGGACATTTCACTAACGACCCTCTTTTAAATTTGTTCTTATAGTCGACGCTACGCAAATTCCACAAACATTCATGTTGTTCATAGAGTTCAACTAGTTTTATTGTCTCCAAGTCAGACCACTTCATTTTAAACGTATTAAACGCGAACCACAACAAATAACCTAACCTAGAAAAGATGCTGTGTATTCACTTGACTATACCAAATCTATTTTCATTAGTCGAGTAGCGGTAGAGTAGAGTAAATATTGGTGGCGGGAGAAGGCAAGTGGTAGAGTTACTATCCCACCGTGCGATGTTACTCTACTCTACCATTATCTAGTACTCTACTATACCAATTATGTTTACATTGGTAGAGTTCGCAGGATAGTTAGTACTTGACCACTATACTCTACCGTTTACTCTACCAATGAAAATCGGGCTATAAAGCTGCATTTCTAATCAATTCGTAATCGGAGTGAAACTTCAGCACGCGCTCGTCAAAAAAATGTGCATTTTCAATGCCGTCGACCTGTGACATGCGCAGCTAGCTTTGGCGCCAAACAACTAACCTAACCTCTTTGAAGTTTTGTCGTAACATAAAAATAAACTTATAACCATAACAATGGAGAACAGTCAAGAAGCAGAAATTAATGACGAATTTTTGCTACAATGTGTAGCAAATTATCAACCTTTATTTGATAAAACTCATAAGGGGTATAAATCGATTATACAGAAAGAAAATTCTTGGGCATCAGTTGCCAAATCTTTACAAACTACAGGTAGGTAAAAAACTGATTAAAGAAATTGAAACGAATAAATAAATATATTATTTTTAGTCCCCATTGTTAAATCTTGGTACAAAGCTCTGAGGGAGAAATTTAGGAGAGAAATAGCTCTAGAAGAGAAACTCAGCCGAAGTGGAGCACCCTCCAGTTCAAGGGCTGTCTGGCCATTAATGAGCTTTTTTAAATTTCTGTACAAATATAATCAAGATTGTAGAAATACAACTTCTAATTTTGAAGAAGAGTCGGAAGACACAGAAAATGGTGAAATTCTGGAAGAAATTATAATTGAACATGAAACAGTGAAACTGTTACAGTTAATAATGAGTTATTATCTTGTCAAACTCCTGTTTCTAAAAAGAGGAAGATTGAAAGTTTATCAAAAAGTAATGAAATTCAAAAAATGTTTCCTCTGCTGTAAAGGCGATAAATAATCAAGCTCGTCAAAAGGCGAGTAGTGACAAATATGATCATTTTGGGCAATATTTATCACTTGAATTGAAAGAAATGGGTGAACCCAATAGTTCTATTTTAATGGAAGAGATTCAAATACAAATAATTGAGTTTAAAAGATCTCTTCGATGAAATAAATATTGTCCATTACTGTTAATAGTGTTGATAAGTTTATACGAATAACAATAAAATAAAAATGTAAATTTCTAATGGCTAAGGCTGATAAAGCTGCATTCCTTGCACCAAGTCTTTAATATTATCTAATGCAAGCCCACTAGTTGGAACGTCATTTCTCCATGTTCCCTGCATTATTCTGCCATCTACTTCTCTATCCATATCATTTTCTTGGATATATAAAGGATTATGTTCTTTTCTGATAAAATTATGCAAACAGACAATAGCCTTTATAATACTGTCTGTAGTTTTTGGGTGGGCGTTGATAACTCTATGGAGAATTCTAAAGCGAGCAACCATTATTCCAAAAGTATTCTCGATCATTCGCCGTGCTCTTGGCAAACGGTAGTTAAATACTTTCTCATCCCTGTCCATTGTGCCTTGTCTTGGTTTACTAAACGGCCTCATAAGATTATTCCTTAAAGGAAACGCTTCATCTCCAACAAAATAATAAGGAATTTTTTTGTTTTGAGGACAATAAGGCAATTCTTTTGGTGGTGGCACAACTAATGTATTGTTCAATAATTTCTTTCCAAAAACTGATTGTTGCAATACCCCACCATCGCTCTGGGAGCCATAAGCACCTATGTCTACATATGTAAATTGATAATCACCATCACACACTGCCAACAGAATAATACTAAAAGTTTTTTTGTAATTAAAATATGTAGATCCAGAACTGTGAGGGGCTTGAATAGTAATATGCTTGCCATCAATTGCACCCACACAATTTGGTAAGCACCACTTCTGTCCAAAGATCTTCGATATTTCTTCTTGTTCTTCTACAGAGGGAGTAGATAAAACCATTGGTTGTAGCTTGTCCCATAAAACAGCACAAGTCTCTCTAATAATATTACATGTTGTTGTAACTCCAATTCGAAAAGCATATGATAAGCTTGGATAGGAATCTCCTGTTGCCAAAAATCAACAATTAAATCAACATTGACTTCTGTTATGACTGAAACATTGTTAATTCAAAAATTTGCATAGCAGTTGCAAATTATTATAGAACAAAGTTATCTGTACTAAGAATTAAGAACTGTTAAAAAAAAATAAATATAAATTTACCTGCAGCCTGGAGATATAGGCTCCCTCAGCGAAGTCTTTAGTAGTGATGGTCCTACACTGGATAACAATTTATCAAAACTTGTGGGAGATATTCTAGTGAAGTTGCAAAATATGTATGGATCAGTTAAACGGGCCTCTCTCATCAAATTTTCATAAAAGCCTTGATGTTTGCGTTCCAACAATATTGGATGCACACCAAACTTTTTCGGTTTACGTTGCTTTTTGCTTACAAGCAATATTCTCTTCCGTAATAATAGAAGACATTGTAAAAGAACAATTGATTTAAAAAAAATAATTGATCTTCCATATTTGTTACCGTTAGCAAAATCGAGCTACTATAAAAGTCAAAATAAACTAGTTTAACACAAGCTGGACAAGCTCTAAAACTAACCTCACAATCACAGACGAAAACAAAATGACAGAAATCTATGGTCACTCTGCGCATGTTCCAAGTCGGCATGACCTGAACAACTTTGCAGCTTGCAATCATATTTGGTCGTGCTGGCATGCTTGCTGGGTCTGAATTTAGTTTAAAACGGCCTCATTATCACGCATTGACTTAGCACGCATGCCGAAGTGTCACTTCGCCAGCGAATTGATTAGAAATGCAGCTTAAGTCATAAAAGTTATGAGGTTCTAACTTTTGCCAAAAACCACGGGATTATTATATTGAGTTTACCAGCGCACTGCACTCATAGGATGCAGCCACTGGATGTTACATTTTATGGCCCTATGAAGACCTATTACAACCAGGAAGTTTCTTTATGGCTTAAGGCACATCCCGATAGAGTTTTGTCACAATATCAGATAGCTAGATTATTTGCACAAGCTTATTCCAATGCGCAGACAGCAATCGCCGAAAGTGGGTTCCTAAAAACTGGAATCTGGCCAGTTAATCCAAACATTTTCCCAGACTATTTATTTTTACCAGCTGAGACTACAAATATATGACAAGAGTCAAACGATGCCAATAACGGGCAATCTGACAATATACCTTCCTATAATAATAACGATGGTGATGTTGAAAACAAAGTTGAGGATTCTGGATGTTCTGAACAGCAAACACCGATGCAAACTTTTAGCAAATCACCACAGGTAAAATCGAATATTATGCGTCAAGGAGAGGCAGGTAAACCTTCATGTTCCGGTGTAGAAAAATTCACTTTTTCTGTAGAAGACATTTCTCCGGTTCCGCAAGCGATTTCGGCTACTAAGAGAAAGCGCAAAGCTACCGGATCCCAAGAGCTGACAGGTACTCCGAACATGGAAGATTTGAAAGCACAGCATTTATCAAAAAATGAGAAAGATAGAGACAAGGAGTTACGGCGCAGAGCAAGAGAAGCTAAGAAGAGGTTAGACCTGCATGTAGATGACTGCGTTCAGTCAGATGAAGTCGATTCTAATAGTGAAGAAATCCATTAAAAAATGACGACGAAGAAGATGCTGGCTGCCTTTATTGCAATTCGCTGTACTCTCAATCAAGGTCTAGGGAGCCGTGGATCAAATGCATGAAGTGCCAACATTGGGCTCACTGTGACAGTGCGGGTGTCTCTGTAAACACTAAAATTTATATTTGTGAGGTTTGCCACTGAATATTTATGTTTATTTTCTTATGTTCTTTAGTTTCATTTGTTAATATAAATGTTCCAATACTATTTGCAGATATTAAATATTGTTCGTGCGTTTTTGTTTTTTAAGATTTTCTATACCTATGTCATTTTACCTTCATATCGGCCTAAAATGACACACTAAGTACATTTTTTTTAAATATGTTTTTTTTCTAAAATGTTTTATTTTTAACGATTTTATTATGCCAGTTAGGGGAGAATGGCCCAAAATGATCCCTGCGGGCATAATGATCCCCCCTTTTATTTTCAATACCAATGCTGCCCTCTGTGGTTCGAGCGGGTGACTAGAGGCAGTCGAGTCGCCATGTTTACTTGACCAGTGAAAGTGAACGAGGTTACATCGTTTTATCAAAATATTTGTTAAAACGTGTTTTTTATGCTATCTGATCTAAGGTAAGTGCTTTTAAACTATTGTAGCAGTGTTGTTATGGTAATAGGAATATTAAGTTGAAATATATTTTATAATAACATATGGTTTGGCCTACTGTTTGACGAGTTGATGAAAATATTACAGAGAGCAGGCATGAAGTTACCATAACCTTATTCAATATGTACACTTCGGGGCAAAATGATTCCTTACTGGATTGGGTAAAATGATTCCGATGATTTTGCCCGCTCGATTTTTTTTCCCTGAAAATTTAAAAGAACGAAATAAAAGGGGATCTATATTTTTTTGGGCCCCTGCAGGAAAAATATTTCAACAAATGCAACAAATACTAAAAATCTTTTTATTTATTATTTTTTTTTTGTGGCAGGTTAAAACACGTTTCAAAATTATAAAAGAAAAACTGAAAGGCAGCTATGGAACGAAGATAAAATGCGACAAGCAATAGAAGAGGTCCGTCGTGGCTTATCCTACAAAACTGCGGCCAGAAACTTTGGTGTTCCGGTGATGAGTTTAAAGAGACGCTGTAAAGAAACGAATAAGTTAGCTATTAATGCTGTGAAGAAACTGGGAAGCAAAAGACTGGTTTTCACTAAGGAACAGGAAGAGGAGTAGATAGTTAATGGGCGCACCAAAGAGGAGGAGGTTCCCCCACTCCAAAAAACCCTATGGGCTAGCTAAAGAGGAGGAGGAGGGTTGCGCGCGCAGAAAATACCTATGGGAGAGCAAAAGTGGATATGGTCTGACAAACACGGGTGGGGTGGGGGGAGAGAAATTCAAGATGGCGTCAACTGACAAAACGCATATCAATGTATGGTGGGGAGAGATAAATTCAAGATGGCCGCAACTGACAAAACACATATCAATGTATAGTGGGAGAGATAAATTCATTATGGTTGCAAATGACAAAACACATATCAATGTATGAGAGATCAATATGGTTGCAAATGACAAAACATATATCAATGTATATGGCCTGACCCTGTATAAACCTAACATTAAAACTTCTGATATAAATTGTTAAAGCTTTGGCAACATCCAAAACAACTTTTTGTAGAACAAGTAACTTTCGTTCGACGCTCGATAGTACCCGGTTTCGGGGGTCAAGCGCCTTAAACAGCTTTCAAATCGGTCTCTTGAAATATTGAAGTTCGACCTGAATTCTAGACCTTCCACCGCTTCATACGACAGCGGCCTCGTGGAATATATTTGATTGAAATATTCGGTGATCGTGACGTTTAATACTAGATTTGTCGGAATGTACATATTGTGAATAGTTCTTGTTGTTTATTACAATATGCGTTATTTGTGGCAGTGCATTGTGAAGTTTATAATAGTTCAGATTTAGGATTAAAACATAAAACAAGGTATGTGTAAATATTTTTTATTAAAATTGTTAAAATTTATACCGTGAAATATCATTTGACATGACACAATGAAACCAATAAATAAACAATACTACAATCAATAAAATTAACAACAATGAAAAGATCACTACACTACCCTTTTCACGCCCGAACAAACACTATTCCCCGTACTATCAATCGTCAGTGGTGCTCGACACTTCATGCACTTGAATTGGTCGGGGAATAATTATTCGCTGCAATTCTTCTGGTCTTCTGATACGAATTCTGCGAGGCGGCCCAGCATCCCTATGCCCTTGAAGAAACTGTTCCTGTTGCTGCAACCTTTGTTCCTCCAAGAGCCTTTGTTGTTGCTGCAACCATTCTGCCCTCAACCTATCATCTTCCAGGATCCGTTCCCGTTCTTGTTGTTCCCGTTCTTGTTGTTCCCGTTCTTGTTGTTCCCATGCTTGTCCACGTCTCAAAAACCCGCCATCCCACACTTGATTCTCCATAATTTAAATATAATATTCTCTTAAAAGTTACACTAAAAGGTTTGATGTAAACTGAAATTTGGTTGTAGAATTTTATTAAGAGTCTTTTGTAAAAGCAGTTTAAGACAGGTGTATCTCCCCCAATTAAGAAAGTTTGGTAAAAAGATGCATAATGCGACATTTATCTTTGCCAATTAAAGATTAATAAAAAGACATGCGAAATGTCCAATTAATAGGGCAGATGTATTAATTAAAGTAGGGGATATGTGATCCAATTTGGTAATACGAATAGGTATTATAATATTACTATGTTCCTTTGTGTCATAAGTGGTGTTGCATAGACCAAACAACTGAAAAAACTATTTAAATTAATAGTCACTGTAATATTAGCAAATCCAAACAAACCCGAACAAACCCGAACAAAGACAACATCTCATTAAATAAACCATTCTCATTAGTCTTTGCTCAACCTTCTCCTATGAACATATGTTTAATTCGTTATATAATATTATCTTGATCGTAACACACCCTTTCGAAAAAAAGCAAAAGTCGTTATCTTGATTGGGGCAAAATTTCGAAAAAGCAAACGAAATCTAGAACATAGAACACAGCAAACGTTATTAAATAATGTAATGGCAACCCTATAATAGAAAAAACAGCTCATATGCCATGCATCTGTAATAGAAAAAAGACACCAAAAAATACCAAAGAACACCTACTATAATTAATTAACAAAAAAAATAAATACTATAACCAATGCAACCCCTTATTTTGTCACGACCCCCAATATCAAAAAAAAAACCGGTAATAGAAAAAACACAGCAAAAAATACCAAAGAACACCTACTATAATTACATTTAATTGACAAAAACAACATTATGCTCTAACCCAATGCAAACTATTATTTTTGTCACGACAGATAGACAATATGGGTGAATTTGGCGACCTACGACGCCTGACAGTAGGCGTGAATTTGACCATACATTTTTAGCTATATCTACTGCTATGAATTAAATAAAATATAGGCAATAAACCTATAATAGAAAAAACATTGGGAAAATACCAAACTATAATTACATTTAATTGACAAAAAAAATACTCTAACCATAATACCTCAGTTAAACTTAGGACAGATGCATTTCAGCTATAAAAGAAACTTTGCGGTTATATGAAACTAAGTTACACTGCTTCATACGTAGTCATCCCAGTGAAGAGTTACAAACAGTTTATAGTGAACAATAGTGTTACAGGTACCAAATTTTTTATAGTTTTATACAAAATTGTAACAAGTATGGATTGGCTAAATAATATTGATTTAGAGGATGGTTCATCACAAAATATATTTGACATAACGAGGCAAAATGATTATCTAGGAATTTTTACTAACCAGTCTACAATAGACGAAAATTTAATAAATTATGAATCGAATGAAATTAATTGTTCAAACAGTTCTGACAGTTTAAATTGCAATGTTGTTTCAAATACTATCAAAAGTAGCGAAAAAATTACAGTGTTGCAAGATGTCAGCATATTTCCTGTTAAATTAATTAAGCAAAACTTAAGTGAATATTTAAAGTTTAAAAAACCTGATAATATAAATCAAAATAATTTAACAAACGAAAGCATTTTTTCTAATGAATTAGAACCATTTATTTGTGAACAAACATTTTTTCTAACAATTTAGAACTTGTTACTTGTGAACAAACAAATTTAAACTCTAATGAGGATATGGCGAATTTTCATCAAAAATTACAAATTTATGAAAATTTATCTGACGAATCCATCCAACAAAACTTTTCTAACGATTTATATCAAAATTTAGCAACTTACGAATCGGATGATGAAATTGAACAAACTAATAATTCAGTAGCTACTCAAACAGAATGTAATAAAACCATATTCTCATTTAAAGTCGATGATATAATATTTAACCCGAAAAAGGTGTCAAAATTAAGTAAAGCGAGATTAAGGTCGCTAGCTTTTTATCTAGAAATGCTGTCGAATTCAGAAAATCCTATTACAGATCAGAGTTTTGCTAGGCTAAAAGAGATTTTTGATGGTTTGGTAAATTCATTTACATAAATTATCAAAATTATCATTACAGCAGATTAGAAATAATTAATTCATTTACAAAAATTTTAATATCAACACATATCAGTTTAATTCATTCACGATCCTAATAAAACTATAAATTAACTTATTCAATCGTCATTACGTATCGAGCAGTTTAGCTTCCAGGAAGAGATAGAATGTTTAGTTGTAAGAAATGCAAAATGAGTTTTACACGGAGAGACAATTTAAACCGGCACATAAAACACAGTTGTATAAAATTAATACCCCAGAATTTACAGGGTGATTTAAGTGACAAAAAAGGTAAGTGAATAAAATTTTAATATTTCAGCTATACCATTTAAAAAATGTCCTCAAACTAATTTCGTTTAAAATTTGAAAAAAGTAGTGTCCTAATCTTGTTTCATTGATTTCAAAATATATTTTTATGTGTAATTACATTTAATTTCAAAAAATATATTTACGCGATACACAAATTACATTTTTGATTTTATGCATAATAACTTGAGTGTTAAAATATTTCAAAATTTACACAAACATACGTTATTCTAAAAATATTACAATATCTTGTTTCTAACCTTGGGATATTCTAAAATTTAAAAAAATAAAAATAAAAATATAAAAAAAATTTCAAAAATTATAGAAATTGAGTGGGAAAGACAAAAACAATTAATAATTAAAACATTTTATTCCATATCATCCAGTATACAATGCATAAAGTTGAACAATAATTTAACATTATTAGATGCACAATGCCAACTGTTCAAATCTTTATGATTATAACATTCCACATTCTTTAGATATTTACTTAGTTTCGGTTCCGTCTTTAAAGGAATTCGATATATTAAACTTGAATCAAAAAAATTCTTTAAACAAGCAACTTTTAAATCACCCTTTACCATAAATCTTGCATTATTGTATAGTAATCGTATTTGATTCATAATATCTTCAAATTGATTTAAATCAATACATCCAGAACTCCATAGTAAACCATGATATTCATTTTCCAAATGTTCCACAATTTTCAGATCTTCTTCTTTCAACATTTTTCTACCATATGGAGGTTTAAAGAGAAATGAACAAAATCGTATTCCGTCGAATACAGCAACCTCCTTTACAATATATCCACTAGCTAAAGGATATCCTTGAATATCCAGAAAAACTCCTTCTTGTTCTTTTGTAAACTTAACTTGATCATCACATAACTTTGCCCGCTTGTTCATTTCTAGCTTGTTGAAGTGCAACTAACATTAAAAAAACACTTATCAATATATAAACCTTTTTTTTCTTATTTTTAAAACACTTAACAATACTTTTTAAAACACTTAAACACTTGACAAATATTTTTTAAAACACTTAAACAAAAACACTTAACAGTTTTAAAACATTAGAACAATATTTATTTTAAAACACTTAACATTTTTAAAACACTAGAACAATATTTTTTAAAACACTTAAACAAAAAAAACACTAAACTTGTTTAAAACACAACAAAAAAAAACTAAATTTCTTTAAAACACTAGAACAATATTTTTTAAAACACTAGAACAAAAAAAAACTTAACAACACTTTTTAAAACACTAAAAAAAACAAAAAAACACTTAACAAAAACACTAAACAAAAAAAAACACTTAAACAAAAAAAACACTTAACAAAAACACTAAACAAAAAAAAATACAATAAACTTTTTAAAACACTTAACAAAAAAAAAACACTAAACTTTTTTAAAACACTTTTTAGCTCAACAAAAATTTTGCCAGGAATGTAAAAAAAGTATCAAGAAAAATAATTGGTGGTGTCATATTAGAACAAACGAACATAAAAATAATACAATAAGGACAACATTAGACGATCAAGTAAAAATAATTAATTCAGCATTTCAAGAAAGAATAATATCATACAAAGTTATCCCCCTATCCTTTCACGTAAATGTTGTGGAGTTTTTTGTAGAAATTAAAACTAAAATATTAAACACTATATTGGGAGAACTTCAAAAACATACATGTTTGAAATTAAACATAGAATTATTTGGATTATATTTAAATCCAAACGATGAAAGTCAACATATTAAATCATTCAACACACCATTCAGAGTAGTCTGTCCAAGTTCGGATGTTGCCAATGATTTGGAACATATGATTGGAATAATTGATAGAAAAACGGATGAATTGGCTGAAAAAGATTCAGGTAATTTTCTATTATATTGTTTAGAATCTGGAAATTTAAAACATTTAAATAACACATATTTACAAAGTGATCATATTTTAGGATGGATATTATTGAAACTATTGCATGTAGAAATTAATATAAACAAGTTCAATCCCCTAAGAGCTTCAAAACATGTTAAGTTACCGAAAGAAATAGAGAACAAAAGGGCTGTAGTCAATATTCAGAACAACGATGACTTTTGTTTTGCTTGGGCAGTAGTAGCAGGGCTCATACCACCTACAGGATTGGCATATCAAACATCATCATATCCACATTATTCAACAGTTTTAGATTTGGAAGGTATTGAATTTCCTTTAGCAATTAAAGACATTGCAAAATTTGAAAAATAGAATAATATATCAATTAATGTTTATACTTTGGAAAAAGTAAAAATCGAGTTCAAATATGAATATGAAATAATAGGACCCTTACATTATTCAAAAACAAAATTAGTTCGTCATGTTAATTTGCTACTGATTAGTGACGACGATGGAAATTTTCATTATTGTTATATTTCAAATTTATCTAGACTAATTTCTAAGCAGTTATCTAAACATCATGCAACAAAATTTCTTTGTGATGGTTGTTTACAATATTTTTCTACAAATGAGTTACTAAATAGACACAACATGTACGATTGTGATCATGTTCGAATTACTTTACCAACTGAAGAGTCAAAAATAGACAAATTTGGAAATATAGTTCCAGGAAATATTCTTAAATTTGAAAACATTCAAAAACAAATGGAAGTTCCATTTGTAGTATATGCAGATTTTGAGTGTATACTTAAACCATTAAATATTGAAACTAATTTAGATCCTCAGAATTCTTACACTATAAGAAAATGTGAACATATTCCATATTCTTTTGCATATTATATTAAATGTTCTTTTGATGACAGTTTATCAAAATTTGAAATTTATAGGGGTGTTAATTGTGCCCAAATGTTCATAAATTTTTTAGAAAGAGATGTACACAATATTTACAATAACCATATGAAAAATATAAAACCCCTGAAATTAAATAGTATTGAAAAATTGCATCACGACTATACAAATGATTGTCATATTTGTAATAAACCAATTTTAGATTCAAAAGTTGCTGATCATTCTCACGTCAGTGGAAAATATCGAGGGCCTAGTCATTCTGTGTGTAACTTAAATTATAAAGAACCAAATTTTATTCCTGTAATATTTCACAATTTAAAAAATTATGATTCACATTTATTTATAAAAAATTTATGTCATGACAAAGAAAGCCTGCATGTTATAGCACAAAACAAAGAAAAATATATTTCATTTGAAAAAAGTATACAGGTAGATACCTACACTGATAAAAAGTCCGAAAAGATAAAAAGAAGATTTATATCTCTTAGGTTTATAGATTCATTTCAATTTTTACCATATTCTTTGGCAAAATTAGCAGAAACATTAAATGACAATCAATGTGTTGAAGTACAAAAATATTTTCAAGAAAATGAACAGTTTAAATATATTCGTCAAAAAGGAGTTTTTCCATATAGTTATGTTACTGATTTTGCAAAATTATTGGAACCAAGTTTACCAGAAAAAGAACAATTTTATAGCGATTTAACAGACGAACATATTAGTAATGAAGATTATGAAAGGGCAAAAAATGTTTGGAAATTATTCAAATGCACTTCATTGGGTGATTATTCAGACACATATCTTAAATCTGATGTATTATTATTGGCAGATATTTTCCAAAATTTTAGACAAACATGTATCAACACTTATGGATTAGACCCTGGACATTATTATACATTTCCAGGATTAAGTTTTGACGCCTGTTTGCGTTATACTGGTGTAAAGTTAGAATTATTAACTGATACAGATATGTTACATTTTTTTAAAGGTAGTGTACGTGGCGGAGTCAGTACTTGTATAAGTAGAAAATCGATTGCAAACAACAAATTTATTTCAGGCTATGATAACTCACAACCAAACAAATATATCATGTACTTTGATGCCACCAACCTATATGGATTTGCCATGTCACAATATTTACCACAAAAAGATTTTGTTTGGCTCACAAACACACAAATTGATAATTTGAACATAATGAACATATCTAACACGTCTGAAAAGGGTTATGTTCTGGAGGTTGATTTAGAATATCCTCAAAATTTACACAACGTTCATAATGAATATCCCTTTTGTCCTGAAAATTTTAAACCACAAAATTCTAAAACTTCTAAATTAATACCAAATTTAAAAGATAAAATAAAATATGTAATTCACTACACTGCCTTAAAACAATGTCTTGAACATGGAATGAAATTAACTAAAATACACAGAGTAATTCAATTCACTCAATCAGCATGGTTAAAAAAATATATCGATTTAAACACAAAACTAAGAAATGAATCTAAAAACGAATTTGATAGAAATACATATAAATTAGCAAATAATAGTATTTACGGGAAAACGATGGAAAATATTGATAAAAGAAGTGATATTAGGTTGGTGACTCAATGGGCTAAAAATCAAAGAAGAGATGGTGCTGAAAATCTTATAGCAAAACCATATTTTAAAGATCACACAATATTTTCTGAAAATCTTGTTGCAATTCAAATGCAGAAAGTTTTAATTAAATATGACAAACCGGTATATGTTGGATTTTCTATCTTAGACATATCTAAAACGGTTATGTACGATTTCTTTTATGGATTTATGAAACCATTGTATGATGAAAAAGTAAAGTTATTATATACAGATACTGACTCGTTTATTTTAGAAATTGAAACAGATAATGTGTATGAAGATATGAAAAATCATATTGATAGGTTTGACACATCAAATTATCATTTTGATAATATTCATAAGATGTTTATAACTAATTCTGTTGTTGGTAAATTTAAGGATGAATATGCTGGTGAACCCATACATTCATTTTATGGCACTGGAGCAAAAGCCTATTGTGTCAAAACAGCAAATAATTTGCTTAAAAAAGCTAAAGGAATTCAAAAGAATAGTATTAAAAAACAATTAGATCTTACTCATTATAAAGATGTTGTTGAAAATAATTCAAAAACTTTTTGTTCAATGTACATATTTAAATCACATTTACATAATATTTATACCGAAATAGTCAATAAATTAGCATTAACCTCGGTTGATGATAAAAGATTTAGAATTCCAAATAGCTTTGATACATTAGCGTGGGGACACCAGGATATTCCATTTTATTTATGGCTTATACAACATGACAATTAATTATCCCCTCCATAAAAATTGGTATAAATAATGAACAAATTCATCCAAATTATTTCAATCATGTGTTTAGAATCGTACGAAAAAGAAATTGATAACTACTTATTCAAAACTTATCAAAAAAGAATATCATCTTTCAAGAAATGGAGGGGAAAATTAAATCCTGAAATTTTAGCCAGTTTCGGATTCTATTATACAGCCATTGAAGATGTGTGTAAATGTTTTTACTGTGGGGTAGAAATATTTGAATGGACTGAGGATGACTGTCCTATCAGGGAACATTATAGACTATCGAAAAATTGTGATTTTATCGAATGTTTATGGCATGCAAAATATAAAACAAAAATTAAAACAATATCAACTAATAATCTAATTATAATCATATTTATATATTTTGTGGTAAAAATATTTTTGTATTTAATTTATTGTATTCGTTTATAATTGTCATTCATTGTAAAAACTCCATCTCTTCCTGTTTAATATAGTGTTATAGTTAAATTATCTGACTTTTAATTATGATCCTTAGCCAATATATTTTATTATATTATATAGGTAATAGTATGCTATATGTATACGCTCCATATAAAGTGACTCATACTATGGTATGCTTTCAAAATAATTCAGATATAACTTTAGATAAAAATTGCCACATTATGAAATATGAACGAATTAATAACAATACTTTTACATTTTCTAATATTATCGAACCAAACAACAAATATTTTAAAATACTTTATCAATATCCTAATAATACTATTTTTGATACTAATTGGATTCAAATTATGGAACAAAATGAACCAAAAAATGAGTTAAAAAACCAAAATTTCAATTTATATTATATAATTTTTCAAATATTAAATTTATTATGTTTATTTGTAATCACAACATTTATAATAATAATTTATACCTCCTCCCACCACTGTTGAGATTTTTTTTTTGGAGAGGGGGTAGTGATATATAAACAGCAATCCACTCAGACTTGTTCAGTTCTTCAAGATGATGAATTATACAAGTTCTTGTAAAATCATTAAAGAAAAGCTTTTGAATAGAAAGTTGTATTCTTTAACTAATTCAGGTTCAAAGTTTTTATGTGTTGGATTAAGTTTGGATGACTTTCGTCCTAAAATTCAAATCAGCAGTCAAAAAGGATTTACAATTATTATAACCGAAGAGGAGTGGAAAAGTATTTTAAAGTATCAAAGAGTCATAGTTAACTATTTTTATTCGTCTAACAGCAATCCTACGCCAATCAAGATTGGTGATCTTACATTACATTTTGAATCAATTAATGATCTTCCTACTATTAAACTTAAAAGTCTTGGTGATTATATCTACTTTTCGAGAGATACAACAGATAAATTGTGGGAAATACAAGAGTTGATTGAATATAGAATTCAAATCCTGAAGAAACAAGAATTTGAAAAATATTTTAATATATTTCAAACAACTCTGGATAATTCAGTGGACTTGATTACAAATATTTATAATGTGTTGTGTCCGAGTCAAAATGTGAATAGTGAAAATGTTAGTACAATGATGGAACTGTTGGTGACATATCCGAGTGATTTGGAAACAAAATTAAGAAGAATTGCCCCAAAGAGAAAGTATTATGAAGAAAACTGTCCTTTTTAATGAAGACTTAAACAAAGTGCATTTATCAATTGTATGGAACTATGCCTCTAGACAAGCAAGAAAAAGTGACTTCGATTTGAAAGAAGAATTCAGAAATGTGAAAATATTCTTTGTAAAATTTTAAATGTAAATCATAGAAACTTTATTTATAACCATAGATTTAATAATAAAACAAAAATTTAAAAATTTTTTTTTTTTTTTTTACAGAATTATAATACATTATTTTTTAATATCCATGAGTTATGAGTGTCATCAAATCCTAACCATTTAACAAACACCTTATCCCCCTTTTTTCTTAATACTTTTTCAACCAAATATCCATCGGGATGCTTCACTCTTTGCAACTCCTCTTCATAAAAACCACCCTCAATATTTTCATTTTCGTTATCTTTCAAAAGATATGTTGTTGGATTTGTCAGCTTCACTTTTTTTATTTGAAAAATTTCAGTAGACCAATTGGGCGTGTATCCTTTGGTAAAAGCTTCCCTATGTTTTGAAATTCTAACAAAATCATTTACTTTAAACTTTGTATGATTTAAATCAATAGTTTTTTTAAAAGTAAATGCGTTTAGCAATATTGATTTTTCATTTATAGGTTTAACATCAACAGGTTTATATCCTGTCGTGCTATGAGATGTGTTATTATATTTTTCTATAATAATTGGCAAGATATTATACCATTTATAACTACCTTGATTGCTAAAATATTTCCACATTTTGTTTTTTAGGGTTCGATTAACACGCTCAACTATACTTGCTTTTAGATTGTGTGCTATAATGGTTTATGTTCAAGTCCTTCATAAGCGGCTGAAAACCCTTGTTATAAAATTCCTTCCCCAAATCAGTCTGTAAGTTTGTCGGTTTGTTTGCTTTGTCTAAAATTATTTTCATTGCTAGAGTCACTTCATTTCCTTTTTTAGATTTAAGAGGTTGAGCCCAAACATATTTTGAAAATGTATTAATTACAACCAAAATGTATCTATATCCTCTATTTATTTTAGCATATGGTTGCATTTCCACCAAATCAGCTTGCCATAAATCGTTTATTCCTTTAACAACCACCCTTCTTCTTTTATAATTTCTTCTAGCCGGTTTGTGTAATTCATCAACTATCGTTTCCTTGATGACGGACATTATGATCTAATATAATAATTGTCCCAACTACTTTTATATGCATCATTCCATTCTTGAAGCTTTTGTGTTAAAATAACTTTATCCTCTTCTTTTAAATATTCATTAACCTTATCAATGTTTTTGCGCATGTCATCAAGCATATCTTTTATTTTAGTGTTTAAATACTTCAATGATGTGGGATTAAGCAAGGTGTCTAACTCGCCCATTCCATTATCTATTTTATTTACTTCTTCAGTTAATTTTTTAATAATATTATTAAACAAAGAAGAAATGTTAATAACAATTTTCCTCTCTGATAGAGTTAACTCATTAATTTGTCTACCTTTAAGAATGATGCTTTGGATATTATTTGCATTTAACTCTTCAATATCTTTTCTAAACTCTTTAATACTTTCTTTTGCATTAAAAAATACCACTTCCTTAATTTTTGTTCTCATTATTTCATTTATTTCTTGAATATTTTCTTTTAAAAGTTTATTTTCATTTTTAACAAATTCTTCCAATAAGTTAATATCACTACTAATTTTATTAATATTTGATTTAATATTGAATTTTAATGAAATATTATTTGTTACTTCATTTACAATATCTTTAATATCTACAGCATTTATTTTGTATCGTTTTGTTATATGACGACCGAATTTATCTAACGTCATTTTGAAAATGTTCTAAAACCTTTGTTGTATTCTTTTATATTATGATATTGGCTTCTCGCAATTCCTCAATTATAGAATTAATTTCATTATTATGACCGGTATGTCCAGCCATTTTTGAAGCCATTAATAATTTTAACCTTTCAACCAATTCATTCGGATCATCGAAATAAACGAAATCAATTTTATTATTAGACAAGTCCATCAGACCCTTTCCTCTTTTATTCCTTAGTCGTGTGAAATAAGTTTTTACAAGAGATGATGATGGAGTAGTAGATGCTCTAGCTCGTGTAACAGGTGGAAGTGGTGTTGAAAAAGTTCTTTCTCTACCTCTAAGCGATTCTTTTAAATCTCCCTTTTCAAGCAAATATGGATGAATAATAGTAACATATTTTTCTGAAGCAGTTCCATGAATTTGTTCATTTTCCTTATAATTCTTACGATATCCATTAGTTCTCTTTAATATATCCATATAGTCTTCCAAATCCTTGTTTTTATAACCCAAGGGTTGTTTCTTAAATAATAGTTCAAATAAGCCTACAGTACCCTTGTATTTAATACCTTTTACAAATATATCACTTCCTTGGAATTCTACTGGTGAATCCCCAATAACAAATTTTTCTTCTCTTATATTATGTCTTATACCATATTTGTAATCAAATACACCTTTCGTGTCTCTTATTGATTGATCTATGTATGTTCTAGGCAGTGGATCAAATTGTCCAATATATTCCTTATATGGATTTGTTGTTGCAACGTTTTCCATATATGATTTGCTTTCTTCTAGGAGTTGTCTAACTTCTTCATCAGAGTCATTGCTCAGATTAGTTGATGTTGCTTCAAAAACATCTTCATCTTCCAAGAATGGAACTTCTGCTGGTAATAAATATCGATCATATAAAGACATCTTTTTTTTTGCTTTAGGTGTTGAATAAAATTCTGGTTTCTTTGCTGTTGATGATGATAGAAAACTAAATTCTTGTGGTTCTGTTTTTATTTCTTCTTTTTCATATTTTACCGTTAATAATTCTTTTAAAGGTTTTATAATTGGTTCTAATTCCCTTTCCCTCTGGGTTTGAGATTGATGTATGTCAGCTTTAAGAGATTGAAATTTTTTTTTTACAGCTTTTCTAGCTTTAACCAGTTCTTTTGCAATTTTTTCATCCATCTTACATCAGTTTTAGCCATAGACTAGTAAATATATGTGGTATAAGCTATTTATAAATAAATAAATGAATCGAATCCTACACGATATCTACCAGAATTTATGTTTGAATCCTTATCCACAACTAAAAATCCATATTTATCTTTCCAACATAACAAACATAAATTTCTAAACTGTTGAAATGACATGTCAACATTAACATGATCGTCATATATATGTTTTAGATTTGTTAAGTCTTGTTTGAATATTATTAACAAATTTGCATTGTCTCGGACCAGTTGTTTTGGAATAGAGGAATATGTTTGACTTAAATAAAATAAATCCGTATTTTTATGTCTTCCAAAACAGAAATAATCCTTAACGATATTCTGATTACAACAAACTATATCATCAAATATTAAAATGGAGTTTGGTTTGACAGTTTGTGGTGAAATTATATTTTCTTCATCCTCTGATTCGAAAAACCCAATTTCTTTCATAGGTTGGAACAGCATTCTCAAGTACTTATATTTTGGCTGATACAAAGATTTTGAATAAATATAAATATTTTCAAATCTTAAACCATTTGGATCTTCTATCAGACTTACTATTAAATTGGTTTTACCACACCCTGAGGGCCCCACAACTAACCCCCTCTTACTATTTCCAATAAATAATTTTCCATGTTTTTGAAAGTTATTTGTTTGAGAATCATGATCTTTAATTTTTATTGAATAAGACTGTTTTTCGATCCGCATCTTGTAATAACCACAATCTTACTACAATTAATCAATATAACTTTTCATATATAAACAAAATCGTGGAATAAATTCATCAGTCCATTGCAATATAATGGCCATATCTTATTCAACTCAATTCAATCACAAAAGAACAGTCAAGAAAGGAAGTGGTGTTCTAAACACACTAATTAATAAATTGCCTTTTGAGTTACATCTTCCAGGTTATAACTTTTGTGGTCCTGGAACGAAATTAGATAAAAGACTTGCTCGTGGTGATAAGGGTATTAATCAGTTAGACGAAGCGTGCAAAGAACATGATATTGCATATTCAAATCTAAAAGATATAAAGGGTAGACACGAGGCTGATCGAGTATTAGCTAAAAAAGCGTTTGAACGATTCAAATCGAAAGACGCAAGTTTTGGTGAAAAAACAGCTGCTTTAGGAATTAGTGGTGCAATGAAAGTTAAGACAAAATTAGGAATGGGATTGAAGAGAAAAAGGCGGGGAATTTCGTTGCTTAAAGCTATATCATTGGCAAAAAAGGGAATTCAAGGGAAAAAAATTAAGAGTTTAAAGGTTGGTGCTAAACTTGCATTATCATCAATAAAAAAGCATGGTAAGGTGCTACAACCAAAGAGTAGAATAATACAAATTCCAAAGACGGGTGGCTTTTTACCCCTTATACCATTATTTGCAGCTTTATCGGCTTTAGGGGCCCTTGGTGGAGGCGCTGCAGGAATTGCTAAAGCTGTAAATGATGCAAAAGCTGCTAGTCAGAAACTACAAGAAGATACAAGACATAATAAAACAATGGAGAGTATAGCTTTAGGTAAGCAGGGTAGTGGGCTTTATTTAAAACCATATAAATCAGGTTGTGGTTTATATCTTAAACCATATTCAAAAAACTGTTAAGGGAAATACCTCGAAAGCCGCTTACAAATATTGAATTATTAAAATATGTCAAAATATTGCAAATACCAAATTTTCGAGGTATTTTCATGCGAAATGAACTACCAACTAAAATTAAAAAAACAGAATGTGCTATAATTAATTTAGATGATTCCAGAGGAGAAGGAAGTCATTGGACTGCTTATGTTAAAAAAGGAACAAATATAATATATTTTGATAGTTATGGAAATTTACGTCCCCCTCTTGAATTAATTTTATATTTTTATAGTGATGGAAAAGACAATAAAATTCAATATAATCATATTATATATCAAACCTACAATATGACCAATTGTGGAAAATTATCACTTCAATTTCTTTATAAAAATATGTAACATCAGATTTAACCATTTCCTAATAGTATTTTCAAGCGAAATGTCATACAGTTTTGTTCTCAGTGGTAATTCTGCAACATTATCTGTCAAGTATCATCCACCAATATACTTGGATGAAAATTTCGAATATGCAATTGGTCTTATAAACTTTGAAACCTTTAATGCTATTCCTAATATTGATGAAACAAATAATTCGTTTATTTATAATTATGATAAGGAAATAAAAATTCCACCTGGAAGTTATGAAATCGATGATATAAATAATTTAATACAAAAAGAGCTTGAGAAGGAACAAATTAGTTTTCATCTTTATCCAAATAATAATACTTTGCGAACTCATATTAAAACAACCGCACCAATAACATTTAAAAAGGGAACTATTGGTAAAATATTAGGCTTTGAAAACAGTGAATTGGTTGCAAATAAAGAACACATATCGGACTATCCTGCAGAAATTATTAGAATAAACTCCTTAAATATAGATTGTAGTATTGCTGAAGGATCTTATTTAAATGAAACTCCAGTTCACATAATACATCAGTTTTTTCCCAGTGTAGCCCCAGGCTTTAAAATTATAGAATCACCTCAACACATTATTTACTTTCCTGTGACAGTTAAAGTCATCGATAAAATAATCCTTAAAATAATAGATCAAGACGGTGAACTCATCAATTTCAGAGGAGAAACCGTCACGGTTAGACTGCATCTTAAGCGTTTAGAAGAATAATGGTGTTTCTTTACAACACTAAAAACTTTAATATAAAAAGATTTAAACCATATTCTGTTAGTAATAGAGTAAACTCTACAGGGTTAACACCTTCGAATCGTAAATTTCTAAAATCCTTAGGTTTCAAAATTAAATCTTAACATGGAACATCTTAATGTAAGACAAAACGTTCTTGTTGATGAATCCATAATGAGTTATGAAATTCTTTCTTTTGATCCTTTTAATCCAACTAAACTAGGACCTAATGATGAAATAAACATTTCTTTACAACAGACTGGAAAATATCCTTTGCCATGTAAGAGTGAATTATATATGGAATTGAAAGTTGAAAATGAAGATGGTACACCATTAAAAAATACAGTCTTAATTAATAATGCACCAGCTTTTTTATTTAAGGAATTTAGATATGTTCTAAACGGAGTTACTCTTGACTCTGTTCGGGATAATGGTGTCACTTCTACGTTAAAGGGATATGCATCGTTTAATGAAAATGAAAGTCTAAAACTACAAAATGGCGGATGGTATCCAAAATCAACCACCTCACAAAAGATTATGACTGATGATAATGGAAATGTTTCTTTGTGTATTCCTCTTAAAATGTATTCTGGATTCTTTGAAGATTACACCAAAATTATTTTAAATTCAAAACAAGAAATAATACTAATTAGAAGTAATGACGATTCCAATGCGCTAGTGTCAACAAACGAAGGTGACAAACCAAAAATTACAATAACAAAACTTTGTTGGCGAGTTCCTCACCTTACTGTTGGTATTCCGCAAGAATTAGCACTTACTAAAATAATTGACAAAAATAGTGATATTTTAATAACTTTTCGAAGTTGGGAGTTGATTGAATATCCTGAATTATTAGAAACTACGCGACACAATTCTGCCGTGCTTCACTTAAAGGTGGTATCTCCACTTTTTGTCAAAATGGAGATATGAGTATAAATCGGTAAAACGGATAATTTTACATCTTTTACCATAACTTTAAAGTGGTATATCATCAAATATACAAAACTATACGACTACAAAGAAAGTGGTATCTTCACAAGTTAGACAAAACAAGACCCTTAAAAGTGGTATCGACCATTACTTACCTATAAAGTGACATCCTAACAAAACATATGGAGATACCACGTTTAAGTCATTCTAGAAATTGGCGCGTAGTAGTACGCGTTATGTAATTAGTCAGTTGGCTTTGAAACATTGTCCTGTCCGCTGTCAAATGTTTTAATCTATTATTATCATAGTTTATTGTTTTGTATTGTTGTTAAGAAGTGTTAATACTGATAGGTGTACTTTTGAAAAGGATTTTACAGTCGCTGGAAAATACTGGTAAGTAATAACCAAGTATTAATTGTCTATTTGTAAAGTAAAATCACAAGCCTATTTTTTGGGTTAGGTTTACAAAATCTGCACTGTTTCTGTTAGTGCGGCCATGGGCGGATCGGGTGGGTGGATTATGATGCTTTATTAAAATAATGCGCTTTAATTGAGACAGTATTATTATTGAACATATTATTATACATCATGCCGGGTATAATAGCTTTATTACAAACCTATTTATTGTTGCAGGCATAATGTCTGGGAGTAGCAGATGTAAGAGAATTGTGCAATTGGCTCTTACAGACAAAATTGTTCAAGAAGAAGCCAAACCCGTTAATGCTGATTTACATCCAGTGCAGCAAATGGCTTTTGCAGAAAAAAATTTACAAGAAGAACCAGAACCCGCTTATGCTGATTTACAACCAGTGATTTTTTACCCTAAGCAATCGCCGGTTTCTATTATAAGAGATAATGAACCGTCGTCGTTAGTGCAAGAATTTTTGTCTTTAGGCAATTACGACTTAGGAAAAAAAATACCGAAAGAGCCAGAACCCATTTACGCCAATTTACAACCAGTAATTTTTGACGCTGAACCGTCGGTTTCTGGTATGATAATAGTTAACAAACCTTCAACGCAATTCCTATCATTGGGCAAGTCAGATTCAGACTTATCAAAGATTTCTATTAATAATCCGGTAGCAAATAAAGAGCCCCCAAATAATTTTAATTCAGATGAATCTATTGGAGATCGCGAATTTGCTATTGAAAATGAGGACTCTTTATCAGAGAGTGACATGCCGCTGTCTCTATTAAGTAACAAAATTAACCACCTGCAGGATAACACAAACAATATTGAATATACAAAAAAAGGTGAAGTAAGAAAACGTAAATTTTTTAAAGAAACACTCGCAACAAGAAAGAAAATAAAATTGTCCGAAAATAAAATAAAAAATCTTGAGAAATACGCAGTGAAACCAGCTTGTGAAAATAATACTTGCAAACAAAAGTATTGTTCCTTGTTATTATCAACTGACCAAAGAAAAATCATTAACACACAATATTGGCAAATGACGTATAAAGAAAAAAGAAATTTCATTTTAAGTTCGGTAGTATGCCAAGAGGTTAAACGCCATCGAGGTTCTAATAATTCTAGAAGAACAAAATCTCTTCAGTATTTTTTTAAAGCTAATACAGGAGACAGGATACAAGTATGCAAAAATAAATTCTTGGCTACCTTAGGATACAGCAAGAACAATGATCGCATAATTCAAGATTGTTTTTCATCTACACAAAATATTAATAATATTTGCCATGATAGTAGCAGACAAGGAAAGCATGCAAAAATTGCTAAAATAGACAGGAACTTAATAAAAGCACATGTAGAAAGCTTCCATCCAGCAGTCTCCCACTACCGAAGGGAGCACGCACCCAACAAAAAATATCTTCCGAGTGACATAACCATTCAATTTATGTATTCTGATTTTAAAGAGAAACATAATATTAAATGCTCATATGAGGTTTATCGAAGTGTGGTCACTAAAGAATTGAACATTTCCTTTACTAAACTCGGTCACGAGGAGTGTGAAGCATGTGAAAGTTTTGGCTTGCATGATACCGAACACGACAAAGAAAATCTCTGCCCTGATTGTGCCCAATGTGCTTCTTGGAAAGTGCACATAAATAAAGCCAATGAGGCTCGAGCAGCTTACAGAAGCGATACTGAAGTTCCAGATACAAATTCGGTATATTTTTCCGGAGACTTGCAAAAAGTCATTATGCTACCGAGACTTGATATGTTCAAAAAGGTTATTTTTTGTCCAAGGATCATAGTGTTTAATCAAAGTTTTGTGCCATTGGGAAGAAAACAGAAACAGTTAGTTCCAGTTGCTGTTCTTTGGCACGAAGCCATAGCAGGGAGGCAAAAAGAAGATATGATAAGCGTGTTTTATAATTTTTTATTGGAAATGCGAGATTCTGCGAATATAGTGCTATGGGTTGATAATTGCGCATCGCAAAACAAGAACTGGGCTCTTTTTTCATTTTTATTATATATAATCAATTCGCCTGAAATAGCTACTCAGCAGATTGTCCTTAAATATTTTGAACCGGGGCATACGTTTATGTCTGCGGACAACTTCCACCACCAGATTGAACTGTGCATGCGCAAAAATCCTAAAATATACGATTTTGAAGACTTTCGTCGTGTTGTGCTTAAAGCGAACTCCAAAAAAGTAAGTGTTATTACCCCTACCAACTTTTATGAATGGCCAGATTGCTCTTCAGCTTATAAACTAAAAAAGCAAAAACCTCGCATCTATTTAAAAGATATAGTTCAGGTTCATGCAAAGAGAGGCGACAAATTTTTAACCTACAAAACTAGCTTTTTGGATTCCGAAGAGACTAAATTAGATTTCCTTAAAGCGGAGTATGCAAAAAACGGAATTACTTCTAAAGTTGGAAAAAAACCTATAAGGGGAATTACTGAAGAAAGAAAAACTAACATAATTAAAAGCTTATCATCAATCATTCCTGTCCATCATATAGAATTTTGGAAAAACCTTCCAACTAACAACGCGGCTTGTGATTTAATAGACAACATAGACGCTTGAAAATGGTTATTATTCGATTTTAGGTCAGGTCAGTTATGTTTAAGAATCTATCGTTTTTATATTCTTTTGTTGTACTTAATTTTTTTTAAAATAAATGTATCACGTTTCATATTAATAATAATACAACAGTGTGCTTTTTCAATCTTTTTTTACCACCCTTCAAACAGGAGTTAAAAGAAATAATTAATTACTTATCTTAAAAGTGGTATCCTTCCATACCACTATAAGACAAGTAAAATTTTTAATAAATTACCTACCTTAAAAGTGGTATCTACCATAACTTCTTTTAAACGCTTTAGAAAACCACTAAACTATTTAAAAAATGTAAACAATCAATATTAGTTATAATTTATTGCGAAACATTGATAAATATACTATTCTAAACGGTTGGGAAATACGTTTAACTTTAAAGTCGATTTTCTCCGTTTTAACAAACTTGGAGATACCACCTTTAAGTGAAGCACGGCAGAATTGGACTGTCAAAACTTCTACGAAAATTGAGACCCCGCGCCATGTTTTAATTGCCTTTCAAAAAGATAGACGTAACAATCTAAAAATGGATATGAGTAAGTTTGATCATTGTGATCTTAGAAATTTAAATGTTTATTTAAATTCTGACAGATATCCTTACAATGACCTTCAACTTGATTTTACAAATAATAAATTTGCTACATTATATGAAATGTTTTCCGAGTTTCGTCAAAAATATTATAACCAACCCATAGAACCAATATTCAATCCAAGTGATTTTGTAAAAAACGCACCAATAGTTTATATTGATTGTTCTCATCAAAGAGATTTACTTCAAACTGGACCAATAACAATGAGAATTGAATTTGAGACCAAAGAGAAAGTTCCACCAAAGACATCTGCATATTGTCTAATTATTCATGATAAAGTATTTGCTTATAATCCATTAACTAAGATAGTCAAACAACTTTAACTACTCTATATCGTCGTCAATTGATGATTCAGTTATTGTTCTGCATTCGCAGTGTCATGTTGCAATATAAAATACAACTATTCTTAAAAAAGTTGCAAATTTTAAAAAATCAAATTAAAAACTACACGAATAAAAAAATTGTCTTCAAGAAATTCACATCATTAAAACTATGCGATTAGTATTGGATATTCAAGGATTTAAGGATGAACATAACAAGTTTATTCCTAAGGAATTAGCTACCTATGATGGAATTAGAATTAGTCATTATATCTTTAAACAGCCCTTCCCGCTTAGCTTTCTTCCTCCAGATGCCCACAATCAAGCTGTATGGTTAATGAAGAATCATCACCACATTAATTGGAACAGTGGACATACACCCATACATCATTTCTCCACTCTTATAAAAGAGTTGACAAAGGATGCTCATTTTGATTATGTTAAAGGAAATGAAAAAGCCAACTATATTAGAAAATATTGTGTCAAACCTGTTGTAGAAGTCGAGGAACAACCAACTCTACCTAAATCGACACCTAAATGCTTTTTTCATTCAAAGTCACCTTCTATGTGTGCACTATCTAATGTATTTTATTTGTATAATAATTTTTTTATGAATGAATAAAAAACCCATATTAATATATTTATTATTTTATTTCCATATATTTTAATCTAAGTGTATTTACATTTTCAAATAATTCTAACTTTACAAATTCTGTCACTAACAATAAGAATTTTTTATTCTTTAAAAAGTCACAACAAATTTTAGCACCCTTTTTACATAAAGTTGCATGGTCACTATAGTTTATAAACATTAACACATCTTGGGCATCACTATTTGATTCAGTTCCAAGAGAATAATATCGCGAACAAGCTTCCATTATAAGAAAGTTCTCATACATCTCGCGAACTACTAACTCCATATTTCAATCCGAAACTTCACCACAACTTTCAATATCACTTTCTGCCTGCAGTATCAATTCCAACGCATCACTATCTGTCACAAATTCTTTTAACGATATCGCCTCTGTGAAAAATCCATTTTCCAACAAACCTTCTAATAACTTGATTAAATCTCTTCCTTCAATGTATTCATCACACAACTTGACACCTGTTTCGATATATAGAACCATATTATTATAAAAATTACACCACTCAGGTCTACTACTCATAGAATAGTTTACATTTTTGTTAAGTTCAATAATCAATTTATTACGTATAACTTCAATGGCTTCAAGCAGAGACATGATGTATAATGTCTTGGTTGATAACCTGCGCTTTTATAACAACTCTTCATACTGGAGAAAGGGAAGCCAACTTACATACCCTCTCTCTCGCTCGCACTCTCACTATGCATTGATACACGTTTTGTCAGTTGACGCCATCTTGAATTTCTCTCCCCCCACCCCACCCGTGTTTGTCAGACCATATCCACTTGCTGCTCTCCCATAGGTATTTTCTGCGCGCGCAACCCTCCTCCTCCTCTTTAGCTAGCCCATAGGGTTTTTTGGAGTGGGGGAACCTCCTCCTCTTTGGTGCGCCCATTAACTATCTACTAAGAGGAATTGGTTGCGCATATACTTGACATGGAAAGCAGAATGTACGGTCTCACCACCAAAGATCTGAGATCGATTGCTTATCAGCTTGCAGAGAAAAATAAAATTGAGCATCCCTTTTCCAAGGAAACATGTCTAGCTGGCAAAGATTGGTTGACGGGTTTTCGCAAGAGGCACCCAAACTATAAATCGGAGATGTTTACTACATCGGGAAATATTGAAGAATCGACTGACAATGGCTACCAATAATCCGAATGCAGTAGCCAGCTTAGTAAAAAATCAATTAGGATACGCAGCTAAGGTTAGCGGAGAAGCCCTTTACATATTAAAATGCGTACCCATTTCAGTACAAGTGAGAAGGACGGAGAGATGCTATTCGGAATTGCCAGTCAGCGCCAATAACCGAAGCATGTTTATGTCACCGGTAATCAGGATATTGCAAGAATACGGAGTAGAAATAGAATGTAACGCAATCATACCACCTCTATTTCAAATAGAAGGAAGGTGGACAGGTTTTAATCCATATCCAAGTCACGGTATAGAGCCTATGGAGCTTAAAGCAGATTACGAGTTTCCGCATCGATTCCAAACGATAAAAAATCTTGACAACAAGTTCAAAATCAAGGGTTTTCAACCCTAAGCTTATTTAATAAAGAACAACTGGAAAACTTAGCAAATACAACAATTCGCAAGTTGTATGGGTATTTTACTATATTAGGTGATCTCATAAGCGGCTTTATAGGAATTTACCTTACTATTTAAAATCTGTAAGTTCATAGTGGAAGTCTTTATAAATGCAGTAGCTATTCACCGAGTTACAGGGTGTACCCCTCATATTATAGCCTCTTGTTGGGACACGCTTACTTTATTCGTATTACATGACCGCCAAGAAAAACAAAGGAAAACTGAGAATCAACAGGTAACCACATTTTGGCAAGGAGAAGACCCCGCGTGTCATCTGCCGGCAGAAGTGAAAACAAACTCCGATGCACCAACCCGGCATGTCACATTTCATATAGAAAATGAACAAAAATAAATAACCCAAAAGGCAACGACGTCTGAAATGAACAAACAAACAGATTACGCCCTCTTAAGGAAAGAAATGAAGAATATGCCCCGAATCAAATGGAGCTTGTTCGGAAACGAAGGAAACGATAAACCGTAATGCTGATTTCGAAACTTACCTCCTAGCGCCCTCTAGTTAAGCCAAATTAAAGTATAACTTATTTACTACAGGAAGAAAAAGGATACCGGTATACGGAGATTAGTATCCAGTAGGTGCTGTCACCTGGATACTGTTAAAAGAAATTTCCGTGGGAGAGCATAGACTGAAGACCCTTTTATATTTACACAAGGGACTCAAATGGTATAGGGATTGCTGATAAATTTCTCGTAGGATGTAAGAATAAAATCTTGAACCTTAAGATAAGGAATTAATGAGACTGTTAAGTAGGTCCATAAATTTAATCAAAGTTTAGGAAAATAAACTAACTAAAAGGAACTTAGCCCTAATTAAGTAATATAGTAAATTAAAAACCACTTTAAAACCTTGGGAAGAAAGTGATAAAAATACAATTTTTAGGTCCCCCTACTAAAAGTGAAGATTGAAAGAGACTTGTAATAAACAAAAAAATTTTACAGTTTATGGGAACGGAGAAATCAACCCGTGGGATAAAAAAGTTTTCCCACCCTGCCTAGTTATATAAACCCCCCTAAAAACAGAAGGAAGGTTTAGAAATACCCCAGTTAAAAGCCAAGCTTCGCGAGTGTTGCGTGAAAGAAACAGTGAAATAATCGAAATTTTTCGTGAATAGACAATTTCCGATAATTGAATTTTAAGAGACAGATTAGTGCGGATTAAATTGGACAATCGGGACGTGATCGGAATCAAAAGGAAAAGACATTCATATATATATTAACCACATTAAAACGGGACAATAATGGAGTGGATAGTGCTATTCATCACCTATACGCGAATGATGAAGGGAAAATGGAAGATAATCGACAGAATTTTGCGAGTGGCGAAACAGACAGGTAGAAAATGTTTTCAAGGCTATAAAGTACGATGCTACGAGTAGTACTTTACCAGAAAGCGACACTTGTACCATGACTATAGACTTACAAAAAGTTTTTGCGCTCCCCAAACTTACACATTCTAGCATGTATTATAGTCGCCAGTTGTCTTTGCTACAACTTTGGCATCCATGTAAGTGACACTGCTGATGGGATCATGTGCATCTGGCACGAAGGGCAGTCTGGTCGAGGTGGGAACCAGATGGCTACCTGCTTGTTACAAGCCCTGAACACTGGACTCCTTACCACCTATAAACGTAAGTTGTGTGTGTGGAGCGATAACTGCGCTGGGCAGTTGAAGAATAGGATGTTACTGTTTTTGTACATTTTCCTCGTGGCCTCTGGCAGGTTCGACACGATTGATCACAAATTTTTAATTTCGGGACATAGTTTCTCCGCTTCAGATCGTGACTTTGCCATCATCGAGAAACGTGCGAGAGTTTCAAAATTGAATAATATTGAAGACGTGAAGAAATGTATTGTTACTGCAAGACCGACACACCCCTTCAAGGTTCTGGATATGGCAGAAAAAGCTTTTTTTGATTTTGACAATGCCTCTTCCAAATACATTGACACCTCAAAACTTGGTATTAGCCAGGCTTCATGGTTGAGAATCACCAAAGATGATCCGGGAGTGGTGTCTTACAAAAAGAGTTTTAGTGTTTTGTTGCCATGGCAGAGATGTCCTGTACTGAAGAAGGCATACCACGTTAACCACATCAGATCAGCTGAACTGTCAAGTTTACCTGATGTAGTTCCCTGAAGCCTTCGAAAAAAAAAGACATTGAAGCTATGCTAGACTATTTGTCTGAGGAGAACCGCGAGTTTTTTAGAAAAATTTTAAGTGCCTAATAAAACTGCCATATTGAGTTACATCATTTCTATGACCTTATATTAGGCACTTAAAACTTTTCCATTTGAATGATATTTTTTTGCAAAAATACTTTATTTTTCTAGTTAAAATTCATGTTTACTTTGAATGTTTGTGTTAAACGTTTTTATTTACCGTCTTAAAAATAAAAATTTATGTTTGCTTTCACTAATATGCAGTTTTTTTTCATTTTCCTGGTAATTATGTTTTTGGCACTTAGATTAATTAGCACCGCCACTCTACATTTATCTAACTATTTTAATGCATTAACATTATAATGTTCTCTAGTAGCACCCCTAATATTGTAAATCATAAGGGCCATAAGTGTCAACACTTGCTTCCAACCGAACCACTCTCTTTCCCAAAACAGTGACAGATGTTTAAGTCAACGACCGGAGGCTGTGACCTGTTAACCGACTGACAGTAAGACACGTGCGGAATTGAAATTCTTTTAAAATACTTTCATTAAGAAAGGTATTTTAAAAATTTAAGGGGGGAGTGGTGTAATGACCTCAAAATACGGTACGGAAAAAGGCGACATAAGGATAATAAAAAAAAAAATAAAAAAAAATAAAAATAATTAAAAATAAAATTTTAAAGTCCAAGTAAGATACTAGTTTAAATGAATTTATAAAAATAAAAGTTAATTGAGGGTTGAAGTAATTACTTAAAATAAAACCTAAGTATTAAAATTAAATTCCAGGGGAAAACGCGAAACAAAATCATTTATAGAAAAAGTTACGTGGAATTAATCCGATTAATTAACAAACTAAATTATTCAGAAGGGGAACTTCGAAGAAAACAAAATATTTTATTTTATTTCACCACCACAATTGCACCTCGGGACGCGACAAACACTAATGAATAAATCCCCGGGAAGATGCCGCGTTCATCACCCCCACTTACAACATCAGGACACTGACCCAACACACGTGTGACCTAAAACAAAAGGGATCGAGTGAACACCTGCGAGGTTGCATCATCGCGAGACATTCATGACCTTATAAGGAAAAACGCGGGAGCGATCGTAGAAATATTGCGTAATAAAACACCTGCGTGTCCTAGATTTCTCCGGAATACGCGACTTTGGACCTTATATGACCATGAAGCATGACCAAATAAGGTAGTAAAACTGTCACGGAGAGGTTTTGGAAGGGAAATAGAGTGGATTTTTCGGTTATTTAAGGCGGAACTGAAATTCTGCAAAGGAGTTACCGACGAGTCTCCAATTCAGTAATCCGCGAAGTTATAGGCCGAAGTAAAGTGTAGTGAATTTAATGTGATTAAAGTTAAAGTGAAATAAGTGGAAAGTGGCATTAAGGTGAATTAATGCCCAAAAGTCTCTTGAATTAAATAATTAATGTTCGAAATCGGTCGGGATTAGGATTGTATTAAAAGTATTTTGATTAAAGCGGAAGTAAGTGTTACATATGGCCCAATAAGTTGTTGGTGACTCCTTAATACTAGTAATAGTGTGTAAAAGTCTGTAAAAGTTTTATAAACCGGATTTAAGATGATAACTGTGTAACTGTAGTAACTAAAGAATTGAGTTTACTAACAAATTTAAAAATAAAATTGTATTCAGGTTTAATATTGTGTTGTTTATTGATACGACTGATAGAGATAGATGAAACTTGACAGCTATAGGCGAGACCTTAGGGAAAGTATATACAGGGTCGCGCGTCTATCAGGGAAGAGAGAGTTAAGTAGTCCGCCACTAACACGGGAATCTTCCGAACCCGGCAAAAGTCTAATTTGTCGCCAACCCTCGTGTTGAAATTTAGACCGCTCGGATTTCCAGAATAGAGATAACACGAGGTGGGTTGTATATCCGACTCCAGCCGCTGTAACTAATATCAGGCGGAGCGCTACAACAGGAGTTTGGCGCTAAGTTGGGGGCGGGCGCGACAGAACAACAACAGAAGAAGGAAGAGCAAGAACAGAAGAAGGAAAAGAAGATCGAAAAAAAAGCTTTAAAAAACGAAAACAAGAACTCATTGGCAGAGAAGAAAGTTTCAAAAGAACAGAAGAAAATGCGTATTGTGAGAAAATATACGAATAATAAAAAAAGAAAACAGGAGAAACATGACAAGGAATCTTCGGAGGAGTCCGAAGTGGAAGAAGATACAGAATGTATTATTTGTACCGAAACATTTCTACAGTCTAACTCAGGAGAAGGGTGGGTGCAGTGCTCGATGTGCTATCGTTGGGCACATGATGAGTGTGCGGGAATCGACGATGATGACTGCGATCCTTACTGCTGTGACTATTGTATTGACAATGGCAAGGTGAAAAATGTGCGTAGACAGTTAGTAGATAACTTGTAATGTCAACTTGTTTTGCGTCTTAATTCAGTATTTTGTGGTTTTTTGATATTTTTTAGCTGTTTTATTACACAGCGATATAAGTTTATTTTTACTAAATGTCATTTGGTTTAACTAAATAAAGTACTTTTGGTTATTATAAATTGGTTGTTTTTTTACGAAAAACTCTCATAATGCAGGTATTTTGCTATACCTCATTTTGGGGATCATTTTGCCTTACTCTAGGGGATCATTTTGCCCAACCTATTAGGGTAAAACGATCCTTTTGCAAACATCTACATTACTACCCTCGAAAAATTGCTTATCTAATATATCAAAAAATTGGTAAGGCAATATTTAAGTACAACCTAAGGACGCTCCAAAAAAATATATTTGAACTCTCTTGCTTACTTTGCCTTTTACAGGCATTTCTAGCTTAGGGGGATCATTTTGGGCCATCCTCCCCTATGTGTGTTCATCTAATATCTAACTACTAGTTCCAAAAAAATAGCTATAAAAAAATTTGGACACATTCTGTGAACGAAAATGCTTAGGGTATGTCATTTTAGGCAGAACTCCCCTACGTAGTTGCGTATTTCAAACTTAAAGAGTGTAAGGTGTAATTCTGACAACACCGGTGAGAATTCGTATGTGCCGCAGTGCCGTACAGAAGTTTTCCTGGTTTGACGTCAGGTCATTTTTACCGCTGAATGAATTGAAAGCGCCATTTAAGGATATTTTTCTTCAATTTGTATTCATCTCAGGAATTGCCGGTTTAAATATAATACGTCATTTCCATAACACCCTGTATGTTATTTGAACGGCATATAAAATACTCGATGCATACTAATTTGAAATGTTGATGTATGTAAAGTATTCGATATATGTTATTTTAACGACATATAAAATACTCGAAGCATACTAAACTCGAAGTAAACAAAGAATGCTTGCACTAAAGTGGTGATTTTTCACAGGATGACGACCGAATTGAGGACAAATCGCATAGTCAGGACGGCGCCGACTGTAGAATATGGTAGATGACCCGGTATATGCTGATTGACAGCAAATCAGATAGGCAGATTAAAAAGCAAGCAGCGAAGGGGAATGGCAGAGCGATCGAGCGTAACTTGAATATAGTTCGATCTGTATTAATTTGAGAAATTTGAATAAAAGGGTGTTTTTGAACTAAGACAATTTGACTTTAAGTAAAATAAATTTAAAGTAAGGTAAATGTTTTCAAAATATTCATGAATTGGGATATTTGGAAAATAATTGTTTCTTCAAAAATAATCAAAAGGAACTTACTTTGAAATACATAATTTAGATAAAAAATAAATTCGGAGCCCGTCGTGAGCAATCACTTTAAAGCAAAACTGGAAACTGGAAAAATTCTTAACGTCAAACCCTACCAAAGGTTCTAAAAGTAGGAACCAGTTGCGCAGTTTTATTTCATTATCACCTTGAAAGTTTCTTAGAAAAAATTTCAACTTGTTTTCAATATCAAAAATCCCGTGGTACTTTGTCCGAGTCACGTATACTGAATATTCTTTCGGTACTAGAACTAGGGGACCTAAAAAGGTGCAAAACAACCAAACTAACATATAATTTCTTTATAAGAGGTAGAACTAAGCTCGGGGCCTCTTCGGGGATAACACTTTTAAATTGAAACGATCACGCCATTTTTGAACCTGAGATTGTTTTCGTTTTCTTCGCGGAATCAATTCCTTTTTAGAGAAGCCAGCGTAGACCATGAGTTTGTCATTGACTTTTCGTGGAACTACCATATTTGGCATAAACAAAAATCACGCGATCAACAAAATACGTAACAAATACCCCCACCCATAACGCATCTGTTGTAAGGATAGTCATAGCCTTCAAACAGTCTTGATACAGTTTGTAGAGAGTTTTATCAGTCCGGAAGATGTTAAGTGGATGGCTCACAATAGTAGATAATTTTAAAGATGAATTTTTTTGAGTAAGTTAAAGCATTGTGAAAAATAGAGATTGTTTCATGTTATTGCTCCCTGATGAACCTTGTGACAGGATCTGAACTAAGTGAAACTAGTGCGGATAATAGAACGTGTTATGAAATGTAAGCAATTTCACATTTAAAAAGAATTTATGTACTTTATCCTTAAAATTTAAATATTTATATATTAAGAGTTTTTACTGATAGATCAGTACTATAGGACCGACCCAGTTACCCTTCTAAATTCTGCAGTGCTTCTGCCCTTATAGTAAACAGATTTAAAGATAGCGAAAGGGGTAGGACATTACAAGTGTGTTCTCAAAAGTTTGTTCATAGTTGATAAAACCGGAAATACAGTTAATCCACAGTCATCGGCGTTTTATTACAATACATCACATCTCTAATCACTTTATAACTTTATGATTCTGTTCTGAGAAATAAATTTTAAAAGTCCTATAATACCATTTGATTTTTCTTAATTGAATGATTACGATACTGAATCTCATAATAGAAATGTGCTCCTTGTCGAAATGTCTAGCTACTCAGTTCACTAGGTCCTTAATCAAATTAACTTGCGCTCTAAAAATTAAATTTTAGAAAGTATGCCATTGTTTGTTTAGAGGACTTTTGAATCGGTCAGGCGATATTATGTCAGTAGTAAAAACTACATCACGTCATGACATACATGTTTTTCCTGTAGAAAAAGGGATGAAAATGCCCAGCTACTCAATTCACCAGAGTTTTCGCCTAGTTAATTGTCTATAGATGCCTGATGAGGAATGCATCACATAACAGAAATGTTATTCTTGTCGAAATGCCTAGCTACTCAGTTAACCAGATCTTTAATCGCTTAACTTGCACTCTAAAAATTAAATTTTAGAAAGTATGCCATTATTTTTCTTGTCTGTTTGGAGGATTTTGAATCAGTCGGACGAATTATGTCAATGGTAAAAACTGCACTACATGACATAAATGTTTTCCCTGTAGAAAAGGGATGAAAATGCCCAGCTACTCAATTCACCAGAGTTTGTTCGGGTTTGTCACCAGGGTTTTAGCCTAGTTAATTGTCTATAGATGCCTGATGAGGAATGCATCACATAACAGACATGTTATTCTTGTCGAAATGCCTAGCTACTCAGTTCACCAGGTATTTAATCACATTAACTTGCGTTCTAAAAATTAAATTTTATTAAATATGCCATTATCTTTCTTGTCTGGTTGGAGGACTTTTGAATCAGTCAGACGATATTATGTCAATGGTAAAAACTGCATCACATGACATACATGTTTTTCCTGTAGAAAAAGGGATGAAAATGCCCAGTTACTCAATTCACCAGAGCTTTAGCCAAATTAATTGTCTATAGATAGGCATGCATCAGATAACAGAAATGTTCTTCTTGTCGAAATGCCTAGCTACTCAGTTCACCAGGCCTTTAATCAAATTAACTTGCGTTCTAAAAATTAAATTTTAGAAAGTATGCCATTATCTTTCTTGTCTGGTTGGAGGACTTTTGAATCAGTCAGGCGATATTATGTCAATGGTAAAAACTGCATCACATGACATACATGTTTTCCCTGCAGAAAAAGGGATGAAAATGCCCAGTTACTCAATTCACCAGAGCTTTAGCCAAGTTAGTTGTCTATAGATAGGAATGCATCATGCATCAGTAATCGAAATGTTCTTCTTGTCGCAATGCCTAGCTACTCAGTTCACCAGGCCTTTAATCAAATTAACTCGCGTTCGAAAAATTAAATTTTAGAAAGCATGCCATTATCTTTCTTGTCAGGTTGGAGGACTTTTGAATCAGTCAGACGATATTGTGTCAATGGTAAAAACTACATTACATGACATATATGTTTTCCCTGTAGAAAAAGTGATGAAAATGCCCAGTTACTCAATTCACCAGATCATTAGCCAAGTTAATTGTATATAGATGCATATTGAGGAACAGTCATCAGCAGTTTTACATTGTAGATATTTCTTCTGCGTCGATAACAACTAACAGCTTTGTGGCAGTTTCCTGGTTTATCTCTTCACGTATTAATAACTATGTCTTGTCGTCATTTTTCATTTTATTTATCTCTCGGTATTGGATTATTCAGACATTTGAAGAAGAACGCACTACAACAAGGTAATTTGTTAAGATTTAACGAAACTGTAATCAAAGTTTCTCAAACGAGTCTAACTCACCACCAAAGGTTGAAGATAGATAAGTTAATACAATAAAAGCTGGAAGAATAGTTTGTCCAACATATGGTACACTTAACTACACGCCATCGGGCTTTACGACATAGTAATATTTAGGAATGAATACCGCACTATATTTTTTGCTACGGTATGTGACACTGCAAGTCTAAAACAATTTTAAGGATTTTCCCTAGATGTACTGTAGCCCTCTAAATATACAAGCGATATTATTCTACAGTGTTCGTCAAAATCAAAAATATGTAAAAAGCTTATAAAACTCAAGACCGGGTTTTAAACACTAGACGCCAGACATTTACGAGGTGACAATGCCATTTATGATCCTTCTTAGGTGAATATACGTATTCACCTTAATTTTCTCGATGTAAATATTCGTATGAGCGAATTAAAATTTTAGTGACGGACATTCTGCAATAACACATACGTTTGCCAATAAAGTAACGGTAAGGAAAAATATTAGATAATTTAGGTTTAGTCAAAAACAATGTGACCTTTACAAAGATAAAGGGCAAGAACCGAGGCTTAAACTTATTAATATTTTATTTCAAAAAGTTTTCTCCTTCAGTGCTAAGCAATATACTGAGCAAATATATTTTTATCGGAGTACTGTAATTATTACTACCCTTTATTTAAAAATAAATACACACCCACCCCGTCTCTATAAGTTATATTATATGTATGACGTTAGTAGCAAATATTTTTATAAATTATAACAAATCAAAAATAAATAAATTCGGCATAATATATCAGTGCAAACTTTACAATCCTATACTAAAACTAATATTACAATATATCACAAACCTAGTCCATATGTAAAAATAAAAACAATATGTAGCAATAAAATGTGACTTTTAGTAATTGAGTTTTTCGCACTGTATTGTAAAACTAACTTAATATTTTTTTAAATCACAAAAATGGACTTAATGATTCGGCATCTAGTCTGGCGACGTTTTCAAAATTAAAAAATTATTTTCAAAAAATAATATATAATTTTAAACATACCAAATTTATTCACGAAGGCTTGAAAAACCTAGATTTAGAGATTTATTTGGTATATTTTTATTATTACGTTTGTAATTATATTTGTTGATACTAGAAATTAAGTTAATTTTTTGTCATTTATGAAAATTGAAATTCAAATATTCATTCACATAAATTGCGAAATTTTCGGAAAATTCGTATTAAAAAATTCAGTCGAATAATCGGATTTTACATTCTTTGCCATTTCGATCACAACAACATTCTCTGGGCGACGCGACGAGGACTAATAAGTGGCTTGGAGTTCATAAGCGTAAATTTTACGTGGTTGTGCAGCAGGACAATCTCGGAAAAAATGTGTTTACCAGCAGGATTGTCTTAAGCGGAACATATGCAAATCAAAATATAAAGTAAAACTGTAAAAAAGTGCACAACAATATTCATCAAAGCACAACACATAACTAAATATACCATGGGGTGTTCCGATATACTGTAAAAATTTAGTTCCTACATATTACTGATACTATTGTTATAAGATAAATAAGTTAAAAATGTTATTAATTATTTGTATATAGGGTGTAACAAACTAGTCCTTCACCATTGGGATTTCGGGAACGGTAAGAGATACGAAGTCGGTTTAATTGAGGTACAGTTGCGTAATTATGGGCCCAATAATATACTGCAAAAAAATCAAAAATAAATACAGGGACTTTCAAAATATTTGAAAAAATGTAAAATTTTGCATTTCGGTTTTTATTTTTTCCCTACTGTTCGAAGAGGTGTCCAAACATAAATTTCACTTTCTCATTGCTACTTTTTATTTTTCACAAGATGATCTTTAATGAGAGTTTTCGTCTTTGGGTCAACATCAACTTATTTTTTTTAAAAACGAGCCTGGATTTTTTTGTTTAAATTAAGAAAAATGACCTAAATCTACGTTCAGCAGTACACAACAATTATTGTGACAATCTTCATTAAAATACCCATAGTACGTTCCTATGATTAACTTTTTTTTCGAAAAAACTGAAGACCTTTAAATTATTATTACTATTTCTTAATTATTATTATTACATACTAATACTGTTTTTTTATTTCGAACTAATAATTGTATCAAATTTCTACTTAGTTTAAGTAGAAGTAAGTTATTTTATTAATACAAATAAATTTTTGACTCTAAAGCCAGCACTTGCTTAAGAGTTTTAAAGAAGGCATCGAGTTTTACATTTTCGAATTATACTGAATTTAAAAAAAAAAGTAAATTGCAGGAACGTACTACGGGTATTTTAATGAAGATGGTGATTTTAAGGAACAAAACGTCGGGAAACCAGAAGTGTTGTATACCGCCTGAACGTAGATTTGGTTCCTATATCATAATTTCAACCAAAAAATCCAGATCCGTATTTCAAAAAATTAAGTTGAAGATGGTGGCCCAAAGACGACACGTCACATAAAAGATCTGATACTGAAATCTTGTGGAAAATAAAAAGTAACAATAAGAAAGTAAAATTAATTTTTGGACATATTTTCGAACAAAGTCGGGAAAAAATAGAAACCGAAACACAAAATTTTACATTTTTCGAACTATTGTGAAAGCTCCAGTAATGATTATAGATTTCTTTTTGCGGCATATTATTGGGCCCATAATTACGCAACTTTGCCCCAATTCCATTTGCTTCCTATCTCTTACCGTTTCCGAAATGCCAATGGTGAAGAACGATTTGTTACACCCTGTAGAAAGGGCGAAACGTGTTAAAGTTTCTTAATTTAACTACTGGATAAATTGGCGGATTCGGTACAAAAAAAATTTCGTCGCCGACATTTCGTTTAAAATTGTGTTTAAATTTCATCAGAGCTCGAAATCAATCAGGTACAACATCAAAAATATAAAACATTCTTCAAAGTGTTCAATGTTCTTTGTAGCCGACCATTCGTTGGCCCTGCTTGTTTGTAAATATATTTTAAAGGAAGTTTTAAAGTTTTTATGTTTGTTGAATATGTCTTTTTAACCCTAACATTGTTGTGTGATGTATACTTTTATATTTTTGGATGTTGTACCTGATTGATTTCGAAACCCACAGTTAAACGAAACGTCGACCAAGAAAAAATTCGTTGGTTTTTGTCCGGAATCCGCCAATCTATCCAGCAGTTAATAAGTTCTGGAACGCAACTTTAAAGTTAAATGTACTATACTTAATGTAAATGTACTATACTTTAATGTAAATCCGTGGCAGACCGTTACGATTATTTTCATAAATGTAAGTAAATTCCGAAAATTACCAAAATATTCGCAACAAAAGAATCAAAGTTACCACATTGAATGAGCTGCAAAAGTTTTTTTATGCACTTATTAGCGACTTATTGTTTTTATGAATTTACCGTAAAAATCTTGCATATTTTATAATATCACCATTTACGACCAGTTGGAAGATTCGTTGTCTTGTAATTAGAACAGTCATAACCATTATTTTTTTATAACTTGCAAATAAAAGCAATTAGTAATATAAAAAAATATTCTACAAATATTATTATTTATCTATAAAACTACTGATTTTTTATATACATGGAGTGTTGTATGAATGATAGACCAAGAAATAGTAATACTTCTGAAAATCACAATGAGACTGGCAGAACACCTGCATTTTTATGAAATTTGGTATACAAATAGTATATGAAAAAATAAGGTAGACGTATTTTTTTAAACTACCAGTATTTATATTAATGGGGTTGAACTTTAATTTTTATGTAAAATATTTTTTAACCCTCCCCTATTGAATTTTCCAAAATCCCGTAAGTAATAGACTAACATTAATTACAAAAAAAACATTTTGTTTCTATCTCTTCGATATCACTTTTATCTTGTCCGTCCGAGATATATCCAAATACATGATTTTTACAAAATTTCCAGGACAATTTCTACTAATATACCGCTTAAAAATACGCGTCTTTAGTTTTTTTCTTTGTGCACCAAATTTAAATAAAATTGAGCAGAAGCGAAGCTATTTCGTCGGTCTCCTAGTCAGATTAAAAATAACCACAAAATTGCCAATATATCCATTTAAATTTCTAAAATTCGTATATTTTATATGTTGATGTTAATACCTAAATTTATTTCGATCAACCCTTTTTCCTATAAATAAGTTAAGTGAATATAAGACATCTTTAATTGTTAACCATGTACCATGTTGACATGTGGTAGAGTGTCAAATAACGCCCCAAGGTAGAGGTTCGAATCCTGCCTAGGTAAAGTAGCTTCTTATTTTAATTTTTACTTAATGTTTTGCACTATTTAAATTGTGATATTTTTGGTGATATTCTATTTCTATTCTGAGAAAAATCAAGAAACAAATCTAAGTAAATAATTAAATTAAAATAATAAAGCTAATTGACCTAGGCAGGACTCGAACCCACAGTCCACTCCGCCACTGAGGCTACGGAATCCGTCAGGGTTTGCGTAAATATGAGACATGATGAACAGTTAGAGATGTCTTATGTTAAATTAACATTTTTAAGGGCAAAATGTTGAGCGTAAAGCGGGACACTTTATTTCGGTATGCCTTCGCCATTCTGGCCAGACCTACCCAGCCGTGTTTTTTCGTATGAACAGTTTTTTGTGGTCTTCCTTATCTCAAAGGCCCACGTCGATACGGTACCAACTGCCTGCTATTTGATTTCATTTTGCTGGCAGCTTCTCGACGTTCTGTGTGTAGAGTTTAATTAAGTGTTTAAAATCTACTCCTGAGTCTGTAGTGCTAGGTAGGTGAATTACCTTTGACTATTATTACGTAATATTCGTACGTTTCAATGTAATCTGAAAGTACCTGCTTAAAACGCCACTCTATGACGACTAATTATGTTTTTTCTCTATTTGCTAGTAAAATCAAAGTCATTAAATCAACCTGTTCCTCAAATCAACGTGTACGATTATTCACCCCACCTACTCACCATCCTGAGATCTGTTACATCTGGCGCCCACGAGGAGTGGTGAAAGTTACACAACAAAGATGAACAACACGAGGAACGAAACACCAAGGAATGCTTCTACAGCAAGTACTCAACGATACGACTTGAGAAGAAGACCAATCCTCCGGGATTTCGGCGGATTACCACCGCAGCAGTCACCGTTGAGGCTAATTCCGGAGGTACCCCCTCCCCCACCAGCGTCTACCCCGAGTACATCATCAGGTAGGCCCGTTTACTTTCCTAATTCTGCTCCAGAAAGGGGAGGCGTACAGCCACCGCCCCCAGATTATTTTTTTCGGCCAAGAATGGAAGGCGACAATGGATTTTTCCAACAACCACTGGCGCAGCCAGCAATGCCTTTATTTTCACCGGAAGGTATCACTCGCTTGGTCACCGAAGTAATCACACAATTCCAACAGCAGTGTAATTTAAACAATAGAAATGATAATTTTAGAAATATAATTGATGTAAAAAAGCTGCCAGCATTCGATAACGATGCAATACACCCGGTTGAGTTTCTTAATAATATTGAGTACCATTACCAAGGTCAAGGGGTACCTTACGACCAAATAGTATGGCAAATAAATTCGCTTTTTTCAGAAAAAACCAAATTATGGGCAGACGCATACCTATCGTCTTTCACAAGTTACCTAGAATTTAAACAGGCTTTTCTAGACCATTTTTGGGGTCCTACAAAACAGTTAGGGGTAAAATTAAAAATTGAGGCTGCTTTTTACTCATACAGTGATAACATCTCTTTTGTAGACCATTTTAATTATTTTGTTGCACAGGCAAAATTTTTAATTCCACCATACCCTCCTGAACAATTAATACAAATAATCGCGAGGCATTTTCCACCGAACATTGCATCAATTTTAGTGGGAGTGAAAAATTTTCAGGAAGCATTAGAAAAACTAAGACAAGCCGACTACTACTTTAACAGAAAAAATATTTTAGGGTCGAATGGCGGTAATTCTAATAAAACAACCTTTAAACCTGCTGATTACGCCACAAGAAATAAAAGTAATAATAATAGAACGGATTTTGTACGGAAAAATGTAGCAAATATGCATTTAGACGAAGACTTCTCGATTCCTGATTCGGAAAACGGGAGGGATTCCCCCCACCAGGCGTAGTGGCGGGGAGTCTAAATTCAGCGGACGTCATTTTGAGAACCCCTCGCGAAGAAATGCATGAAGCCTGTGATTTTGAACATAAAAGCGATGAATCTAGATCGCCACAAATTAAAATTAATTTTTATGGCTATAATAGTATCGCCCTAATTGACAGTGGTTCAGAGGTATCATGCATTGCAGAGGACGTCTGGGTAGTTTTAAGCGATTTTCATGATATTGTCCCATCATTCTCATGTTCTGGGGTGAAGTTGTCCGGTGCCTTTAAATCAAGGCAAAAGAAAGTTAAAAAACAATGCTTGTTGAAGTTTACCTGTGGCGATTTTACTTTTGAACATGAATTTTTACTTGTACCCGATCTTGTTTTCCCCGTCATTCTGGGCGCGGACTTCTTACACATGACGCATGCGCAGATTGATTTTTCAAAGAAACAACTCGTTTGTTTTTATCAAAATAAAAAAATCGTGATCCCCGAAGTTTTTTTTCATGAGTTCGAACAAAAAATCGACCGCGGAATAAGAATCGTGGCTTGTGATAGGGGGCGCATGATAGCGCACGTCGTCGAACAAAAGAAAAACGAGTTCGAGGAAGTTTTGTCCACTTGTGAATCGTTGAACATAGTACAGCGAGGAGAATTTAATAAGGTGCTCGAGGCGAACAAATCGGTTTTTTCGAATATACCAGGGTTAACGGATAAGTATTCTCACGTAATAAAACTGCACGACGATAAAGATTTCTTTATAAAACCCTATCCTTTGCCTTTAGCGCACCGCGATGCTGTCGAACGCGCGTTGCAAGATATGGAAAAGTGGGGGATAATTGAGCGCGCCGCGACTCCATTCGTTTCTCCTATTATGACCACAATAAAAAAAGATAACAGCGTTCGAATATGCCTGGACGCTCGTTTTTTAAATAAACGCATGCGCAAAGAATACGAAATGCCTCCTCCGATTGAGGAAATTTTGTTATCTATGTCCGGTTGTAAGTATATGTCCACTTTAGATTTAACAATGGGCTATTATCAAATTCCACTTAGCCCCGAATCAAAAAAATACACCGGGTTTATGGTGGGTCAAAAGACCTACCAATTTCGAGTTTTGCCTTTTGGGTTATCCACAGCGGTATCAGCATTTGTGCGGTGTATGGACGTCATTTTCGGAAGCGAATTTAAAAGTTTTCTAAAGTGTTATGTTGATGACGTTTTGATATTGTCGAATTCGTTTGAAGATCACGTGTCACATTTACAAAAAGTTTTTTCTAGACTAAAGGAATGCGGACTTAAATTAAAATTAAAAAAATGTTGTTTTTTCCGATCCGAAATTAAGTTCGTCGGGTACATTTTAACGCCGGAAGGAGTAAAGCCGTCGTTGGAACGGGTTCAGGCAATTACGGAGTACCATGAACCACAAAATGTAAAAGAATTGCAAAAATTCATAGGGTTATGTAATTTCGATCGACCCTTTTGCCCCAATTTTTCCTTTGTAAGCCAACCACTGACTAATCTTTTACGCAAGCAACAACGCTGGAAATGGTCGGAAATTGAAAAAACTGCGTTCGAGCGTGTGAAACAACTACTTATCGATGCCACCCTGTTATACCATCCCGATCCGGTACGAGAATGGTACGTTGTCGTCGATGCGTGCGATACGGCTCTGGGCGCGCAGCTGTTTCAATTGACTGATAGCGGAGATAAGAAGGTGGTCGCATGGGCTAGCAGGATTTTGCAGCCACGTGAAACACGATATAGTGCGACAGAGAAGGAAATTCTCGGTGCCGTGTGGGCTATGGAACGTTTCCGTATTTATCTGTTGGGAAAAAAATTCACTTTATACACGGATAACCGGGCACTTACATACTTAAATACGTGTCGTTTACTTTCGCCCAGAATAACGCGTTGGGCCTTGGCGCTGCAAGAGTTTAACTTTGACATTAAATATATACCGGGTCGCGAAAACTACGTGGCTGATGCGCTGTCGCGTTTTTCGGGGACTTCGCGTCTACCTACCCCTATGAGTAGAGAGTTTAAAATCCTCAGTAATTTTAAAACGTCGCCTGCTTTTACGGATGTCCTTAAAAACATAAAAGAATACCAGTTAGCTGACGAAAAAATCGAGGATATAAAAAATAATTTAAATAGCGACGAAAAGCTTCAAAGTCGTTTTGCATTGCGCGAGGGTGTATTATATTACCGTTCGGATTTGGAAGAACCGTATGTGCTCTGTGTCCCTAAAGCATTAACACAAGATTTTGTTTGCTATTTTCATGAGCGTACAGGCCATTTTGGTGCTTATAAAACCTGGTGCGCGTTAAAGCGTGAAGCGTGGTGGTCGAATATGTACCGCGATATTAAGAGGATACTTCGTTCGTGCGACGTTTGTCAAAAAACCAAACATACCATTCTGCCTAAGCCACCCATCCACCCTGTCATACCTAATGGCAAGAGTGAGCTAGTCGCGGTCGATCTTTATGGTCCGTTGCCTACTAGTCGGGGGGGGCGCGACTTATGTGTTCGTAGTTTTGGATGTTTTTTCAAAAATAGTGGCTTTATACCCGTTGAAGAAAGCCACCACCCGGGCTTGCTTGAGCCGGTTAACCTTAAATTATTTTCCACGTTTTGGCCGTCCATTGAGGGTGTTGGCTGATCATGGCACCCAATTTACGTCGACAGCATGGAAAACCACCCTTACGTCATTAGGGATCGAGATCTCTCATTGTTCTGTTCGACATCCACAGGCAAATAATTCGGAAAGAGTTATGCGCGAGCTAGGGCGGTTGTGTCGTGTGTACTGCCACTCGAAGAATACAAGATGGGCGTGCGAAATAAAAAATTTCGAACATTTTTTGAATAACGTGGTCCACGAGTCCACGGGGTTTGCCCCTATGGAATTGCATTTCGGGATGGACCGACCTTTTTTGTTGCCATCTAAAGTACAATATCCGCGTTGCTCGGGTGATATGACTCACGCGCAGAAGTTGTTTTTGGCCCGCGAATGCTTGCAAGGAAGAGCGGCAAGGAGAGCGGCTAAGTACCCGTCGCGTCCTTTTCGCGCTTTTAAACTTGGCGATTTGGTTCTCCTGCGTGAGGACCCTAAGTCCTCGGCTTTGTCCTCCGAAACAAAAAAGATGTTGTTACTTTTCAGTGGTCCATTTAGAATTAAAAAGTCTATTAGCTTCTGTACCTATGTTTTGAAGGAACCAGAAAGCGGAAAGGAGAGGGGAATGTTCCATGCCAGCCATTTGCGACCCTATGTGCCGTCGCCTACTTGAGAGGGCGATAGTGCGCTGTTCTCTCTGCTCTGTTTTTAGCCTTATTTGAATGTTATAAGCTTTTTTCTGCTGTGATTTGCATAAAAAAGTTTTGGGGGGCGGATAAAGCGGGACACTTTATTTCGGTATGCCTTCGCCATTCTGGCCAGACCTACCCAGCCGTGTTTTTTCGTATGAACAGTTTTTTGTGGTCTTCCTTATCTCAAAGGCCCACGTCGATACGGTACCAACTGCCTGCTATTTGATTTCATTTTGCTGGCAGCTTCTCGACGTTCTGTGTGTAGAGTTTAATTAAGTGTTTAAAATCTACTCCTGAGTCTGTAGTGCTAGGTAGGTGAATTACCTTTGACTATTATTACGTAATATTCGTACGTTTCAATGTAATCTGAAAGTACCTGCTTAAAACGCCACTCTATGACGACTAATTATGTTTTTTCTCTATTTGCTAGTAAAATCAAAGTCATTAAATCAACCTGTTCCTCAAATCAACGTGTACGATTATTCACCCCACCTACTCACCATCCTGAGATCTGTTACAAGCGAGATAAATTCAGGTATTAACACTGTACATTTTCGACATGTTTTGACATGACAAAGTTATATTAGTAACGAATAATAACACTATAATAAATAATACGGATAACAAAAAAGTACGACTAAATAGCTCTGAAAGAAATGTTTTTAAGGCTACATTCAACTTGAAGGCACAAAAACTTATATAAACCAATAAAGATGGACACTTGATCGACATATGAAAATAGCAACCGTAAGTTATCATTTTTAATGGCTATAAACAATATTCAACTACGATTGGAACTTTTGTCTTTGTCTAACATGTTATTGGCTTCAAAACGTATTGCGGAACTCAGCATACGCTCTATTATGTTTTTATTCACTTTTAAGTCCGTTATAACGAAAGGTGGGAGTTTTAAGTCATGATGGCCCTTGATCTCCGCATCTGAAGCGCACGTGTAAATGTAAACCGTACAAACTTTATATACTTATCGTTTTGGAAAATTTAAATGACGGAAATTGCATAATGGAATACTGGGACAAATTGGTAATTATGTTTCGTAACGTCAAAATAAAGAGCGAGTGACGTGTTCGAAAATTATAAATGCAAAAGACAAAATATAAAACTGGTTATTCTGATTGCTATATTTACTCTGTAAAAACTATCTAGTCTTTAAAAAAATTGTATGTTCAGGTGTATTTCTTTAAACACAGACATACACAAATGTAAAAACAAAATATGGCAATTTACCAACTAAAACATTACACAAAGACAGATCTAAAAGCTAAATTAAAGTACCTGCCATATCCAAATTACTAATCAATCCTGCAAGATTATTCTGTGTACATAATATAAAAAATAAATAAATACGGTCGACTGACAATTTTTCTCGCACAACTGATCCGTGCTACACTTATCATTTTTCTTTACAATACGATTTTGTGGAAATAATAATGTTTTTAGAGCGCTCCACTCCTTCCTCGCGAATCGACTTTAAATCGATTAAAAAGTTTTATTTTATTGTAGTCTTATATTTAAGTAACCGATCTGTTTTAAATTATTATCGATATTATTGTACTGGGAGCTTTAAAATAGTTTTTAAAGGTAATAGCAGGAATCCATTATTTTCATAATGTTTTACATGTTCTCCCTGAACATTTCCTAAATTTGTTCAATATGTTATTATAGTAGCGTATTAGCTTAGAGTTCATTTTTGGATACACATTTCTCAGCTCGTAGGGATCCAGAGATAAATTGTAGGCCTCAACAAAACGCTGAAAATAAAGAAAAACGTGTGATTTAGTTCGGCTCTAATTTTTTTAATGAAAATAAGAATTATTCAACGCCAGAAAGCAAATCTATTAAAAAGTTTTGCTCCTAAGAGTAATAAAATGTATCCCAAAGTCATTGCTCACCATTACGATCTCAGTTGTTATAGAAGTTAAAAGAATAGTGATAGTGACATTTGTCAGTAACCTAGATATGATTTGATTTATATCGATACAAATTGTTTATTATTACTAATGGAATCCTTATGGCGGATATTTGAATGTTACCTTAAGTTAGACCTTAGCTAAGATAGCCTTAACGTTAAGGTAAACTTTAAAAAATTACGTTCAAAGTTAATTTGAGGGTCAAGTGACGCGTTGCCTAAGATTACCTAGTCCTTAAAGATCTATTCCTTAGATGAGAGGTGAATAGAACGGATATGCTGTGAAACTTGTGTTAAGGATGACTTATGTTATTCTGTGACTTTGAAATATCGGTCCTTAAACATCCTCAAACTCTCTAAATCAAGAAATACTTCATTATCAAAATACTATCACCCGTCTCGTCATCTGGGGGATATACCTCCAGATCAACATGCTCGGTAGGGGCAAACTCAGACGAAGGAAGTATTAGATGAGGTAAGACTTTGGCTATGCAGGCCGTCTACAATTTTTCCTTGACCAATGGTCAACAGTAACTGATGCTCTCATCATATCAGGTTGGTTGACAACTGATCAATATCGAAACCCTATCTCTCGTAAGTTATCGCCTGTTGAATACCACCAAGCTAAGGCTGAAATAAATAATCTCTTACAGATCGGAGCTCTTACGAGATGTCCCCTATGTGCAGGGCAATGCTTCTCAAAAACATTCCTCGCGAAAAAACCAAATGGCACAAAAATATTTATATTAAATCTTAAAAAATATAAACGAACATATTACTGCCCCGTCCCGCATTTTAAAATGAACCCCAACGCCCCAAGCAGGCTAATTCGACATGGCAACTATGCAGCAACGTTAGACTTGAAGGACCCTTATTATTTCCTGCCAATACATCCAGAGCATAGGAAATGTATTATTACTTATTATATTTATTTGACGGATTTCTGTATGAACCTGCTTATCCTTTGGCCTATCATCGACTCCGTTTCCTTTTACGAAACTCAGGACATAAAACCAGTTCCGCAAAGGCTTTGTTGTGCTGCTTTCTAATAAATCGTCACAACAAAAGTGTGTGAGAAATGTACGTCTCGCCATATCATTATTAATTCGCTGGGGTTTTAAATTTCAAAATAAATAAAGAAAAAAGCGTTATAACTCCCAAAAGAATCTTCAGATTTCCGATGGGTTTTGTATTCACTTCTATATCAATGACAATTGCATTGCCACAAGAAAAACGATTAATAAAATTTGCACAATTCATGCATTTGTTAAATTCCGAATAATACAATACAAAAAATTATAAACGATGATGTTACAGTTGTATTTACATTTTGGCCATCACAGCCATGGTACACGTTAATTAAAAAATTACTAGTTGGTAAACCCTATTATTTTGGACCCTAAGATAACATTTTACTATGTCCCTTTAGTAGGATAAAAAACAAACTTTTCAAACAGGCTTATCCTGGGGGCCGCCAGATTCCGAGGACAGCGTTCCAAAGGATTCCAGAAAATAAGTGACGAAACTATTAAGCAGTACAACACTACGTACAAACTATGGGAACTGTTGCGAAATCAAAGATATATCCCCTCTGATAGAAAAATCCCGGATGTTGTTGGATTATTCCAAAATATTCTGGACTCCACATTTTCGGATCATTCAATTCTCACCGTGCAGCGCTTTCATCATTAGTATCGGCCAATTTAGGGGAAAATGCCCAAGTAAAAATTTTCCTAAAAGCAATATGTCGCTTATGGCCACCTAAGCCAAAATATGACTACATCTGGGACCCTTATTACCAGGACCAGGTTTTTACCCTTTTGGAAAATTTCTCCGATTCCAGCTTAAAGTCGCCGTCAGGTAAACTGGTTACGTTGGTAACGATAACAACAGGTCACAGGATCCAAACGATATTTTTGATCAAATGCTCTAATATTAAAATATAAGACTCAAAAATTATAATTCTGGTCCCAGATCTTATTAAAACATCGGGCCCTAATAACACTCGACCGACTTTTATTCTACCATACTTCGTCGAGAACCAAAGGCTGTGCATGGCTTCATGCCTAAAATGATATTTAGAAGCAACTAAATTCTTACGTAAGCCAGATTGTGACAATTTAGTCATGACACACAGCAAACCATATGGATCAGAATCTAAACAAACCCCAGGTAGATGGGCGAAGAGTACTCTTCATGAGGTACGAGCATTTTTAAAGCCCACTCTACCAGACACGCATCTACGTCGGAGGCGATGAGAAAGACTGTCTCTATTGGCGTCATAAAAAAATCAGGTGGCTGGTCACCACAATCGGGCACATTTGCTAAATTTTACAATGGTCCTTTAGTGAATTCACCCACTTTTCTGAAATCAGTACTGGATATTTAGAAGTAGTTAATATTCTTATATATTTACATATAATATACTGTATAAACAGTATTATTTTCTTAAGAAGACATTCTTCTGTCATTCCTTATTAGGTACTATGTTGAAAATTTGATATGATTTCTATATTAATAATTTAACTTTTATTTACTGTTATTTTAAAATATATCACAGTAAGGAACACTTAGGAAACTAAACTATTCTCAAGTGTTTACTCTATATACGCTCGCAGGTGTTTTACTGTAACTTCTTTAAACACCTACAGTGTGTAATATTGAGGACTGGAATTTCATATAATACTCTATGTACGGTGTTTGTTCTGATTGATTAGAAAATTACTTAGAGAAAGGTCTGAGGTGATTTGAAGGAGATACTAGACAGGGACGTATTTTTTTTAGCAATAGGCGCAAAAATTACGCTCCGTTGTATTTTTACGCCCATTTCGGAGATATTTCTGCTCACTAGCAGCAACCGGCGCACAGTGGGGTATTCGCACCTGTTTTGTGGTCAAAATTGATTCGTTATTTTTTCCTTCACTTTTCTTTTATTAAATATTGTTAATATTGGAACTTTCAAAGAAAACTCAAATACTTATCATATTTTCAAAATCATTTCTTTAATACCAATTGAGAAAATATCCAATTCTAATATTTATCTTCACTGGATTCTTCTTTAGACAACATTTCAGAATCTATGGGCTGTTCTGGACGTTAAAGCATTCACAGACTTTCTTTCAAAATTCAAACCTATAAACACTTTTCCATTCAAGTACTCAATTTTCCTTTCGTAACTTCTGTCTGGACACTCTCTAGAAAAGGCATAAAACTCCCTTCATGATAAATAAAGGTTTCAAAGGTCTCAATATGAAATAAACAAACAAACAAACAAAAAAGTTATTTAGTTTCGGAAAAAATTTATAATTTTATATCAAATTCTTTTAGCGGTTTTCGAGAAAATTGCCCTTTTCCATATATTTTCGGCATTCGTTATTACAGGTAATAAGTTTTTTAAAAAAATTATAAACATATTTTTTCACAAGGACACATTAACTTAATACTCATTTTCAGAATAAACAAAAATATGTTGTTTGGAAGTACATCAAATTCAAATGTATGTTTTGTTAAAAATCATTATAAAGTTCACTATCAAATTGAAGTTTCAAAAACACGGTTAAAGGAATGTTACAGTCCACTACAAAATTATATTTGAATTAGTACATAAAGATTGTTTCAAGAAAAATGGATATAACTTAATGACTGTCGTAAAAGTAACTGGGTGGATAGGGTGCTTAATTTATATTTAAATATCTTCGTGTGGTAAAATTTGTTAGTTTTTGAGGAATGGTTGAAGAATTGTATTTTACCAAACATTCCTCAGAATAGCGTGATAGTAATGGATAATGCGAGCTATCACAGTCGCCAATTACATAAAGCTCCAAACTAAAATAATACAAAATTGGAGATTCAGAACTACATGGCGGCGAATGATATATATTTTGAAGAAAGTTATAAAAAAAGTGATCTTTTAGAAGTTTAAAGACATTTTGTATAAAAAAAAGTATATGTTTGTGACACATTGGCAGAAGAAATTGGACATACAGTGGTACGGCTCCCACCCTATTATTGCATTTTTAACCACATAGAGCATATGTGGCACCCATTAAAATCACTGGTTAGGTCTGAAAATATTTCTCCGACTTTAAGTTCTAGTGTTGTAGAATTAATAGGAAAAGGCTTTAATGATATTCCCCCAGGTAGTTGGAAAAATTCAGTCCGCCACGTAATAACTGTAGAAAATTCGTATATTAGTCTGGATCGTATAATTAATCCAATTATAATTAATTTTGATGAGGATAGCGATAGCGAAAACAGACATTGAAATGACATTATAAATGTAAATAAATATGACTAGTAATATTTAAAAAAATTTTTATTGATTACATTAATATAATCATATCATTACTTATTTTCCTTAGTCCGTCCCTTCATACTTCACTTGTTTATTGCCAAGCTCTTGTCTACACAAAGGGACCGACCCAGGAAATCATTAAGTCATATCCAATTTTCGTGAAACGTACTGTACCTGTAGATGTTCATGCTATAATCCCCAAGTAGTTAAGAAATATAAAGGCCACAAAAACTAAATATTCTTTCTAAGCAAACCACATCACCGAAATATATTTACAGCTTTAAAAGCTTGGAATCAATGAATAATATTTCGCTACTCTTGCAATTAAAATACAAATGGTGGGGATAGTTCGGCTGCCTATCTGAGAGTGCCTAGAAGTAATTATCCCAGATATTCTACCATTCACATAATCGCTTTATGACCAGTTTCCCAGCCAAATACCCATTTGTGTGGCGATAGGAAATGGGAAATAATATTGATCGTTTGTCTCACATGAAAGTAACACAAAACAGGCAATATTTCGCTTTTGCTGTAATCTGTCCAATATAATCATAAATTCATGGGTATTTTCCGACGATCTCGACAAATATAATATTCACCATAGGATCATCTGGCATTTTTCGAATTTAATAGTAATTAAAAACTATCCCCAAATCTTCTGCTTGAAAAAATGTCACGAGCAACATGAAGGCCGGAAATATAAATCGGCAAGATTGAGCAATTGTGTCAATGTGCGAGACCACCTTTGATCTTTAGTATTATGTCCATGGTTAATAATAGTGAGTATTGCTTACTGTCGGTTCTTCCAGTGGGTGAACAAACCCGCCCACCGCCGTAGATAAGGGGGGGGTTGTTCGTTTGTTGCCCCGCCCCCGAAAAGCTTATGATACCCGTAAAAATGTAATATAATTTTTAACGATTCGGCTGTTCAGTAAAAGATTTCTCAATGTTAATATATGTTTTTTTGTCCTCCTCTATTTACCTACCTCACTGTCAGCAAACCTGCAAAACTTGAATCTGAGTTCCTCCCGAAAATCCATCACACATGTATAAGTGTTATTTCTACTGTCCTGGCATTTGCACCACTGGCTAATACTGCACTCCTAAAAAGTAAAAATAAACACTTTAACGTTTAAACGTCCATTGTTTAAAATTATTTAAGTTTACAGACCCTAATTTGTCACAAATGTTCATGTTCAATCATACAGCCCATAAACATAGGTTTAATGTTTTAGGGGCTCATTTTTAAAATAAAAATATGTTGGTACTTACCGCAAGATTATCGTCATGTGACCAAGGGCAACTTTTTTCAATTGTTTTCTCATTCCCTTCTCCCCAATATTCCATAAAAACAAACTTAAATCCAATCTTATTTCTTTTATTCAAAAGTTGTTTTTTAAAACTTTTTCCGTCCATATGATGTGGCGGCTTAACTCCGGCCAAATCTGAAACGGTAGATTTATTATGAACCGGGAATTATTTTTTAATATAGTCACCTAAAGGGCTTGTTCGGGTTCGGTTTTTGACGCTGAAAGCCAGCAAACATATTTTGAAGAGGTAAAGAAACTCATAGTCTGTTCCACTAGTTTATTAATTGAATGATTTAATTTTCATACAAATTTTCTTTTCTGTTACAAAAGTTTACCTTGACAATATCAAAAGTTTCTACTTATGTATAATTTTTTCACTGCAGATGAGGGTATGTGCCTTCAAAACATATAGAGAAATTAAAAGCTGAACTTTTTATTAAACTAGTGGAACAGACTATGGGTTTCTTACCCTCTTAATAATTTCACTCCACTGAGAGATGGACTACTTAAAGAAACATATTGATAAACGATTTGACATAATTTTTTTAACGAGAAATTTAAAGTTTGAACACTATTTTAAAAGTAAATTTGATGTCCTGAATCTAGTCTCTATACAGGCTAAGACAAACAATAAGTATTTTTTTGATTTTTTGAATGGAAAGGCGTGAGTTCGTATTCGGACATAACTTTTAATCCTAACAACTTTTACAAATGAAAATTGTATCTAAACCGAAAAATAAGAATACTTTACTCTTGGGTACTTTCAAAAAATGTGATCTCCCTCGTCTGTACTAGTTTTCTTCAATTTTAATGAGCGATTTTTTAGTTTACGGTGACACAAAATAATCGCATAATCAAGAATAATTTTTTTTTAAAAAAGTTTTAAATATGGGGCGAGAATTCTACCGTTCACTGTATAGCTTTCAATTATTTTTTGTGTTGCTTGAGGTGTTGTTGAATAAAAATACTTAACACCAACGCTTGTTCGGGTTTGTTTGTGCTAATAAGTTTCGGTTGTGGCTTAATATTATTACGTTTCTATTAAAGGTTTCTCTATAATATCGTTTATCACGTAGAATGCTTAATGAGACAAAACTGACCAGAATTATCATTTCTCATTAGTAAGATTACAGGGGGTCGCCTTTAGCCTGTGATAAACGAGTATCATTATGCTCATTATACGTTATTCTAAACAAACCTAAAATAGTTGGCGCCATATCTACTGAAGACACTGGATATGGTTCTAGGATTTTCTTTCCCACACCTGGGCCACTTATTAATAGAGGAACTCGCGTATCCGCTTCGTATGGTTGTCTCTTGTCCCAAGGTTGTCCAAACTGACCTAAAATACGACATATTATAAAATGAGGAAAAAAAATTCTTACGAGGACAAACGATGGTAAGGTAGGTCAAATTTATGAAACCACGGACATCAATAAACAAAAAAAACGAAGAATGCCATCCATACAATCAAGCAAAATTGCTTTGGGCGACACAGGAATATTTATGCATGCATGGTGTCCTGTAAATCTCTTATTATATCTAAACCCGCAAATCCCGAGACGAAAGCAACATGAGGGAAAAATTACCATAAATGACACTCCTTTCCACAATCTATATAAAAAATTACAGCAAAAAATATCTTTTGCAAATGACATAAACGAAAGTACAGTAATTTCAAATCAACAGTACATGGAAACCAATAATTACATAGCACAAAATACTTTCCGATACACTTAAGGTGAACAGCATTCGCGTCAACATGCACCTGATTTGACGCATTTTCTGGCAGTTCTGTTTTGTCTGTTTCGATCGATTGAATCTATTACCCTTAGAGGGGCGCTACATCCTTAGCAGCCGACGGCAAATGGTCGCTGGATGCTCTGATACAGGCAATGACGGTGATATTTATCAAAATTCTTCAATACAAATACAATTGAAGTTTATGGTTTCGAACGCTTTAAACACACAAATTTCCAAACTTTAAAAGGTAGGGGGATTAAGTTGTATATTGGCTTTTTGGTATACTATCTGAAAGAGTGTATTGCAGCATACGAATAGTTCGGAAACAGATATGCTCTCGAATTCTTCCTATATGCGCAATGGTGTAAATATCCTAGTTCATCTGCTGGACGCAATGCTTCTTTAGAATTTATTTTGTATTCGCGGAAAGCGATTAAATTGCATATCAGAGCCCGAAATTGGACATCCGTAGGTTATCCAGCGGCTTGTGGTCTGTTTATAGATGGGGATAGTGAGGATCTATGGCAGACCAGGAAGTATAAGTTGTTGAACACGATCAACGTCTTTCTTATCTCATGGTTGATATGCTGTTTAAAGAAAATATGCCCATCCAGGATAATGCCACGGATTGGTTTTGGTGGAAATATATTGTAAAGTTAATGGAAACAAATATTGTGTGATTTAGTGAAGTGTAAGACTAGAAATTTGTTCATTCTTACCAATATGAAATCCATTATCGGAATTTATAATAAAGTAGGTTTTATGAAAAACTTTCAATTTCTTCAGCTGAAGAACAATTCTTTCTACCAAATCATCGACGGCCAACAAAGTCTGTAATCTTCTCCTCTGAATTTGGTTTAAAATAGTAATGTTAGTCGGAAGCCGTTTAGGTGGCATCTTAACTATCCAGTGTTTCTAAAATTAAAAGAAATTAAATAATTCTGAGTACTTGGAATCGATTTTAGTTAAGTATATTTATTTAGTTGAAAAGTTGACTTCTGAACCGTGCGTTAAAAATATCTTCAAAATGAACTTACGGAGATCCATGGGAAAGAAGAACTAACCGCGAACCACCACAATTAATTTGTCAGCCATAGGTGAGCGACTCGCAACAAGAAATCAACAAACTAGACAGAACGCCGTACCAATCCAACAGGATGCGGATCGCACAAGCAGTTCGCAAACCCCGTCCCAATATATATGAACTAGTAGCTCACGAGTGGCGTGAACCATTCAGCTCGTATGCACATTACAAAAATATCGCCTGAAAACGACGAGCTGTATAATTTTTGGGTTGTATTGCTAGTTGCGAATAGCTTCGAAATAACCGACGAAAAATAGAATATATTTGTTTTTGCTACATTACACACCGGACGTATACTAAATATTTTAGCGCGTCAATGTGAATACAAACGCGATATGATATTGATTGTTGCTAATTGTTTTGGTGTGAATTATGCCATCGGGTTTGTTCGTCATCTCAAGACCTCAAATACAGTTTTCGCTGTCTGATCAAAGTCATTAGTTTAAGAAACGGGCAACTGAAATATCTATCACTAAATTATGAAAGAAAATAAATTGTAATATTGTATTGTATTGTATAAACCAATAATTTGGATCATTTTATTTACATAATATAAAACGAGGTCGCGGCGTGAGCTATATTGTTAGCAATATGATGAGTAAATACTTATTTACTAACTACCAAGAATTTCATTGATGTAATATTTTTTACTCAAACGCACTTTATTTTGTTTTCAGTTTTCTGAACAAAGTTTGTAGTTTACTCGTTTTATCTTAAAAATATGAATTGTATATTAAAGTATAATAAAATTAGTACTCACATTATGTGGTGTGTAGTTAAAGGACGGATTTGTAACGACTCCCTCGCCTGGAAACTTATGTACGTATCGTTTTGGAGGTATAAAAGGAGAATGACTTGCCGGTGGCGCCACCATCATAAAAAACGGGGAATCTTCTATAAACCTCTGATTAAGAAAAGCCAAACTGTAATTTGCCTGAAATTTAAAAAAAGTCCTAGTGAAATAAACAAAAAATGCTAAATTATAATGTGTTTCCATTTAAAACTTAAAATATAGTGAAAAGTGTATCAACAAATGAACACTTAAAGCGATGGTTCAAGCAGGTCCTAATAGTGTTTTAAGCAAGAAACGTATTCTAAAAATCCAATCCGTTATAATAAATAACAAACCTAACTGAAAAATAAAACAGAATCTGGAATTTTAGTAGTAGTAAGGGCAAAATATTCTTCACAAAAATGCGTCTAAATGTTTAACAGCAGTCATCTAAAAGATTTGCGAGGCTTTTAGAATGGGTGATTTCTCATTTTTCTGGGATCTCAAAATTCAAACGTTGTAAATAAATTTTGAAATTATGTTTTAAAGGAAGCAATAAATTGCACAAATCTTAAGTGAAAAAACTTATATTAATAATAATAAATCAAATACCAATATGGAAAATTATTATTTCCCAGACCACCCGATGATCCTTATACAATAAGGGCGTATTTTTGTCTACACAGTAGCACTTTAAAATACTATTTCAGATTGAATGGTACTACCAAGAAAAGAAGCCCTCTCCATTGATAGGATGCAACCACCTGTAGACCGGTTTCGAACTTGTTTGTTCTCGTCAGTACAGGGTAGGTGTACATACCTATCATCAGAGAGGACTGTAACATAACGCCGTACTATCGACGGTAGTCGACAAAATACAGCGCGCAGCGCCATCTCTTAGTAGTCCACACAATCTGAACAGACATTATTTGATTAAATCAAATTTTATAAAAATCTATTTAAGAAATGAAAAGTCTATGCTTGTCAGATGGTATTAATATCAAATACCAATATGGAAAATTATTATTTCCCAGACCACCCGATGATCCTTATACAATAAGGGCGTATTTTTGTCTACACAGTAGCACTTTAAAATACTATTTCAGATTGAATGGTACTACCAAGAAAAGAAGCCCTCTCCATTGATAGGATGCAACCACCTGTAGACCGGTTTCGAACTTGTTTGTTCTCGTCAGTACAGGGTAGGTGTACATACCTATCATCAGAGAGGACTGTAACATAACGCCGTACTATCGACGGTAGTCGACAAAATACAGCGCGCAGCGCCATCTCTTAGTAGTCCACACAATCTGAACAGACATTATTTGATTAAATCAAATTTTATAAAAATCTATTTAAGAAACACACGCCCAACTGAGCACTCTATACCAGGATAATAATATCGACTACGGGAAAGCTGTCAACGTCCCTGAAGGCGTAAAAATCCACCCGGGCACCCCGGCAGCCTACAACAAGATATTGACCATACTAACAGATCAAAAAATACCGTATCATTCGTTCCGCTTCTCGGACGAAAAAATGTTGCACGTTGTGGTTCGCGGCGTGCTCGAAACGTGGTCAGTGGAAAAAATCAAGGCTGACCTAGAAGAGCTGGGCTTCACCCCCTCAATGGTTCAAAGATGGAACCACAAGAACGGCTTACCTATGCCTCTGTGTTTGGTAATACTGCCAAAAACACAGTCTAGCATATTCAAGCTAGATTCTTTAGATAATCTGAGAGTGCGCGTCGAGACACAACGTGCAAAACACACTAATACTCAGTGCCATAGATGTCAAATCTATGGACACTCGCAAATAAAATGCACTGCACCGGTCAAGTGCATGAAATGCGCCGGTAACCACAACTCGCGTGACTGCACTCAAAAACCTGAAACGAAACCAAAATGCGTTAATTGCGATGGGGAGCACACCTCAAACTACAGGGGTTGCGTTCGCCACCCTCTAAAATTACAAGAGGCAGCTGCGACACGGAAAGCAGCAAGCCCTAGTAACTTTAGATGGGGGCAACAAAATAACAAATTGTTGCAACAACAACAGCAACAACCAAATAATGTAGCCCCTCAGGCAGCTGCTGCGCAATATGTAACGGCAGACGTGCTTCAGAGTACGATGTCGATGATGATGGCGCAGTTCACCAAGGCCATGCAGCAACAGATGCTGACCTTGGCCCCCTTATTAAGAGCAAATAACAATAACAATCAACAGTGACCCCACATCCTGTGCACTTTCTAAAAATTGCAACTATAAACGTTAATGGGATTAAAGGCAAAAAATTAGAACTAATCAACTTCTCAGAAGAACATTGCCTTGACGTGATTCTGATACAGGAAACATGGTTAAAAGGAGCAACACGATTCTCCTTTCCAAATTATAATGTATTTCGAAACGATCGCGAAACTAGAATGGGCGGAACCATGATTCTTGTCAAAAAGCACGTCCAAGCAACTTCTATGCCAAATCCGGATAGTAGCAATATTATAGAGGGTACATACGTTAAGATTGCAGTGAATCACGGGTCTGTAGTGGTCGGGTCCGTTTACTGCAGCCCCTTTCCTCACGACAGTCTTAACAGGGAGTGTTTAGGAAATATCTTCGACAATAACAGGACAACAATAATCGGAGGAGATCTGAATGCCAAAAATCGAGAATGGAACTGTAGAGCAACCAACACCAGAGGGCTAATGTTATACAACAATTCTGATGTTTTTAATTACCATATTTTACCACCAGAGGGCCACACACATCTAAGTGCCAACGGATTACCGGAGCTACTTGATATATTCGTAATTAAAAACACAGATCACATGTCACAGCCTGTAGTAATCAATGATCTAACATCTGATCATCTCCCAGTGATTATCGAATATGGTGACCCACGCAGGAGGGGTCTTAGCATCATAACCAAAACCAGAACTGACTGGAAAAAATTCCAGACTCAGCTGGAGGGTTGCGATTCTATCGCTCCTCTTGTAGGCAAACCAGATATCGACGAGGCTGTAAATGTGCTCACAAAGAACATACAGCAAGCACTTGCTAGAGCAACAACAACAAAAACAGCTGATTATACTAAATATGGTAATCTCAGTCATGACATAAAAAACGAAATAAGAGCGAAGAACCGTCTCAAAAATAGAGCGTACAGAACTGGAGATCCGAGGATCAAACAACAGGCAAACCAGGCAACACAGAGGGTCAAACAGCTGCTAAGCGCCTTGGAATCCGAGAGATGGGAAAGGAAGGTCGAAAGCCTAAATATACAAGATGGATCCCTCTATCGGATGACAAGATCGCTTGTTAACGGAAGTAGGACACCAATGCCGCCCATAACAACGAGCGCCAACACTGTAATCACTGAACCTCAGGAAAAAGCGGAAAAATTCGCTGAAGCACTCTACGAGCAATTCAGCGAAAATCCGGCTACAGATGTAGACCTAGAAAATCGGATCAACAGGACTGCCGAAATATATAAAAGCATGGATCACCCTCCTGAACCAAATCTGCAAGAAGTCACCGCAGAAGATGTCAAAAAGATCATACGTTACGTAAAGGTCAAAAAAGCTCCCGGGCTAGATAGAATCACCAACCTATCACTGAAAAATCTACCGGAGAAGACAATAAAGGACATAGCCAACATCGCAAATGCTATACTGAAAACTGGACATTTTCCCGCCCCATGGAAACAGGCAAAAATCATTATGATAGGGAAATCAGGCCAAGACAGAAGAAAATTGACCAGTTACAGGCCAATCAGTCTTCTGTCTAACATAAGCAAGATAGTGGAACGGTTAATTTCGGATAGGCTCACAACCTTTGTCGAAACTAACAACTGTCTACCAGTGGAGCAGTTTGGCTTTAGAGCTAACTTGTGCACCGTTAGACAGACAACAAGACTGGCTTCTAACATAATCAATGGTTTCAATAGACGGAGGAGCACGGGAGCCGTCCTATTCGATATCAGTAAAGCCTTTGACAGGGTATGGCATAACGGGTTAATTGTCAAAATGATCAGGCTAGGAGTACCAAACTATATGATAAAACTTATAGCCTCCTATCTTGAAAATCGATCGTTTAAAACTTTTGTTGAAGAGTGTTACTCTACGTCAAAAATAATCAGGGCCGGAGTCCCACAAGGTTCGGTAATAGCCCCCCTACTTTTCAATATCTTTACTTGTGATATCCCAATGCATCCGTCTTGCGAAAAATTCATATACGCTGATGACACAACCATAGCAGTGACATCAAGAAATCCAAAACAAATAATGCTGGCGCTAAAAGAAAACATCATTACTCTGGAAAAATGGCTCAGCAAGTGGAAAATAAAAATCAATCCAGAAAAAACACAGGCAATTTACTTTACCAAGAACTCATCAAGGTTCAGAAGACCGGAAGGCAGGGTCACTGTAGGAAACAAACCAGTCGATTGGAGCCCAAGCGTAAAATACTTGGGACTTCACTTCGACAAACGCCTCAATTGGAAAGTAAATACAGCCCACAGGAGAAAGATGGCTCACGCCCAACTGAGCACTCTATACCCGCTGCTCAACAGTAGGAGCAAGCTAACAACTAGGACAAAAGTCATGATGTACAAAGTGCTCATCAGGCCGGTGCTCACATACGGAGCACCGACATGGTGCACACTGGGTAAGCAGGACTTACAAAGACTACAGGTAATACAGAACAAGGCACTTAAAATAATACTGAATACACCTAGATATACCCGAACTCACGTCATACATCGAGACCTCCAAATTGACACAATTTCGGAGTTTCTCGATAAAATAATCACGAAATACCACACCAAGGCTAACTTGGCCAACAACGCCAAGATAGCCTCATCGCACATACGCAGACTACCGCGTCAAAAACACAGAATGCCCAAAGACTGGATCACTCGCTAAATCCACACTCCAAATTATTTAAGAACTTGTTCTGTATAAAATAAGGGTACACGCACACTACGCGCACACTATACGCCTCTGTAAACAATTACAATAACTACCCCTCTACCTCTAACCTCTACACCCAATATGTTAACGGAGCTCTTAAAACTTGCTTATTTGATTAAATTCAAATAAGAAAGGGTTAAGAGCTGTAACCGAAACACACAAAGCAACGCTTCAAGGCCTAACCTAAAAAATCATACTGATGATAAACAAAAATAACACGTCTAAGTGAAAGGAGTTACAGGTATCATGCCTGACTCAGACGGTGAGTTTTAGTCGGTTGGCTCGTCTCCTTCTGAGGCGGATCCCCTCCTTCAGAGCGGATGATATTGATGGTCTTTCCCCACAATGTTGCTAGCCCGACACTACCTTGCAGCCGCGTCTGTAAGGTGTCTGTGCGCAGATTTCTCATCGTGTGTCCAAAAAAAAAAAAAAAAAAAAAAAAAAGATGATAGGTATGTGTGTGTATGTATGTATATCGTTCGACCGCGACCAGCGTGAGAGAACGTCGATTTTTAACAGCGATCCCGTGACACAGCGAAGAAGAAGCCCTCGTGCCGTATTTGTCTTTTTAAAGACGAATCGGTGCCATTATACCTAAGTGTTACGACACCCACGCTATACTAACCCCTTTGTTAATTCTTTTTTAGATTCACTCAATTATAGGATATCAAGATGTCGGAGCAGGCACCTAAAAACCCAATCAGAAAGTTCATCGAGGAACAAAACCGACAAGATGAAGCCATGCAGCAACAAAGGCGCATCATGGAAAAACGTGTAGCAGAGCAGGCACTCCATACCAGTACCGACAAGCGATTCGAAAAAATGCGAGCAGAGATGACTGCCGAATACGATCTGAAGCTAGCGGCATCGCAGACTGCATCTAACATCGCCTTGGACACGAAGTTCCAAGAGCTAATAAACATACTTGCTGCGAAAGACCAGCAGCTTAAAGAAAAAGATGACCAACTAGCAAGGTACAAAGTAGAGCTTAATGCAATGGCTATTAAAATCAAAGAAATGCAAGACTCGAGCGTAGTTAAAAATAGTCTCACCGCTACAGTAAGCGGTGAAGAATCTCGATTAGTCATAGTAGAAGAAACTGAGAATCTCGTGTACATGGAATCCGATTCGGAGGAAAGCACAGAACCACGGGATTCTCAGGATCCATTCGTTAAAGTAACGAAGAAGCGCAATAGGCTCCGCACAGAAGTAAGCGACAGCGCAAAAAGGCAATTACTAGAATACCCTGCACTCCCCACCCCTCAAAGCACATATCCTAACTTCCCTAAGACTAACAACCCTGCCTTAGCAAATCAACTGCATAAAAACGTAGTTAAAACGATGACTAATCCAAATCCGTTGGGAACAATTATGACCATGTCAGGCCCTAGCCAGACACCCGAAATCGAGAAAGCAAGGCAGAGTGAGTTTGTGACCATGCCAACCCCCAAAATCGCAATGAAAGTGCCCCCTATCGTAATTAGGGACAAAACGCGCTACAACGACATTACTAGGCGTCTAAAGGATAATAATATCGACTACGGGAAAGCTGTCAACGTCCCTGAAGGCGTAAAAATCCACCCGGGCACCCCGGCAGCCTACAACAAGATATTGACCATACTAACAGATCAAAAAATACCATATCATTCGTTCCGCTTCTCGGACGAAAAAATGTTGCACGTTGTGGTTCGCGGCGTGCTCGAAACGTGGTCAGTGGAAAAAATCAAGGCTGACCTAGAAGAGCTGGGCTTCACCCCTCAATGGTTCAAAGATGGAACCACAAGAACGGCTTACCTATGCCTCTGTGTTTGGTAATACTGCCAAAAACACAGTCTAGCATATTCAAGCTAGATTCTTTAGATAATCTGAGAGTGCGCGTTGAAACACAACGTGCAAAACACACTAATACTCAGTGCCATAGATGTCAAATCTATGGACACTCGCAAATAAAATGCACTGCACCGGTCAAGTGCATGAAATGCGCCGGCAATCACAACTCGCGTGACTGCACTCAAAAACCGGAAACGAAACCAAAATGCGTTAATTGCGATGGGGAGCACACCTCAAACTACCTTGGTTGCGTTCGCCACCCTCTAAAATTACAAGAGGCAGCTGCGACACGGAAAGCAGCAAGCCCTAGTAACTTTAGATGGGGGCAACAAAATAACAATTTGTTGCAACAACAACAGCAACAACCAAATAATGTAGCCCCTCAGGCAGCTGCTGCGCAATATGTAACGGCAGACGTGCTTCAGAGTACGATGTCGATGATGATGGCGCAGTTCACCAAGGCCATGCAGCAACAGATGTTGACCTTGGCCCCCTTATTAAGAGCAAATAACAATAACAATCAACAGTGACCCCACATCCTGTGCACTTTCTAAAAATTGCAACTATAAACGTTAATGGGATTAAAGGCAAAAAATTAGAACTAATCAACTTCTCAGAAGAACATTGCCTTGACGTGATTCTGATACAGGAAACATGGTTAAAAGGAGCAACACGATTCTCCTTTCCAAATTATAATGTATTTCAAAATGATCGCGAAACTAGAATGGGCGGAACCATGATTCTTGTCAAAAAGCACGTCCAAGCAACTTCTATGCCAAATCCGGATAGTAGCAATATTATAGAGGGTACATACGTTAAGATTGCAGTGAACCACGGGTCTGTAGTGGTCGGGTCCGTTTACTGCAGCCCCTTCCCTCACGACAGTCTTAACAGGGAGTGTTTAGGAAATATCTTCGACAATAACAGGACAACAATAATCGGAGGAGATCTGAATGCCAAAAATCGAGAATGGAACTGTAGAGCAACCAACACCAGAGGGCTAATGTTATACAACAATTCTGATGTTTTTTTAATTACCATATATTACCACCAGAGGGCCACACACATCTAAGTGCTAACGGATTACCGGAGCTACTAGATATATTCGTAATTAAAAACACAGATCACATGTCACAGCCTGTAGTAATCAATGATCTAACATCTGATCATCTCCCAGTGATTATCGAATATGGTGACCCACGCAGGAGGGGTCTTAGCATCATAACCAAAACCAGAACTGACTGGAAAAAATTCCAGACTCAGCTGGAGGGTTGCGATTCTATCGCTCCTCTTGTAGGCAAACCAGATATCGACGAGGCTGTAAATGTGCTCACAAAGAACATACAGCAAGCACTTGCTAGAGCAACAACAACAAAAACAGCTGATTACACTAAATATGGTAATCTCAGTCATGACATAAAGAACGAAATAAGAGCGAAGAACCGTCTCAAAAATAGAGCGTACAGAACTGGAGATCCGAGGATCAAACAACAGGCAAACCAGGCAACACAGAGGGTCAAACAGCTGCTTAGCGGCTTGGAATCCGAGAGATGGGAAAGGAAGGTCGAAAGCCTAAATACACAAGATGGATCCCTCTATCGGATGACAAGATCGCTTGTCAACGGAAGTAGGACACCAATGCCGCCCATAACAACGAGCGGCAACACTGTAATCACTGAACCTCAGGAAAAAGCGGAAAAATTCGCTGAAGCACTCTACGAGCAATTCAGCGAAAATCCGGCTACAGATGTAGACCTAGAAAATCGGATCAACAGGACTGCCGAAATATATAAAAGCATGGATCACCCTCCTGAACCAAATCTGCAAGAAGTCACCGCAGAAGATGTCAAAAAGATCATACGTTACGTAAAGGTCAAAAAAGCTCCCGGGCTAGATAGAATCACCAACCTATCACTGAAAAATCTACCGGAGAAGACAATAAAGGATATAGCCAACATCGCAAATGCTATACTGAAAACTGGACATTTTCCCGCCCCATGGAAACAGGCAAAAATCATTATGATAGGGAAATCAGGCCAAGACAGAAGAAAATTGACAAGTTACAGGCCAATCAGTCTTCTGTCTAACATAAGCAAGATAGTGGAACGGTTAATTTCGGGTAGGCTCACAACCTTTGTCGAAACTAACAACTGTCTACCAGTGGAGCAGTTTGGCTTTAGAGCTAACTTGTGCACCGTTAGACAGACAACAAGACTGGCTTCTAACATAATCAATGGATTCAATAGACGGAGGAGCACGGGAGCCGTCCTATTCGATATCAGTAAAGCCTTTGACAGGGTATGGCATAACGGGTTAATTGTCAAAATGATCAGGCTAGGAGTACCAAACTATATGATAAAACTTATAGCCTCCTATCTTGAAAATCGATCGTTTAAAACTTTTGTTGAAGAGTGTTACTCTACGCCAAAAATAATCAGGGCCGGAGTCCCGCAAGGTTCGGTAATAGCCCCCCTACTTTTCAATATCTTTACTTGTGATATCCCAATGCATCCGTCTTGCGAAAAATTCATATACGCTGATGACACAACCATAGCAGTGACATCAAGAAATCCAAAACAAATAATGCTGGCGCTAAAAGAAAACATCATTACTCTGGAAAAATGGCTCAGCAAGTGGAAAATAAAAATCAATCCAGAAAAAACACAGGCAATTTACTTTACCAAGAACTCATCAAGGTTCAGAAGACCGGAAGGCAGGGTCACTGTAGGAAACAAACCAATCGATTGGAGCCCAAGCGTAAAATACTTGGGACTTCACTTCGACAAACGCCTCAATTGGAAAGTAAATACAGCCCACAGGAGAAAGATGGCTCACGCCCAACTGAGCACTCTATACCCGCTGCTCAACAGTAAGAGCAAGCTAACAACCAGGACAAAAGTCATGATGTACAAAGTGCTCATCAGGCCGGTGCTCACATACGGAGCACCGACATGGTGCACACTGGGTAAGCAGGACTTACAAAGACTACAGGTAATACAGAACAAGGCACTTAAAATAATACTGAATACACCTAGATATACCCGAACTCACGTCATACATCGAGACCTCCAAATTGACACAATTTCGGAGTTTCTCGATAAAATAATCACGAAATACCACACCAAGGCTAACTTGGCCAACAACGCCAAGATAGCCTCATCGCACATACGCAGACTACCGCGTCAAAAACACAGAATGCCCAAAGACTGGATCACTCGCTAAATCCACACTCCAAATTATTTAAGAACTTGTTCTGTATAAAATAAGGGTACACGCACACTACGCGCATACTATACGCCTCTGTAAACAATTACAATAACTACCCCTCTACCTCTACAACCAGCATGTTAACGGAGCTCTTAAAACTTGCTTATTTGACTAAATTCAAATAAGAAAGGGTTAAGAGCTGTAACCGAAACACACCAAGCAATGCTTCAAGGCTTAACCTAAAAAATCATACTGATGATAAACAAAAATAACACGTCTAAGTGAAAGGAGTTACAGGTATCATGCCTGACTCAGACGGTGAGTTTTAGTCGGTTGGCTCGTCTCCTTCTGAGGCGGATCCCCTCCTTCAGAGCGGATGATATTGATGGTCTTTCCCCACAATGTTGCTAGCCCGACACTACCTTGCAGCCGCGTCTGTAAGGTGTCTGTGTGCAGATTTCTCATCGTGTGTCCAAACAAAAAAAAAAAAAAAAAAAAATGATAGGTATGTACACCTACCCTGTACTGACGAGAACAAACAAGTTCGAAACCGGTCTACAGGTGGTTGCATCCTATCAATGGAGAGGGCTTCTTTTCTTGGTAGTACCATTCAATCTGAAATAGTATTTTAAAGTGCTACTGTGTAGACAAAAATACGCCCTTATTGTATAAGGATCATCGGGTGGTCTGGGAAATAATAATTTTCCATATTGGTATTTGATATTAATACCATCTGACAAGCATAGACTTTTCATTTCTTAAATAGATTTTAATAATAATAAATGTATGATTATATTTACAATGCATAAAAATACAATTTTTACTTTATTAGTATTTATGAAGTATAATAACAAACTAAAAAAATTTTGTCTCAAAGATTTTAGGGCTTCTTTGGCCATTTTTAAAATAAGAAACAGGAATTTAGAGAAATTTTTATTAAAATAACATTTATTTTTGTGTAGTATTTGTTCGAAATACATTATTATATTTAATTTATAAGAACTGTAAGAACGTGGTAATTTTCCACTTAAAGCGTCAATTAACCCCATATTAATTTAAAACATAGTTTTTTAAAGCCTTAGCTAAGGTCTAACTAACCGAGCCATTAACTATCATCTTGTAAGCGGAAAATAGATATCATTACTATTGCCAGTCTTCTTTTTGGTGGTCATTGTTACGCTCATTTACTAATCAAAATATATCAACATGTAGATAGCTATATTTTCAAGCCGACCCTGTACCCATTTATTGCAGTTTGCATTGCAGCGGATTAATCAAGTAGTTGATTTATTAATAACGATACTAAACGCCTACACAAACTTTGTTGTACCAGACGTGTATAAAGATTTACAGAGTAAAAACTTTATGTATTTAAAAAAATGTTCATGTTCAAAACTCACCAATAAGTCGGTCAAATAAAGATTTTTCAATGGCAAATTTGTTCCGTTTACTGATAAAGTGTAATTATAGTATTTAGAGTTTCCTTTAAGACCTATCCACCAATCATATCCTTTGGGTACGTGAGCTGTTCCTCCGGCATATTTTGATCCGTACTGAAAAAAAAAGTAACAGATACTATAGCACCTACACAACAAATTTATTTGTATCGTGTTATTTTGATCTATGTTATCATACGAAAACCAATGGATTCCGTTATCTTACTAAAAGTAACTCCGCTAGACAAGGCAATATTACACTACTCACTAAAATTAGTTTTGTACTTGTATTATTTATTTTAATATGCTCATATTACTAGTGTTGTGATCGCTCCAGCGAAAAACTTCTAAAACTTACAAAAACAACCCCTGGTGTTTTATCAAGACATTCTTCTTAGTCATAAAAATTGGAAGTGATTTATCACTCGAGCGATTCACTCGATTATTAAAATCGCTGGAGTATCAAGTACACGATTATTAAAACCATCTGTTTTTAACAACACTACATATTACAACTATCTACTTTATCCTATTTTAGTTCCATACACACTACTTTATGCAATGCGATCTCGTTCCAAATGATCAATGCCACTGAAATTTCTTTTGCGTGTTGGCAACAAATGCCGTCTTCAATTTTAATGCTTACTTCGACAGGATTTTTATGGGGTGGCGCAATTTTTTTTAGAAATAATTAATTTTAAAATAGAAATAAATTTTCCAACCTTCAATTCTGGCCACTGGCGTGGAGTTGATATTTTTTTAGAGTATCAAACATTTACACCAAGCACGTGCAAAATGTATAACGGTGACGCTAATGCCTTGCATTTTAGATAACGCGATAGCCGCTAATAGACAATTATTGGCAGTATTGACACCAGCCGATTTTACGCAAATGTGAGGAAAGTCGCTCTATAGTCTATTCATTTCCAAGATAGACCGACCACAACAAACGCACGTAATCGGTGAAACTAACAGTGAACAGGGCAGTGCTTATAATATTATAATTATAAAAAATTATGATGGCAATACCTATTGTTGAATACAATTTTAAAATATCGGAATGTAAATAAGTATTCATGGTAAAATATAAAATAAATTAATAAATACGGGGTTTCCGGAAAATACGTGTCGATATACATATAGAAACCTTACATGAATGATCAGAGACAGGGTCAACAGGTAGTAATAAGGAAAATATAAGAAATGCAGTTTTTAGTTTACACAAGGTGATTACAAAGCTTGCATACAGGATTGGGCAAATTGAAAAAGATAATTTAGAGCTAGCTCATCAGGTTAGTAACAAAAATACATCAATTAGTGACGGAACCATATTGAACTCAACAAATAAGTGTCAGGCACCGACATTACAGGATAAATCTACAGAAAAAGCATACAGCAGTATGGTAAAGCAGAATAATACAGACATGAAAAACAATGAAACCTGGACTACACCACCAAAATCGGAAAAACATAGAACGATAATAAAAATTAGAGATGAGAAAGACTCTAAAAAGGTCCTCAAGGAAATTAAGCAAACTCTAAACAAAAGCAGCAAAAATCCAGAAACCTATAAAAGTGTAAAACAACTACAAGGAGGTGGAGTGTTAGTAGAATGTCAGAATTTAGAACAACAAGTAAAGTTAAAGAAATCGTTAAGTTCTACAAATAGTTTTGAAATCAGGGAACTTCAAAATACTAAGCCTCTGATAATGTTCACGGGTATTGAAAAAGGATACGAACCAGATGAATTCACTACAACATTAATAGACGAAAACCCAGAAATGAAGAAAATTTTCGGTGATGACGTCAATACACAAATAAAATATGTCGCTAAAAGAGCTTGCAGAAACAACCGCAAAGAGAATTGGATAATGCAGACAAGTCCAATGATATGTAAATGGCTTATAAAAAATCAAAGTGTTAATTTTGATTTAACGAAAGTATATATGGGGAAATCTCAGCAAATGTGACTTTCGGTATGAACAGGCCTCGGTTCGTCGAGCAAGTACCCGTTGCATTTCCCACCCGTTCTAACATGTTTGGGACACTTATTGGATGATCCTGAATACAAAAATATGCGTGTGCCGCCGCCCGGGAGCTTTATTTTTTCATTTTTTCGCGAAAATTTGATCAAAATCCACAAATTTTGAGTGTGAATAGAAAAAACCGCTTCCGTTATTAAGCTATAACTTTTGAGGCGATTCAGCAGATTGTTTGGGACTTTCAGGATCTTTAATATGGGTGTTTAGACGTAAGAAAAACCCCATCCCGTTGATGTGCCTCCCCTAGAACGCTAGATACGGGTCTCTCAAGTTGTGTGAACAGCTTTTTCCCGAAATCTGGTAATTTTCGGTTTATAACGCGCCGCTCTCGAGGCGATTTTTTTTTCGCAATATTCCCCATGAAATATTCATTCTTAATGTTATGACTAAAAGATCTGACCCAATAGAAGGGTGTGCCACTTCGGGTTCGGTTGTAACACACTTCAGAAGATGCTCAAAAGGCGACTTTTTCATGCGTAATCGGATCTAAAAAAACGGTATTTTGAGGGGCACAACAACACGGGTGCATCACCCTCGAAAAATGATTTTTCAAGATATTGGGGGAGGCGATCAAAAAAAGTCAGTAACGCTGGCGGAAATATACTTCTAATATATCTAAAATTGATAATTCGCGGTCCAAAATAGTGTGAAACATGTTTGAAAAATAACTATTTTTTTTTCGAAAAAGTCACATTTGCTGAGATTTCCCCATATGCAAGAATATTATAATATTGCTATGTGTTATAAATGTTGTCTATTTGGACACGTTTCAAAATACTGCAAAGGAGAACTCTGTTGTCACAAATGTGGTGACAAACATGAAGGTAAACAATGCCCAGAAAACACACAATTGGACTGCCCGAATTGCAGACGTTTGAATTTGAAAGATCGCATACACACAGCTAGAGACTCGAAGTGTCCTGCTTTTCTTGAAAAAATAAAAAAATATAGAGAAAGTACAAATTATGGAAACCAGATAACTATAGATGAGTCTTTTTTAGGTTAAATAATACTGTAGTAAAAAACAAATTCAGTGTGATACATCAAAATATTCAATCGATTGGGAACAGCGTTGATCGTATAGAAGCGTTACTTAAGGACAAGCCAGAATGTTTTTGTTTATGTCTTACAGAACACTGGAAAACACAACAACAGTTGTCAAAAATAGGAATAAAGGGTTTTAAATTAGCAGCATGTTTTTGCAGAGGAGAAGGTCAACATGGAGGTAGTGCAGTGTATATAAAAAAATCAATGAATTTTAAAGTCTTTAAAAGTATTAATAATTTATCTGTACAAAATGAATGTGCCGCCATTGAATGTTTCATTAATGGTAAAAAAATTGTTATTATATCTGTATATCGACCACCCGCAGGTAGCAAAGAACTTTTTTATGTTAAGCTAGAAAATATGTTAAGTAAAATTGACAATAACTCCTTAGTTTTTATTGCAGGGGATTTTAATATTGAGATGCTGAAAGATAATGTAAATAAAATTTCTTTGTTTTCACTTTTAAATTTCTATAACATAAAAGGTACAGTTTTTCAAAGCACTAGAGTTACCCAGAGCACTGAGAGTTGTTTGGATAACATCTTTACCAGTCTGGAAACTGCTTATCATACTGACGTTATCGAAACACATATCTCTGATCACATGGCACAAGTAATAACTTTCGAGATGAACAAAACAAAAAACAATCTTATTCATAAAAGATTCTTTTCGGAAGAAAATAAACGCGAATTCCAAAGGGCTTTGAAAGAACAGAATTGGGAAGATGTTTTTCAAATAGATAAAAAAAAAGTTAATCGCCAGTGGGATACTTTTATGGATACCTATATCAGAATTTTTAATCAGTGTTTTCCTAAAACTCTAGTGTATGTAAACAAAAAAACAACACAGAGAAGTCGGGAAACTGTAGAATGTAAGAAAAGGTTGGACACATTGCTGGTATTATCGAGAAAATATAATTTATATAAACCTTTCTACACCGAGACAAAAAAAGTTGAATAAACCTGGTAAAATCACTCTAGGCGACAAACAGATAATTTTGATATGATGATAAGCTTCTCAAAGCAGAAAAATCTAACAGTTATGAAAAGAAGGTTAGGACCTCAGATAATAAAAATAAATGTTTATGGGCCATTTGTAATGAGATAAATGGTAAACTAAACATAAATGAAAATCATTTTGGTGAAAATCCTCAGAAGCTGGTGAATGATTTTAACAATCATCTATTAAGTATAATACCAGAAATGATGAGAAATAAAAATATAACCCCTTTTCAGTGTAATATCCCAGACAATAACCAATCGATGTTTCTGCAACCTATCACTAACAATGAATTATTAGATATAACGCGCAAATTAAAAAACAAATACAGTAGCGGTGACGATGAAATCCCAACAAGTATAGTTAAACTCTCGATTGTAGATATTGTTAGTGTTCTGAAACATATAATAAATAATTCAATGAGATATGGTATTGTACCAAAACAACTTAAAGTTGCCAAGATAAAACCTCTTTATATAAAAGGCTCTCCCAAAGATTTAAATAATTTTCGGCCTATAAGCTTACTTCCTAGTTTTTCTAAGATTTTTGAATTAGTAATGTGTTCTCGATTGATTAATTTTATGAATAAATGTAAGCTTTTCTCTCAAACACAGCATGGCTATTTGACAGGTAGATCCACCACTACTGCAATTTTTCAATTTACAAAGGCCATTTTAGATCAGTTGGAAAATAAAAACCTGGCTCTAGGTATATTTCTGGACTTAAGCAAAGCATATGACTGCATCGATAGGAATTTATTATTGCATAAACTGAATAAATATAGAATTAGAGGAAATGCACATGAGTGGATAAGGTCTTATCTGTCGGATAGAATGCAAAGAGTGGTGTTTCAGGATTGTAACAACGAAGTAAAATCTGATTTACAAAGAAACAGTATTGGCATAGCTCAGGGGAGTATATTGGGGCCTATACTATTCATTATATTTTTAAATGACCTCAATAGTATCGAAAGCAGTTGTTGTTCAACAACAAACTATGCAGATGACACGAATCTCCTTGTATCAGGATCAAATATTGAGGATCTTATTAACAATGCAGAAAATGCTTTTGTTATGATCGGCAACTGGTTTTCACAAAATAAATTAATTTTAAATGACGAGAAAACTAAATTACTTCTTTTCAGGACCAAGCAAAGTAAATTGAATAAACCTGATAAAATCACTCTAGGCGACAAACAGATAATTTTAGATAATAATACAAAATTTTTAGATATTACTATAGAAGAATTTTTATCATGGGGGAATCATATTGATGGTTTGTGTCTGAAACTGAGTAGTATAGGTTATGGAATAAAAGTAGTGGCTAAATATATGAACTTAAACACCTTAAAAATTCTATACTATGCAAATTTTGAGTCCGTCCTGAGATATGGCATACTGTTCTGGGGAAGTAGCTCTGAACTACAAAGGGTTTTTGTAATACAAAAGAGAGCAATAAGGATAATTAATAAAATGAACTTTTTAGATTCCTGTAGGGGAATATTTAAACGAATGAATATTCTAACAGTCTATGGGCTTTATATTTTTGAATGTCTGATGTTTTTGTTTAGGAATAAGAACAAGTTTGAAACTGTAAATATCGATGTTAACTATACAAGAACAAAAAACTTATTATATCCTCGTCACCGTTTAACTATCACAGAAAAGAATCCTTATTATATGTGTATCAAACTTTTTAACAAGCTGCCGAATGATATAAAATCTATTACCAGTGTGTCAAAGTGGAAAAAAACATTAAAAAAAGTGTTAATAGATATTGAACCCTATACATTAGTGGACTTTTTAGACAAGGAATGGTAAACCCATTCCATTTTATGACGTCATTTCACTTTCATCCTACTTTGTAGAATCTAATTTGAAATAAAGAAGTATTATTATTATTATTATTTTGTCAGAATTGTCAATTTATTCGAAACGAAAGAATCCGTGATCCAAATTGTCATTAAAAAAATGCTGTTTACTGATGAAGATCCGAATTCACCAACCTGTATTGACATATACAGGTTGTATATCTTATTGATCCAATTGTGATGAAATTATTCGGATAAGTTTGAGGAGTTTTCATCGTCGCTTTAGTCTACAGTAATACCTAATTAGTCGTTCAACTTGTATCTCGATAGTAGATATTATCGAGTTCCCACATTCTGGTTTCTACTTTTTGTTGCACTAATACATTTTGACTCTACTCACGTATAATTGGTGCTAATGCACGGTCAAAAAGGTCTTTCATATCTACAAACTTGTAGGTTGAATTATGTTTGGCAACAAAAGTGTTTAAAATTACTTCTTTCATTTCAAAACTAAAATGATTTTTCTTGTGACGTTTCAAATTAATATACACTTGGGCTTCATTTGCTGTATCGGTGCTAGATATTCCTTTAACAAATATACTAAGGTAGGTATGTTAAGTACCACTCACAACAACAACAAATAAAAAATTAAAGGACAAAAATAAAAATGGAATAATCACAACCAACAAACCAACACGAAACTCAATGACCAACAGACCGACTAATTTCCTGATTTCAACTCTGTAAAAATTATAAGCTCCGCCCTGTCCCACGTTCGCGTCATGTCGAACGGCCAATAAGAATACGCATGCGCGGAGGCTCCTCCTACTCACATGATGATCATGCGCAAATAGTGTTTATGCCTAGTCTATCTTGGAAATAAATAGACTTTAGTTCTAATACTTATACGACTTTTTTATAAATACAACTGAACCACAATAAATAATTATTGGTCCAACTGAAGTATAAATATCCATTTATTAAATTTATATCAAAAAAAATTTGATGTAAGTATTGCGCCACAAATAAAAAAATTGTCATTTTAGGCCCAAAATCGTACAAACTCAAATGAAGATAATTTTTATGCAAAATTAACCCTTTTAAAAACTTAAAATATCTTTTTTATTCCTTTATTAATCCCAAAAAGATGAGCTTCATACGGAAAATTGGTCAGAACTCTACAATGGAGGTAATGATATAAATAATGTTTTTTCTATCTTTATAAAGACTTTAGATTATTACTACAATAGTAGCTTTAAGTATATAAAAAAAACAAAGTCTGATTTTAACTGTAAACAATGGTTAACATTAGGTTTAAGAACATCATCCAAAAACTTAAAAAAACTGCATGCAAAAGTAAAAAGTGGCCTAATCACATTGGATTTTTATAAGAGATATAGAGCAATTTATAGGAGATTGTTAAGAGCGGCCAAAAGTAAATATTATGACAACAAAATTATTTATTCTAATAATAAATCAAAAACGGTCTGGAATCTGATAAATAACACAATGAAAAACAATCAAAAAAATAAAACTAAATATATTGTAAAGGACGGTATAAATTATACAAACCCAGAGCACATAGCTGAAGAATTCAACTCATATTTTGCCAACATGCCAAAAAAATTACGTGACAAACAACCAGCTCTTCACAATGTTACTGACCAAGAAAAAATATTGAACTTCTCTAATGACAAATCAATTTACTTGTTTAAGGGCATACAATGCGCAAATTTATAGGATGATTAACAACGTTTCGCTACTGCAGGATTCTGGAAAGGCTATTTGAACTACCTGACGGGACAAGTTAAATTTTAGTAAAGAAATGTTCCTATTTCTAAGGTACATGGCCCTTTTTTGAAAAAAGTAAGTAAAAATTTTTTTAAGATCGGACCAAAAGTGCATATTTTTAGGCATTTTTCAAGGTTAATATCGTCGCTGATATTTTTTTTTTGAAAAAAGTAGCGATGTACCTTAGAACTTTCATGTCTTAACTTTACAATTCCAAAAATTGAGATATTACAATTTCGTTCTAAGCGAGTAATCTTGCAGCGCGCGAAGCATGTTTTAGAAAAATTTTGGTGAAATGTATTAGAAGTTGCCTATGTCCAGCATTATTTATTGTCGGTAGACGTGAAACAAGCTATCACGGTACGGGATTATGCTACACTGAGAAAAATATATAGGTTAGAAAATAGGGCTAAATTGTATGTGTTTTTTTGTATTGTCAGTGCCAACCACATAATATCTGTATTAATTTTATAAGGCGTTACAGGCGATCAGTTTTACTTTTAACTTTTAGATCTAAAACCACTTACATATTAACATATACAGTATGTGTATATAGTCGAAACGGCATAATAACTTTTGAGCCGCTATTTTTTTTTTTACAAAACTTGGGTGTGGGTTATGGGGGAATGTTAACTTCATTTTGGAGGAATAATGACAGTACTAACTGTCAAAATGGCGGATGGGCGCCATTTTAGGGAAGAAAATTAAATAGGAAGGGGTGTCTTGCGGTACATCATTTTGAAGATACTATCGAGTACTTTACGATCCCAGAATATTACTTCTGTATCCCAACAAAAACAAAATGGCGGCATTTAAAAAATTGCATTGTTCTATTTCTTTTTATCCTTTATTTCATTTATCGTCTAGGAAAATAAATGCAACTTGACATAGTATAGTAGGAATTAGAGAGCTACTCTTTCTTGTATATTTCATGGTGCTCAAATTCAAAATGGCCGCGGAGTAACATCTTGAAAAATTGAATAGGAAGTGAGGTCTTGCGATACGTCGTTTTAAAGGTGCTATCGAGTACTTTACGATCCCAGAATATTGGATACCCAAAACAAAATGGCGGCTTGTTAAAAAATAACTACTATTTTTCTTTTGTTATTTAACTTTAGATTTGTTGTTGAGATTGTTAGTGGATTTCCTGTTCTTCCTGACTTTTCAGTTTTTTACATTGCCTAAAGAAATTGTACCCGTTCGTTGCGGACGTCCGAATTTTCTGACCTTGATTTTCCGTGTCGTTGGTGCGATCGCCCGATATTTAGTATGAATTGAAATCATACCTGTTAGGTTAAGCGAGTTCGTGTGCGAGAGTGTGCATGTTACTAATTGTTAGTTATACTTGGGTGTGTTATACCGGGTGTTTCAGCAGGAACGATAACTTTTTTATTTTTTTAATTACAGAAATAAAATTTGGTGGTTTGTATGTGATATTAATTTGCATTTTATGACATGTCGGACTAAATTTTGTCACTTCCGGTTTAATCGGAAATGACGTCAACTTTGGATTTTTAAATAGAACACCCAGTATAATTTTGGCTAAGTGCATGCTATAATGCAAATAAATTATCTCTCCTTTTTTAACTTGACACAAGGGTGTGTGTTATCAAATTGTTTGAAAAAAGTGCTCTATCTTGTTGCCGGAGTGAGCCAATAGGTTTCCATTGTAAAAAATTGTATTTTCTAAGAAAAGGCCTTCTTAAAATTTTAAAAAGTGTGTACATAATTTACAACACTATAAAACTAGAAAATTGCATTTTTATCGAGAAATTGGCTTAGAAGTAAAGTAAACCATTTTAGGGAGTCTTAGCAATGTAGATGAAAAATAAAAGAAAAGTTATTTAGTGTGTGGTTGTTGATGGGAATGGTGTTCTGAATCGATATAGCCAAAAATATACTGGGTGTTCTATTAACAAAATAAAAGTTAATTAAGTCATTTCCGGTTAAACCGGCAGTTACAAAATGGAGTCAGTCATTTCGTAAAATGCGATCAAACCCATCAAATTTTATTTCAGTAATTTAAACAACAAAAAACTTACAGGATCGTTCCTCCTGAAACAGCCGGTATGTGTTTATATGCGTATATTTACTATGAATGTTTTTTATGCTTACGGGTATGCGACTGTGTGTGCAAATACTTTTGCGAGTGCGCGTGAAAGTACTTATGCGAGTACATTTATTATTATCCTATATAAGCATGAGTAAACATTGATTATTTCGATATTATTGTATTTCTTGTAGAAATTTTGGATTTTTGTAAACTGCTCCCATGCTACAGTACTATAAAGTATGACGCACTGGAGTTAGGTTGAAGACCTCTCCGCAGCGAAAGGGTTAAGTACATAGAAACCAATTACAGGTGGATTCCGTAATACTATGCCACATTTGGCAGATATTTTCATAGCAAAGATTTTAAGGCTGATCTACCACTCGTCTAAAACCACCTTTTCAAAAAAACCAACAATCCTTTATCATTTTTAGTGCGATTTTAATAAATTTTCTATTTTTGTGTAGTTTGTGTATAATTTCTTGGCAAAATTAATTTTTTTTAAATTCAAACCGAAAATATCGATTTTCAAAACTCATCGACGGACGCAGAAAATCATAAATATTTTTTATTTTACATTTTTTAAATAGGTTAAAAAATTACGTAGTTATATTATGCGCTTGAAGAGTCCTATAAAAGCCTATATCTATTGTTCTCTGATTTCGCGAACGCGAGGTGGTAGCTTTCCGTAGAAGTACCGGCATATATTTTCCAGCAAATCGCCTTTTGTTTGGCCATTTTTGCAGCGTCATTCTTTTTATTTGAATTTATAATAATTTTAATAATTATTGATCGTTTGTGTACTATTGTGTATTTGGATTGTTTTAATTTAAACATATTTAGTGTTCTTGAGCATATATATATGTATAATATTATTATTATTTACTTTTGATTGTTGTGATATGGTAAGAGCAATTTCTCATTATGTTACGTAGGTAACGCGAAAACTCTCACTGACCTTCCTTGAGTATTCAAGAAAGGGCTAAATAGAAGAAATTATATTTTATTCGAACTGCCGTGCCGGGCGGTGAGGTAAGGGGAAGATATGACTACTGCGAGCATTAAAATAACATTGTCTTTGAAATATGCCGAGACGGAAGATTCACCGATTGGCCCAAATTCGGTGGTTGTTGTATTTCAGTGTGGAGCCGCTGTTCAAGGAGTATTTTGCACCACGTCGTGATATCGCTAGTATGTCCAGCTCGCGGGAGTTTCAGTCGCTAATAAATTTCTTTCTCTACAAAGTACGGCCTTAAGGTGACTGAAAGTGAGATGAACGAATCAATACACGATATGAAAAACACTACTTAATTCATGTGGCCATGATGAATTTTCATCCTCTATCATAAAGTTCTGCAGTAAACAGTTATGTAATCCTTTAACACACTTGTTAAATTTATGTTTTCTTGGAGGGGTTTTTCCCAATTTTCTCAAAATTTCGAAAATCATTTGCTTATTTAAAAAAGGGGATTCCAGGGACATTATAAATTATCGCCCGATTTCACTTTTGTCCATATTTTCAAAGATATTTGAGAAGATAATTTTAAAACGTATAGTTAACTTTCTGGAAGCCTCTAACATATTATCACCTACGCAACATGGTTTTCGCAATAAAAAGTCAACAACTACAGCATTATGCTCTATTCTGGATACCATATATAAAAGTCTAGATGCAAGTAACAAGGTTATGGCGCTGTTTGTCGACTTATCCAAGGCATTTGATTGTGTAGATCAGGATCTCTTACTAAAAAAGGTATATCATTACGGCATTCGTGGAAACTGTCATGACTTGTTAACAGCATATTTAAAAAAACCGCAAACAATTTGTTCTCTTTGAGAGTCATTGTTGGCGTTCCACAGGGCAGTGTTCTAGGCCCTTTACTATTTTTAATGTATACAAATGATTTATCTGCGTATTTGTCGGCATATCACTGTGAATTTGCGGATGACATAACAGTTCTGTCAGCCGAGTCATATGAAATGGAAATGAAAAATAATTGCAAAATAATCTTAATCTACTATCCCATTATTTCAACTTAAACAGACTTACGCTAAATCAAAGCAAAACATACACCTTGCAATTTCTCCCAATAAATGCAAACTACAAAAAAAGTCACTTAATTAAACTAAATAATAAATCAATTGAACAAGTAACGTCTTTTAAACTATTGGGTATTCACATTGATATGTCACTAAATTGGAAAGAGCATGTTAACTATACATGTAAAAGATGTTCAAGCCAATGTTTTGCACTGGGTCGCCTGAAACAATTTCTAACCAAGAAAGTCGTAAAAATGTTTTACTTTTCATGTTTTGAATCCATAATCAGATATGGCATCGTTCTCTGGGGTGGAGCCTCAGCTGCTATCAGAGTATTTCGAATGCAAAAACGAGCTGTTAGAGCCATGTTTGGCCTTGGGTATCGCCAATCATGTAAAGATACTTTTAAAAATGAATTAATATTGACATTGCCCTCGTTATATATTTTTGAAATTCTCAAATTTGTAAAACAAAATATACATATGTTTAGAACACAAAATTTCCACCATGAATATAATACAAGATTTGGCACTAACCTACAACATGATCTTCATCGCCTACAATTGTATAAATTAAACCCCTATTATATGGGTACTATTATGTTTAATAAAATCCCAAATAACATGAGAGAGCTTAGCAACAACAAATTTTATACTACTTTAAAAGGAACATTACTAAATAATTCTTTCTACAGTATTGATGAATTTCTGAACTACACTTTTTAATCTTATTATCTTATCAATATTGTTACTATTTATCTCTCTTGGTTCTTAGTTATTTTAGCTTTTAAGATCTCTATGACCTGTCCTATGTCCTTTATTGTGATCTTTGGATTAATAAATGCATTTCATTTCATTTTATTTCATTTCATTTCATTTCATTTCATTTCAAATCTAATTAAAAACCATACCTGATTTAAGTATTTTCCAGCATAAAAAGTAGTATAATTTGCTCGAGCCTTCAAAATAGCAGCTATTGAATGTGGCTCATGGTGCTTCTGCCAATATTCACTGGAACAGTTTCCCGAAAGCGAGTTATTAAAAACGCCTATGTTATGGGGATATTTTCCTGTTAAAATTGTACTACGACTTGGACAACAAATAGGTGTGTTTACAAACTAAAAAAAAATACACATTAAATCATTTTATAGTAGGTTAAAATCATTATAGTGTATGGAATATTATATTACTATAATAGCCCCAAAAAGTGTCGAAAATGGGACACCCTGTACTTAACCAGGTAAAATTGATAGGACAGAACATAGTACCATGATGGGCACTGGAAGTTTTCTTCTAACAATGAAACAAAAGATATTTGATAATGTTGCTTTTACATATCTTCCTTAAATTTAACGCACCTGGGTTACCCGTTTTCAGTCACAAAAAATGGATTTTTCTTGGCTTTCAAAATATATTGTATATATCTCAATTGGTTATTGTCAGCTCATGGCCACTGCCTTTCGAGACTAAGTAGGCATTATTCTTGCTAAATACATGCCAAAGGGCACTACAAAAACCGAAATTACCTATGGCAATACATTAACAAAAATACGGCTATTGACCAAAAACGTTCAGGTTTGGGTCACAAAAATGTACTCCTTCGCGACAATGTGCAAGTTCACAAAAGCAGCCAAAGCATAAACTATTATCCACTTGTGTACGTTCCTCGAGCTGGACTTGGCTCTGCCCACGTCATTTTTTACAGTAGATAACCAATTGAAAGAGGATATTAATTCCTATTTTGAAGCCCAATCATGTGCTAATTTTTTCAATTATTATTAAAATATGTATAATTAAAAAAAATATATATTCTTACCGCATGCACAAAAAACTTCCCACGGTCTCCAATAAGATTTAAGGATTTTTTCATTGCAACCTAAAACACAAAATTATTGTCAACTATGTTTCATAATTACTTATTATCAGGAGATGATAAATGCAAATACAAAGTAGTTATATAACTATATGCACGTTTTATACTAGTTTTACAACAAAATGAAGATACATATTTTCTCATACTTATATAATATAAAATAACAATATTTAATAATAATTAAAATAATGTATTTTATTGCTGATAAATATACAAAGTATCATTTCACAAATCAAAGAGATGAAGATGAAATATTTAAAACAGTGCAATAGCTGCGTTTCTCCAGAGATAGATTCCAATAATTGTAGTCAGAGAACATGTATTATAGGACGTCAGGTTTTTATTACCTTCCATACGGTAAATCTAATCAGAAACTCACGTTTCCAATTTAAAAATGTTTATAGAAAACACAAATTAGGTTAAAAAATGTATGGGTTGTAGGAAGATTTTAATCAAGAAAATGTTACTTTATACCTTTTTATGAAAATAAAGGCAATATACCTAATAATTAACCAACCAGACAACTTTGACTAACATACTGCAAGATATTCCTAATTCCACCCAATTATTTAAATCAAATATCGTTTTGTATGTAATGAAATTACATTGACACACATACATTTTACTCATTGTTAAATCATTTTAGGAAATATTTAAATAATTTTAAAAAGATGAATAAGAATTTAAATTATCATGTAGGACGATTTAAATCAGGAAGTCTTTAAATGAAATGAATATGTGTAACGTGATGTGTATAAGTGTAATGCGTTAAAAAATATTTATTACAAAACGTAAAAAAAATTAAATAAGGGTACAAACAAACATATTATATCAATACTCAATTTTGGAACATGACATTGAATAAATCTGTTTAAAGATTAGTACAATAGTAATGACGCAGTAACATATTGGAATAATAAATTTAATTACATACCTCAATATTGCAAGTTAAACCCCTTTATGTAAGAAGCTCATTTCTTGGGCTACATACCAATAAACATTTCTACAATACAAGTTTTAAAAGGCTTTAATTGCATTGAAATTCCCACAAAGATGATAATGATGCACCTGACTTGTGCGTCTTTAAATTATTATGCGGATGATGCAGCTGGGCGATTACCTAATGTCGCCCAGCTGCATGAAATATATTTAAGAGTGCTTTACTTACATGGTCGATTTTATTCATGACTGTATTTTTTTAGTGAAATTTCCGGTGTAATCGATGAATTTTTTTGTGAAATGGAACAAAATAATATCAGGAAAAGAGCTCAAAATTATATGGCAAAAAAGAGTTCTTTTGGCTGTTCAATGATATTGAAAACGACCAGATTGTCAATAAGAAACTCCATGAGAATAACACAAAAATTGACTTCATATTTGATTTAATTTAAAATTTAGGTTATAAATCGTAACTTTTTTTAATTTAAATTTTAAGTACAGAAATTTGGCTACATAATGTATGAGCAGGGTTGTTAATGTCGCAGAAAAACTGAATTTACTACATTGTTATACAATTTGATATAAATAAGAATATTCTAAAAATTAAAGGTGAAAGTATTAAATATAGTTAATGTAACAAAATACATAGTAAGAGCATATAGCAAATTACATTTACCACGGTAGTAAATTATGTAGTAAATGTTACATCCACTACTTTAACAAACCTGTGTATGAGACACTTACATGGTCTTTACATGTTGGTGCAATGTAAAAATGCAATTTATTCTCTACTTAACGTAAAGGCGTCCTTAACGTGTTTTATTAAATGTGGTGCCAACCGGCATTAATGAAAAATGATAAATGTACGTTACAGGCAACAAGGATTTCATTACTTATTGGACTGTCATAGCCTTTTGTGCAAATATATTTTGTTGGATGACCCAAAGCTGGAAAAACAGGAACCAAACTCAGAATAACATAATGAGAGATTATGTACTACATCTAAACAAACCCAAACAAATTAACATTGTATGAAGAAATATCTCAAAAATTAAAGTTTTAGGCGTGGTTATTTATAACAGGTATTTACCAAAAGAACTTTATTGATATATCCTATATAAATACATGTGTACTTACCAAACCATTTAACATTAAGTCTTGATCATCAGTTAAAATATACACAAAATTAGGCGGTATTCGGTCACTTCTAGTCGATTTTATAGTAACAAAATAAACCAGGACAGTCCAAAACACAAAGTTTAAAAAAACATACTGCGCCATTTTAAGTAAACACTTTTAATTTATACTATACATACACAATTTACAGTACTTAACTAAAACTAAGCTTGCGACGGCACAAGTTCAATTCCTTGGCATTCTTGGGCTATTCTTATCCCCAGCGCAAATATTCCTATACTTTTAACAAGGGCCCTACAAAAAAAATGATGTCACTTAACCTCACTTTTAAAATAAAGATATTACGCACCATTTAAATTCGTCATAGTACAATCCTTTGAAAAAAGTAACAAATCCACCTTGCTTAGCCATTTTATTGGAGTTTACGGGACAATATCGTTATAAGATATATAAAACACCTATATCTTTTAATATTTCTGGCCCTTTTTAGCAACTTTTTAGAATCCTTCTGTTTCACGTTACAGGAAGCGGAAGAGGAATTGCGAGTATTGCGACATCTACAATTCAAAATCAAATTTAAACCACAGAGAATAATGTTGGTTGACTAAAAAAAAGTTAAAAAATGTGTTTTTAAAACTTAGCAAATCGTTAATGGTAGGGCACGTTCACATATGGGTTTTGTTTAGATTTAGACCCTGCTCTGAGTCCTTCGAGCAACAACTATATATACATTATTTCGATAAACATATATTATAAAAAGGGGAGACAAAACATTCCATTCATATTCACCTTTTATTTACAATCATGCACAGTTTTAAAATGTAATAAGGTACGCGTTTAGATAATTTCGATCTAGCATACATAAAAAAGAAACATAAAGCACACCGCGCCTGAAAAATATGAATGAACGTTCTGAACTTAAGGGTCACACACATTGTATAATCAGGAGAGCGTACCTACAGCGTTGCCATGGTGGTTTCCCTAAAACATTTGAATTTAATATTATACTTTGCGGTTTCAAACGCAGACGGTAGATTTAGGACCGTCGGTACAGACTTGGCATCATTGATTACTGTGTAAAACTTTGTATGATTCTGACAGAATAAAAACAATTCTGTTCTATATATTTTAAAAATATTCCTGCAACTCTCAGTCAACGCCATTTGTTTTATTATTCTTAGTGATCGATTTTGAGCTACAAATATTCTTTCTACTAAGCTATTGCTACCCCAAAAAATAATTCTGTATTTCATAATAGATTGAAAGTTTGCATAGTATATTATTTTCAAGCTGTTTTCATTCATGTGTCTTGCAACAACCCTAATTCTTCTATAGTAAACGGAGTTTAGCCGCGTCATTAGTGAATTAATATGATGTGACCAATTTAAAAATTCATCCAAGTGAACGCCCAAGAATTTAGTTTGTTCTACAAGTTCTACTTCCAAATCCGCTAAATCTATGTCTTGCGGTTTCTCAACTTTTGACAGTTTTGTTCTGAAAAGAAGAGCATTTGTTTTATTCTTGTTCAAGACTCATTTATTTTTTAAAAACAGGAGTTAGCTTTATTAAATAGTGATGTTCCCATTGCCCTCAATTCAAAAATATTCTCTTCACTAGTGATAAGATTTGTGTCATCAGCAAAGCATAAAGCGATTCATGTTGGTTTTGAATCGTTGGAGGCTATACTCGTTGGAAAACACGACCTCGGGAAAGTCGTTCTACAAGGATGACGTCCTCCAGATGAAGGAATTATTAAATAATGAAATTCGAGGAGTACTAAGCTTAACCACATATGGATGGGCGGCAGCGGTTTGTCGTGTATTTCTGCCATTCACCGCTCTGGGCGGAATTAAGACGGCAAGGTCAACCGAACATTTTCCATGGAAATATCTGTAAAAGAGAGTCAAATCACCAGGATCTTTGTTGACTTCTTTGCTGGCTTAAATACTCAAATACAGACGATGAGCCAGGCGTTGAGGCCGAATCCTTTGCGATCAGTTCTGGTCTAACTCAACTCGTTGAAGAACCAACGTTGATTCCAGACCGAGATGGAGATTTTGCTAGTCTTTTGGATCTTTTCTTGACGTCAAACCCAAATCTATATACAGTCACCGTACAGCCTCCGTTAGGATCTTCCAATCACAAACTTATTTGAACTCTAAGCGAACTATCAATTAATTCTGAATAACCTCCTAAACCTCGCAAGATATGGCAGCATTACACATCAGCCAAGTGGGAAGACCTGAAAGACCATTTTCGCACTTTTCCATGGATGAGCGTCTGATGATCCATCAGCCTGTGCTGGAGAGGTCTCCGACGTTATTTTAACTATCATGGAAGCATTTATCCCCTCCTCAAAAAACACCCTCCAACGGCAAGCCCTGGTTTTACAAGGACTGTGGGCTTGCTGTCAGATCAAAAAATCTCGTAAAAGTGGCGTAAAAACCCTAGCGCTAAGAATCGTGCCATCTTTGTTACCGCTCGAAATCAATGTAAGTTAACAATAGATCAAAGCAAAGAAGCTCATAATGCGAGGATCAAAAATAAACTTCTTGGCAGTCGCTAAGGCCGCCACTCAAAATTTTGCCAAATGAACTATTCCACCTCTAACACGTTCCGATGGTACAATAGCCAGTGACAAAACAAACTTAATTGCAAAACTATTTCCCTCGCATTCAAATATAGATTTCCAGGGAAGAACACCACCCAACATTCCTGCAGTTCAATCCGAAATTACAGAAATCGTGTTGCGTCAGCGTCCCGTCAAACGAATCCTGAAAGGGCTCGACGTCAAAAAAAGCTTGTGGTCCAGACGAAATTCCTGTTATAGTTATCAGCAGATGCGCCGATGAACTAACACCAGTATTTTGTAGACTTGTTTTCGGAAGTCCACATCAACTGGAGATCTTCTAGCCTATGTCACCCATATTTGGAACAACACAATCGAACATCATGGGGAGTATCGGGCTGTTGCATTGGATATTTCTAAAGCTTTTGATCGTGTTTGGCATGAAGTGCTTCTAAGTAAACTGCGATCATAGGTATGTCTAGTCGATTATGTGCATGGTTCTCTAGCTTCCTTAAGGACCGCTCTCTGCAAGTGGCGATTGACGGATTTCTCTCAGACACCTTCACCATCAATGCCGGTGTTCCTCAAGAGTCCATATTGTCGCCCACCCTCTTCTTACTCTACATTAACGACCTCCTAATGAATATATATCCGATATTTAGCTTTGCTGATGATAGTACGCTTGAGTATCTCGTCAACAAAAATCTGGAAATTTTTTTGGCTTGGGGTGACAGTAACCAAGTCGAATTTAACTCTAAGAAATTCAAGGCAGCAGTTTTCTCTAAAAAGGTTAACGTTACAGAACCGGATATAGTCATGGCAGAACACGGAATCAACTGGCTTCATCTATTAATTTGCTGGGCGTCAATCGGGGAGGAAATATGACTTGGCGTAACCACGTTGTGGCAATCGCCACAAGATAACTTCTCAGAAACTCGGTGTACTCTTCCGAACCAAAAAGTTGTATACACCTCACCAACTTTTGATACTATACAAAGTCCAGATTGGACAATCACTAGAGTACTTCTCTTATGTCTGTAGCTCTGCACCCAAACATACTCTTCAGCTACTGGATTCCATCGAAAGGAGGGCCATTCGTCTGATCGGAGACCACGAGCTGACGAAGAGCCTCGACAGCCTAGAAAAACGAAGGCAGGTTGGGGATTTGACTCCCTTTTACAAATATTTCCACGGAAAGTGCTCGGCTGACCTTGCCCTCTTAATTCCGCCTAGAGCGGCGAATTGCAGAAATACACGACGAACCACTGCCACCCATCCATATGTGGTTAAGTTTAGTACTCCTCGAACTTCATTATTTAAAAATTCCTTCATCTGGAAGACTCATTCTTATGGAACGACCTTCCCGTGGTCGTTTTTCCCAACGAATATAACCTCTAACGATTCAAAGCCAACGTGAATCGCTTTATTCGAACACGCACCACTCCCAGAGTAACTTAAGGGATTTTTCCTATAGTGATTGTGTTTGATCATAAAAAAAGAAACACCCTACTAGAAACAGTTTATCTTTATTAAATCAGGGTAACGAACCGACTTTCGTTACTGAAAGGCGGAGAGAATTAATCGACAAAACACTAGTCACAACGCGGCTGCTAGCCGCGGTTAAAAGCTGGCGAGTATCTAACGAACTGTCTGCGTTCATATACACATTGAGTTCGTACTTCAGACTTGCGGCTGGGAAGTAGCGCCCTACCGTTACCCCCGTAACACAGAATGGGAGTTATACTACGTAATATATTATATATAATCGACTAAAACAGGGTAGTTAAAACAAATCTGCAAAGTACCACAGATATAGACCTATCCGTGGACCAACTTCAAGACACTATTATTACATGAAGAAAATTTTCCTCTGAAGACTTACCGGAAAAAGAAGGTAGTAGTACCATGGTGGAACCAATACTTGGTAAACCTAAGATAAGAAACCAGAAGACTTTTCAACAGAGCAAGAATCACAAGGGACTCATACAGATATGCCCGATCTCTTACTGAGTGCAATAAAGCTCTAGGAAAGCCAAATGGTATTCAAGGAGGAAATTCTGTGGGGAGGTCGAAACAACTTTCCAAGTAGAACGCATCCACCGAATTCTCGCCAAGGATACATTAAACTCAGTTGGCACAATACTAAAACCAACAGCGGATTACACTATACACTGAAGGGAGACCTGGAAACTCTCCTACAAGTGCACTTTCCGGGTTCGAAGATGATACAACCGTAAGCCAAATAGGAAGCAGTGGACCTTGCCCACAGAGCAAAGAGAACAGACTGGAAAACAGTGGTTGATAATATTAGCTATGAAAGAGTTAAATCGGTAATAGAGACCCTCGAACCCTATAAGTCACCCGGGGAGAGGTAGTGTCGCTTCACCTATGGAACTTACTGATAGATGAGCTACTGATATCTCAATGCTGAGGGATTTTACGCCCATTGCTATGCAGATGAAGATGATTTGATCATACAGCGTTAATGTATAAGGGTGGATTTCAAAGTCAACGCTTCAAATACTGCTATATTACCATTCATCAAACGCAGACAGATAGGGGAACTACAACGACCTAAGATCTTTTAGTGAACAGATAAACACAGTCAGCTAACTGGACATTCAACCAACAAATTAATAAAAACCTAAATAAATACAGGAGCTTGGTTGGGAAACCTTGAGACTCATGCCCTAGATGATGACGTATGTCATAGTTTCAGACCCCTGATATCATATGGGTCTGTAGTTTGGTGGACAAAAACACAGCAAATTACGACAGCGGACAAACTTAACAGTTTGCAAAGGCTGGCTTGCTTGTGTATCAGTGAGACTATGAGGAGCACCATCACCGCAGCAATGGAAATCATACTGGGACTAATACCCCTCGATATTCAGAATCAGAATGGAGGTTAACTGCAGCGCTCTAAGGATGAACACAACTGGGGAATGGGCACAGCACCCCGTGAAAGTTGGGCCCAGAAAGCCACGGTTCTAATCAACAACGAGCTCTTTGAAATGCAAACCGATCGTATGAAAACGATATGCGTTTTCACAAAACCATTCAAGATCAGCTGGGACTTTGATAAATGGACAAATAATACACATCCGTTGTTTGACAAGGGTCTCGTTTGACGCACCGATAAATCAAAAACTGCCAACGGTGTGGGCTCAGGTACAACCAAAGGATATACATCATATCGAACGGCCAAGCTGATCTTAAGGCTCTGAACTCCAATGGGTTTACATCAAAACTCACATTGGAGTACCTTAATAACAGTTTAGATCTTTTGTAGGTTCCTGGTCACTCTGGGATAATAGGTAATGAAAAAGCGAACGAAGTAGCGAAAGCTAGATCCGCTCAAAATCTCATAGGCCCTGAACCGTCGTTCGGGATATTAAAAGAGGCAACAAAAACAACATTAGATAGATGGGCGCAAAACAATATATTTCTCTCTCTCTGGCGAAATACACGCACGGACCGCAATTGGCAAGCCATTGAAGATACTATCGAATGGGATGCTTACCCTAACACGGTCCCAGCTAAAACAGGTGACTGGTTTGCTGACATGCCACTGTCACTTGCGACAGCACCTTCAACGTATAGAAACCTACAATCAACCCATAGAATCCAGACTCTGCGGCGTAGAGGACTAAACTGCCTCCTATATAATATACAGCTGTGAAGCGCTGACGCGAAGAAGACTGAAGGTCTTCGGGAACGTCTAACATAGCGACAGCCTCCCGCATGACAGACTTGGTAGAAGGATATTTGACCTCATAGAAGTAACAAATATTTTCTAACAAGATCGGGGTGCACAATAAGCCAGAAGGCTGCATAGAAGTTTGGCCCAAATACCCGACCCCCGCCCCGCCTTTAACCAACCAACCAAGGTTATGATTAATCAAAGGTATTGTAAACGCATCCCATAATTCATTCATAAAACTCTTGGAAGGTGAAGCTGTGATTGTTTGAAATGTTTGAAAATCAGTAATGGGTGTAAATGGCAACAATATTGAAATCTGGTTATATCAGATGGTTAAATATTAAAACATAACCATACTTACCAATGAAAAGATAAATCTTTATTTAAATGATCCACTCTTTTACAAACTACACATAAATGCACCATGATTGTTTATAATAAAGACGATTTTTCACCAATAATCAAAAAAAAACACAAATCAACCAAAATATATAACAATCCGTTAGATCAAAGGACAAACCGCAATGTTTACGAAATTAGTATTCATTCATCTTTTGCTTATCTTTTGGGTCCGAATCGTAGCGCATTTGTAAAATAGAAATAGATGTTGCCAGAGGGCATTTGGATTAGTTCAAGATTCGTTTGATACTTTAAGATAATAATATTTTTTTAAAGAATATCTCATCGCCTTTTCACAGTTTATAGTAAAATTAGTTAAATTTATTTTAAGAGCGATTGCGGATTAATCTTATACCAGTTGTATTTGCCAAATTAAAAAATTTTAATTGGGATTTTGCAAGATACCTTTCCGATAAATATGTCAATCTGGCTATGCTGCAATAATGACCGAAAGAGGTGAGAAAGCCTGTTTGCAGTCGTTGTGTAGGCTAGAAATGTATATTTTTCCATCTGTCGTTTGTAATATTTTGGGGATTAATAATGGTAACTGCATTAAAATGTACAATCTCAAGACCCAAGGACTAACACCAGTTCTGGTTCGGATTTATCTGAGTAGCCTGAGAGTTCCTTTACCTGGCTGATCTCCTAAATGTGTTAAAATGTACATAATAACAAAAAAAAGTTAATATTGCTGAATAAATGTCTTTTGGGGTTCAGATTTCCAACAGCAAGGTCCTGGGTTAAAATCCAAACAAAATCAAGAAATTTTTAATTTTCTGTTTGTAAATAAAGGTTAAAATAATTTTTTCTCTGTGTAAATTTGTGTGATTGATGCTGAAAAAGTATACTGTACAACTCGAGTGGAATGTCCATATCACACGCAAACGATTGAGCTCAACATACGTTATCGTGCGATATTGACATCATATCCACTCTTGTTATATAAAGTACTAGGTATTGTACAACAAGATAGAGATTCCACAGATGATTCCACTCGAGTTGAACAGTATACTTTTTCATACATATAGAAATTTATTTTAACCATTATTTACATACAAAAAAAGGTTAATTTCATTGGGATTTGAACCAAAGACCTTGTTCGTTGCACCACTGACCTAATGGCCTAATGGACCTAAAGGTAGTTAAATTTTGTTGGAAACTTAAAGAACTGAAAGTCAGGATTATGCACTAAGGACGGGTTTATCAGTGAAGTGTTAAGGTCAATTAGCTTAGAGCTGAACATAACTATGAGAGCTAAACTGTGTTATCCATGTCCGTGTTATACCAAGGTAAGTGTTAAAGTTTGAGGTTAATTAATACGAACTTGAAAGTGAGTGTTTTGAAGTTAATCCTTGGGTTATTTTTAAAATTGGGGTTACTTTTTTATCCTCAGCCATGTTAATACGGTCTTATGAATAGATTCTGTGATTCTCCACCAAGACGCAGATGTATAATTTGACGTGTGTCAAACAAAATTTGCTGGTTTATAATCAACACCTGGATAAACACTTTCATTGGTAACACCAGAGCTAACGATAACACTCCATTGATAAATTTACTCTAATTGGCATTTAAAAATGAATAGTTGTCTTGGCAGGTAACGCTAACTGTAATGGGTTCTATAATACCCTAACTAGGATGCAAATAAAACCATATCCATTCAGTTAACTGAAATAGACATCATATCAATTCTGTAGATTGTGAAGGAAACAGAAAATAGTATACACGTGGAAGTAGGAAATAGTATACATGGCATAGACAAAGGAAGAGAGGGGACGAATAATTCCGGTTTATGGGCCGTCGCAGAATGTGTTACCTAAAATTGATCGACCGCCATTGATAGGGAGCCAGACAATCGAGATGGCACCCAATGTATTTTGATGATTTGTGGTGAGAAGAGCTATTATAAGAATTCAGTTTATTTACAGAAAAATGGTGAATTGTTGTGCCTATAGCTGTAAAAGCCGTAATGAACGAAAGAAGCTTGGAATTACTTCCCATCGGTAAATATTCAAATTCTATTTTTTGCATGCATTTATTTTATATTAGATATCGCCCTTGTAAGTTTAGCAGTATATATTATTTGAAACTATGATTAAGGCTATAGTTAAAGCTACCTTCCCTTGTAATTTGTACTAGATTTGTTGCACTTTTCATTCAAGATTTCTAATAAGAACCAGGTAATTGCCCTTGAAGAGGGTGTGTCACTCAATGGCGTACTTGCATGATTTGTATATTTTGACAAAATTAAATTATTTCTTATTTAATTTTGGTTAATTATTAGTGAAAGCATTATATTATTTCGAATGTATACCAGTGTTATTTTTTTAAAGAAAGCGATTAACGTTTGTCTTGAATCGTTGAAGGTCATAGTCTTTGAGAAACACGACTTCAGGCGAAGGTCGTTTCACAAGGATGGCGTCCTGTTAAAACTTATTTTAAACCACTAAGCTCACACATTGTTGTATTGTTTTTAGATTTCCGATGGGTCCAGAACATGGGACTTAGAGATTGGACACCTTCTCCTGCCTACAGGATTTGTTCAGAGCATTTTAAGAAGTGCTTTTTTATAAAGGTGAGGAAAGAGTACGATTACTTGGAGGTGCTGTGCCAACAATATTTTCAAAACTACCAGTAATTACATTTTGTTGCTTCTTTGTAATAAATTTTGAATCGACCAATTTTGTTTTTATCTTACATTTTCCCTAAAGTTGAAAGATATTTAAATTTCACAACCTTTCCTATATGAAATTATATTTTTGGCTAATAAAATTAATATTTACTAAGCATTCATAAATTATTGAGAAGCAGAAGAACATTTGTACTCAGTAAGGGACACAATATACAAATTCAATTTAAGAAAAATAATACTTCGATGTTCCATAAATAATAATTTTGTTCTGGGATAAGACTAAGAAAATATTCATGTAACGCCACTGCTAAATCCGATAAGGAGCCAGGCGGTAACAAAATAGCTTCTGGTTTTACGCGTCCCCTCTCTTCCTTTGTCTATGACGCATGGTGTTTAGCCTTAACCGGGTCAGTTTATTTCACTTTTTATTTAAAAAATAAAGCATTATTCTTAACAAAATATGCATAATTGTATACAAAAAAATATATAAATGCGGCTGTTTGATCAATTTTCGATCTGTTTCACTATAAAACGATGAAAGATAATTAACAAACAAAAAAACAAAAATTATAATAATTAACACATGGATCTACTTAGTAATTTAAAGCAGTAGTCCAATAGAAGTACATGATTTTACGTCTTTCTCTGAAAAAATTAATTAAAATGATGAAACGAAACTTTCTCAAAAAGTAATTTACGATTCCCCATAAGAAAACATGTAAAATACTTAGTTAACAGAATGATGAAGGTAAATTAAATCACTCAGTCCTTAATCTTAAGAGAATTTTTATTTATTTTGTTTAAATTCGTAAAAGAAGTAAATATCCAACCATGTTTATGCATAAAAATCACACAGTCAATCTGAAGGCCTCATTGGTCAAGCCACTGCTAACTATTTTTCCTTTGTGGTCGAGAGATTCCTGAATTAAAGTATCGTTCGACTACCCAATTTATTTTGATCTGGTTGCTTTTAGATTTAGGTTTACCTTGAAGCTCGATAATGGTACTTAATTTTCTTCTGTGCGCTGTTAGTTTGTTATGGCGGGTGTTGTCAGTATTGTCGGCTTATTGATTGTTTGACTGCATTATTTTATAAATAAAAGCTTTTTGTCTTATTTTTCTCGATTTCAGTTACAGTTTGATCAATTTATTAAGGTAAGGTGCAACAACTGTACATTTTTTGTTATTTCAGTTAAATTATGTTTTAAAACCAAACTTTTTCTTATATAAAAATATATAGATATTATACTATTGTAAATGAGAAACTTCTTTAGGTAGGTGTGCATTTAAAATGAGTAAACGAAGTAGTCCCGTTCCTCCAACTACAGAATCTACCGGACCTACTGAAGAGTATGTAGTGGAGAAAATTATTGACAGTCGAGTAAATGAACATGGTGTGAAGGAGTATTTTTTAAAGTGGGTAGGATTTGATGATAAGGACAATACCTGGGAGCCTGAGGAAAACCTAGGTAAATATTTATTAAGCAAGCAATAGAAGGCTGGAAGGAAAACCTATAAATAAATCTCTGCAAGCCTCCGAGTTATAAAATTATTGAACTTAGATAAGCATTTTATTACAGACTACATAATCAATTGCACTTGGATTCTGACCAAGTTCATCTCCTGTATGCCTTTTGGTAAGAGTGATTTTGACCCAAAACTATTAAGAATATCATTCAGATAATTCTGATTTTTCCAGTCAACTAAACTGTCCACACTCTAGGCGCCACATAAACGAACTACCTAATATTTAACTGAAATAAATCTAAACTAAAGCATCACAAGCTACAAATTTTTTAACTAATATTAAAAATTACCTTGGTTCCTCTAAAGGTGGCATCAGCTGAGGAATAAGGTGTAGAATGTGTAGACAATAATTTCCATAATTATTATTTTTAGCCCAAAGAGTTTAATAAAATATTTACCTATAAATTTTTCTTTTACATTAAGTTGTTAAATACTTACTGCGATTTACTAGATACACAAACAACTAAATATGTATTTAATTCAAACTTTTAAAAACAAAATAAACTATACTAGAATGATGGAAATACACTTTTAAAACTTATTAGCACCAATTAAACTTTAAAAACACAACACATGGGCTTAGTACAGCTCACCACTAAACTGGGGAATTTTATTGAATTTTTCAAGCAGCTGATCGATGACATATTGCTGGTGTCAGCTGTTGAAAAACGTCTTAAATACTTCAATAATCTCACGGAAACGATATACTACTCAATATTTTTGAAACCATCTTGTTTCATACACTTTCATCATATCCTAGCGGTGGGACATCAAAATGAAACATTAATAATTTGATCAAATATAAAACATTGGGCGCGTTTAGAGGACGTCAGCAGCTGAATCGATTGTTGGGTTTGTTAAAGAACGCTTACTTCCAACCGATGAGCAGAAGGTCAGCGAAGATATTTCGTATTTCGCCCATCAATCAGCTGGAAATAAGCGCTTTGACAACTGTCGGTTACCGATTTTGATTAGATACTCAATTCAGCTGCTGATCGCTAAACGCGCCCATTGATATTTTGTTCAATCATTAATGTTTTATTATTATTAACATTCCTTGGATAGTGATTCAGTTTTTTAATTGTTAAACAGTAATATAAGTATAACTCTATGAATCAAGAATAATAAAAACAGTCCATTTAATTTAAAAATAACACATAAAACCCGAACATATATATTATCTGGTGACATTTAAAATTTTTCTTGAACCCATAGCAACAGGGTAAACCAGCACCTAAAATTGGTACAATAAAATACCTCTTTGTTAAAGAAATACCTACAGATACCTACAAAGATATGCATTAAGGAGCGATATTTGAATGTTACCTTAAATTAGACCTTAGCTAAGGTATTCTTAACATTAAGGTAAACCTTAAGAGACTACGTTTTAAAATACCCCATAATAAATATATGATATTGAGCATAATGTCCATGCTTTAAAAATGGTTGAACAACATTTCTATATGACCAATAGAAGCTAGGTTTTAAAAGTATTTTTACAATGAACTTTTATTAAAGTAATACTTTTAGATATACATATTACTACTGACATTTTGACCGACATTCATCCAACTATGTTATAGGAAACGCACGAGAAAGTCCTGATTTGTATATTAACTCATTTAAACTTGTAATATCTTCTGCCCTGTACATGATATAAAAAAAGCTTTAAGACAAATAGTCCTTGTTTTAATGTTGAAAATTTAGCCTAATAGTTAAGTAACGTCAAAGTAGTTGTCAGTTTTACAAGTCGATATGCATTATATAGTTATTTGTATATATTTCAAATTTAACAACATTCAGTACGAAAAGGGAATCTCATTTAACGCTAACGACTATTATTTAATATTTGGTGCCTAAACAACTATATTTAGTGGAAGTATATTTAAGTATACAGGGTGTCTCCAAAGTACAATTTTTATATCAAATTTATCTTTTTAAATGGAAACCCTGTATGTCAAATATTGCTTCTTCATTAAGTTCTCTATCAAAAATGTATAGTATGTTTCATGCTTATTGTAAACTGTTTTTGAAATAATGATATAAGAAAAAAAAGAAAATTTTCTATCTGTTTATTAAGAATTAAAATACCTTTAAAATGAACATAAAGAATAACAATGGTCATCACCATCTGCAGTTTGACATATCTAGTATCTTCTGCCGGAACTTCTCGACAGGCGCGGGAAATTTTATTTTTTAAATCCTCCAAATTGTTTCGTTTTTCAGTATAAACTTCCCGCTATAATATTCCCACAAATAAAATTATAAAGATGTTAAATCAGGCAAACGTGCTGGCCACCTGACAGGTTCTAGATTCCCAATCCAATTTCTAAAAGTGAAGGCATATTTATCAAAAAACACTATTTTATTTTTTTATTTATTTATTACAAACACAACAGATTTACATCCATTTGTAGTGTAGGGCAGTAAACCAAACCCGATGCATACATTACATATATTATACTAATTAAGTTGCATTTAACATCGAATTTAACAATGAATTCCAAATACAATTTTATACAATTAATGTTAAAACATTCCATAGAGTACTTTTTTAAGTTTACTTACAGAGCTAATATACCATGTATAAAACTCTAATCACATTTGATTTTATAATTTGCACATTACTATAACAGGGGAATTTCTGTAGTAGTTTGTATGTGTATTATCAATATAAAAACTTAAAGGACCTCGCATTATAAATATGCTGGAGCATAAAAGTTAAGCTGAGCTAATAAATCATTTTGACTTTGGATTTACATATAACCATAGAATAATATTTAGGTTTGTTACCATATAACATTGTCAGAAATAACAAGTTTTAGGTTACAAAGTTACTAATTTGTTACTATAGTAATAGATAATAATTATTGTACACCTAATAATAATATTTAAGTCATTTTTTAATACTAAGCTAAGCTATTTAAGAATTCTTTCATCTGGAGGACTTCATCCTTATGGAACGACCTTCCCGAGGTCGTTTTTCCCAACGAATATAAACGATTTAAAACCAACGTAAATCGCTTTTTGCGCATACGCACCACTCCCAGAGTGCCCTAAAGGATTTTTCTTATAGTGCTTATGTTTGATCATTAAAAAAAAAACTAATTTTATTTAATTTTACCATGATCTCAAGAACGGTTTACAAAACGTATTATGCATTTTTGATTGAGAATTTAATGAAGAAGCAACATTTGACAAAAAATACATATTTCAAAAATTGTACTTTCCAGACACCCTGTATACTTGAATGTACTCTTACTAAAGGTAGTTTTTTAAACCAAGAACATTAGTCTTAAAACTTTTTTATATTATGTAGAAGGTAGAAGTTATTATGTGTATAGAATTGGGACACCCAGTATAGAGACAAGATTAATAGTATCCTTATTTCTTTAAGCCGTTTTCATCAGGGTGAATAATTTTCTATACTTTTTTTGTAGACTGCCCAGGCCTTATTTCTGCCTATGAAGAGGAAAAAACAAAAAAGTCAAAGGAAACTGCTACAAAGAAAAGAAAACTTAGCACAGGTGGACAAGAGAAGGAAAACAAAAACACGAAACCCAAGAAAATTGAAGAGAAGAAATGTCTTGGCTTTGACAGAGGTTTAGAACCAGATACCATTATTGGTGCTACTGACAGCCCAGGTAAGCATAGTACTTTTATTCGGAATCCACGTTGCAAGTTCGCAACTGTCAAACTTACAATTTACATTTTTGCAGATACTTACCAAATTAGGTATAAAGTATTTTAGTTTTCATAACATCAACGATGAATCTGCTTCTCGTGATGAAAGTAATTTTGAAAATCAAAATACCTGTTCCTTTTATTTAAATAATATAGTATAACCTGGATGCGCTGTTGATAATGAGGGCGAATTGAGTACCAGCGAACAAACCAGTTGTTGAAAAATAATAAGTCATGGACATTTGAAACAAGGAAGCGGCGACGCTTGTATTATATGCGTTATATTTAAATAACCTGTAAAAATAGTTCATTTTATTGCTTATAGCTGTATAAAAACTGATTTAAAATAAACCTTTTTACATATATTATAATTTTTAGGACAGCTTATGTTTCTAATGAAATGGCATGGCACTGACGAGGCCGACTTGGTTCCCGCAAAACAAGCCAACGTAAAATGTCCCCAAATTGTGATTAAATTTTACGAGGGACGCTTAAGATGGCATCCTCCCGCTCAACCTACAGGGGGCGAAAATAAAGAAAACTAAACAATTAAGGTTAGATTTTAGATGATATTTGTGTTTTATAAGTTAATTTGGTAACTTTAGCTTTGTTAGTGATAATGTGGATTTATAATTTTTAAGTGATGATATTTGTGTAGTCCATTGTAAAATAAAATCTGATTAGCTTGATAATTAAGCCAAAGCAATTTATTTGGTTTTACTGTATCACTACCAAAGTCAGGGTTATATTCACCATATGGCATTTTTAGATATATAAACGAAATCTGGTTTAGGCTCATTCTGAAATAAATATATTTTTTACAAAAGAAAATTCCCTGTTAAAGTACAATTTCGTTAGTTTCCATATAGCAACGTCATTTTTTTGAAAACATTAATTGGGGTCTGGGTGGAACATGCAAATAAATAAATATTTACATGATAATTATTTTATTAATTTTTTCCAACCCAGAATCATAAAAATTTAATTTAAAAACATGTTCAACAAAATTCAATTGGAGTACCTTTTCACTTAATCAGGGTCGTTTCTAATATATGTTTTATTATATTATGCTCGTGATTATAACCGAATATGATTCTTGATACCCTGTTGCTATAATAATACGAAAATAGGTTTAGATCTATTATTATTGTCAGTACATGCTTGTATACGTTTTTCTTCCTAAAACTGCAATTTTAAACCTAGCCTACCGTTATTCTTAACGAATATAGTATAAGTTTTTAGCTTAGTTATAAGCTATTTAATGATATAATTTGACAATTAGTATTAAAATGATTTAGTTCAGAATCGCTACAAAACTACATTTATATAATAAATTTAGAAAAAAAAAGGAAAAATGTTAAAATGAATTCTGGAAACGTTTAAGCCTCTTTTTTGTTGTTGCTATACTTTTACACCTTAAAATTTTGAGATTTTACCTTCTTTAATTATTTAAAGAAACTGGTTGTACTCTATTAAACTTTCATAAGAAATTGATTTATGAGCTATAATTTTAACAGACTTTGTAATAAAAAACAATTACTATTCCTGTTTGTAAGGTAATAAGTCGTTCAAATTTATAAATATTTTTAATTTTCTGAATTTTATAAACCTAAGATCAGGAGATCCCCTATGGGGATCTCGTAAATGGTAACAGATACAACTTCGATTAAATGGGGAAAAAGTATCGCAATCAAAGCACTAACAATATGCCATACAAACAGTTCTGGTAAGATTTTTAAGCTTTGAGATATTTAAAAAAAATTAAATTTTGAATTTAATTTTTGACTAAAATAAGGCTTAAAGCGAAACGCACAAAATATTCTCACAGCAACTTACATAGATTACATAACAAGACTTAATTTTTTCTCTGATTTTTTCATGTTAAATAAGATTTTTATTCTAAATTCAATGATGTTCCACACATTATCGTTTAATTACGTTTCGAGTCTTTTTAATCATCTTCATGAACTTTTAAAAATATGGACCTGTATTTTCCATAATTTTGTAAAAACAGTTCAATGCAGTATGTTATTAAAACGAATGTTTTTAAAACTATGTTGTAACGATAGCGCCCTTTGTTTGCCTGCTCTCATTCCCGCTATATTCATCCTAATTTTTAAAATTCTTTACATTCTTACAATAACACAACAGTAAGTTTGAAAAAATAAACAACAAATAGGTACATCGGCAAAAAAACATTAATTAAAGTAAAACTAACAGTAGATTATTAGAAATTAATTTTCCAAAAGGTGTGCGAAGTGATTTCCGATATTCTCCAGAGACCTTAGACGACTAGTAAAGTTATTGAAGCCTTTCGCAGCGTAAGGCCGCAAATGCTCATGCATGTTTTAAGTTCTGGAATTTTAAGATGCTATTTGTTTGGAGACTGATGGAAATCATTTCGAAAACCTTTTGGAAAATTAAATTCTAATATTCTACCGTTACTTCTACTTTAATTAATGTTTTTTGCCGATGTACCTATTTGTTGTTTATTTTTTTACTGTTTTGTTATTGTTATTAAATTATCTCTTGTTTTAGGATTATTATGTAGAGCATTATTATAAAATAATTTTAAAAATATTCATTTTAGTACCTACTGCGTTTTTACAAAATTATGGGTAATACAGGTCCGTATCCTGAAAATTTCATGAAGATGATTCAAGATACTTGAAACGTAATTAATAGGTAATGTGTGGTATATCATTGAATTGAGAATAAAAAACGGTCTAAAAAATGAAGTTGATGATTGCTTGAAAACAAAACGTCGTATTAAAATATTTGTTATGTAATCTTTCAGTTCACTAGTTGTTGTGAGAATGTTTTGTCAGTTTTGCTCTAACTTTAATATTAACGCCGGTAAAAAATTAAATTAAAGATCCAAAATTTCAGTGCTGTGTTAAATAACTCAAAACTTTAAAATGTTACCAAAACTTTTTGTGCGGTATATTGTTCGTGCTTTGATGCCGATAATTTTCCCCCATTTAATCTAAGTTGTATCTATTACCATAAACGAGATCCCTTATCTTGGGCACCCTGTATAAAAATTAAAACTAGAAAGTCGTCACATTTTTAACACTCATATTAGGCTGCAGAAAGATTTTCATGATGAGATTTACCAGAAAGAAAGTTTTCTTTCAAAAATCTACATTTCAATAGATTGAGAAGGTTGATTAATAAAGATCAAAGTTCGAAAGTGTCTTATTTAGTTTTGAAAGAAAAATAACATCGAAGTGAAAGCACATCTTCTTTCAAATAAGTATACCGGGTGATGCCAATCCTAAGCTATTCAATTAAACGTGATGGGAAACCACGAAACTCTCATAGTTCAGAAATACAGCACACATATATTCAAGTTTTAAAAAATCTTTAGTATACACGTACTGTGTACTACTTTGTACTTGATAGAACCTAGCTTATTTTCGTATACACATATATTGACGATGAATATTTTACAGTAAAAACCCAACTGGGAAACTAAGAATAGTTTAATTTTCATAGTAAACTAAATTAAAAACCCCTGAATTGTTAAGGGGTTTGTTCAATAAGAATTCAACTGACAAATTAAGAATAATTGCAATTTCATAGTAAACTAAATTAAAAATTCCTGAATTATTAAGTAAATTCGGTATGGCTGATAGAATTTGAAATCTACTACAGACGAATGATAGATAAAGGTAAGGTGGGTAGATAATCATGAAATTGTACTAAGTTGTATTCAGAAAGAGAGGGCCATAGGGAACACCAAAATAAAGAAAAGATAGAATTACTTTTACCGAACATGTCTGGTATTTACAACATAAACGAGTTAGGACATCCATATACTGTCATTTGTAAACAGGATTAGACAACTGTGCTCTGAATTGAATAAAGATGTATCTGATATGTATATTAGTCGATAGAGCATAGAGAAAACGCTATATTCTGCGATAGAGGTGTCCCATTCGCTCTTATCTCGGCGATTCTCTGATTTCAAATTAGTTAAATTTAGCAGTGTTTTAATAAGGATCGAAAAATAAATAAGTGGATGGTTGGTCCTAGGATTTATTTTATGAACGCATTTTTAGAAGTAGGTTCCTAGTGGCTGAAATTTTTAAATTTAGGTAGCCCATTGTAGCACAGATAAACAAAACAATTGTCATAGATTATAACTATTTCTATTTAAAATCACCTTTAGTTGCCCAATATGATGCCTATATTACACCTTTGGTTTAATTTTGTTTTAAATTGTTGACGATAGGATAAATATTTTGCGTATTTATTTTTTAGACCCACTACATAACCAACAAATTTAAGACGAATGTTGTCTTACAACTTATTAATTTTGACGTCTTGCAACAATGATTAAAAGTTTTCGAACGAGTTATCTTAAATATAAGTAAGTGTTATGCCCCTGCAGGGAATCGAACCTCAGTCTATTACTGTGCATCGAACTAAGTCGGCGACGAAGACCAAACTTAACTTAGGTCTAGCTTATCTCTTCATTGCATTAAACTGTTATCAACGTATTTGACTTTTACAGGGTGTCCCATAATTTATGGGCCATAGAGCAACTCTAGATATTAAACATCAAACTAGACCGATTAAATCATATAGGTTTTTTCGAAATATTTTTGGTTCTAGACATACAGCGTGTTGAAAGTGAAAGTTCATTTTCGAAAATAAGCCATAATTTGAAAACGGTTCAATGTATCAGATTGAAAGTTGGCTGTGTGATATTTTTATGAGTAAGAATGAGACATAAGAATTCGTAGAATTTTATATTTTAAGTTTCACATTAGAGGGAGCTATGCACATACACTGGGTTTAATAAATCTACGATTTTTTCTTACCTGTTATTTAGTATATTTAAGATTCGCAAAGAAGGCAATGTCTAAACGAAGAAGGTATATTTGGGTCGAATTTCTAACCGTTTTCGAGATATTTCCATTTTTAGTTTGATTTTTTTATGCATTATGATGTTTAAATGGAACTGTCTCGAAAACGGTTAGAAATATTAAGTTCGAGCCAAATATACCTTCTTAGTTTAGACATTGCCCTTCTTTGAGGATCTTTTGATTAAAATATTTAATAACAAGTAAGAAAAAATCATAGATTTAGCGCACTCTAATATGAAACTTAGAAATTGAAAATTCTTATTTTGAACTCATAAAAATATCATACCGCCAACTTTCAATCTGATACTTTGAACCGTTTTTAAATTATGGCTTATTTTCGAAAATAAACTTCACTTTCAACATCCTGTATAACGAGAAACATTTCCAAAAAACTTATATATGACTTAATCGGTTTAGTTTGATGTTTAGTATCTTCACTTGCTAACCTAAAATTAAATAATTTATATGTTGGTTGATGATATTAAGGTCGCGAGCAAAAGGCAAAAATCATTTATGTTTAATAATAATAACTCATCCCGACAAATTGTTATGGTTTGTCCGGGTTGTAAATAACTCATACCGACAAATTCTTAGGGTATTATAAACTTAAATTAAAGTAGCTTGTTAGGTCTATACTCTAGTTTTAGATTTACAACAATTTTTAAAGGAACATAGTCATAATTGCAAGAAATGGATTTAAACTCGTACCTAATTCTTTGACAAACTTCAACAGCAAAACCATAAACGCAGATCACTCCAAACCAGAAAATCTTATCATACTCCGATTAAATCGACTTTAAGGTTCTTCATTATTATAAGATTAAAGCTACGAGGTTGGTTAAATTAGTAAATTGGTAGCATTATTTCCTCTGATTATAATGACAAAAACGGAAAAACAACGCATTCTTGCAATATTGAAAAAATGCATATTTTTGAAAAATGAAACCAAAAATAAAACCAAAATAATACCAAATGGATTTCACAGTTTATAGTAATTTATCGTGTTTTATTATAGCTCCTGAAGTGTGGGCAGACATGTTGTATTGGGTAGGCATACTTAAATAAGCCGTGCTTTTAGACGACGATTTGCTCCTGGATTTTTTTTACTTGTTACCCGGTAGAATATGGTCATAGCTTCGTTCTTTTTAACTTTAGCTGTAAATTTATTTTTAATATTATGTGTTATTTTGTTCACGTTTTGTAATAAAACGCATTTTATATTTTTTACTACGAAGAAGTAGTACAACGTTTACAATATCCTAAGAATTTGTGGGTATGAGTTTAAAAACAAAAACGATTTTTTGCGATTTTAACTGTCAAAATTGTTGCAATATTAGTGTATGTAATCTTATACACTCCATATGCAATCATCATTAGTCAAAATTTATTCATTCACAGTATTTAATTGTTTTTCGAAACACTACCGTCCCTAGGAGACATAAATTTCTACAGTATCAGGAATAATTGAAGAGGAAACATTATTCCACAATTTGAAAGTATTATAGAAAGAGCATGCTACTAACATAATGGCTATTTTGTCTTATACCAGTTCCAGTTAGTTTGTTTATTGTACATCTAAATTTTGAACAGCTTAATAACTTATATTGTATTTAGGAATAAACAGCCGTATTCACTAACGGGATTTAAATTTCAAACCATCCATACTTCCTGTTAAAGGCGTAAAATGACAAATGTAACGAGTAGGTGATTCAACCAAGTTTTGTATCGCCATCAGAACTGGGCAGCAAACTACTGTAAAGTAGTGGAGTATAACTACTAAATACTTTACTACTTGGTAGTTAAACTACTGCTTCAAAAATGTAGTTAGGTTACTATCTACTAGTAGTTATTAGTTAAAAATGTAACTACTTTTTTAACTACAAAATAAACCCACAGCGTTGTGGCTTAAAAACATTGGAATACTTACAAATATAGATTAAAAAAAAAAAGATTTCAAAATCAAATAAAGATCTAAGAAATGAAAAAAGTTCTTTTTGGTAAAATATATAAAATTCAGACGACTGGTGTATTTGGCCAATGTTTGTAATGGCGTAATACTTGCCAGATGTCGTGTGAATGGTAGAATTGTCAATTATTGTACAAGTACCATTTACACGACGTGGCAAGTATACATCATACAGAATATTGGCGAAATACACCAGAATCGTCTGAGCTCGTCTTAAGAGATAATTTTTAAAAAATGCAGTTTCTTTTTTAGTACAAAACTACAAGTATTTGGCAATAGGAATAAACACAGTTCCTTTTCAGAAGAAAAATACGAAACTAAAACTTATTAGGTAATAGAAGTATTTAAAAAAGTAGTTAAAATAAAGAATTGTAGAGCACTGAGTAGTTAACTACTTTTTGCGTATATTTCATGCAGATTTAAAGTAATCGAGTATAACTACTAAAAGAAAAGAAGTAGTAATAATACAACTACTTTTATAAAAAAAAGTAGTTAACTACTGCCCAACTCTGATTCGCAATATATTTTTTGTTATCTATTTTACAATTTATTTAGAACAAAGTATCCATTATGTGCAGTTGTCACTTATAGAACTAGAACTGGTTTCACACTTTATCCAAACCAAATAGAATTTATTTTCTTCCCATTTAAAATGGCAATAATAAAAATTCAAGGAAAAGCCACAATACCACTAATATAAAATCCTATTTTATATTTCCCCTCTTAGAACATGCGAGGATATTATATTTATCTCAAGTGGAAAGGAGACACAGACATGGTTTTCTACCTAGAAATGTACCGGGCCTATATAACTAAGAATACAATCTGAGTGCTTGGCGCGCAATCCTGGTATTAGCGGCATCCTTTTGTATTTTTTTTTACCATTTAAATACTGAGAATTTATATTTAAATAAATTCTATTTAGTTTGAATAAACAATAGACGAACATCTCGGTAAAACTATTCATCTGTAAAACGAATCAACTGCTAAAAAATTAATTTTGAGGGTTTAAAGAGGCCCGGTTAGCTTATCTCTTGCCTCACTATCCCGACAGCTTGGTCGTTAATTCATTTCGGCCAATGTTGTCGAGGTCCCAAGCAAAGTTAGTGTTTAAAATCTTTCTGCAATTCGACGTAAGATATAAATATTTAGATGGACTAAATTTAAATCTCTTTGTGAATAATAGAGAATTTTTGTTTTTGCCATCATACTTTTTTAAATAATATAAATCTAATTAAGATTTTTTGTAAGAGAAACTTGTAGATACCTAAGCTGTTTGTAAATGTAAATCTGAATTTATGTTTTATGCATTACAATATTTTTTTATTTAGGAATAAATATTTTAGGGTTTCTATAATTTTTTTTGTTTTATTTGCTTAAACCCTGAATTATTTATACACATCTTAAAATCCCACAAAATTAATGGCTATGGTGTAAAGGAGCAGTAGAAAACAAGTGTTCTCAAGAATGTTAAGTCATATGTCATTTTCGGAGGTTTTAAAGAGAACAAATTTTTTTTTTAAATGTCGTCTTTAGGGTTATTAAGGTAAAGGCCGGTTTAAGGCCGGTTTAGACGCTCATGCAATTTGCGCCAATTGGCTTGTGCAAACCAATTTGCACAAGTAAATCGTTGCATGTGAATGGAAGCATGAGACTTGTGCAAGTCAAAAAGTTTGGCTTGAATAAAATCTGTTCTGCCAGATAATTTGCATGAGGTTGGTGCAGTTGTTTGAGCGTGTAAACAATGTTTGCCCACATTTTTCTAAAAATAGCGTACGCACGTGATTTTGAGAGGTTAGATTTTGTTGTTTACACTTGTAGTTTGTTGTTGCCGGATTCGGTTTGTTATTATTAAAAAAAATGTCGAATAAAGAAAAAGAGTTTCTTCGTGAATTCATAGAACTATATCAATCGTTTCCTTGCTTGTGGAAAATTAAGTGTCGGGAATATTCTGACCGCAATGCAAAAGCTCAAGCATATAATATTTTGATTGAAAAACTTCAAACCGTTAACCCAGAAGCTAACAGAGACAGTGTTGTTAAAAAAATTAATTCCCTACGTACCACCTACAGAAAGGAGTTAAAACGAGTTCTGGAGTCCGAAAGGTCAGGTGCTGGAGTAGAGGATATTTATGTACCCAATTTATGGTATTATGAATCAATGAATTTTATAAGGGACCAGGAAATTCCACGGAATACGAAATCAAACATTGAAGATACACAGTTAAATGTAAGTATATTTATATTTTTTTTCTTTTATTACAATAAAGCAAATTATGTCTTATCGAGTCTAATGAGAAACCATTTTTTCCTGCCAAGATACTTTTCCAGAATTGTTAAAGTATATTTTAAATTGCTCTCTTACTTCTTTTGCTTCTGCAGAGTGATTTCGATTATAGCCGTTTTGAAGGTCCAATAGATTATCAGAGTGTGTTCGTAAGCCAAGAGTAATATTTCCAGTTATAGTATCTTCAACGTCAAACACATCATTAGGTGTATATGTGTTTGAACACTTACGTCTCAAAAAATTATGTAGAGCACAACAAGCCAAAACAACTTTATCAATATTATATACCTGTAAATTAATAGTGGTGTGAAAAATTCGAAAGCGATTGGCTAGAATCCCAAATGAATTTTCTATAATTCTTCTGGCTCTTGATAAACGGTAATTAAAAATTCTTTTTTCATGATCAAGTTCTTTTTGATTATATGGTTTTAAAAAATCTGGCCTCAAAGCAAATGCTTCATCTCCAACAAAGGTATAATTTAGTGGTGGTTCACCGTCAATGAGTGGTTCTGGTGCTGGCAAATTTAAATTGTTTTCAAGTAATTTGTGCATAAATATAGTATTTTCGATTACTCCTCCATCAGATACGCGGCCATTGGTTCCAACATCACACATTATAAATTCATAGTTACCATTTGCAATTGCCATCAAGACAATACTGTGCGTTTTTTTATAGTTGTAGTAATAGGATCCACTTCCAGAAGGTGCCACAATCTGTATATGTTTTCCATCTACAGCCCCCAAGCAATGGGGATAATTCCATTTATCTTGGAACACACTTGCGATTTTTTTCCATTCAGCTGCAGTTGTGGGAAACTAGAACAAAAAGATAAATATTAATTACCGTGTAATTTTTATTTTTTTTAATCTTTTTTTCAGGATCCTACGAGTCCTGCTGCTGAATCAATCACTCTTGAGTTTGAATCTACCGATGTGTCTTTACCACCCACACCATGTTCAACTTCATCGCAAACATCTTCCAAGTCATCGAAATTACATAAACGTAATGACAAATGCGACGAAGTGTTAGATGTGATTGGAAAACGGTTAAAAAGTTCTTCAACAGTAGATAAATTTACTGATATTGGAAAAGTATGGGCATCAAAATTGAGGGACCTTCCACCACAACAAGCCATGCACGCAGAAAAAATAATTAACGATGTGCTGTACGAAGCTCAAATGCAAAATTTAAACCGAAATTGCTTTGTACAAATTACAGGGGAACCTTCAAGGAGCAGACAACCGACATTCGACACTCAACCACCATTCAACCCTCAGCCCCCAATTAACCCTCAGCCCCCATTCAACGCTCAGTCCCAATTCAACGCTCAGTCCCAATTCAACGATCAGTCCCAATTCAACGCTCAGTCCCAATTCAACGATCAGTCCCAATTCAACGATCAGTCCCAATTCAACGCTCAGCCCCCATTCAACGCTAAGCCGCAACCCATATTTAACACTCAGCCCACATTTAACAAGCAGTCTAAATTTAATACTTATTCTCTGTTCAACACTGCTCCATCATACAACGCTCAGTCCCCTTTAAATACTCACTCCCCATTCAATCGCCAGCCCCTATTTAACGCTGAAAAACCCCAAACACATCAAATGGAAAAACAAGTTCTACCCACTCAATCGTCTCATACTCACCGAGAACAATGTGAACAATCTGAACAACGTGAACAATCTGACCATCGTGACACAAATAATGTTGCACAATACTTTCACAACTTTGACGATTCACAAGAGAGTGAAGCGCAATAACATTATAAAATGATATTTAAATGATAAAACATACAGAAATATACCTAAATAAAAAAACTTACCCTTAAATATGTTTGTTTCAATACAGTGTAAATTGCATCACATGTTTCGGGAATTATAGCACTTAGAGCTGGTTTGGATATACATGTTGAAAATTTCATATCTTCGTAACTCCTACCTGTTGCCAAAAACCTTAATGTAGCTGATAGTCTTTCATGGGGGGTTATTGAACGTCTCATAACAGAATCAGCTCTTAAGATTAATGGTGTAACCAAATCTAGCAAATGCTGGTATGTACTTTCGTCCATTCGCAAATAGTTGCGAAAATCATCCGGTTCACTACGTAATTCTGCTATTAAATTTGTATGTGAAAACAAATCCCTTTTCAACAACCAAGGTTTAACCCACCTTTTTCTTTTTCTTCTTAAAACATTTTTTTTAATAATGCAAACCGCAGCAGTAGCAAGTAGTAAAGATTCCTCATCAATATTTTCCATTTTCTATTAATTTTTCTCTATTTATTTAACCAACACTATAATGCCCACTGCGCAATTAGACTGAACGTGTAGACAGAATTTTTTGGCTCAGTTTTTTGCACAAATTTGCATGCACAAATCAGTTTGCGCAAATTGCATGAGCGTCTAAACCGGCCTTAAAGAGACATAAATTATTTCTAGTATTGATTTTAAATGTGTGGTGTTGCCCCATAGATGTTATAAAATAAAAGGTAGCCGGTAGAAGGTCAAATGTCCTTGTGGTATTTCTTATGTATTATTCAAATGTTACTAAATTTGTTCATAATTACAAAACAGTAAAAAGTAACTATATAAAAAAACATTTATAAATAATTGAATCAACATTAAAAATACTCTAAAAAGTATGAAACAACAACAACAAACAAGTTTGGAAGATATTACAACAGATTTCAATAATAATAGGGGGAAGTGGGGGAATCCCAGTCAGGTGAGGAATTCCAGTCACTTGAAATGCTACAGTGTAAATCTACTCAGTTTGTTCCTCATCGTGCTACCATCTAACAATCAACGTCCAAAGTTAAATACATGTGGTTTCGCTGTGATCACCCCATTGTAATGGCCACAATTTAATCGCAACGTGTTTGCTCCCTTTTGGTATAACTTTCAGGTGAATCGAAACAAACATAAGTACAAAAATAATTAATTTTTTTGCATGCCCTTATATCGTACTTTCTCGGAAGTAATTGGTCTAATGATTTCTGCGCTTGTAGATATCTAAATCACGAAGTTTAATTTTAGGATTAAGTTTTTTATTGCAAGGAGCTGGTAATGCCGGTCAAAACATTGGGACCATACCAGTCATGTTTTATTTGCGAAGAATACGGAAAATGGGGTGAACTTTGGTATCGCTGTACGATGTGTGGCCATTGGCCAGAAATTTTTGGTATTACGTATTATTATGGAATAATCCCTAAAACAATAGTAGTATTTCATACTTTTTAGGTAAATTTTGGAGTCTGTTCTATTTTTTATACTGATTGTCTCTTATAATAGACATATGGCTATTGCCATGCCAAGGGGGGTCAGTTAAATTAGAGTTTTAGGTAATGAGGTAATTAAAAATAGGCATATAAATTTCTTCAATTTTTCGTTCATAGTTACATATCGGCAAAATTCGGCATCAAATTTATTAACTCTTATTATTAAGTCTTGATTGAGAAGAATGGAATTTTGGTCCACGATAAAAACAACCGACGCATCATTTCATGTGAGAATAGGACGATTCTCTTTGTCGATTTGACAATCGAAGAGGATCTAGAAACAAAAAAGAAAAAAGAACGCTTCCGTTTAAAGGTCCGGCCTCATATATTCATGCCGAGGACGCGTCCGCTCCGTGCCAGTTTCGTAGCACAGACGGGTCTCGGTCGTGAGTGTACCTTGTATACCTTATATGCCACAGTCTTCACATGGGATGAGACGAGTTGTTGGATGCGACACGTCCGTGCTACGGAACCGGCACGGTGCGGAGTCGGCACGGATATGTGAGGCTCAAGGATTTTAAATCAAGGATGATACGACAATTCGCATTCTTAGGTAGGTTGTAAACAACTTCCCAGAAAAACAATCTGGGAGCTCTGATAATTAGTATAATTTTTCTTTGTCGTTTTCTGTTAATTAGGCAACGACATTACGTCGCTTTCGTGCGTTCGGAATGTACTTTTTATAAAGCCCTTATTGGAACGGCCGTCTTACATACAAGCTTGACACTACCGGATTAACAACTCTCATATTTGTCGTTATTGTTAAATAAAATTCTTTGTTGTATTTCAATGTAAATATTGTTTGTGAAAAAAAAATAGTAATTCTTAACTTAATATGGCAAAGTAGTGCCAAGTCTGCCGTAAACTGGAAAAAAATATAGACTTTTGAGTCACGTCCGTCGATTGTTTGTTTTTCCTAACCAAGATAGGAACAGACAGAAGATAAAAGGAGATGGGGATTCTACAGATGAAATCCCTATTTCTTTTCTGTTGTGTTTATTGTCGTAATAACAGGCGTCACATTGACGAGTACAAAGCAGATAGAAATACTGGGTCCATGTTTGTTTCAGTCAGTAGTGACGGCCAGGGCCGGATTATCATAGGGGGCCAAGGCCCCAGGGCCTCCACCATGGGAGGGCCTCCACCACCCGTAAAGAAAAGTTTTCGAAATAACTGTTTTTCACCAATTTGAAAAGCAAATGCGTAAGATCACGTTACCACTCTAGTAAAACGTAATAAATACTGAACCAATTCTATTTATATCTTTCATAAAGCGTAATTCGATGTTAAACATATCATCGGCTGTATTTATTCGAAACGTTACAAATTCGTTTTAATTTCCCGCTTGACTGCGGGGACGTGGGCCCCCACCACACCTGGCCCCATGACATTAATTTGTTTGATCCGGCCCTGGTGACGGCAGACCTTTAAGCGTCAAGAAGGCCATACTTGATAGTAGACATATGCCGCTATTTGATGCGTTACACAATCGTTTGAACAAAATCGGGAAAGTATAACACGCTGTGCAGCGAGAAGCATTGCACAACGTGTTGCAAAATATATGGGCTGGTCGCGAACAAATTTCAGCATCGAGTAACGCAATTGTAAAAATGTCTCAAAAAGAGTTGCTAAGTATTTATCGCCAATTACACCAAATTGTGGAAGGTAAAAAGCGAGAAATATAAAAATCATGTGAAAATGGTGATTAACGGCTCGTCGAGAAATTGGGAGAAATCGAGCCAAACGCGGACGGAGATACTACTGTACAGCCTTTCTTTCATCCAAATTCGTTACTTCCTCTTCCTTTTACTCTTAACAGAATCAATGTCTAAAGCACAAAACATTACAATTGCTAAACAGCAGTTCCTGTTGATGTTTAACTTTATGGCAGAGACAGAAATTTTTAAAACAACCAAAACCTTTAATCATAATATATTCATAATAATATAACATACTATTTCATTTAAATTTTATTTTTATCAGTAGCGATTGGTATTATATAGCGTTACGTTCAACGTTGCCAATCTATTAAAATTGTAATAGATTTATTATTTTTTTCGCGATTTTATAGTGGTGAAAATACCTTTTTATGTGACTACCTTCAGAATATATAAATATATAGATTGGAAAAAAATTATTATTGGAACCATACACCTATTATTGAAAGTACTAACAAATTTCGTTACGAAAAGTTATTGAAATTAATTAATTAAAGACGATCAGTCTATTTTTTAGCCGTCTATTAGACATTTAAATAATTTAACATTTTTAAATATCATCAAGAAGGCTTTGTAATGAAAATAATGCAAACTATCAAATTACGCATAGGATTGTAAAATTTTGTATCTTCTGATATCTATCTAATGGTAAAAAGTTGTCATTCTTTCACTTATTCATCCCTTGATCCGGAGACATTGTAGATTTTTTCATATTGTTAAACTGGCTGTATTATACAATTTATTAAGTTCCAATAACATCGACAGTCAATATAGAAACTACTTTACCTTAAAAATCTATTTTCGTTTTGCAATTTACGTGAATTATTTGCGTAAAATATATTTTTTGTTCGCGTAAATTAATTTCTGGATCTGGATCCGCCCTTGCACTGAATGCTATAACTTCATTTAATTTATCAGCTTTAATTATAATGCGAGTAAAGCTGCAAACACAATATTATCACGTCACATGCTATCACGCAATGTCAGAGTTTAACGCTAGAAGGCTACAAGATTCACTGGCGATCTTGACAAACACAAAATATGTAATAAAATGAAAAATGATCTGCAGTGTACGTAGTCTGTTTCAAAGCCGTGAGAGCATGTGCTATTTTGCCGATATGACAACACGTGAATTCACGTGACGTGATAATAGTGTGTTTGCGGTTTAACCGGTGCCTGTAATGCAGTGGAAATTCAACTAAATCTTAATTTGTCTTACAGAATTACAGACTTGAATTAACAAATCTACAGTTCCTGGATGGGATTACCTATACCACAAATAGACCTAATTTCTGATTTATCGATAAAAAGTCATTCTATATAAAAAAAACTTGCTTGTAAAAAATTAAGATTTGTCATTAGTTTTTGTATACAGGGAGGTCAAAATCCTAAAAATATTCATTTTTACCTAAGAGTAAACTACCTTAATTTTTTCGTTTTCAAAACAAAAGAATGAAAAATGTATCATCCCCCATCTGTACCCCATTCACACCGGTATCCAGGAAGGATCATATCGAATATCTCGTGGGTACAGGGGCGGTACGCACTTTATTTTTTGCTTTTATAGAAAATAAATTCTAAGCGTATAATTTAAATATTACTTCATTAAAATAACATTTTATTTAAAAAAATTTCTATTCAACGTGAAAGCCCCTAACTTCCACACACTTTTCTAGTCTTCTTCTAAACTCACTATAAGCCTGCAGAATAAACTAGTGTTGGGAAAAACCACTGATGTTAATAATCGAGTACTTGATACTCGAGCGATTTTAATAATCGAGTGAATCACTGGATAATAAGTCACAAGCGACGATTTTCGCTTGAATTTATAAGTCGAGCACTTCTTTTAATAATCAAGTGATGTCGGTTATTTCAATAATCGAGTACTCAAGTTTTTCGCTCAAGCGATTACAACACTACAGTAAACTAAAATTAAACTAAATTTTCTTTAAATCTTGAATTCAATCAATCATAATTATGACAAGTATTTCCTAATAGCATTTTCTTAAAATCAAAAATTAAGGTAGTTAGGTACTCTTAGGTAAAATCACATGGTACGCTTAGTAACAGTTTTTCTGAGGCATTCCTAGAAGTGTTAGGGCACTCAGGAAGCACACAACAGTGTTCTACTTTCGATTTCTAAACAATCTTCTTGGGAAATTGTTGAAAATTTAGCGTAATAATGTAAACTACCAGTATCTGCGACAGGTAGTGGTTTACGTTTAAAGGTGTCAATTTTTTACCAGTTAAGTAACGTCAAAATAGTTGTCAGTTTTACGAATCGATTTTCATAGTATAATTATTTGTATATGTTTCAAAATATAACAACATTCAGTACGAAAAGAGAATTTCATTTAACGCTAACGACTATTATTTAATAGAAATGAACAATACTACCTTATATTTTTGTAAAATTCTGAATATTCTTTGTATTTGAATGAACTTTGTAATTAAAAATCGTATTTATTTTTCGCAATCTAATAGTACTTCAACCTTCTATTATTGGTCATGAAAATGTTCTGGCAACATTGCTTAGGTTATATTATATAAGGATTAATGTTTTTATTTTACTTATTCCGAGAAGAAGTACAGGTACAGGTCTTGTCTTATTGTACAATTAGGGCAACGGTTTTTATATCATATAATAAAATGAATAATTGGCTGATTATTTCTTTACTACTAAGCGTGTTTGGATTTCTAAAAGAAATAAGACCTTCTGAACCTTTTATCTACGAATTTTTAATTGGAGAATGGAGAAATATCACAGACACTCAAGTAAATCAACAAGTTTATCCCGTTGGAACCTACAGTTACCTGGTTCAACTTGTATTAGTGTTCTTAGTAACAGATTTGAGCCGATACAAACCTTTAATAGTGCTATTAGGCTTAGCTGGCATTGTGGTTTGGAGTATGCTGCTATGGACCACAACTCTTTTACATCTTCAAATTATTCAGGTAAAAAATACTTTCTGTAATAATGAAGGGTTTTCAGACTAGCTAAAAAAACGCAAGCCGTAAAAAAGTAAGTCAACATGAATCTCATTTTATTATATGTTATCTCATTTTATTTACTCTTTAGTAGGAACCTAATTATCCTATCCTTATTGAAATAATTAGGACTAAAATTAATGTAATATCCTTACAGGGTTATGATAAGAAAACGGATCAGCCTTTTATATATACTTAGGTAATCAAGAATTGCTCGGATCCGTCAAACTTATTTTTTTGAAATGCATTTGTATAGAAGTTTGCTTATTTATATTTGTTTATTTATCGAACAATCACCACTAAATGGCTTGGCATATGAGGATCCAGTGTTGCAATTCAATTCAATTTCAAAGAAATTAAGATTAGAGGTGATGAAATATAACATATGCCTAATACAGAAAAATTTTACGAAAACATACATAATTTATAATTTTCGGGGTTATTGAGGCAAAAAAAAACAACTTTGGCCTACTTTTGGTTACGAAAAATCTACAAGGTAGAAATGGACGAATGAACTAAAAAAAAAATTCAAAAATATATATTTAGAGATATCAGAGAATCCAACTTTGCCTACTGTTTGTTAAACAAATGTTAAATAAAGAGGAACGACGGTGCGAGGAAAAATACCTTTTGCGGGTTTATTAGTCACCAATTTACCTATACCTACTTTTTGTGCACAAGAAGAGAGAACCTAATGGATTTTTTTTCAAAAATTTTATGTAGTATATCTAAAGTATTCTTTACAGGCAATAAAGGCTTGTTAAAAACACAGTATGATATCGGTTACATCAGAAGATGGGTAGTATATTTTACTTGGTTTCATAAGTTTACCTACAAAATTTTCCTACCTTCAATTCACATAGCGGCTTTTTTTTAAATAGCAGGAGGTTTTTAAATAGTAGGCGCGGAAACTTTAAACCTGCAATTTTGACGTGACTTATGCTAACTTTGACACCACTTCTAAAACATTGTAACTGGAGAATATCTATCAGTGCATTTTATGGAAAATAGATTTATTAATCCACGACTTGCACCATATTGCGCATATTATTTATCATTCTAATGTTACGAGGCGCATTCGAAAGTTTCCTCCCTAACATATAAAACAAATAACTATACATTTTTTTGATAATTTTATTTTTTTTATATTCATTTGATTTCAATACACTGTGTTCCATCAGATATAAAGAGTTTCCGTTATATTTAAAACGGTATCACCAATCCTTTAAAAACATTTTGGAATGCTTTATTCTCTTTTCTAAAAATTATCTTTTATCAGGCAAGAGTTACGAGGTTGTATAAAGTAGAGAAAAGTTGCTTTTTTTTAGTGATAATTTATAATTTGATCACAGTGTTCCTAAATAGTTTTTAGTTTAAAGATATTAGAGAGAATATGAGAATTCCTAAAAAAAAATTTTAGATACCTCAAAAACCACTAGAGTTGATAAAAAATTGGTTAATTCACAAAGTTATGGTTTTTCTTTACCTAACGCACTTAACATTTTCTTCATTTAATCATAATTTTTAATACCGACTTGGATTTTTTTCGATATCTCGGAAGAATAGTCAACTTGCACTTTAACAGTATATCACACGTGAATGCATTATCTCTTGTCTTATGAACTTAATACGGTTCTGTCCTTTAGTTTTTATAGTCAGAACATATCAGATCTCTATTATCGTATAACAATTAATATTTATATGACTTAAAACCGATTAGAAGTAATGTTTTTGAATAGTTTAAATACATGCGAAATAATTTATTGTATTTGTTACATTTATATTCCTATAGTCCCTGTTTGTCCCTATTACTAGAACATTCAACTTGGTCGCCGACAACATATTCACAGCTATTCTTAATTGAAATCCAAATGAACCGACCATTACTAGAGCACTGCTCTCATGTCTGGAGCTCTGCACCCAAACATACTCTTCGGCTACTGGATTCCATCGAAATGAGGGCTATTCGTCTGATCGGAGACCACGAGCTGACGAAGAACCTCGGCTGACCTTGCCCTCTTAATTCCGCCCAGAGCGACGAATAGCAGAAATACACGACGAACCACTGCCGCCCATCCATATGTGGTTAAGCTTAGTACTTCTCGAACTTCATTATTTAAGAATTCTTTCATCTGGAGGACTTCATCCTTGTGGAACGACCTTCCCGAGGTCGTTTTTCCCAACGAATATAACCTCCAACGATTCAAAATCAACGTGAATCGCTTTTTGCGCACACGCACCACTCCCAGAGTGCCCTAAAGGATTTTTCCTATAGTGCTTGTGTTTGATCATAAAAAAAAAATTAGATAATAATTATCCTATTTGTATGTTACAACATTACGTTGAATTCAAAGAAAGGTTATTTACAAAGCGCGGAAGTGCTCACAAGAAAATGGTGGCCATTTTCAACACTTGGATTAGGAATAATAATAATAATAATAAATACCGTGGAATTGCTAATTGGATCTTCTTCAGAGATATGGAAAAAAATCCGGGTCTGTATTAAAATTAACTAAGTCATTTAAAAGTGCGTTTGGTAGCGAAGGAACCATAACTTTTTTGTACAAACAATTTTTTTATCAAATGGTTTTCGAGGTATTTGAACAAAAAAAATTAATTTTCACATTCCCTTTAATATCTATAAAACTAAAATCTATTTGGCGATACTGTAATGAAATTATAAATTCTCACTAAAAAGGGCAACATTTCTCTAATTTAAATGACCTCGTAACTCTTTTGGATATGGCAGTAGTGGCCTATGGTATTTTAGACATACAATATACAGGATTTTAATGTGTAATCCGAAAAGCAGCTGGAAATATTTTATTAAAATTTTCGGACGCCAATTGAAAGGTTGGGAGACAAACATCCAGATCTTATCTTGCTGGTAACAAATTTAATATTTCAAATAGAGAGGTAGTTTTTCGATAATTGAATAATCCGCCAATGTATGTAAGCAGAAAGAAAATGATTACATTTATACTCTACTGGTTGCTTATAAGTTACGATTTTTTGAATAAATAAAATGAGAACACTTAAAACTATCATAATATTTATAATTTAACATAATATGTGAAGAGATAAACAAACTCAAATTGTGCTCCACTATAGTTTAATGAACAATAGTTCAGTTTTTAATTTGCATAAAAGGCACATACCCTCATCTTCAGTGGAAAATTATGCATAGGCAGAAACTTTTGACATTGTAAACTTTTGTAGCAGAAAAATTATTATGAAAATCGAATTAAATTTAAATTACTTCATGAAAAAACTTTTTTGAAAGAAGGAAGAAAGATCAAAACGGTAATCCATACTTCCTTGAATTTTAGGTTTCGAAAATATCTGAAAGATAGGTACTTTTGAAAAAAGCAAAATTGAACGGACGCCATAATTTCACTCCACGGAGAGATGGACTACTTCAAAAAAAAATAATAGTATGTAACTCGAGGATACATTAAATAAAATATCTGGAAATAGATTAATTAGTCGTGGTAGTGTCGTGTAGATTCTTTCTTGTGGGGATTCATAAAAGATATAAGGATGGCTATGCCACCGATCACACTAGAAAATTAAATTCGTATTCGATAAACATGTAACATGTAATTTAGTAGTTATTTGGAACATCTCTTAAAGCACGATTGTCGTTAAATTTAAGGTATTAAGATAGTTTTCTAATTTTATCTATTAAAAAATTCGTAACTAAGCGACCAAGTGATCACCGCCAGATAAAATCTTGAGAGGGGTAATGTCAAAAATGTTTTAAACCTCTTTATCGCCGTCCTAAAATTTGAATAAAATATTTCCAGCTGTTTTTTTATAATTTGCATTGTAACACTTTAAAATCCTCACCTTTTGTATACTAAAACAGCTGCTTATAAGGATATTAGTCGCCAAACCTGGGTGTTCATTTGAAAACTTCCCACCACGGATTTATCGAAAACCACTGATTAAAAGAAAAAACGCCCAGACACGTCAAAAGATTTGCCAAAGGGGACAACTTTTTAACCAAAAACTACTTCACCCCCTTTTACCCTCTGGCCCCCGAGGTCATCTCCTTAAAAATTTTAAATGACGAGGGGTAGCAAGTAATAGCTTGTTTGAAAGGTCTTTCAAACTGCTTTATTTTGACGTTTGATTTTTTTAAATCGGTCGATTAGTTTTCGAGAAAATTAGAAAAATCTTTATTTATCTTAATTTGTTCAGATAGAAAAAAAGCAAACGAAAATATCACTTTTTATTTGAATAAGTGTTCAAAATGTTGCCCGTTATTGGCCAAACAATGATATAGGCGATCTTCAAATTCCTGACGGACATTTTCAAAAACATGTTGTGGGAGATCATGGCCGCTTTCGGTGATGCGTTGACGAAGTTCATCCAAACTGTTAGGTTGGGGAGTGAACACAATAGTTTTCAAATGGCCCCATAGAAAAAAGTCTAATTGCGTCAAGTCAGGAGATCTAGCAGGTCATTCTATAGGCCCTCTTCGCCCTATCCATTTATCTGGAAACTCGTCGTCTAGCCATTGCCGAACCGGAAGAACATAGTGAGAAGGAGCGCTGTCTTGCTGGAAATATATTTCAGCCTCATCAAGTATAGGGTTTCCATCGTCGCACACAGGCGAATTTTCTCGATATCCTGGCCAAAACTAAGTGTTCGTTTTTTTGATATTAAAAATGGGTAAAATAATAATAGATACTAGTAATGACAAAAAAGTGTTAAAAAGTTGTAAATTTTGCATACCCCCTCCTCACTCCTCTGGCTGAAATCCAGAAAATAATAAATTAAAAAAAAAAACAGCATACTATTAAAAAAATATTTATTTTATGATATTCCCACGAATACAAAAGTTAAAAACAAACTATTTACAATATACTAAAAAGAAACATACAAATTTTTACATACATTTACTATATTAATATAATTATTCGCTATCGCTTTCACTTCCAACTACTGTCTCCATTACAAATGGCTCATCAAAAGCAGCATTTCTTATCACCTCTGCCTTCTCTAAGTGGCCCCCGGAACGAAATTGCATTTGTGCAGCATAAGTAAGTTCTTCTGGACTAAAATCAGAATGAAGTTGTTCCGTTTTTCTTCTTTTTGTTCGGTCACTTGAAGTAGAAATAAAGATGTCGGTCTTCCACCGCATTTACGGGTACACTTATGTCTTGTTGTTGTGAGTCGGAGTAACCAGAAAATTGTACCTCCGAATTTAACCATGATATATTTTTGTTACCAAACGAATTTACATTTTTACATTTCTCGAGGATGCCAGCCACTTCTTGTTGTACTGCACAAAAAAGTTTTTTATTTTTGTTTGTGATTCTTCTGACAAATTGTCACTTTGCATTGCCGATGCCACGTTACCCACTAAATAATCACATTTTTCTTTAAAGTTTTTTGTATTACAGTCCTTTACCCACTCAACAAGTTTTGTTTTGGTCACAGAAACGTGCCTCGCTCCAGATCCTGTAACAAAACAAAAATCGTCGTTTATCGGGTGATCGATATTTGTCATAATATCGAGGAATTAACAAACAAATTTACGACAAGATCGCAACATATCGCAAAATTTTTTAAAAAATTCGAAAAAAGGACTCTTTAAGACATAAAAAAAATTTAATATCAAGGTTAAACTATGTTAAACAATTTACCTTTTGTCTAAGCAAACTTCATGAAATGCAATATTTGTCCTACATTATGTAAGTGAAATATAAAAATGTAATAAAAAAAAATATATTATAAAAGTCCTGATTATTTAACTCTTTTGGCTTTTACTTACCACCAGCAATAGGTTCCATAACAGTTTTTAAAAATATTCACAAGAAGTAAACAGAAAAACGCAATAGAAAACAGTAAATTTTAAAAGCACTTCTCTCCGACTTTACACCACTCACTAAAAATCTCTACTTTCAACTGAAATATCTTGGTACCCGATGGTACCAAACTTTTAAAGCAGGTAGTTTATAACACGCTGGGGTTTAGTTAATCGATTAGTAATGTGTTTTTCCCAGAATTTTAATGTTGAGTTTTTAGGGTTTCGACCACGTTTTTGGGAAAAATCGCCTCTGTGCGTCGTCGATTTTTGGTTTTCAATGGTTTCAGTGATAAGCGGATTGATGGTATTTTCCAACATATCTAAATAAATGCCTCCATTTAAATTCCCATTAATAAACAATGGCCCAATCACTTTATTTCCTAAAATGCCTGCCCATACATTAATTTTTTGGGGGTACTGAGTATGCCCTTCTACAAAAGCATGAGGATTTTCATTGCTCCAATACCTGCAGTTATGCTTATTAAAAAATCCATTTAGATAAAATGTGCATTCATCACTGAAGCAGATATTCTTTACATGAATGGTATCATCATTAATCGCTACAGTCATTTGTTCACAAAACTCAACTCGCCTATCGAAATAATCTTCGGTTAACTCTTGCAATATTTTCATTTTGAATGGATGAAGTTTATGTAATTTAGTAACTGTGTGTACAGAGCCTAATGAAATACCAGTCGCATCAACAATTTTGCGTAACGAAGTATTAGGATTTATGGCAAAATGACCCAAAACTTCTACTTGAGCGGCTTCATCCAAAACTCTACGATGATTACGTTTTTTATTTGCAACAGATCCAGTTTGAGTAAATTTAGTAACAAGGTCCAAAACATACCTATGCGAAGTTATCTTCTCCGGATGTCTGGCGTTAAATGTAACGGCAGTTTGCCGAGCACATTGATTTTGGGCACCATAAATTAGAATCATTTCCACTCTTTCCGCTAGTGTGTAAACCATTTTGGAAGTAAAATCTGAATCAATAAATAAATTTTCACTATCCCAAGATTGTCACAAAGGTAACTGACAGCAAATTAAATTGTTTCTTTCCACTTAGCAACTATAAAAAACTAAACAAGTATAAAAAACTAAACAGGTATAAGAATAAAAACAGTTCGCCCATGTTATCTGTGTTGATAAAAGGGCGGTAAAATTTTTTCTAATTTTCTCGAAAACGAATCGACCGATTTTAAAAAATCAAACGTCAAAATAAAGCAGCTTGAAAGACCTTTCAAACAAGCTATTACTTGCTACCCCTTGTCCTTTAAAATTTTTAAGGGGATGACCCCGGGGCCAGAGGGTAAAAGGGGGTGAAGTAGTTTTTGGTTAAAAAGTTGTCCCATTTGGCAAATCTTTTGACGTGTCTGGACGTTTTTTCTTTTAATCAGTGCTTTTCGATAAATCCGTGGTGGGAAGTTCTCAAATGAACACCCTGTTTATAGGAAACCATACATTTGCATATTCTCTGTTGGGATGTCCCTATTGATAGTCATGTACTATAATAAAGTTAATTTAACTATCATATATTTTAATACTTATTTAACGAAAAACGCTCATTGAAGCAGTGCAGTGCCGACTCCTGGGCGAAAATATAGAGGAAGAGCCAATCAAAAATATTTTTAAACACTCTCACACGTTACATGTCTATATAGTTCACGCCAAAGGCAAGGCAGTTCCCTACTTCATCTGAATAACCGCCATGATTTGTAGGAACGTACGTACATATTATGTGCCCTGAAAATAAGGTCATGGACAAAGATCTTGTCATGGATTATCCATTCAGTGCGCCGCGAATTCAAAAAGGTTGAGAACCCCTGCTATAGGTAATAATGCCAGAGTTCGGCAAAAAAGTTTTTTCCATAGAGTAGGTTAGAGGTGTGGTAGGAAAATCAGTTAATTTCTTGTCTACATGAAATTTGACAATTTTGGTCATGACACAATGGGGGGGGGGGTAACTTTAAAACAATGGTGGACACTATAACATTTTTTTCCCTTAATTTTGTCTTCTTCGTTCGCTGCCAGGGCCATTCCCGAGGGGACCTACAGCTTAGCGTGGGATCCGAACCACGATCCTCGGTCATACGCTGCGCCCCCAAGAGCTTGCTTTCTCGCATTGCGGTATGACCTACCTATTGGGGAGTGCGTACCGTCCCCCGTACCATAACTAATACTACTAAAATTCACCTAGTACGATTCGGTTTCCTGGCCGCGGATTTGAAACTGCGAACTCTCGTCCTGGAGTTCCTAGTACTGCCACCAGAGCCGTTCCTGTGATATTTATTAATTATATCACTATTTTCAAAAAAAAATAATGATGTAAATTGATAAATTTTCTACCAATAAGATTCCAGTACTTTCTGTTTTTTGGAATAATTTCAGATCATTTAGTGATATTAGCTTATCTATCTATTGACAGTCTTCCTTATTTTTTTATGGCACCTGATAAACTTTTGCAATAATAAATGATTCACTGAAGGATTTTGGCATTTTTTAAATTTATCTTAATCATTTCGAAAACAGTATTTGAATGGAGAAAAGTAATATCATATTGCACAATATTATAAAATATATATTTTTTTTTTAAATTTCCCTACTATCCATTCTAAGTGAATGTCAGCCACAACGAAGTCGCAAGTTGTCAATGCCAACTGTAATAGGGAATTAAACTGATAAATTAATGGTGGATTTGTGCAGTACAACAGCTCGAGGCAGAAAGTATTACAATGACTTAAAGTGATGATTGATCATCCTGAGCTCTCTGTTATGGCAGGATGTCATAAATTTCGACGACGACAAGAATATAGGGAAACATGTTCCTAAGAAATGTTATTTTGGTGCATGTGGATGAAAATTTATGAGACCGGTTTCTATCGGGGCTTGATATTGAAGTAATATCGTCACCTGACCTTAGAATATTGTGAAAAGAAGTTATATAAAAAATAAGATTCCTATATATTCCTTTTAGACATTTTATTTACGGTATAGAATTCGTTGCATACGTAATCTACATATCGCAGTGCCAGTTTACCATATTAATGTGCGGGCCCAGTAGCCCGTAGAATCAGGGGGTAAGGAGCTTTGAAAATAAACGTGTTTTGATTCATAATCTACGCCCCAACATAGTTTAGTAGTGTTTAAAAAATCTATAATTCGGGCGTGATGCTATAACAGAGAATTTACTAAATATTTTTCCGATTTGTTCACTATAACGCAAAATTTTATTCACTGAACATAAGAATACAATGGCGAATGTGCTATTTGAGTTCGATACCTGTAAATTTTGGAATGAGGTCCAAAAATATCAAGAGATTTGTTCGGGCCCGACGGATCCATAAACCGACATTGGTTATGGCTAATTTTTTTTATAATATTAATATAATATACAGGAGTATAATAAAAGCATTGGGGTTGTTGGGTTTTCCATTCAAAAAGATAGTAAACTTTGGTACAAAAAGTGGATAGAGTCGCGAACTTTCATCCAATTTATGGGCGATTCATATTTTTTTCCAGCAAACGGCCCATTATGATTATTTTAATATCTATATTATATATTTAATGCAAGGATTACTAAACTGTAAAAATAGACTACTTATTTATATAATCTTAATTGACATTGAGGAATGTCTACTTGCTGCGTTATTAAATAGAATTAGAATTGTCAGCGGTATGTTCATAACATATCATAATTGTATCCAGGCCTGGATTTAGGCATAGGCCGTAAAGGCTGAAGGCTAGGTCGCAAATTTTGAGGGGCGGCAAAAATTATACTGCGCCGTAAATTATTAAAATATACTATCGCATTTCCTACAGCATTGTTCCTTAACTGAAAATGAAGTCATAAGCAATATAACAGATTTTTTAAATGGTTTACGAAAATGAATGTAAAAGCATATATCCAAATATTGACATTATTTTTCGGTTATCGCCCAGTCTACCTGTATCTAGTTGTTCTGCAGAACGCAGTTTTTCAGTCATAAGACGAATTAAGAACGATTGGAATCTATGGCAATTTTAAATATAGATAGATGGCTTAAATTATTTTATTTTAAAAGCTGTTTGTAAGTTATAAAGCCGCATTAATTGCAATAAACTTGAGACAGGCATGCGCATTAAGGAGTCAGCTAATTGCACGATTTGCCAATAAACGATGCTCGATTTTTGTTGCACAATTAAAATCCTTTAGTAAACTGCCGCTATGGAATGGAAATCCGTATCCTCTGTCATCGACGCCATGCATATACATACGGTCTTGTTGTGTTTCTGTGGAGGAACGGGACGCAACGATAACAGATATCTTCGAAAGATGCCGAAAGTAACCGACAAGCGGCAAAGGTCGTTTTTCAATCAAAATATTTACCATGACAGTAAAAAAATATTTTTTTTAATCACAGTAAAGTGCATTCATCCCCAGCATATATAAAGATTAATGACAGAAAATAATATTTTAAAAGAGTTATTTGATTGTCACTATAAAGTAATATTTCTAAAATAGAAAAGTTTATTCCAACAAGAATAAAGAATATCCACGAAAATGGTTTCTACTGTCACAAGAAATAAATTTTGTTGTTACAGGTAGGAAATATTTTCTCCACCTAGCTAAAATAATTCTAGCAATGATTTTTTAGCTAGCGTTTCTCAGTCTAGGGTGTTCCAGGTCGAAGGTATCACGTCATCTATAAAGATTTCCGAATTATTGACGTTTGAGAATTATAATAATTATGCCAGCAAGTCAATTATATTTTTACCTTTATTTTACTGTAATTGAAATTAGCATCATTACAACAATTTCGGAAAGTTTTTATCACATAATTCGACATAATATACAGGGTGTTTACATTTTAAAAATCATAGATGTCGTAATACCTCCCACCTGGAACACAGAAAAACAAATCCCTGAATTTTAAAACAATTTGTGAAAGACTTTAAGATATGATTTGTATGTGTAAAATTTAGATATGGTATGGAAATTTGTTCTTGTATAAATTCTTTTCCAGTTGTTTAATTAATATCAACTCAAAATTAACATTTGTTTCTCTGAAAAGCAATAAAGCATTATATTATATTATGTGAAATGAAGTAGGAAACAAAGTTAATTTGCTATTGCTTCAAAAATTAGATATTTTCAACTTGATTGGTAAACAGGAATATATTGTATACCATAGGGAGTCTACTTTCATTAACAGTAACATTAATCTACATATTCAAATTCTTTATTGAGGTTAGGTTATTCATTACATCATCACTTATATAATACATAAATTGTTCCCTGCATATTCTTCAAAACTGTAGCGCAAGGTACCTAGATGTAGGAAACATCTATATGTACCGAGTTCACAATAAATTATAGTAAATATAAGATTTAATCATTTGTACAGAGAATTAAATAAAACCACAATTATAAACTAATATAGATTTTATATAATATCACATAAATATACTTAGTTGAAAACCCGTTTAAATGTAATTATGTTGATCTTTAAGAATTACATTTTTATAATCTGTTCTGTTCATACATGAGGATATATTTCTGAATCATATTCAATTTGTATAAGCTATTGTTATATCCACCCCCTCACTAAAATTCCATATCCATACTTGAGTCAACAATGGATTCATACACTAAAATTAGGGTTTTATGTCTAAAATTATTCTTAACAAGTAGAACTTATGAATAAGTTTACGTAATTTATTTGAAATATAATCAATATGTGGCTGCCATTTAAGAACTTTGACAATGCCAACGTATTTTATCGAAGCTGTTTCTTTAATAGTATGATAATCAACAATAATACTAGTATACCCTGGTTTATTCGCGCTGGTAAGTGAGAAAGCTATATAGTTTGTCAGGATTAAAGTTAACGTTTGTAGCCAGTTTCTTACTCTCGTTACACTAGTTATTGTTTTTGTCTTCACCTCGTCCCAGCTATCTCCCGAGATAACTATGGCTGTGTCATCAGCATATGAGATAGTTAACCTTCAATAGGCAAATGTAACAAAGAGTATCGGTCCCAAAACTGTTCCCTGTGGTATGCCAATCTTTATCTGTTGTTTATCGCTTAAAATATTGTTTAGTCTAACAATTTGGTATATTTCTGTCAAATAGCTTTGAAAGAACTTTGCGGCTATTCTCCTGATTCCATAGTTTAGAAGAATATTCAGAAGTTTATTATATAATTATTTACATTTGTTTCTAGGTCTTCTATGGTACATTTTCAGCTTGCGAGGTCGCATATTTTACATATATTTATGCAAATGTGGAGAAGGATTACTATCAGCAGGTTACATCTCATACTAGAGCAGCAATTTTGGCTGGACGTTCAATTTCTGGAATAATGAGTCAATTACTGATCTCTTTTAACGTTATGAACTACAGAGAACTAAATTTCATTACATTTGGAGGTAAGGAATATCTATTGGCAAATAAGTCCTCTTTTTATATTTACGCATAAATGGAAACGCGGGGGACAGAAGGGAGAATCTAGTGACCGAAAATTAGATTATCATGCCATCTTACGCAAAATGAGAGGGAGGGAGGGAAGGCATTAACGTTCGACCTCCAAAGTTATTAACTCTTAATTGAACAACTTTTACAATTCGCTCACATATAGTATAAGCTGGATTTAGGAGTGTATCTCAAATGAGACCATCTCTTGTACATTATATCCACTCTTCATTCGCAATGCTGTGTGAGCTTCTCTCGCTTCTACTATATTTCTCAATAGCTTCTGTTGCATTTTTCAATTGTTCTTGTATATCATTGCCACTTTGTTTTCCTTTTATAGGTATGCATCCTAAAACCAAGAAATAAATAATCTAGAATCATGTATAAGTAAATCTATAAGTTTGGCGGTGCTAGTTGAGTCATTGCTCTGCCCTATCGCCGTAAGATTTGGTTCAAGTAACCCCACCACAGTTTTCTGGTAAAACTTATTTAATAGAAAAGAGTAGTTACAAATTCGTCTGTTTAGCTAAGAAATCACAAGGCCATTGTATGATAAAGAATAATAATTAATTTCCCTTTTCTCGGTTTCTCTCAAAATGTCTGTCTTAGACCAAAAATGTCAAAGAACAATACTATTTAATACTTGGCGCGAAATAAACGACCGTACTAGTCTTACACCAAATGCTGAATAAAATGATAATGGCTACCATAGACTTCATGCATCCTGCACAATGCGCATCTTAATCGTACACTTCTCGACTCAGGTGGTAGGATCGGTGACTCAAATAGCTCCACAGCTGAACCAGCCCCGCTCTACTCTACTGTCCAACCATAATTAAAACTTTGAATTCCTCTTTCTGGTTCACGGTGAGTATCATGCCGCGTCTACACCAAACCAACAAAACAAAAACATCCAACAAAACATAAACACAACACATTAGCAACATTCTTGAAAAAAAAACAGAACGAAAACTTGCGTCCACATGGCAAGACATAATGTCAACAAAAGTCTATGTAGTAACTACCAAATTTTTGTTTTGTTTCGTGTTTCACCAACAAAATAAAAACAAAACACCAACAAAACAAATCACCAACAATGTTTTTTAACAATTCAACAACATATCGGAAACATTTTATCAACTTTTATGTTTCACGTAACAAAACCAAAACTACATAGTTGATAAATAAATAATATAATAATAATAATATATTATTTAAAAAATTTTTACAAAATCTCATGATACATTTGTTGTTGGTATTTTCTATATTTATAGTTAATTCCTTTTATAATTGTGCACCTAGGTAAATAAATACCTGTTTATGCACGTTCATAATTCTTCCTCAAATAATGTAAATCAAATTTTTGTCATTAATTTATGTAGTTGTAAAAATATATATATACTATTCAAAAAAAGAAAAATTTAAACTTAAATTAAAAACTAATTATATCTAACAATTAACCTAACAGTTTAATTTACTATCTATTTTGTTAATTTATGTTAATAAAAAAATGAGAATTTATATAAATTTGTGAAAATAAAATTACGGCACTTTTTACTAAACTTTTTGATATTTGTGGATGACTTTATCTCTGTCGAAATAATATTGTAGAATTTTGGAGCAAGATAATCTATAAACCTATAACTAATATTCTTATTTCTAGTTGGTACATGTAGGTGCTTGTTATTTCTACTTCTGGTTGCATACGAGTGATTTATATAGTTTCTTAACTTAGTTGTCTTATGAACATAGATACAGGCATTCAATATATACAAAGAACGAACATTAAAAATGTTTTCGGTGTAAAATAATTGCGTCGGATATCTCTTTTTTTCTTAAAAATAACTTTCAGAATATAATTTTGGACTACACATAGTTGATTCAGGGAATTTTGATAAAGACCACCCCAGACAATTATTCCATATCTTATTAAGGACTCGACTAATGTTTTATAAATATTAACTAGCATTTCCCTATCGAAAATGTCTCTTAGTATATAGAACTTATGAATTATAGTTCTGATGTTGGCCGTTAATTTTAGAACGTGCTGATCCCATTTTAGGTTTTTGTCAACAGTTATACCCAAATATTTCGTGAATGGTACCTCCTTTATTTGAAGATCGTTTGATTTAATATGATCAAAGTTTGGTCGGTTTGAGGCTGTAATTGAGAATGCTATATAATGCGTTTTATCTACGTTTAAAGTAAGCTTAGAGGAATCCAACCAGTTCTTTATTTGAGATAAGCCAATTTCTGTCGATTCTCTAACTTGAGACCACGTGTCTCCCGTAAAGATAGCCACCGTATCGTCTGCATAGGAAATTAAAGAGCAGTTTTCTATCTTCATATTTGTTAAAGAGTTTATATACGCGATAAAAAGTATCGGTCCTAACACGGTACCCTGAGGAACTCCTATTTTAACATTGAGCGGTTCGCTGTATGTCTCGTTAATTTTTAAAATTTGTTTTCTGTTGCTTAAATAGTTTTCAAAGACATCCAGAGCAATGCCCCTTACACCATAAGTATTTAATATTGTTAGAAGCGAATCGTGTGGCACCGTGTCGAAAGCTTTTGCTAAATCCAAAAACACCGCTAGGCATTTCTTATTGCTATCAAGGCTTTTAGTTACTATTTTAGTAAATTCATTGACTGCATCAGAAGTACTTAAACCCCTAGTAAAAGTATTAAAAGTTATAAAAGTATTTTATTGGTTTCTAGAAAATTTATAAGTCTGTCTTTTAAACATTTTTCGAATATTTTTGCGAAATTATTTATGACGCTAATGGGGCGGTAGTTATTTATACATGTGTTGTCGCCTGTTTTGTGTATAGGAGAAATAAATAGTATCTTTATTTCAAATTATGACACTAAAAGCAGAAAATGAAATGACGTCACAACTTAACAGTTTTACAAATCTGGACAAAAGTCCTTCAACCTATAGGGTTCCAAACTGTGTGAAGTCCAGGGTTCTAATGTTATACACATGCTTCGGTTTCAAGTCAAAAAGACTTTTATTTCTAAAAATAAACATTAAACATTCGTATATATATATACAGCGTATACAGTCATCATTATACCTAAGCTTTTGAACACAGATCTACACCTTTGCAACTATTTTATTTTCATAATTAGTCTAATTAGTCTTTTTTGAATAATGAAAGTACCCTGAATCAAACTGTCCTTTCCCCAAAATATGATACCCTATTTCAGGACCGATTCGAAATTAGCAAAATACAAAATTCTTAGTGAGCTTCCATTTATATATTTGTCAACGACCATAATGCCATAGCAAATTGAGTTAAGCTTTTTAATTAAATGATTTATATGATATGACCAATTAAGATGTTCATCTATATAAATTCTCAAAAACTTTGCATTATTCATTATGTTTATTTCTTTGTTGTCAAACTTCAATTGTAAGGGCTTTACTATTCTCGATTGTTTAGTCCTAATAGTTGCGTAGATACAGGGGGCGATCTATTAATGCCGGTTTTTAAATACTTAAATGATATTTCAATGCAAAATGTGTATTTAAAAATATAGGCGCCGCAAAAGGACTTCACACCGCATGCAAGAGCAGCTAAGCCAGTCCTTCCATTTTTCTTCTACTACCTGACAAGCAAACAGACTTGTTCGTTTAATTTCGGGGGGCGTGGGGGTGAGTAATGCCCTTTTATTGAGGGTTTTATGAATTAAAAACTATCGATTAAATATCGATAGTGGATCACTATCGATGGTGTGACTAAAGTCTGTTTCGTTGCCGTTGATAGCTCGATACCCTCATTAAAGATTCAAAACAAGGGCCCGGTGGCCTAAAATATTTTACCTATAAAATGGTCTTTTTACGTACATCTAGCATAAAGATGAAGAAATTTTGACCTATTCCACCGGGTAACAGATAAAGTAACAATAGAGCCATAAAATGAAATGAAAGGATAATGATTAAAACGGCCCATCATGGTCGGAGAGTTGGGTTTTTAATGTAACCGCTTATTATTTTATTTAAATGTAATAGATTTTATGATTTTATGAATTTATTTACAAGAAAACTAATTTATTTACAGATCAAAAAATATTGACAATTTCAATAATTATAACTCGATAAAATGGTCCTCAGAAGAATCTGAAGAGTCATCATGTCCTACGCTTATTACTAAAGGCTCAATTTCCATAGTTGTGTCAATTACGTTGTCAAGTTCCCACATTTTTTGTTCCTCTACTATAGCATGTTTTATGGCGTTTTGCCAATTTTCTGATGACACATTTGCTAAAGAATGAAGCAAGAGGTGTCGCACTTCTTGCATTTTAAAAGTTTTGTTATTTCTAGCAACATGTCCTTTTACTTGAGCCCATATTAATTCGATAGGATTTAGCTCACAATGGTAAGGTGGTAAACGGAGCACTATAATACCTCGATCTCTTGCCATCTCGTCAATAACATACTTTTTATACTGTGATTTATGTAGCCTAACAATATCCAAAAGTTCTTTTTTTACCATGGTATTATCGTAACTCAATTCCTTTCGTTGTAACCAGTTTACGATTTCCGCCTTTTTCCATGAAGTTGTGGGAAGATTCTCTTTTAGCCTAGAGTGATAGCTGGCATTATCCATCACTATTACAGAATTAGCGGGAATGTATTCTATCATTTGCTTAAAATATTCCTCGAAAACATCAGCAGTCATTTCTTCATGATAGTCTTTAGTAGAATTCGACTGGAATTGTAATAATCCTTGATCCAAAAAGCCATTTGAACTTCCTATATGAGTTATAATAAGTCTGCGTCCCTTTCCAGATGGTGGTCTAAGTCCTGTTGACCAGCCTTCCATGACAGCTTGTCGAGAACTTAGGACATTTTTATCTTGCCAAACTTTAGATACGGTGTGCCCTTCGTTCAGCCAAGTTTCATCCAAATAGAAAATGTTTTTGCCTTCGCTGCGGTATTTTCGGATGGACCTTAAGTATTGACGTCTCCAGCAAATAATATCTGCTCTATCAATAAGAAAAGATTTTCTGTTTTGCTTCTCCCATCGAAAGTTCATATCATGAAGTATTTTCTATAGTTTCGTTCGTGATAGCTGTGGTAAGTCCTCGTCGTAGTTAATGGCTTGTAAAATTTTGTCTATAGTTTGTATTTCCTTGGCAAAATAAAAACTATGTACTTTTCTTCTAATACCATTTTTAATGAAATTGTCAATTTCTAACGGTTTCTTTCCTGGGAGTGGTTTTGGCTCACTGAGGTTCTTAGATTTTCTTTCACGCAAGAACCTATATATAGTAGCCTCTCCAACTCCTACCATATTGGCACACTCTGCAATGATGCTACGAACATCACTTGCAGGTTTCTGGTACACTAGAGCATCATGCACGTTTAATATTAATGTCTTTTCTCGGAGAGAATATGCACTCTTGCTAATTTGACGAAGACACGTTGGCGAAAAACTTGAAGCCATTGTTACAAGTATAGGAAATAATTCAACTTTGAGATAATGCAGTATCTAAATACAACTAAATACATAGTTTGACAAACGCACATCAAATGGCGTAATAACATCCTAAAGCAGGCAAAAATAGGTAAATTAATTACCCCTGTTGTACCTACTTTAACCCTAATCCTACTTAACAATGGACAGAGGCCAATTTTCTTATTAAATAAGGTAATTACTATTGGCAACGCCTATGGTTTACGGTTGTTTTATGGCTTCAACCCTCGATATGAGCTATCAACTGCAACAAAACGGACTTTAAGTTCTCAACCTCTACCTGTCGGTGCTGCTCTACCTGTCAGTGTTGCGATTTTGTATTTGTTTTACAGTATGTATAGTTGATATTTGAATCTATGATCGAATTTCCACGGAAATAAAGATTCTCTCTTAAATTATTCATTTTAAATATTATTTTTAGCTGGCCACAGCTTGTTTCAAGCCCGACAGCGCTAATGCGACATCGGTCCAATCGGTCAGGAGGCGCCGTCGGCTTCGTTAATATCTGGTCGCAAAAAATACTATTTATTAAATAAATAATTCAAGAGAGAATTTTTAATTCCGTGGGAACACGGAGTTGAAAATCAATTATACATACCGCAACTGCAGTGTTACCGGAAACAAGAATAAGACAGAATGATGTTTACCGCTCCGCAACGGGAAGTTGCTGAAAGCCAAAACAAAATATAAAAGTTGGTAAAATGTTGCCGATTTGTTTCTAAATTGTTGAAAAACATTGTGTTGCTGTTTTGTTGTTGTTTTGTTGGTTTGGTGTGGACGCGGCATCTTATAGACCAGCGGTTTGAGTAACGCGAACGCTAGACAATCTCGAAAACTAAAGTTTGCCTAATTCCACTTTCGCTATTTCGTTTCTTGATCAATATTTCGTAGTTTTTTAGTTTTATCTGAAAAGCGGCCAACCGGTTTCATAGGATTATGTATTACGTACCTAAAGTTTCAAAGTTAAAAATTAATTCTAAGCAAAAGACGAAATGTGATAAAATTGGCAAAACTTTCTTTCTTGCTACCATTAATTTATTAATTAAAATTTTTATAACTAACAAAGTATTATGCCCCAAAAATGCATGGGTATTTGGCCGCCTATAGGACAAAACGTAAAAGTAACGAAATACAATCTAAAAGACGTCTACTGCATGTGTTTTAGGCGTTCAAAAAATGATCCGTCAATAAATATATTAGAAAAATCATTCAAAAACAATTTTACTAAGTTATATAATTATGTACATAGATCTAATCACAAGACGTCTAAACATGTAAATTATATTTTTTTTGCATGTGCCCCGAAAGTGCCTCTTTTCATGCATGTTCTCATCACCGAAAGTGGCGCTTTCCAGACCTCTCCGAGAGAGAGGGGGAGTATCGAAGCGGGCGGGAAAGATTTTTCCCGTCCGCTTCGAGTCACCATGTTCTTTAGTTTTTAACTGATAAATAAATAAAACCAGAGATGTCGGTGCGGGATTTGAACCCGCTACTCTCAGATCGACAGGCGTAGACTCTGCCACTAGGCCACCCAGCCATACATATCAACGATAACAAATAGATATTTACATTCTCCATGCGAGAGTGTTTTAATGTCATGTAGACAGGAAAACTGTTTGAAGAATTTCTTTAATTATTTGGCGTCAAAACTTCGGAGCACTTGTAAAAAAAAGTATTGTACATATCTTGGGCCGTCGGAGGCTTTTACGGGCTCCGCATCTCGTCCGTAAAAGCCTCTTTTCTGCCCTTGATACGTAATGTACTATTCTTTAAAATTATAAGCCCTGTCAAAGTGGACATACTGTTTAAAAAACAGTAATGCGGAGGTATTTGCTACTTAAATTTGATTCGGCCGAAATAAAATTCTAGGCCAAACTTTTCCAAGTAACCGATATTATTTTATAACCGGCATATAGTGTAAGTTTCGATATTTTTTTTAAATTCTTATTATTATTATTAAATGCTGTCGTTAATAAAAAAAAAATTGGAGACAAGATATTACGTTCCCTAGACGCTAAATTATTTTCTTGGTATGAAAACATATTTGTTCCATTACTATTTCTTTTCAGCAATGATTGCAGCTACAATATGGAGTTTATTTTTACCATCAGTGAAGAAATCAATTTACTTTCACCAGGAACCTTCCCGTCAATTATTACTAGCACAAAAAACAGAAACAGCATTCAAGCTGATGTGGGATCACTTTAAAAATGCATATTCTAATAAATATATAATAAAATGGTCTCTCTGGTGGGCCCTAGCAACTGGTGGTTTTATACAAGTTCAGGTCTATATGCAACCTCTTTGGACAGTTATCGTAAATGATCCAAACGAACCTATTTACAATGGCGCTGTTGAAGCAAGCCTTACAGTATTAGGATTTTTAGGTGCCCTTTTAGCTGGTGTATTAAAAGTAAATTGGAAAACAAAAGGAGAGCTTGCACTGACCTCTTGCTCTCTACTTCAGGGTTCCATTATGTTGATCTCATCACAAAGCGCATACGTAATTATAAGTTATATCTGTTATGTAGTTTTTGGTGCATTGTATCATTTAACAATTACAATCGCAAGTAGTGAGATTGCTAAGCATATTGATGAAGACAGTTACGGTTTAATTTTCGGAATTAATACTTTTGTAGCTCTTATCTTTCAAACTGTTTTAACACTCGTCGTAGTTACAGGAGGTATTGGATTTGCGCTACCACCGAGAGAACAGTATTTTGTTTATGGCATATTTCATATTATTATTGGGGTTATTTTTATTATTATTGGATTAACTAGATGGTTGGTCAGTAAAAGAGATAATAAACAATCTAGTCCTGTAACTAATCTGGCACCTCGCACCGTAATAACTGATTAAGTATTTAAATAAATGTAAATAAGAAAATCGGCAGATTTTACACACGTCAATATTATTATGAAGGGGTTTTAATCAATTCACTAAAACTAAATAAAACTTTTAATAAAATATCTTTACCTACTTATATAGAAATTTCTAATAATTATGCTAAAAGAACAAACAGTTATTGTTTTGATGCTTGTCCGAAAATTATTTTAAAATGTAAAGGTTGAAAAAACCATGCAACCAGCAATAAAAGTACCTAGATTATGTTTTATGTTCAGCCTATAATTGTTTATGGTTAAGGGTTATATTAAAATTGATAATCTTTAATAAATTCTTGTATACTAAACACTTTTTCAATTTTATTTTACAGAAAAATAAGTAAAATTTCTTTAAACACACAATTACAAATTCCGATTATCCGCGGTCTCGTTTGAAAAAAAAATTGAAAAGAATTTTCTTACCTCCGTCAATTCCGTAATATTTTTTTTCTTACTTTGATTGGAGTAATAGTCATCTAACTTCTTATAAAACAATTCTGAATGCTTCGTCATTTCATGTTAAAAAAAATCACTATACAGATGTTAACAACTACAGCGTTCGACTAAAACCGGCAAACAGGGTAACTTAAATCATTTAGTTAAGTACAGCATTTGACTGAAAGAATTCCGTCATTACAGGGGATGCCTGATACTCTTAGGCAAACGGTGTACCAAACGTAGAGTTACACTATTTGCCGGCAATACGTGAAATGACTAGGCATTTCTAGGAATGACAGATTTCACTAATTGACGCCGACATACTACCGTATATACTAGGAAATTTCATGTAATTTTTGAGGTGGCTGAATATTGTCTCCCCTGTACATTTTATAAAAAAACTGCATTATAACTTCTTGAAGAGGCCGACATGATAAGCCAATGTACCTGAATTCATTGTGCCGAACAAACCCCTGGAATTCTCATAGTTTAGGTAATACAGCAAACTTGAGCAAACCCCAGCAAATTAAATGTTGATATTAACAAAACAAAAATTATCGTCAGTGACAATATTAATAGAGAAGAAAAATAATAATTATTAACTTGAAATTTAAAAAAAAAAACAACAGACGTATGTAATAATAATTCTCACCAGTCACCATCTTCTTTAAATGTTGCGCTAACGAAATGCGCATTTCTAAAGTATTTACAAACTTTCTTTACGTTACTCTTGACTCCCAGCACTTCTAAATCTTGAGCAAGTAAGTTGAATATATGAGCTGAACAACCATTATGGCCAATTTATAAACTCGACGGTGACTATTGACGGTGCAGTTTGACGGTGCTGTTTGACGGTGCCGTAAAAAGCTGGATTTATAAACTTGACGATGGCGACGATAACCTAACCTGTTTTTCTCGGCTTTTCTGTATTTTTATGTGATTATATTAATTTTGGTGTTTATGTGATCTGAATCAACACTTATCAACAGTACACTTTAAAATTGTTAATAAGATGGTATAAAATAAAATAATATTTACTAAATATCACGTGACAGGCAAGCACGATTTTGATTGGCTGTGTAAACTTGCTACGACCGTCCACCGTCAGAAGATAAAATTGGTTCATGTCGGCCGTCACCCACCGTCAAACTGCACCGTCATCGTCAAATATAAATGGTCTTATGCATTTCAATATGTTTAAGCTGTACCGTCACCGTCAAACAGCACCGTCAATCAACGAATACTTATAACCAGGAAGAAGACAAACTGCCGTGTTAAATAATCGAAGCAGGCATGATAAGGCGACATCCATTATGCCTGGCGCGCACGTGCTTTTCAAATGTCACTTTTGTCCAAATTTTTATTACTGTCAATATTTTAAAGTGACATTCAAGCAAAGAAAACATCAAAACCCTTGTAGTGACCACGAAAAAGACTTTACGCAATTTTGGAATAAATTTCAAAAAAAATTAGAAATAAAATAAAATATTATCAGATTACGAAAAATTGGAATTTTATAAAAAAAAAAAAATTTATGAAGTAAAATATTTAAAATATAAAATTAAAAATAAATTAAAATTATTTAAATAAGTTTCAAATTATTTAAATTTTTAATTAGATTAAAAATATCAAGGAATTCCAGAAATCGGGAAAAATCTCAATAAAAATTGAAAAAAATCGGGAAAAATCAAATTAACGCGGAAATAATTTATAGAAATTTTTAGGAAATTTTTAAAATAAAAACTTACGTTTATTTCCCAAAAAGAAAATAATCCAGAAATTGCACAACGCTTCAATTTCCACTTTATCATTGCACTTGGTCGGATGAACAGAATAAAGACGCGAACGCGGACACGACATAACTAAACCGGGAAAAAATGCGCGATGACCGACGAAGCCTACCCCCTCTCCTTAAACAAAAGGATTTTCACCCCATTTTTTAGCACGTAGACACGGAATTAACCGGTTGAATCTGGACACGGTCGACCTAAAAACGCAGGTGTTCGATAGGGGGTCTGATGATGCAACCCTATGACTCATTGCCACCCAGGGAGGACGCGTGGGTCGGTTCCTGGAAATAAAGGCGGAAATGAACACCTGTGACCTAAAAAGGGTAAAATTAAGCGACTTTCGCTCTTAAAGACCAATAAATAACCGGAAAATGACACTTATTCTCGGAAATAAGATGAATCATAGGTAATGAAACTGTCACGGAGGGATCTTGGGATGGAAAAATGGGCGGAAAACTGAGTATTTAAGCGCAAACAATTCCACGCTAGAGTTAGTCAATTGGCGGAAGTGGAACCTATGTTTTACGCGGAACGGAATAAAGTGATAAGTGAAAGTGTTATAATTGGCATAAGAAAATAATGCCAGAAAGCTTATTGTGAATGAAGTGACGAAAAATCTTGATTTTTGGTAGAAAAATATATTTAAATTGGAAGTAAGTGTTTGTGGCCAATAAGTTAGAAAAATCCGCTGTAAGAAAAGTTTTTAAGATAAGTTGACTCCGTAATAGTATAAGAATTGTGATGTCGAAAGATATTAATGTTTTACCGAGATAAATTGTCGAGAGTGTTGTCTCGTATCTGGTAAACCATAAATTGAGATTGAGATTATTGTGCAATTTAATAATGAAATAAAACAAGTGTATGTTAAAACTGAATAGTGTGTTTTTGATTGAAAGGAGATCAGGATTAAATAATCTCGAGTTGATAGCAACTAAATAGGCAAGTTCAAGTTATAATTCCATTTTAAAGAATAAAATAAAGAAACGTAGTCAGGTTTTGCTAGCACAGGAATCTTCCGAATCCCGCAAAAGTTTTCTATTATAACCACCACCCTGTATTAAGAAATTAGACCGCTCGGATTTCAACAACAACCTGCGATACCGGACGCTGCAACTGGCAACAGGTGCACCGACGATATCGTTTCCCTTTTAAAAATACAGAGTGCGCCCAATAACAAAGGCTGGGCACGCTCTCGTTGGGCTGGGTGCTATACCCTTTTATTTGGTTTACTAAGTAGAGAAAATTAAATATTAGGATTTTGACATAGGTTTTCAGCTGTAAATATTGCTTTAAAATTGTCCTTACATACTTTTATATTATTATTGAACTAGTAACGAAACTAGAAATAAAGAATTCAGAGATTGAAGGATGTAATTAGTTTTATTAAAAAATAGGAAATAATTCATAATTTACATAAAATATTTTACCATCTTCAACTTCAAACAAATCAAGGTAAATACAATACTATATGTATAGCTACTAACCAAGTAAATATATGCACCATCATTATGATTATGGGATTATAGAAAGAATTATTATAATAATATATTACCGGACTTATCAAAATTCTGGCTACGGGTTAATATAACTAAGCTGTAATTATTATGTTGTAGCTTTTGACTTCTGGATTCTAAAATTTAAGTAAAATTCTTTAAAAATGTGTTTGTTGCTAGTTTGCGTGACAAGTTTGGGACATAATGGGACAATTTTATAATGTAAAATAACAATAACGAATAAAAATTAGTAAAAAAATATTTCAATCATAAATTACTTACCTGCAACAAAACGAGAAGGTCCGTTTTCGTGAAAAGAATAGAAAATTAAAAATTATTTTAGAATTTAATGACGCTTCCTCCACCATTTTCAATCAGATTATAAATCATATGTTACTTGATTTTATCCCCTTCCAGACGAAGGATGTTCGGTTGTGAAATTAATTTAAGAACGTGTGCTGCTCGCATTCTATGTCTGTCTCTGTCTGCATCAATCTTCTCCGATTCAATAAAGGGGGACAAATATGGCCTAGATTAAATCGAACAAACCCAAAGTCTGATATTGACACAGAACGATCGACACAAAAGGATAAACGTATGGAGTAACCTGCCTGGCTGTGACGTCACTTGCACGGCCTACTTATATGCTTTGATCCCCGCCATAAGCGGTCTCACCGGGCTGCCGTCAATCGTCACGTCGAGTTTATAAATTCAGCTTAAAGCTGGATTCATAGTTGCCGTAACGTATGCCGTAAGACGTAACGTTAAGACGTAAGAAAAATAAACATGTGATTTGCAATAGAACCGTTCATAGTCCGAGTTAAGCCGTAAGCAGTAAGAGGTAAGAAATGGTTCAATTCCATTTCTTACGTTACGTCTTACGGAATCGGTTCGGATCGGCCATACTCGTGCATAACCGCCACGTTGACATCCCCAAATTCGACACTTTGCTAATAAATATGTGATAAATAAATTGCTAATAAATACCAGAACAATATTGATACCGTTATTATAACGATGTCGTCATCGCTTCGACTCATATTTTCACTTTTAAATAAACACACATGTGAAAAACCATAACCTACAAACTCGTAACCTGAAAATTCTTAACGAGGATATAAATGGGCATATTAATAGATTATAGATTATAGTCTTACGTCTTACGGCATACGTTACGGCAACTATGAATCCAGCTTAAGTTATCCTTTCGGTCTAATTCACGAAAAAGGTTTTTCCTCATTTTAGTCATATTCGAAGCGTTTTCTGTTTGCTACACTGGTACACAACGAATACTTATAACCAGGAAGAAGACAAACTGCCGTGTGTTAAATAATCGAAGCAGGCATGATACAGCGACATCCATTATGCCTGGCGCGCACGTGCTTTTCAAATGTCACTTTTATCCAAATTTTTATTACTGTCAATATTTTAAAGTGACATTTAAGCAAACAAAACATCAAAACCCTTTCATTTGATTTACTAAGTAGAGAAAATAAAATATTAGGATTTTGACATAGGTTTTCAGCTGTAAATATCACTTTAAAATTGTCCTTACATACTTTTATATTATTACTGAACTAGTAACGAAATTAGAAATAAAGAATTCAGAGATTGAAGGTTGTAATTAGTTTTATTAAAAAATAGGAAATAAATCATAATTTACACAAAATATTTTACCATCTTCAACTTCAAACAAATCAAGGTAAATACAATACTATATCTACAGCTACTAACCAAGTAAATATATGCACCATCATTATGATTATGGGCTTTCAATTTGTTTGTTTCGTAGCATACTCCTGGCAACATTAGTGATCGAAGTCCTCTTTAATGTTCAGTCATTATGGGATTCTCAATTAAACTATGAAAAGAAAGAATTATTATAATAATATATTACCGGACTTATCAAAATTCTGGCTACGGGTTAATATAACTAAGCTGTAAATGATATGTTGTAGCTTTTGACTTGTAGATTGTAAAATTTAAGTAAAATTCTTTAAAAATGTGTTTGTTTCTAATTTGCGTGACAAGTTTGGGACATAATGGGACAATTTTATAATGTAAAATAACAATAACGAATAAAAATTAGTAAAAAAATATTTCAATCATAAATTACTTACCTGCAACAAAACGAGAAGGTCCGTTTTCGTGAAAAGAATAGAAAATTAAAAATTATTTTAGAATATAATGACGCTTCCTCCACCATTTTCAATCACATTATAAATCAGATGTTGCTTGATTTTATTACATTCCAGACGAAGAATATTCGGTTGTGAAATAATTTAAGAACGTGTGCTGCTCGCATTCTATGTCTGTCTCTGTCAGCATCAACCTTCCTCGCTTCATTAAACGGAGACATGACCTGACATGCTGCTACTTGATACTGAACCAGTAGAAGCAGACGATTTCGAGAGCACCACAGCTTCCTATCATCTAACAAACTTAAGCATCTTGAGAATGTCATGATTCTCGGCAAAAATCCTAAATGTCGTAAGCTCTATGAATAGAAAACATTCTGAGATGCCCACTGGGAAAGGAGTTTAGTTATCTTTTGAATTCTACTAAAAACATTGAAAACATGTTTTAAACTATGTTTTTAATAAGGTTTTATTTGTTTAAAACATGAACTTTAAGAGCAAAAAAACATGTCTAAAACAAAAAAAACGTTTAAAACAAAAATAGCACTTGTTTTGTTTAAAATTAAAAAATACATGATTTTTTACAACCCTGAAAACTACTAGCAATGAGAAAGTGAAATTTATTTTTGGACGTCTCTTCGAACAGGTCAGGAAAAAATAAAAACCGAAACGCAATATTTTTGATTTTTCCAAATATTTTGAAAGTCCCTGTATTTATTTTGTTTGCTGCATATTAATGGGCTCATAATTCAACCGACTTCCTATATCTTACTGTTCCCGAAGAGAGAGAGGTCTACGCAATTATCTATTCATTTACTTTAACATTAAAAATACAAACTATGTTTGGCTCATGTATCTGATGATTTTGTATTTTAAAAGTAAATTGATTGATTGAAGTATTTTAAATGATAAATGAAAAGATAATTGCGTAGCAGTCAAAATTATTTGTTGAAATGATTTTTATTTTTAATTTAGCAAAAGCAAAGATAAGATGTCGCACTGCTTCTTTACGAAACGCCTTTTCCCCTTTTCCACAATATAACGTATTTAGCTTGTTACCTCGAGTGGCATGGCGATTCTTTTGGGCCAGTGTCTTAACACAGATTATGTAAGATATGTAAAATTGAAATTTTAGGAAATTTACATGCATGTATATTTTATGCGCTACCCCGTATACTTAGACGTTTCATGACGTAAGCTGCTCTGGCTGCCCTAAACTCTAAAATCTATTTTCAATCAGCTAAAAAAAATTATTAAAATTGATTCATTATTCACGAAATAACAGCTTATTAATTCGGACGTGAATTTTTGAATATTCAATAATTAACACACGCCTGCATTTTATTGATTTAAAAATGTTAACTGTTTTCTAGTAATTGGGTAGCGCTGATTTGTAAATCTGCCTTTAGTTTTTTTGAATCACATAAGGATGTTTTTCAAACCAGTAAAATCCAAAAATATAGAAAAAATACGATTTATTTCATTTATAAGCTAGTTTTAGAATATATTAAGAATGTTTAATATTGTCACGAAAATAGGGCATTTTCCTAAATTATTATTTGTTTTATAATTATTATTGTAACTACTTTAAATCTAGTCCAAGCTTGCTTTGCAAACTGCACATAAACATAGGTTTATTTTATTTATACTAGTCTTATTAAACAAAGGACGATCAGTATAAATAGCAGGTCGACAAGCTTGGACGACACCCATTCTCTTACTAAGATTGACAGTCTTAGTTGGGTCCAATAAGCGCTACTCTGCGACGATCGCCTAACGCCCGCCACCATAGATAGACGATAGCCTGAAATTTACGCCCTGAGAGATTTATTGGTTTTTATGCGTTATGTAAGTATAATAATTATAGAACTGAAAACAGTGATATATATTGATGTACCAGTTATCCCGTTGTTAAGTGTTAATTTTGGAAGACTTGTCTACCCTTCATTCCATACGCTACCCCCAGCATGCCATTTGGCGAAAGCGCCGATACTAAATACGTACGGCGTGACAATATCTTGATGAAATCTTTCATCTTGCTCTTCACTCACGTTCCCAATATTTTCCTAGAAATAGTCCAAATAGGAATGTAGAGTGAATTTTGATGTAACATATTGCAACCAAGAAATCGGAATCTTTCCAGCATATTTGCTGGGTAGTTTGGGTCTTTATAATTCCATAGAAATTTAAGTACAACTTCTTTAAATGCACTGCATGCATGTTTTTCCTTTAAATGCACTGAATGGCCAATCGGAACAGAAGCAAAAACATTGCCATTATGTACCAGAACAGCTTTAAGGCTCCTTTTTGAAGAGTCGATGCAAGTAACTAGATCAGCAATTGCTTGACAGTACACAAGTGGTTCACTTTGTGGAAAATATTTTACAAATTCAGCCTAACGGTTTTTATATCAAGAGAAGGTAGTTTCTGGGACGAGCAAATATTTTTGTTTCAATCTAGACCCCCGGTACTCCAAAAAAGTCCTAAATATTTTACTAAATCATTCAGTTCGGCTTGTGAAAATAGTTGAGGTTGGTTTCGACATGAGGTTTATGGTTCAAAATCACTATCCTGCAGCCTGTAGGGAGTATATTCTTCTAGTACTTTGGGGGTATATAGGAACATTGTAATAGCCGACCCATGTCGTCAGATTATTAAAGCTATCTAGCTTACTCTATGTTGGCCTATCTATCAATTTTCACACATGGGAAGACCTACAAGTTTTATTTAGTGGGTTCGGGACCTTGGGTATTATTTGCCTGCCGGTTGGGTCATGGTATCAATAGAAACACTGTTAAAAATAAATCCTATCATCTATAGGTATCGTATGTATCCAATGATCGATCTACAACGGCCTTGCTGTTACGAGCGATGATTGAAAGTAAATATCATAAAGTTCTACATAATACATATTTTATTGTCAGCATTTCTTAGTACGGGCGAAAATGTCTCAGTTTACAAGTATTTCACTAACCTATTTGTTGCAAACCCATCATCTATATCTTCACACAATCAAGTTTCACAAAGAGACACTTATCTAGGTTAAAGCTACTAAAATGCTAACTAATAACTTCGTTAGACATGTCATGTGACAGTTTACTTCTATTAACACTGTTTAGTCACTAAACGTTCACTGAATGAATGTCTGAATATTACTGTCAACTGAAGGTCTGAATTCTACTGAAGTCTGCACTGAACTCTAGTCTGACTTCTCTTGATTTTGAACCTCACTCGCGTCGGTTTATATAGTAAAATTTATGCTTAGGTTGACATTTCGATTTTCCCACCCTTTTCCAGACAGTAGTGTCAGCAATTTCATAAGAAATTTGCAACATTAAAAATAATAGTCCTACGAAATACGCTAACTAAGTACCATTAAAACATATTTATGTGACAGAACTGCCATATAACTCACTGTTATTACCGTCAGTACCACTCTTAAAACGAGCTTACTTTGCACAGCTTGCACAACTCGAAGTAAAGTTTATGTGACAGTTCTCCTTAAAATATCCTTATCTTAAAACTACCAAGAATTATACAATTCAACGACCTTATAATTAAGTTAAGTGGTTCCCAGACCATAAATAACAGCTCGAGCGGATGCACGTGACACTAATGGCGCGCATTCTTAGTACGCAGACACATAAATCGTATTTCATTGTAGCAATTTGTAACGATACGGAGAATGCATTTGTTTCGGTTCTCATGGTCATAAAAACCAGACAGTCGCGTTAGCGGTAATCCTGTGCGAACTGGTTTCTGAGTATTCTGATTGGTTGGAACTTTAGTTGAGAGGGGAGACTGGGAGACGGCTGCCAGCACGCAGACGCGGGTCGCGCGCGTTCTTTCTTTTGCTGCGTCTCGACTTGAATGGTGAGTTTATTTACTTTGAATATTTGACACTTTCATTTGAGGTTTATTGTATTTCAATTTAAGTTCAATTAAAATAATTTCCACTGTTATTTTAGAATATTCTTTGTTGTACGGTCTAGGTTACAAAATTTTGGATTTCATTTAATTGACTCTTGACATTTTAGAATATTTTATCCCCGGTCTACAATATTTGATACCATAGTATAAATTCAATATTATTTTACTGCACTGTCTATCACGTACATAATTATCTGTAACGAATGCTATTAGGCCTGTAGGCCGCTACAACATCATCACTGTGAGGAATTAGCCTGATAGCTGATTTAATATTGTTTTGGTACAAAATATGTTTCAAGTTTTTCTATTATGCCCTTAATATCACATTAGCAATCATCATGACGATTTTGCGGTTTTCCCCAAACCATCATTATTCCAAAAGGAAGGCTTTTTCTATTCCCTTTGGCCCAATGTCTTAAACCTATTTACATTCTTCTTTTCACATACCATGCAAACAACGTGCGTGCCCAATCTCTATCTTGATCTCCTAATTTGATTTTGAGAAAGCATAATGCATTATTCACAAATTCACCAATTGGTCTCTTTAGTCTTTTCAAGACGAAATATCCACAAATATAATAAAAATCATCTGGTTTGTTTTTGCAACACCGGTTAGACATGTTTTTAAGTAATGCATTCCAAATACCACGCATAAAAGAAGACAAAAAATAAATTTTACTTGTTTACTGACAAAACTTAGAGCTAGAATGAACCAAATGACATTAAAATATAAATTTTGCTTGGAGAGATAAACTTAAAACCCTTCTATTTCGCAGTACTAATAAAGTTAATGCATAATAAATAGGATTTATAGCAGGTCAGATTTCCCGAAAATCTTGTCCAAACTACCATAAATTAATACATAAAAAAAAGTAATACGATCAATTTTAGAACTGATACAGATAACCTTAGTGATATTTACAATAATATAGTTACATCAAACTAAATGCAAATCTTTACCATCATAAAAATAAACATTAATAGCACCAAATAATTTTAATATAGGATTTCCCAAACCCTTCCTGTAACCACCATTGTTAAAAATGTGATCAAATTGTATTTAAATAATACTAGGTAGGTAGATACAGCATTTACAGTCTTTCTTCTGTGGTGTTCTTTGTTTGCCTGTTTCCTGTTTGGTTTTACTTACTCGTTTCCGGTTTTCGAATATAGTTATGTTATCAGGTGATCGGTTTGTGCCGGTCTTGGAAGTTGGGTCTTTTTTATTGATATTTTTATTATCCGTGTGAAATTTCTGTTGTGTTAAATAGACTAAAAATTTGTTTAATTTTCGTATGTAGAACGGTCATTAAAAAAGTGAAATTTTTTACAGCTTACAGAGAAAAACCGTTGTTAAGGTTTAAGTTTTGAGAACGGAATGGACTCTGGTATACAGGGTGTTATGGAAATGACGTATTATATTTAAATGGATGACCCCTTGGGTGTACTAGAGAAGCGCTATATATTTTATTTTTTTTTAAATCGACCGTTTTAAAAGTGGGGTACCAAACACTCTTACTCACAGGTCAGTCCGCGCTACTGTACAACATTTCGCCCAGACTCAATGGCAATGTTGCCAAACTTATTGTAAAACTAAATTCCATATAAAATTATAAAAATAAATTATTTTCTACCTACTTGTATTTATCTTTATACCTAAAGCGTCAATAAAAATAATATTCTAAGATTATTTATGGACGATAAGATACACGCATAAACCGAAAAAGCAGAGCGGATTGCTGAGTGGTTGGTGATCGACGGGACACAACATATCCGGCCGCTGGTTGGTCTTCAACTAACAGATCGCAAGCGTGCGGCGCTATATGAACATAGCCGATGTAAGGCGTCAAGAGGTCATTGGCATTTGACCTAGTGACGTACGTGCCTATTTCAAACTTATTGCCGATTATTTAGATTTTAGTGATTTAACGGTTTCTCAAATATGGAGGAAGTAATGACTGTGTAATTTTTTTATTTGGTATTATTCTAACTTTTGGTGTAAGTTTTATTGAAATACACTACGCCAATTATCACAGGCCTGCATAAAATACATACATAAGTAAGTTCGATTAATCACAACAGTACATTTGTCTTTATAAGATTTAAGAAGACCAAAAAGTGTAACTACAACCCAAAACTTGCTACTACAGCCTAAATTTAAACCCCTTTTACGTAGTACGGTTGTAAATATTTTGTACTCCATGTTTTTTAAAACATAGGTTAAAATCCTGATCAGAATGAGAAATAGTAACATGGAATTTAATTAAGGCCTCAGGTCCAATCCATCAAATTAATAATCACACTTGCACAAGGACCAGCAGCCATATCAAATTATAAAAGTATAATTTGACGCTCATTATAAACAAATCCAGTAGGAAATTTTTTGTTAACTACAACTGATGTTTCTGTATTTTTGTACATGACCAGATGTAGAAAATTTTAAAAAGAACTATTAAATAAATGGCTTACCTTTTATGATTCATCGGTAAGAAGCAAAAATTACTACGCAGAAGTGCACTATGATGAAAAAGGCATGGTAAGAAACACAAGGTCTTAAATTTACCAGCAGATCTATTGACGAGCCTAGTATCATTGTAACAATAATCTAATTTAAATATGGCTTAGAAAAATGGAACTACCAGCAAAATAAAAATGTATAATAAACATTACATTTTCTTTAATTTTAATTGTTATTCATCTGCAGGTTTGTGGTTTAAACCTGGGGGATGAGGCTTAAAATCTATCTATAAACATGACGAGGAAACTACCGCCTTGTCATTCCTTTGTGGTCATAGTGCGCTTAGTTTGTGGAGCTTACTTTAAAAACTTACCCTTTTCTGGTAGAGCGCTGGTATTGCGGACTCGCGTCTAGGGACAGCCTCTTCACCACCTCTGCACCTGTCACTACGCATGCGTAAGGATTTTCAAGGTTATTCATGTGAGTCAAGTGAGCCGAGTATCGACATCGGTAATATTTGACCTATTACGTACAAACCGGCATCCAGGCCGGAGTGTGCTAGCCCACTATAGTGATAACCAACCGTCACAAGATGATACATTAATAAAAATCTCGTAAATTGCACCCGACAAGTTTTTTTGCATTTAGTTGTTCGCGGGCGGATATATAAGTTCAAAATTAAACTGTTTAATTTTACTTGGTAAAAGTATTTATTAAACTGTTTAACACCACTTATGATAGAAATAAAAATATAAAGAAGTTACCGCCAGAGCTGCAGTCGACTGTTTATTTGACGACCGACAATCCAATCAAGTAAGACACCGCCAGGGCGGCATCGACATAATAATTTTACGAACCGACGTCTTTATATCTGCTCGCAAAAAATAATATGTTATAAGTAGAATCTTTAAGAGAGGAGTTTTATTTGTATGGGAATTGGATCAGAGAATAAAATATAAACTCCAAAATAAAGCAATAAAAACTTTATTCTCGTTAAATTATTTTACTGAGTTTTATTTAGTGAGAAACTATACAAACAATATCCTTTTGTGGTGCGTAGCCCTAATTACCCCATGGTTGTAAGGGGTGGAAAACGCAACCCCTAAAATTTACTTCCAATGTAAGTTTTTGTCTTATTATTTGTTTACCATCTAAAAATTTATTTCCGATAGCCTGTTTCATTCTAAACAAAAAATGTCTCTAGAATTTTTTGCCCAAAATAAACCAGTTCGCAGCAAAAAAATATTTTATGAACAAGATACATATCGCCATAAAACGAAAATACGAAACTAATTTATCCAGTAGGCCGCTATTAGCGATAGTGACAATTAAATTGGTGTCTGAATTTACTATGATTTCTAGATGTTGTATGTTTTGTTATTAATAAATTAATTTTGTTTATTTATAAATTTTATGTACCCCCTTTAAGGGGCTGTATCTTAACAAGGGATGCTCCAATGAAGTTTCTTTATATGAAAGATCCTATCTTTTTTTCGATGAGGAATCACCCCCTTAAATGTTTTACACTTATTTAGTTACACCCTGTATATTACATTATTTGAAGATTGCGAGGAAACTTGCCACCCTGTTTCCATTTCCAAGACCGAATCCAATTGTAATACATCAGCAGTTTTATGACGCTTTCTTAGATCCTTAATTTTGCTGCATAATTTCCCCTTGTTAAATGAAATAACTCTGTCAAAAATTTTATCGCGCACAAATTTTAAAATTGCATCTATGGACTTATCTAGTCGTTTCACGTTTTTACCCTTCAAATACAAGTACTTAATAGTTCCGTGCATTCTCTCGAGATGCATATTAGTGTTAAGTCCACTATGCAATCGATGACAGTACGCCCAGGCTTCGTTTTATTCATATAATGTAGAGTGAAATAATTGGCAAAATTTAAGGTTTGTGGATCTTCTGACAATGACTGTACAAAATTATGCATCATGATGTAAAATGTGGTGACATCTGTCTCTTGTAATAATGTTTGCAGCTTTCCGTCAACAACAATCTATTAAAAAACACATCATTTAGTAAAAAAGAAGCTATAAAAATGCAAAAAATAAATAACTTTCCTGCTCAAAAAATACTTTTAATTTTTGAGTACCTACATACAGGGTCTGACGGTAATTTTTCAATTTTTATATAGAAAAGATGTCTGGAACAAAAATGTGCTACTTATTTTCTTAATGGCGCACCTTGTATATTATTCCATATTTGGATTTTGTGGATAAATCTGAGAATTTTTTACATTCAATAACACTATTATAATATGGCTATATTTCACTATCTTTCTTAACAGATTTTTACAGGCTGTAATCAGTATTGAGATAATAAGTAGTTACTTAAGGAATAAATAAATTACCTGCTTTTCCTTGCTAGCAATTTTAGTCAAGTTTTTCTTCCATGCTCGTTTCACGTGCCACGTACAAAATAATCTGTAATTGTATAAATGATATAGTAATTGAAAGACAATCTAAAACTAATACTATACCTAAACTCTGCTGGAAACATTATTTGGATCCAGGCATTATAGTATGATTCGGCCATGTCTGACATGAATACTTTCGGCGTAAGTTGCCTTTGGAGGCGATCTCTAATGCAAGAAAAAAATAATTTCATTACTTCTTCATCTGCTCGATTAGAGATTAAGAATGCACAGGGAAATCCTTTTCGTAAATCGTCTAATATCAACAAAGTATGTAACTCAAACGCATAGGCATTGAGACCATGTGTCCCATCAAGACATACACAATCTTGGCTGTATTTCTGCATCATTTCCATTTGGCCTTGCGTCATTATCACCAATACAAAATCTTCTTTTTTTAATTTTGAATTTTCTTCGCACATGATATCCTGAGGCTTATAAAACAGAACACTTCCATTGCTTTTCATCTCTTCTACCCAAGCTTCGACACTAACTGCATCATTTTTATTGCGGATGGATTCAGAGTTTAAATTAAAACTTTGTTCAATGTTAAAAAGATCCTTTTTTGTCAGTAGATGCTCACGTTCAAGTTCACAATTAAGAGAATCTTGAATCCCACCTAAAATTGTGGGAAAGGGTATTTTTGCTGCTATTTTTGCTGCAAACTTTTCCCTTTCCGGCCTACTTAATGGTAAATGTCGTAGATCATTAGTATGGCCTACATGAGTTTTGTTGAATGTTACGGTACATTGGCCATCGTCTTTTGTAAAAACTAATTTTATTCCAGCTGGACAAAAGCCGTTAAGTTTGTTGCTGCCTTGGATTTTTAAATGCCTGGTGTTATTTCCTTTCCTTTTGTACGTGCCCGATCGATGACAAATATAATTCGAAACTATGGAATGTTGAGAATAGCTTGATCCTTTCCATTTTACAAAAGAACTTCTATCTTTATACTAAATTTGTAATTTCCAAGTTTCAAACTCGGCCATTGTTGAAAATTCAAAATTTTGGCACTCTATTTTGATATCATGGTTCTTTTCCAAATGATCAGTCAAATTCGCTCTTGTTGCCTTGTTGCTTCTCGGCATTGACATAAACAACACTTAAAAGCTGAATTTGGATTAATCACCGCAGATGTAGTATAATTATGAATATTTTTAAAATGTCTAATTAAAGATGACTGCCTAGAAAAGGTCTTTTCACACTCATCACATTTAAAAACTTTACTATTTGTCTGTTCCATTATTAATTCTTTTCTTCTATGCAAACAAGCGATAATAACGAACGAATAACTGAGGTTATGTTATTTATTTTCGGCGGGATAATGAAACTAGCTGGAGACAATTGAGACGTATGCGCTCACTTGACTCACATGAATATTCTTGAAAAGTCTTACGCATGCGTAGTGACAGGTGAAGAGGCTGTCCTCAGATGCGAGTGTATTGCGGTAGGCAGAAAGTATGGCACCTGGTTATAGTTGTGGTTGGTTAATTTAATTAATTTGGTTAGAGTCCGTTTGATGGAGAGCGGCAAATAGTGAAAAGAACTGTTTATTTTTGATATTTCAAATATATAAATAAAAAGTACAGAAATGACTTCAAAAAAGACATCAGCAAGCCCCGAAGCTGAAACGGAAGAGTACGTGGTTGAAAAAATTATAGATTGTAGAATCAAGAACGGAGTGAAAGAATACCTACTAAAATGGATAGGTTATGATGATAAGGATAATACTTGGGAACCCGAAAGTAAGCATTTTCTTTTTTATAGGTGCTTTTAGTTTGCATTTAGATATAATTTTATCAAAGAGGCTTGCGGGCTTCTGTAAAGAGATTTATACTGCCGTTTTTTTTTTAATTTACACAAAAATGAACGCTGTAAGTACGGAATTTTATTTCTGGTTCAATAATGTACTATCAAGTCTAAATATGGCCTAAAAATATATAATTACAATAATGTTTAAGAATAAGAGATACCCTCGCGATTTGCTCTTTAAAGTAAATTGCTAACGCTTCAGCAGTTGTATGTTAAGGGAATAATGTTGAATAATCAAGATTGTAGATATGAAATAGGACATAATTTGCATACTAGGAGCGTAGCGAATCATGATTTAGACTTAAGTTCTGTTAGACATGTTACTAGCAAGAAACATATTAGTCATACATAGGTCCTATGGTATATAATGTCTCGACTCTTTAAGAAATAAGCCATATTAAAAATTTAAAAAACAAGTTCATAGCTGGCTAATTGAGACACAATTTGTTTACAAGTTTGTTAAATTAAAGTTTTCAGTTTCTCACCTTTTTAAGCCTGCAATGACTGCCATGTTTTTCAGTGTTGTCGTTTATAAGTAGTGTCGCCTTAGAATAGGTTTCAGCACACACAGAGTTTAAAAAACCATTGTGCTGAATAATTTAATACTCACATAATACTCAAATTCCGTACATTCATTTGACCATTATTAGCCTATATATTTTCACCTAATTTTTCAATTGGAACTGATGGGAATGTAAATGTCTTCCGACGCACATCCGTAATAATTAAATGATATAGTTATATTTTTATTACCGAGTAGGTACTAGGGGTATTAACATTGCTCCAGTTAATTTAGCAAAAGTTTTGTTCCGGGTTGTTTTTGAAGTTTTGGTGCACTGGAAAGCAGTTTTAACACAATAGCTCCATCTGTAGAACCACTTTTTATATACATTGTTGGTGTAAGTAGTTATCATACTATAATTAACATTTTTTTTGCATGGTAGGTAGACTAAAACTCCATTTTTTGATTATAATTTTAATTTCATTTGGATATAAATCATTTAAAAAATTAAATACAACCTATAATTGTTTCCTAAGCCTGTGTAAAACATATCCAAAAACTTGAGACCAATAAGAAGCTTTAAAATAACCTGCAATGGGATTTGAATATTACAAAATCATATATGAATGTATAGAAATAAAATAAATATAATATATGTTATATGTTAATAAAGAGTAGGTAGGTACATCACTAGTATATTTTCTTTAAATATTATGATACAGGTTTAAAGGTTCTTCTATAAATGTAAAACTGGTTTATAGTAATGAAACCTTTTATTTATCAATTGTAGAGATTATCACAAAATAAATAAATAAATTATTATTGTTGATGGAAAAAGATAAAGCTTACCTTATTAGAAGTCACCAGTATATTTTAAATAATACCTGCCATTGTTGAGTTAACTGACACTGTCGACACTGGCATTTTGGCACGTATTATTTGAAATTTACTGGTGTATATTTATAAGGTGTTTAAGGTATACAGTAAGGTAAGGTGTTTAAGGAATATACGGATAGAGGCTTTCCTTTACAAAATTTAATTCCCTTTCCTGGGACCATGCTGCGTTCAAAACATAAGTTTTTCATCAAAACATACTTTTAATTGGGAAATCCAAAAAAAATAAAAAATACATGGTGTTTATAAGAAAATCAAATCGCTGTGTCAATATCTGACAAGCGGTCGTTTAAAACATGAAGAAGAAAAACGGCCGTTGCCAAACTTCTATGCAACACTGTATTTTTTTTTAATATGATCAAACACAAGCACTATAGGAAAAATTGTTTAGGGCACTCTGGCAGTGGTGCGTGTGCGCCCGTTGGTTTTTAATCGTCGGAGGTTATATTCGTTGGGAAAAACGACCTCGGGATGGTCGTTCAATAAGGATGAAGTCCTCCAGATGAAAGAATTCTTAAATAATGAAGTTCGAGGAGTACTAAGCTTAACCACATATGGATGGGCGGCAGTGGTTCGTCGTGTATTTCTGCTATTCGCCGCTCTAGTATGTTTGGGTGCAGAGCTCCAGACATGAGAACAGTATTCTATTGATGGTCGAATCTCGGCTTTGTACAGTGTCAAATGTTGTTGAGGTGTGTACAACTTTCTGGTTCGGAAGAGTACACCAAGTTTCTGAGAAGCTATCTTGGCGATTGCCACAACATGGTTATGCCAAGACATATTTCCTCCCAGATTGACGCCCAGCAAATCAATAGATGAAGCCATTGGGATTGCGTACCAATGTATGTACCATCGTGCCGATAAAAAACTAGAACAGCAAATTTTCTTATTTTCTCCTTGACTATTAGGCATTATTTACTTCGAGTCTGGTACCAATAAAATGTCATATACAAATTTTACATGTCAGCATAGATTGTCACTTTATCATTAACAAGCAAGCACATTTTTCTTTTAAAAACATGACACAATTAACCCCCCAGCAAAAGACTATTATCTACAGTCTGTTGAGAGATGGTGCTTTTACTAGGGATATTGCAGACGAATTGGGAGTAATCAAAAATACTGTATTGTTGGCAAACAAAAAAACAAGACATCGGATTAGGAAAGCAGGTTCAGTTCCCCCTAGAAGTTCTGCTGAAGATAGACAACTTAATTATCAAGAAGTAATAAACAGGAATGGTTCTATGAAAAATGTTTGTTGCTTCGACAAATTTTGTGTTTGTATTATTTTTACTTCCTATTAAATTTATTTTATTATTTAGTTTTATGTTCATTTTTACGCGACGTTAAACCTACTTTAAATAAAGTATTTGCAAATTTCTAAAACAAATTATATATTTTGTCACCTCTTACTGCAAAATACAAAACGTTAAATTATGTAACCTAGGTTACTTTCTAAAAGTTACTTGTTTTAACCTTTAGAGCTCATTTTATAGTCTATGAGATATGTATTTTCGTTCCCAGTTTTGTGATTTTTCTGTCCTAGTTTTTTATCGGCACGATGGTACATAAAGCCCAGGTAAAAAATAGTCAATATTCTTTAATCAGAAAAATGGTTTGTACAAAAAATCCAGTTACAATTGGTTGATTTGATGTCAATAATAATGCTTATATAATAAAACAAAAATAAACAAGATTTAAAATTTAAATTTTAAATAAAATAAAAGTTTAAAAATCAAAATTTTACTTTTACACTGTTACAATGTCCATCTATAATAGATTTAAAATACAGATAGAGGTAATATTAAAATGTACATTCCATAAATTCATTTATACTGTAGGGTTCCATTCTCATAATCATATCAAACAGAACTCTCTTATACTTCTTAAAAAAATTTTCATTCCTAATATGTACAGGTAATGCATTAAAAAACTTTATATCTGAATAGGCAGGACCCCTTTCAGTAGATGACAGTTTATGCAGACGCACATTGTAAACAATATACCTAGTATTAAAAATTAAAAGTATGGTGTGTCTCATACTGTAGAAATGAATCCCTGTTTTTAAACAAAAAGCTCAAACACTCGTACACATACACAGCCGGCATAGTCAGTATGTTCAGATCCCTAAACCTATCTCTACATGATTCCCTCCAGGACAACCCTAAAATAACTCTAACCGCCCTTTTCTGCACCACAAACACCCTATCCCTCTATACTGCCCCCCCAAAACATAATCCCAAAGCGCAATGTTGAGTGTATGTGCGCAAAGTAGACAGCCCTCAGCGTGCCCCACCAAAAATGGTGTATTTTTTTTAGGTAATTTGGACTGCCCCAGCCTTATTAAAGCATTTGAAACTGATCGAGCTGCCAAAGAGGCTGAAAAAAATAAGAAAAGAAAAAGTACGAGCACCCCCACTCCAGATGCCAAACCCGGAAAGAAAGGAAAAAGCGACGATAAAAAATTGCATGGCTTCGACAGAGAACTTGAACCTGAAAAGATTATTGGTGCCACAGACAGTTCAGGTAAAAATTAGAGTATTACACACTCAATTCTAACAATAGGAGTGTGTACAAGCACAATTTCATAAAAAAAGTTAAGTAAGAAAAAAATTATTTTTACTTGCGGCTTACACAAGAGACCTAATTTTCCAAAAGATTAATGCACACACTTGGCTTTTTTATTTTTTTATCCATTACATTTCAAATTGTTTAGAAATATTTCTCTAATAGGGGACAAGGGAATAAAATACAGTTTTAAATAAATAGTTGAAAAGTTGAGGTAGTTTAAAACTATATCATAATTCATCATAATTTTTTTCGAAATTACTATATCATCAATACCTGTGTTTAACCCGTCACTATCAGAAAGAAAATTCTTTGCTTATGACAGTACGACACAAGAATTAGTTTGAAATATCTTGATAATTCCACTGTTCTATGATATTTTGTCTTGTTTAGGTCCTCTTATGTTCTTGATGAAATGGGTAGGAACGGATGAAGCCGACTTAGTACCTGCTAAACAGGCCAATATAAAATGTCCTCAAGTAGTAATAAAATTCTATGAAGAACGACTTTCATGGACATCGCCAAATGTAGATTTAGAGGAAAAGAAAAGTAGCTAAAATCAATAAGTACGTTCATGTAGATTTTAGGTCTCTATAAAATTTCTTTGTGGAAAAAGAAATATGTATGTATGTCAAATGATAACTTTGATTTACTGCAATGAAATGCAGTCCTTAATTACAAATTATTGTGTTTTTAAATAATAGGGTTACACTTCTAATCTAGCCGGGCGTATCTTTCATTCATTCTATTCATTAAAACTAATTTATCGTACATGCTGGTCGCGAAAACATTTACTCCACGTTTTGCATTATAAGGAACGAACTAAAATAATTATAGCTGTTGTTAAATTTAAATAAACTAAACTTTGATGTAGATACGACTTTCTACTTTAAATTGTTGGTTTGCTTCACAGTAATTTTAATTGTTTCAAAAAACGGCACAAATGAGTTATATTTTTGTGACAATGACAGATTTAAGTTGTATAAAGGAGAATGTAACCAAGATGTTAAGTTTTTGTTTAAAAAATAAAAACGAATCAGAGGCATACAACATATTTATTTGAACTTTGCGACATAAACTGGGAACATGTAACACTGTAAATATTACTATGCAGTTTTTTTAACTTATTCATGTAGTTACGCCTTTTTTCCTTAGATCAGGTGTAAAACATTGGATAGATGCCACAGTTTTAGTTTCATAAATTTTTAACAACAAATATTAGCAACACGTTGATTTACTTTTACAGACGATTTTTATTCTCTGTTCGCATTCAATACCTACAAATAAAAATTCTGTCTTAAAATAATGTAAATTCAAATTCGTTTATTCATGTTATTACTAAAAAAAATTGTTTACACACGTCAATATCGCGTAAAAAGAATAAAATAGGTCTCAATATTAAAAGTATTAAAGCAAATGGTCCGATGCCGCCCTAATGGCAACGTCGATGTATATTAAATTCGATCAGAGAATAAAATATGAACTTACTTTATTAATTATTCTTTAAAACTCGAATGCTTTTTAATTTACTTATTTAAGTTAGTTATAATAGCTCCTTTGTGTGGAAATAAATGCCATCTGCATAAAATATCGCCCCATAGCTTGTATCTCGAAGCTATACTGTCCTGCTAAGACTAGCCCTAACTGCTTAAAAGTAGTCTTGAGAAATTACGCATTTTGTTATTATTACATTCACTTTTTTCAAAATTTACACTAATACTCTGCTATATTATAAAGTATAAGAGATATTGACATATAAACAAGTGAAATTTTGAAGATAGGATAACTAGTCTTAGCAGGGCAGTATAATAGTTAAGAAATTTTAAAATAAACCTAAAAATTTATTTTCACTACTTTTTGTCGAGCGAGTATTGACCCTCATTTTATTTGTATATTCACTTTATAGTATACAGGGTGGCCCTGTTGAAATTCGAATATAGGAAAATTCAAATTACGATAACCTGGTTATTTCAAATGAAACACTTGAAACACAATTGATATTGTTGGTCATGGCTAACTAGAAAAATAAAAAAACATAGTCTGTTTACGAAAATTTCAATAAAAATCGAATTCTAAGCAGAAGAAGTAACTTTAGGTATAGGAATGACTAGAATGAAAGATACTTAAAATCTCTATAGTATAAGCCTAAAATATATAGGGTGTTTCATTTGAAATAACCGAGTTATCGTAATTTAAAATTTCCTATATTTGAATTTCAACAGAAAACACCCTGTACAAAATTGTAACTACTTTATTATTTACAAAAGTTTTATATCCCTATACTTAAGAGCTTACAAGAAATTATCGATTTTGGATTTTCTAATTGAGAAATATTATCATGTTTTTTCAAAATTTTTTTATTTTGTTGGGCAACGTTGCAAAAAAACGCAAAACTAAAAATTGGGTCATATGTATAATTTTGTGGCGAATCCAAAAATATATAGGGTGTGCCATTTAGAAAAAGACATATTTTTATTGCCTTACTTTTCTGGACCACTCTGTATTCTTAAAAATATTTTTAGAACATGTTTTCCTTAATACCTCACAATTTTTATTAACACTTTTTTTATATACCTTTAATATGTAGAGCCGTTACATTACTTTACCATATACAGGGCCACCCTGTATATTCTGTTCTCAATTATCTATACAGGGGTGTACCTCTAGGGAGAGGAGATTGTTACCAACTTAAACATTAAAAATCTATGTGTAAATATTCCTGAATACCAGATTCTCTGGTGGCTTCCTTTTTGGTCCTCATTGTTTCCAGTTTGATATTAACTGAACAGTTAGGCATCAGTCTTATTAAGCCGATTTATCCTTTACAGGGTGTAACAAGTTCGTCCTTCACCATTGGGATTTCGGAAACGGTAAGAGATACGAAGTCGGTTACATTGGGGCAAAAGTGTGTAATATGTCGCCAAAAAATCGAAAAACCGGATCCAAAATATTTGGAAAAACCTCAAATTTTGCGTTTCGGTTTTTATTTTTTCCTGGTGTTGTTTGAAGATGTCTCTCATTGCTATTTTTTATTCTTTGCAACACGAGATCAGATCTTTTCGTTCGTCTTTGGGTTACCATCATAAACTTAATTTTTTAAAATACGGCCTGGATTTTTTTTCTTTAAACTTGAAAGTGGAACTAAATCTATGTTCAGCGTATTACACGAACCAAAAGTAAATTACAGGAACATACTAGGGGTATTTTAATGAAGATGGTCAATTTAAGGAACAAAACGTCGGAAAACCAGTAATTGTATACTGCTGAACGTAGATTTAGGTCCTCTTTCAATATTTAAACAAATGACTCTAGGACCGTATTTAAAAAAATTAAGTTGATGATGATAGTGACCCAAAGACGAAACGTCGCATTAAAGATCTGATGATGCCATATTGTGGAGAATAAGAAGTAGCAATAAGAAAGTGAAATTTATTTTTGGACATTTCTTCGAACGAAGTCAGGTAAAAATAAAAATCGGAACGCAAAATTTTAGATTATTCCAAATATTTGGAAAGCCCCTGTACTTATTTTTGATTTTCTTGCGGCATATTATTGGGCCCATAAATACGCACCAATGTTAAAAACCAAGAGTTTCTCAAAAATGTTATGTTATTTCCTGTAATTTGTAGAATGAACATAATCTATCCCATTTTCACAATAATTTATGATACCTTTTTTAGCCTAAACCCAGAAATATTTGGCCTCATTCACAATTTTTAATCTTGAAAATGTAAATGTAACAAAATTGACAATCATTAATCAAAATGTAAATTTGTAGTTTGCATATAAGTTTATGTATGTATGTTGTTACGTACAAAACGAAAACTCTAACTCCCTGAGGTAGCGTTTCCGGACCAATGTCCGTACGAACTTTTTTTTATTTTCATATATCTACATCTATCCAAGAAATTTGTAACATGTATCACATTAACACACCTATTTACAAAATATATAGCTCTAGTTAGAAAATCTCATGTATATTGAGGGGTATAATTAAATAAATTTCTAGTAAAATAAAACTATAAAAGTCGATAATCAATCATTGATAGAGCTGTTAAATTTGCCTGTTAAAAATGCCGATTTTGACTATAGCGAACAAACTTTAAATCAGATTTTTAATGAAAAGGTTTAAGTAATTATAAGGAGAAAATATTTCAGTTTTAATCATGGAGCTCGAATTTGTATTCTGAGAACATAGTATGCTTTTATATTTTGTACGTTTCATTTGTAATTTTATTTAAGTTAGTAGTAAATCATTTTGGTACGTATCAAAAGTTTTATAATAAAGAAGGAATAATTATAAATTTATTTTTATTATAAATTGAAACCCTTTATTGTACGTTTACACGTAGTTGTAGCAGAATGAATAGTTAATAAGGGAATTTTTTTTTATGATCAAACACAAGCACTATAGGAAAAATCCTTTAGGGCACTCTGGGAGTGGTGCGTGTGCGCAAAAAACGATTCACGTTGGTTTTGAATCGTTGGAGGTTATATTCGTTGGGAAAAACGACCTCGGGAAGGTCGTTCCACAAAGATGTAGTCCTCCAGATGAAAGAATTCTTAAATAATGAAGTTCGAGGAGTACTAAGCTTAACCACATATGGATGGGCGGCAGTTGTTCGTCGTGTATTTCTGCTAATCGTCGCTCTGGGCGGAATTAAGAGGGCAAGGTCAGCCGAGCACCTTCCATGAAAATATCTGTAAAAGAGAGTCAAATCCCCAACGTGTCTTCGATGTTCTAGGCTGTCGAGGTTCTTCGTCAGCTCGTGGTCTCCGATCAGACGAATAACCCTCCTTTCGATGGAATCCAGCAGCCAAAGAGTATGTTTGGGTGCAGAGCTCCAGACATGAGAGCAGTATTCTAGTGATGGTCGAATCTGGGCTTTGTATAGTGTCAAAAGTTGTTGAGGTGTGTACAACTTTCTGGTTCGGAAGAGTACCCCAAGCTTCTGAGAAGCTACCTTGGCGATTGCCACAACGTGGTTATGCCAAGACATATTCCCTCCGAGATTGACGCCCAGCAAATTAATAGATGAAGCCAGTGGGATTGCGTGTCCGGCCATGACTATTTCCGGTTCTGTAATGTTAAGCTTTTTAGAGAAAACTGCTGCCTGGGTTTTTTTAGCGTTAAATTCGACTTGGTTACTGTCACCCCAAGCCAAAATTTCTTCCAGGTCTTTGTTGAGGCGTGATACTTCATGCTGTCTGCGAAGATGTGCGTCAGCAGCCGATGTTTGCGCATTCAAAGAGAAAGATGAGATAAGTGTGCTATCGTCAGCAAAACTAAATATCGGATTTTGAGTTTTCACTAGAAGGTCGTTAATGTAGAGTAAGAAGAGAGTGGGAGACAATATGGACCCTTGAGGAACACCGGCATTGATGGTGAAGGTGTCTGAGAGAAATCCGTCAATCGCCACTTGCAGAGAGCGGTCCTTAAGAAAGCTTACACCGTGCACAGAATCGACTGGGCATACCATAGGATCGCAGTTTACTTAGAAGCCCCTCATGCCAAACACGATCAAAAGCTTTAGAAATATCCAGTGCAACAACCCGAGACTCCCCATGATGTTCGATTGCGTTGTTCCAAATATGGGTGACATAGGCTAGAAGATCTCCAGTTGATCTGGACTTCCGAAAACCATATTGATGATCGCTGATAATGTTGACGCCTTCCAGGTACTTTAGAAGATGTTGGTTAATAGCTTTCTCCATTACTTTTGATATAACTGAAAGCAATGCGACTGGTCGATAGTTGTTAGGCAGGGTTCTCTTACCTTTCTTTGGAATAGGCTGGACTCGCGCAGTCTTCCAGCAAGATGGAAATATTCCTTTTTTGTAGGATAAGTTGAAAGTCTACAAAATACTGGTGTTAGTTCATCGGCGCATCTCTTGAGAACTATAATAGGAATTTCGTCTGGACCAGTGGCTTTTTTGACGTCGAGTCCTTTTAGGATTCGTTTGACGGGACGCTGACGGAACACGATTTCGGTCATTTCGGATTCAACTGCAGGAATGTCGAAATTTGGTCAAAATTAACCAGGACATTGTTTGATCGAAAACCCCCTTGGTCATAGTCGAATATCCGAAATATTGTACAGGGTGTTCTACTTTCGACACTTTTATAGTGTAAATGTTAGTACTATAAAAAAGTAATGTAGATGTCATGTGCTCTTTTTGGGTCAAACTTAAAATAGTAAAATCAAAATTTGAAAATTTACACTCTAATAATAAAATACCCTTATTTCTAAAAATAAATCAAAGTGCCTTTTTGAAGCTCTTTCTAGAATTATACTCTATCTTTAAACATGCTGACGAGAAACGGCCACACATGAGATATAATTAGGTAATTTTGTTCATTCATTTTTTGTTTTTTCATTGGCTGAATACTAATTTCCCGAACAGATGGATAGGACGTGGTACGAATAGTGAAAGGCACTTTACAAATTGGCCTGCGAGAGCACCTGATTTGACGCCCCTAGAATATTATTTCTGGGCTAGATTAAAAGAAATTGTCTACCAAGATAGACCTGCAAGTGCTTAAATTCTACAAAACAGAATAATGCAAGCATGCAATGAGTTGCCGAGGGCAATAATAGGAAGAACAATAAAAAAATTTCAAAATACTAGAACGATGTATCGACAATGATGGTGGCTCAGCAGCAATTTGCCACTTGTTTTATACAATTAGGACTTTTTTACGTTAAGTTACCTATGTATTTAGTTTCTTATGTAATCTAAATCATTGTTTTTATGTTTTGTCTTGAAATAAAATTTTATTTCGTTTTATAAAATTCATAGGTGGCTGTTTATCGTCACCATGTTTAGAGAGATAATATAATTGAAGAAAGAGCGTCAAAACGGAATTTTGATGGATTTTTAGAAATAAGGGTATTTATTATTAGATGAATATCACATTTTTGTCCACTGTACAATATTTCCGATATTCGACTATGGCTAAGGAGGTTCTCAACCAAGCAAAACTTTTTAACAAGAGCGAGTTTCTTCGATAATATGAACGATAAAAAAGTTTCCCATTTGTTACACTTTCTACCACACCATATTGATTTATTTTCATAATTTAAGTTTTTGAGATAATAAAATGAAAATTGGTATGTAGTGTTTTTACGGACAATCGACAGAAAGGAATCCGTTCATCTTTTCGATGTCACTCTAAATCAGTGGCCTCCAACCTTTTATTCCAACGGACCGGTATATATAATTAATATTATTTTGCGGACCACTTACACTAAAGGAGAAAATTAAAACTTTATTCTACACTGAAGGACATACGAAACGACTAATGGATTTTGATAAACTTTTCACTGGCGCGCAACCCCACTATTTAGCTACACAGGTTTTATTTTTCCCTTCACTTAATATACGGGATAAAATAAAAAGTGATATTTTTTAAGCTAAAATGCGACACGGGGCTTTTCAGGTACTTACATACCTACGAGAGTAAAGGTAACAGTTTTAAAGTTATATCGCTTCTTCTAGAATATTACATTTTATGTATATACCTATAGTCCAATAAACGAAGCCCTTAAATAGAAATTTTAGTTAGCAAGCTGCATTTTTGGTGGAAAGCACATTTTATTATTTGAAAAGACACTTCATTATTATTTTGTATTCAACCCTTGCATAAGGGATGAAAAATTACTTTTAAATATTTTTTTACCCGTAGCTTCGAAACAAAACACACTAGAAAAAGTGTCAGTCAAAAGTTGTAGATAATTTAAATCTGAATAAAAAAGTTAATAATCATTTTTACGATATCTCGGATAGTTATAGCCATAGAATCATCTGCATTTTGAGAGTTGATCGGCGTCTTCAAAACGTCACGAAGGCATTAAATTTTCAACTTGGCAACACTGCCTATCAGCCAATTAAGACTCGACACAGGTGTCTGAAAAAGTTTTTTGGTATGTCAGGTATTTTATTGTAGTATAATTATTTTGTATTTTTGACATGTTTTAAGGTTTTGTAGAACATTTTCGTGAAATGGTGTAACCCTGTGAAAGGTATGTTGAACTATTAGGCAAAAAATATTAAATGGTTTGTAATTATTTGACATAATATTATAATTTTATTGGGGTGTATTTTGCATAATAATTATTATGCTCATTGCCAATCAAGTGTGGAGATTTTTGGAGGGTAGAGCAAAAAAGTCATGCACATTTTTATGTAACATACAACAAATAAAAATAGTATGACGTAATAACTTCGTAGTGAAATTTGGCACTCAGATAGTCTCACATTAATCCATTTTAGTTGAACTTTGAATTTTTAAATAAAAAATAAAAGTTCGTTGTCTTATTTTTAGTCTTCCCTTACATATTAACCTTCTAACGCAAAGTAGGTACTTAATATTTTTTGCTTCCAAAGTAGGACACTATACAAAGTTATTTACTAATTTTGTAACTGCAAGTCAAAGTATCCTCAATTAATTCATAACGATTCGAAAGAGTGCGCATTAGCGATTATTTAAGCGATTTCGCATTAGAGCGCACCGTTATTTTTTAATAATGTACAAAAATCATTGCAGTGCTATCTTTTTTAGTTTAATGTTACAAATGGAGTCATCGCCTGTAGTATGTACAATTTGTAATGAACAATGCGAAAATAACACCGACAAACTGGTTAATGTACGACAGAAAGGACTGGCGACATTGATTCATAAAAGTAAATTTAAAAATGATAACAAATGGATGCAGTGGAGTGATAAAATATTTACAGTTGTTCAAGATGGTCGTCGGCCATGCACTAATTTTTCCGAAAAAATCTACAACATATGCTATTTTGGGAGATTTTTTGTTTAATATACATATATCAACTTATATAATATAGCCCCATTCGGCTTTGCGCGATGTCCGACACGCACTTGAACATTTTTCGAAATGAAAACAACCCTATGTGCGATGCCGAGGTATTAAATCTACCTACCAAAATTTCATCTAAACCGACGTATAGATATAAATATATTATTTGCGCACCCTGTTTCCGCAAAAAATCATTTACGGGATTATTCAGCGTTTGAAAATTCGATCATATTCTTCTATTTGTAAAATGGCATACCTTGACGATTCAATTCTAGTCCCAGGACGACAGTGGTGCCATATTGTGATTAACCTCCATTTATTAAAGATCTGGTCGAAAAATTGTTTTCGGACATCGTACCTCTTGTCGATTGTAGATAAGGAAAAAGTAGTAATAACCTTTCTTGTGCGAAATTTAATGATCTATAACATTTGTAAGAAACTTTTTTTCATATTATTTTTCGTTTAAGAGTTATAGACCAGAAAATTATTTTTAACCCCATTTGGCGGGTTTTTTAACTCTTTTGCAAGGGATAGACTTACAATAGTACTCAAATGTTCTTTCACATTATAAAGTCTACCTTCCACCAAAAATGCAGCTTTCTAAGTATAATTTCTATTTACGGGCTTCGTTTATTGGACTATTACATTATATGTATATACCTACTCATACGTAGATATACATGATGACACAACTTACATTTTTGTTGCGTCAAAGACCATAGATGGTTTACGACTTGGCAATATCCTAAACAATATAATCTATAAACTAACAACAAAAATACGTACCTATTAAATTAAACAATACAAAAATTAATAAAAAACAAATTGGAATAAATAAATAATCATGAACCATTCAATAGTGTGTTAGTGGTTTTAAAGCCGCCGCACATCGCCTGCCCATGGTTGAGATGTGGTTTTTTTTTACGCCACCAAAATGTAAGTTGTCGCATCATGTGTACCTATGTATGAGTAGGTAGGTATACATAAAATATAATGCTCTGGAAAAAGCGGTATAACTTTAAAACTGTTGAAGATAAAGACAACTAAAGAGGAAAATGTAGAAGACCAAACTAAAACCTTTACTCTCGTGAGTATGTAAGTACTTAGATATACCTACCTGAAAATCCCCGTGTCGCAATTTAAATTTTAGTAAAAAATTACCACTTTTTATTTTTTCCCGTATATTGAACGGAAAAATTTAACTTTGCTACAATGTGTAGCTAAATAGTGGGGCTACCCACCAGTGAAAAGCTTATCAAAATTCATTAAACGGATCAAAAGATATCGCAAAAGTACTTAAAATTATAGCGAGTCGTTTCGTATGTCCATCGTGTATTTGTATGGGTATGTTAAAAAACATATTTTCGCGGACCGGCGCGGCGTTTGGACATCACTGCTCTAAACCCTAGTAAAATGTTGAAAATATTATCTTCCAAGATTTAATGAGATCGTTTTGAAGGAAAATATACAGATTGTAACATTTGACTTTGTCATAAGAAATAATTAAGTAAAAACCGATACTAGTGTACATAAGAATTTAACTGATTTTTACACCAAACGATCCGCCGTGGGATAAATACCCAAAAATCGTGTAAAATAAAGAATGGACTTACCTGGTCACACTGAGGTGCTCAATTACTCTGAAGTTTTAACTATGAAACAAGGCAGACGCTCAAATCAAAACAAATGACTTTTTCAATTGATTTTTGTTATCATGATCCAAACTTACATGACTTCATCGTTTTCAAGTGTGAACTGATCTATTTTTTAATTTGAATATTTTAACATTTGGAAAATGCTTAATGATTCAAACTTACATGACTTCATCGTTTTCAAGTGTGGACTGATCTGTTTTTTAATTTCAATATTTTAACATTTGGAAATAGCTTAATTATCCAAACTTACATGAGTTCATCGTTTTCAAGTGTGAACTGATCTATTTTTTAATTTGAATATTTTAACATTTGGAAAATGCTTAATGATTCAAACTTACATGACTTCATCGTTTTCAAGTGTGGACTGATCTATTTTTTAATTTCAATAGTTTAACATTTGGAGATAGCTTAATTATCCATCCAAACTTACATGAGTTCATCGTTTTCAAGTGTGAACCGATCTATTTTTTAATTTGAATATTTTAACATTTGGAAAATGCTTAATGATCCAAACTTACATGACTTCGTCGTTTTCAAGTGTGGACTGATCTGTTTTTAAATTTGAATATTTTAACATTTGGAAAATGCTCGGTCACCGGTGGATACACCTATCCCAACCAGACTACAGATCCCATAATCCATTCATAAAACTCTTGGAAAGTGAACCTGTGATTGTGTGAAATGTTATTGAAAATCAGTAATGGGTGGAAGAGAGAACTACATGTTTGTTGGCTGAATGGCAACAATGCTGAAGTCTGGTTATATCAGATGGTTAAATATTAAAACATATCTATACTTACAGATGAAAAGATAAATCCTTATTTAAATGATCCACTTTTTACAAACTACACATGAATGCACCATCACAAAAAACAAACCAACCAAAATATATAAACAATCCGTTAGATAACAGCGCCAACGTTGTAATGTTTACGATATTAGTATTCATTCACATTTTGGCTCCTGGATCGCAGCGCAGTAGTAAAGTAGAAATAGATGTTGCCAGAGTGCAGTTGGATTAGTTCAAGATTTTCATGATTCGTTTGATACTTAATATTTTTTTAAAGAATCTCTCATCGCCTTTTCATAGTTTATGGTAAAATTATTGGGAAATAAATTTATTTTAAGAGCAATTGCCAATTAACATTAACCAGTTGTAATTGTCAAATTAACAAATTTTCAATTGGGATTTTGCAAGATACGCTTTGCGATAAATATGTCAATCTGGCTATGCTGTAATAATGACCGAAAGAGGTGTGAAAGACTGTTTGTATTCGTTGCGTAGGCTAGAAATGTACATTTTTCTATCTGTAGTTTGTAATATCTTTGATCCCAACCAACTATCAATGATTATGACGAACAAACTAAACTATCGCAGTTTTGCTCATCTGAATGGAGAAGGACGAATTACACGGTACCAGCCGTTCAGCGGTGACTAAGATTTTATCTATAAAAGCTGCTCGAGTTATAAATTTAAGAGATAATCGTCGCTTTATAACTTTTCATTCTATACTCGCTGCCGTTCAAGCGCTCGATGAATCGGAGTTTCGAGTGATTAACTGATTAACCGCTCGAGTGATAAATTCAAGCGATAATCGTCGCTTTATAACTTTTCATTCTATACTCGCTGCCGTTCAAGCGCTCGATGAATCGGAGTTTCGAGTGATTAACTGATTAACCGCTCAAGTGATAAATTCAAGCGATAATCGTCGTTTTATAACTTTTCATTCTATACTCGCTGCTGTTCAAGCGCTCGATGAATCGGAGTTTCGAGTGATTAACTGATTAACCGCTCGAGTGATTATTGGAAAGATACTTGAGTAATAAATACAAGCGAAAATCGTCGTCGAAGGCGCCCGATAATTTATGGTTGCCAGATTGTCTTCGAGTTTTCCGGGACATGTTTTGTTTTCGTCGGGAATTGCGATGATCTCTGGGATTTCTGGTAGATTATTATAATTTAACACAAAGAAAATAAAATGTTAATATAATTGGTACAAAGCAATCCGGGACCTGCGAAACATAGCGGGAATATCCCGGCCACCTGGCAGCCCTAGGTATAATATCTGTAAACGTCATCGCTTGATGGACATGAATTTCGAGTGAAATCGCTCGAGTATCAAGTTGGTTGGTTAAAGGCGGGGGTCGATTTAAAGGCCCGAACTTCAAATCACTGCAGCCTTTCGGCTTATTGTGTACCCAGATCTTGTTAGATGTTTGTTCCTTCTATGAGGTCCAGTAACCTTCTACCATGGTTGTCGTGTGGGAGGTTGTCACCACGTTGTATGTTCCCGAAGATATTTTGTCTTCCACGCTACGCAGCGAGTATCAAGTACTCGATTATCAAAATCATCGGTTTTTTCCAACTCTGTATTACTGTGCCTTCTCCCTCTAACAATTTTTACATTCCAAAAGTAGAATGACACTTTAAAAAAAATCTTTGAATATTCAATATACTCAACAATATTTAAATTTGTTCTCAAATAATAAAACATCCGTTATAATGTATTATTTATCCCTTTATTTATGTTTAATGTGGTCGAAAATTGCTAAAAAAACGTTGCTAAAATATTTAGGCCAGATTCAATGCTGAATATTTCCCCAGCAAGCAGAGATCGAACATTTTAGTGGAATAAAAATCTTTATGAGGAAATAATCAGGTTTCGTAAAGGAAATCTTTCAGACATTTTTATATAAAAAAGCCACAAAAACTCAAGAGAGAACCTGATTTTCTTCATATCCATCAAACTCTCGACGAGAAAATTTAGAAGTAATTTTTGCATTTTAAGAAGAAATTGTATCGGAGAATAACAGGTTCCTTTAATAATAGTGCGTACATTCCATTCCTCTGAAAGTTCGTTACAGTAGGTATCTTAACTTCATGATAACGCCTTTACATACAATATATAAATATTAACAATATGAGATGAGGAATGTTATTTATAGAGCCCACGAAAAAGTCTGCATCAAATGGTATTTGCTTATTAGTCGATTTACATAAAATTTGACTCGTGGCCAGTTCTTGCCTGTTTAAGAATGAAAAATGACGGTGTCACATAGTCACGTGACTTGCTTTATCTGTAAAAATTGGTATTTTCTGAAAAAAAAAAATGGTTATTTGCAGAATTTTTAAAAGTGTTATAGAAATAGTTGCTGGTTTTGTAATTTTTGTACCTGACTGTAAAATTTTGATACCCATAGTAACATTTTTATTTGTTCCCGCCGATATTTATACTCCCACTTTACCGCGCGAACGTATTTCAATATTCGCGGGTTTTAGTTTGTCAAGTGTGTTTTTGGAGGTTTTTTTTCGTAAATTTGACATTAAAGAAACTTGCGAAGACATGTTATAAAATTTATTTTTTATTAAAATTTTGCCCAATTTCATTTCATTGTCTCAGGAAAATAAAAAGCATTTTTTTCTTACCTTATTCGAAATTTATGCAAATAGTAGGTAGTTTAATATAAATTAGAAGCTTTTAGTTTTTTAAGTAAAAGGATGTGGAATAAAATACAAAAATAAAACAAAAAAATATGTCATAAACTAGCTCTAATTCATGCTTACAGGGTTTATAAATATTACAACTTTTAAATAACGGCCTAATGATTACTAGTTAACTAGGCCGTGCTTAGGAAAAAAGATTAAATGTACGAGTATTCGTAATTCTCGCCATAAAAGAGTAATTTAAAAATTATTTTAAGCCTGGTCTACTTAACAACGATCTTTAGGCTGGTAATATAAGCCACAAGAAGTTATAACTGTAGGTTTGCCTTCTAGAATAGTAAAGTATTGTACATTCAGAAATTTTAAGAACTAAGTAAATAATACCACACAATGTGTAAAAACGAAAGCATTCGTTTTTACCATGCGAAGAAGACACGTTGTGTAACAATTGTGATGGTAGAATAAGAACATTGTGATTTTATTTACTTAGTTTTATAATGGATCTTCATTAAGTAACGGCTATTTCAATTGAATATTTCAGAAATTTTTGTTTCATTTTTGTATATTTTATTGATTTAAAATTCATGCCGTTGATTCCAAGAAAATAAAACGTAGTGTAATATTTTAACAAGAAACAAAATGTATAATGTGGTTAAATTATGAAAAGTATTATGAATTTTATTAAAATATATAATTTTTAGTGGGCTTAGAATTAGATATAAATTACAAATTAAATAACGTTTTCTAGTAAACATCTTCCTAAATTTCTGCAAATAACATTATTTTTTGAAAAATATCAATTCTCCAAGGAAGGCGTGATGAGCAAACACTGACGAAAATCTCATTTGATGCCGACTTTTTGGGAACACTGTAGATGATTTTAACCTTTGATTTAAAGCCTCTAAGTTTGTTTTTATTTACGTGTAAAAGATATCATGATTTTAACAAAAATATCGTTTAAGCTGATATCTAATATTTACTGGAATTATTATTTGGTTAGTATTACAAAAGTTTAAAAGAATTGTTTCGATTGAATCGGATTCATATTTTTTAAAAACACTCATAATATATTCTTGTATATTATATACACAATAATTTAGTAGTGCCTTTTAGCAAAACTTGACCATTTCATATACTACTTGACAATTCAAAGGCGACGTTTAATTGCTTTTCACAGCAGTCTCAATATACAATCTCAATCATTAATAAAATCTTACATCATAAAATCTGATCAAAAATAACAAAACCACAAGTGCACGATCATACACAGACCTAATCCTTAATCTAATATATCTTAGTTGCTCGACGCAGCGATCTGAGTGTGAACCCTCTGACCGTCTTGTGGACAGGGGGTTCCCCTCTTACATCTGTCAGGCGGCGATTCGGTTGTACCATTTATCATTTCGCACCCACCAAGTCTCAGTTCTGTGTAACAGTCCGAGCATACTCGTACAGGGTTGTAGAGTTGCTCAGAGGGTAGAGGAGTCGCGTGTTCTGAGCAGTCGGCACAGAATATTTTCCCGCATTTTCTGTAAAAAAAGAAGTTATGTAATTTTGATGCAGCTATGTAAAGGTTATTTAACGCTGTATAAAATATAGATTGTTGCAATGGTCAACAAGGTTTTTACACGAATAATAAGAATAAGCATAGACTTATTAGGATAAGTTGTATAAAGACACAAAATGATAAGTGTTTCCCAACGAATATAACCTCCAACGATTCAAAACTAACGTGAATCTTATTTTCACACGCACCACTCCCAGACTGCCTCAAAGGATTTTTCCTATAGGGCTAGTGTTTGATCACAAAAAAAGCATCATAGCTTCAGTTATTGACCTATCAAGTTGAAACGTGGGCAACCGACATAAAAATATTTTATCGCAACGCTCTTTATATGTATGTGGTATGTGTGTATATTGATCTGATTGATGTTACAAATACAATTGTTTCTCCACCGCTCAAAGTCCATCGTTTACCAGTATACACACACATAGACCTTATTGAGCGCTCTCCTTACGCCCTCTAGTAAAATATTATATATATCTTTATCCTGATAATATGGAGTATGTTAACGGAACATGAGGGGTGTTTCCATCAGGATATATTGGACATGAAATGTCCGTACCCCATATATCATGGAATCCCGCCATGTAAACAGATTACCGCTGGGCGCTAAGAACATAAGCGATATATTATTTCGAAAACATCGTTCGAAATCATTTTCTCATTGACTGGACTATTTACATTTGACATGTTTAGGTCGTCCCCTCATAAATTAGAGCGTTGTTATTTGTCAATCCCACGAAAGTAGGGGTCAAGTAACTACCCTATTGACCCGCGACGACCCTTCTCTAGTATCTTACCGACAGTCGCATATTAGCACTCAAGGATGAAGTGTGAAATAGTGAAGCATTAAATTAATGTTTTAGTGTTGGTTGGGCTGTGATCTTTGTATGGGCAAAAAATAAATGCGACACTTTTTTCTTTTTTCTGGGCAAAATTAGACGACCTTTTTGATATCGCGCATGCAAATTCACTAAATATAAAACAGATCGGCGAAGATAAAAAGATCTTCTGCTAAACCAAAGAAGTAACGGGTACCAAGGGTTTATGCTTGGTATAGATTGGAAAGACGAAAAATAACACAGCCTGAGCACCTTGGAAAACGCAGCAGCAAATGTTCAAGTCCAGTAAGAAATTTTAAAACCTTTTACCTCAATTTCCTCAGAAAATGCTGTCTTTCAGTGACTACTGTAGCTAGATCTATAATAAGTACCTAGTAAAAGTTGTATTGCCTTTTTTTATGATCAAGCAAGCACTATAGTAACAATTACGACAAGAACAATAATTCTTTTCCATCATGTTCGGGGTTGTTCGGCGGATATCAATATTGAACAAGATAAATAAATATCTGCAACAAATCGCTGCACGACATATTCCGTCAAAACGTTCATCGACTGTAATGAAATCATTAAAATATTAGGCTTATTGCATTAATTTAATAATCATCTTTACTGTCATCGATTATTAAGCTGGATTTATAAACTTGACGTTGACGATTGACGGTGCTGGTTGACGTTAGAGCTTAAACTTATATTTGACGATGACGGACTGTCGTAGCAAGTTTCCACAGCCAATCAAAATCGTGTTTGCCTGTCACGTGATATTGAGTAAATATTATTTTATTTTATACCATCTTATTAACCATTTTAAAGTGTACTGTTGATAAGTGTTTATAGTATCATTCAGATCACATAAACACCAAAATTAATATAATCACATAAAAATATAGAAAAGCCGAGAAAAACAGGTTATGTTATTGTCGTCACGGTCAAGTTTATAAATCCAGCTTTTTACGGCACCGTCAAACTGCACCGTCAATCCTCACCGTCAAGTTTATAAATTGGCCTTTATGTCCGTCAGTTACGTAGAAACCTATACAAATAACGAAGAAATTAGACGAGTATGTATGTGTTGACATGTAGACATGTGATGAACTGTGGTTCCTAAGTTGCTAGACTTACGTTATGAAGTTACCATATCTATGTTCTACCCGTTTTTTGTGTTTACTAATTTATACATTTTTATTTTTAACTTATTTACGTTGAAATATGCAGGGAGAACGCCAAGTATAATAGACTTTCCCTGTGACAGGTACACCATGATAATTGTTTCGTCCGTATTGAGGTTCGACAAATGCAAATTTGCCAGCAGTTATAGTAAGGGGTTTTTGCGCACACGCACCACTCCAAGAGTGCCCTAAAGAATGTTTTTAAAATTTAAGGGTGGGGCTCTGTATGACCTCTAATGCTTTCAGAATCTAAACGTGACGAGGTTCGCCAGCTAGTGCTCACATTCCTTAGAGCGATATAAATTTGGTTATAGAATCGAAAATTAGTTTAAAGTATCATCAAATCGTTTTACTAATTGTTTATTTTCTCCGACATACTGAAAAAATTAACAGGAATAACAAAACTCTAAGCAGCTCACCTACAATGATGCCGTCGCCTTCCCAACCAAAACTCGATACCGCATCCTGTACACCTGCTAACTGCGTGATCTGGAACCCACAGGGTCCCCTGACACTCTGCTACGACGCCATCTTCCACTGCCACCCATGACAAATCAGAACGGAGGGATTCACCGGCCGAGGCTTGGCCTTCACTAGCACTATTTACTGATTCTACTACTGAACTCTGAAAATAAAATAAAAATATATACAAAAATTACGGTTTAACGTACCTACTTGAAAATGTACAAAATTTGTGTGGTAAATTTTTTTATTTTCTCAAGACAATTATTTAGAGCAATGGGCAGAAAAAAAAAATCATGAAAGTCATTTTATACAGGTTCATTTAAATTATGAGACACTAGACCAAAATACCAGAGGATAAAAAAAGCGAATCTGTAAAAATAATGCAAGAAACTTTTCCCTTTACCAAATATTGAATTTATGAAAAATACTGCCATTTTTCGTAATAAAATGCACAGTTACAACAAAATCGTTGAGTAAAGAGTAAAAGGAGGATACACTAAAAAGAAACCAAATACAATTAAAATTCATGTAGAAAAAAAAATGTTGCTTTATAAATATAAAAAAATTGCAGGAAACGTCTTTGATTAAACACTACACACTATTTACAATTTTTTAGTTAGTAACAAACTAGAACAATAAAGGTAACATTAAATTATGCACAATATAAAACCAATACATTCTCCATTTTAAGTTTTACCAGTTAAAAAGTAAATAAGGTCCAATTCGGTTAAAGTTGTTGACATAGCCAAAAATCTAATTCCTCTCTTAAAAGAAGGGATAGAGCACTAATTATGTATACAGGGTGTAACAAATTTGTCCTTCACCATTGGGATCTCGATAACGGTACGAGATACGAAGTCGCAAAGCTGCGTAATTATGAGCTCAATAATAAACCGCAAAAAAATCAAAAATAAATACAGGGACTTCCAAAATATTTTAAAAAATCTAAAATTTCGTGTTTCAGTTCCTATTTTTTCCTGGCATTGTTCAAAGCAATATCCGAAAATAAATTTTCAAATATTTTCTCATTGCTACTTTTTATTCTTCACAAGATGGCATAATCAGATATTTAATGCGACGTTTCGTCATTGGGTCACCGTTTTCTGACGTTTTGTTCTGACCATCTTCATCAAAATATCTATTATTTAGCTACATTTAGCTTTGTTGACGATAGCACACTTGTCTCATCTTTCTCTTTGAATGCACAAACATCGGCTGCCGACGCACATCTTCGCAGACAGCAAAGACCTGGAAGAAATTTTGGCTTGGAGTGACAGTTAGCAAGTCGAATTTAACGCTAAGAAAACCCAGGCAGCAGTTTTCTATAAAAAGGTTAACATTACAGAACCGGATATAGTCATGGCAGGAAACGCAATTCCACTGGCTTCATCATATCATATCATATTAATTTGCTGGGAGGAAATATGTCTTGGCATACCCACGTTGTGGAAATCGCCAAGGTAGCTTCGCAGAAACTTGGTGTACTCTTCCGGACCAAAAAGTTGTACACACCTCAACAACTTTTGACACTATACAAAGCCCAGATTCGACTATCACTAGAGTACTGCTCTCATGTCTGGAGTTCTGCACCCAAACATACTCTTCGACTACTGGATTCCATCGAAAGGAGAGCCATTCGTCTGATCAGAGACCACGAGCTGACAAAGAGCCTCGAAAGGTTGGTGATTTGACTCTCTTTTACAGATATTTCCATGGAAAATGCTCGGCTGACCTTTCCCTCTTAATTCCGCCCAGACCGATGAATAGCAGAAGTACACGACGAACCATTGCCGCCCATCCATATGTGGTTAAGCTTAGTACTCCTAGTTCCTATAATTTACTTTTGTTTTGAAGGATCTGAAGTTCTCCATTATTATTATTATTACAATTTCTGTCCTTAATTATTATTATTAGGTACTATTAATGTTTTTTTTTAAATTTCAAACTAATAGTTTTATCAAATTTCTACTTAGTATGTACCTGATTTAGTAAAAAGTAAATTATTTTATTAATACAAATAAAACTTGACTCTCAAAGGCAGCACTTTCAAGACTTTTTAAAAATGACATTTTAACATTGACTGTTACAGTTTCGAATTAAACTGATTATTTTTGAAACAACAGTAAATTTGCAGGATCGTACTAGGGGTATTTTTATGAAGATGGAGGAACAAAAGGAGGAACAAAAGTTGGTAAGTGTTGTATACCGCTGAACGTAGATTTAGTTCATCTTTCACAAAAAATCCAGAAACGTATTTAAAAGAATTAACTTGATGATGGTGAAACGTCGCATTAAAGATCTGAGGATGGCATGTCGTGGGGAATAAAAAGTAGCAATGAGAAAGTGAAATTTATTTTTGGACATCTCATCGAACAAAGTCAGGAAAAACTAAAAACCGAAACGCAAAATTTTATATTTTTCCAAATATTTTGAAAGCCCATGTATTTATTTTTTTGCGGCATATTATTGGGTCCATAATTGCGCAACTTTGTCACAATTTAACCGAGTTCGTATCTCTTACCGTTTCCGAAATCCCAATGGTGAAGGACGAATTTGTTACATCCTGTATAGATAGTTATTTCGTTAATTTCTTAGGCGTTACTCTTAGTAAAAACAAACCATCCAACATCCAATATATTAGCATTATAAGCATTTTTGATACCTAATACAATTTAAAACATTAAGATCTGGTGACTTCTCAAATTTTGCATTTTTTTTATGAACTATGTGCTTTACTGTTCATCGTTTTACTCCTAAATTACAGTAATTTCTTGAAAATTTTACCTATATTTCCGCGATTTGAGATTATTTTATTTATGTATAAAAATTTCGTTTGGAATAGTTTATTTATTTCGGTATCTCAAATATTATTTTTACAAATAGAAACTGAAATGATGTCAAATTATAGCATCACAGTCATCTCGAACCTTAAACCCAATATTTTCAGATATTGCATTTCCATGCTTGATAGGAATTTAGAATGCCAATTGTGTGGAACTTCTCTTATGCGTGATACACTTCACAGGATATTAACTTTAATTTTAAGTTTAAAATATCATGCATTAAAGTCACAAAAATATTTTCTTGGCGTACTTTATGAATATGCACAACGCTACAAATTCCAGTGTGTACATGGGATCTCGACAATGATCAGAGATACGAACATGGGTAAATTGAGGCAAAGTTACATATATGTAAGTAGTGAAAGATAATTAATTGGAAATATATTGAATACTTGCGAAGATTTGAAAAAAAAATGTATTCAGTTCTAAATTTTTTACTTTATTTTTGAATTAATAACTAGGGAAGGGCAATATTTACAAAAAATTGTTTCCATCCGATTGTGCCAAAAAATTACATTTTATAGATTAGATATTTGGAGGAAAAGCTGGTAGCTAGGCAACATTTTTCGTCCCAGACAAAAATTTTTTTTTCGGAAGCTAGTATTTATTTTATTGTTATATCCATGGATTCGCATATTACAAGTTTCATTGTTAACTGAATTACCGTAAGATGAAATGTATTTGCTTATTTTACTTTTACATTATTTTATAACTAGCAATCTGATAAATCGTATGTCATACGGACGAAAAATGTTTTTCGAACTATGCGGGTTACCTCCCGCTTACGTCCGAAATACTACCTTTTTCGTCCTTATAACATAATATTACTACTATATTATTTATGTATATTGTATACTTTAGAGACGTTTGTTTGACAAAATCATCAAAGTTAATTTTAAACAAATATAGATGTCGAATTTTGCAGCTGGTTCGAAATGCATTGCTATCTATTCTTCGCTTACAAAATGATGCAAAAGCGCTAGTTAAAAAAGATGTTTGCTCCGCAAAAATATGTTGTCTCGTTCAGAAATATGTTATCAGGTAAGTATGTCATGTATTTCATTTCGGCCAGACTATAATTAAATTCAATATATTCAATTGAGCTCCCGAACTCAAAATAAACAGGTATAAGTATTTTTTAAATTTCAACTTTATTAATATATCACCTGTATTTCAAGTTATCCTTTTTAAAATTTTGAAAAGTCACATTTTTAATATTTCAAATTCTTTTCACGTCATTATTAAACCCCAAAATACGCAATTTGCCCCAATTTAACCGTCGTCGTATCTCTTACTAAATTCAAAATCCCCATTTGTAGCTGTAGTAAGACATACATTTAAATCCTTCAAAGGAATTGTTCCAGTTCCATTTGTGTTTAAGACGTAGGTACGTGAGATGGCTTAATCGGTTATCAGCTATATTTTTTTATTGTCCCATACAAAAAATATAGACTAGCCAAACTGTCAAACTAAAAAATGGAGAACAAATAATATTAATAAATTAGTATTTCATTTAAATAGTTTCTGAATAAACAACACACCAAAACTTTAAAACTATAAATAATGAACCTTACAAGTTTGTTTGGCGCGACTATTGGAAGAGAACTTTTTGAGCTTTTCGAACTTCTAAGTGAATCTCTGGACCCTGAACTACTACACTAAACAAAAATAATTTCCTGTAGCAAACAAACACCATTACATAATAATATCGACGCTTGAAAATAAAAATGTTTTTAAAATAATGGAATTCCCACTAAGAACCTATTACTTTATGAAAATTAAATTATATAGGTTCCTTTTTTTATATATTGTATAAACAGTTTCATTCAATTTGTAATAATAATACTTACACTATCATCTTGTCTTTCACAGTCGCCAGCCTGGCACCTGTGACAAGCTTGCTTTATTAAAATTTGTCGCGAGGCGTGAAGTTCCTTCTCTAAAAGCTCAACCTTTCGCTAAAATAAAAACATATTGTTAGAGTGCTTCAAAATGATATTCATAAAATAGGCGCACACCCTTACAAATCTTACGTCAGATCTTAACAATATTTTAACTTTAAGGGAAAGTAAAATAGAATGAGGGGATCACCTGCGAGATGGACTATTTTACAAAAAGGTTTTTTATCTGTATTAAAATATTCTCTACCACTGGCCTAACAGCACTTAAAATGCACGACCAATTAAATACATTTTGGAAGTGCGAGACTCGTTTTGGGATTTGGCAAATCTCCGCAAAATTCGCGGCGCCTTTGACCCTTTTAGATACACAAAACCAAGATTTGTACAAATCGAATTTTGTCAAATTCCGTCCGACTATTTACAAAGAAACTACCTATTAAGATTTGCAATCTCCTTTTACTTAACCAACATATTGAACAACTGATTCTAATGACGGCAAAGCACAATACCTTCTCTCTAAGTATAGTACATTTACCAATGTAAATAAAATTTTTTCGTACAGTTATGGTATTAACTTTAAAGATTAATTGTTAATTTATGTAGCCTTCTTAAAAAAAACTGAAGTTTTACAATGGAGTACAGTACTTTATGTTTTACTAGGCATGTACTGACAAGAACAAAAGAGTTTGATACCAGTCTGCTGGTCCAATCCAACCAATAGAAAATGCTTCTTTTTCTTGGTAGTACCATTCAATTTGAATTAATATTTTGATATCTAACTAAACAGAATACAAAGCTTTGTTTATAATTCAGCGCTCGACGGAGCCCATTACCCGGAGAAATGCTGTTTAGCATTATTTCTTTATCTCAGGTGTAAGGAAGTAATATTTTCCATAGTATAAAACATAAAATTAACATTTTGTGAATTGACCTAGTGTTGATACTGTAATTAACTGTAAAATTACATTAAAAAGTAATAGCTCACCCTTTGCTCTTCTAAAATCTGGTCCAGTCTTTCCTGTATCGGAGAACGAAGAGGCATTAACCCGTCTTCGCCTAATTGACAATGATGGGGTCGCCCCTTATGTCTATGGGTGTGATTATGCAAATATGAGCCATCCCATCCGTTTATACTGGGAGATATCCGAGATGGATATCTGAAACAGAAAGAATGAATAAGTATCGCTCTTAATTTAAAAATTGTGATGTTGGATTGCAGAAAGATTTACATCCAGGATGAATTTATAAACTGGTCACATCTGACAAAACACTATTCGTCAGCTTAATTAGTAAATCACATAAGTCCATAAGAAAAGCATAAGACATATGTGATTTACTAATTAAGCTGACGAATAGCAATTAACTTTATACACTGTGTTGATTCCGAGTGTGGTTCTTTATAAAACATTTTTTAAATATTTATAATTAAAACACTTATCGCTTTTTAATGCTTCAACTTATATTAGAGTTATCCCTACATATATGTTTCGTCTTATTAGGGCTTTTTCGCCTAATATGTTCAATGTTGTAACAGGGGCGATTAATAAGTAGTAGTAATTATGTAAATTAATTCGTCTATATCTCCGGTTAGAAAAAAATATAGTAACTTTCGAGAAATAAAAATATGTTAAATCTGTAAAAAACGCCATCTACCGACTACAGAAAAAAAATCACATAGGCATCGCCTGTAGTGTAGCTGATAAAATAAGAAGAACTCTTTTAAATGACACTAATTTTAATATTCTCCCATAAGGTGTGAGATATTGAATTTTTTCCAAATCAATGTTATCCCCACCACTTTCTTTGACAGGTTAGAGAGTATTTTCTAAATACCTTATCTAAGCAAATTGTAGGGAAATCGGTTTAACAAAACTATTACTAATATACAAACTTGCAAATGATTACCAATAATTTCTCTTGGCAACTTTTCTTATAAATATTTTTTTCCGGAGGTTGTAGAAAGGTTTCCGAGATACAGCCGCGTACTTCCCTTAGTTGGCCAGCCTGCGCAGAGTGTCTATTTTTTGGTGATTTTACGGGGTACTTACAGTAAAGATGGAAGGATGAGGTTTTCGCAGCACCGCACTACTTTCTTGTGAAACAAAAGATGCCGCAATTAGAATTTTTCTAGGCCACCTTAATATACGGGATGTTTTGAAAATTTCACTTTGTAAAGTATAGTTATAGCAATGTTTTCTATCTTTTATCCTTAAGATACCTAACGACCCAGGCGCAGTTCCTATTATCCTTCTGATTTGGAGTTTTCAAATTAACATTTATGACCTGGTGGTTAAAGCCGCGCGCCCAATTTACCTGTTATGATCACGAATCCTTTTAGAAATATAGGTAGATTATTTCACGAAAAATGGATATAACTTAATAACTGCAGTAAAAGTACCTGGGGCCATCCCATTATTTATGACCATTTGTTATTATTATGTGGAAAGGACCGGATTGTAATAATTATAATTAAAAATAGGCACATCAGGTAGGTTAGGTTGCTTAATTTATATTTAAATATATTTTTGTGGTAAAATTCAAAATCAAGAATTGTCTTTTACCAAACATTCATCAGAATAGCGTGATAGTAATAATGGACAATGCGAGCTATCACAGTCGCCAATTACATAAAGCTCCAAGTTCAAATAATACAAAATTGGAGATTCAGAACTACATGGCGGCGAATGATATATATTTTGAAGAAAGTTATAAAAAAAGTGATCTTTAGAAGTTTTAAAGACATTTTGTATAAAAAAAGTATATGTTTGTGACACATTGGCAGAAGAAATTGGACATACAGTGCTACGGCTCCCACCCTATTATTGCATTTTTAACCTCATAAAGCATATGTGGCACCAGTTAAAATCACTGGTTAGGTGTGAAAATATTTCTCCGACTTTAAGTTCTAGTGTTGTAGAATTAATACGAAAATGCTTTAATGATATTCCCCCAGGTAGTTGGAAAAATTCAGTCCGTCACGTAATAACTGTAGAAAAGTCGTATATTAGTCTGGATCGTATAATTAATCCAATTATAATTAATTTTGATGAGGATAGCGATAGCGAAACAGAACTATCTATAGAATGACATTTTAAATGTAAATAAATATGACTAGTAATATTTTAAAAAAATTGTATTTCATTTGATTACATTAATATAATCATATCATTACTTGTTTTCCTTAGTCCGTCCCTTCATACTTCACTTGTTTATTGCCAAGCTCTTGTCGACACAATGGGACCGACCCAGGAAATCATTAAGTCGTATCCATTTTTCGTGAAACAATCTTTAAAGGGATTATTTCTGCGCCCAATTTACTACCGACACTCATCGCATACTAATTTATTTATCAAATTTATAAGGAGGTTACAAAATCTTACCTGAATTTTTCATTAGAAGTTTTTATGCTTTCCGCGCACACCTTACAGTTTTCTATATCATCTGCATTAGCCACAGGACTTTGAATTTTTTCAAAACCATTATATTCTTTTGGTGAAGACCTAAAAGTATAATATCAATAGTAATGTTAAGGACATCTAAGTATGAAGAACAAATCTCAACATATTCACACTAATTTTATGAAATTCTTTCTTCCCCGACTTTATAAACAAAATATCTAAAATTAAAATAATATTAGTTCATATGCGAGATGTTTTCGTCATAAAAATTTAATCCTTAAAAATTATTTTGTTGCCGCGCATCATTATACGCATAGCAAATACATTATACATAAAACACATTTATACACATTAAAAGGCTTACCCACTAACTAGTTGTTCCGATACTAGAGTCTCCGTACTAGTTTCCACAGACTTCTCCAAATCTAACATTTTTCCAACTTGTTCGCCACCTTTACACACACCCCTTCCTACACTTTTTTCCTCACTGCTACCCTGCTCACTACTACCCCCACTCCGACTTGTCGTATTGTTATTGTTCACTAAAAATCCTTCGACATCTAAATCGTATTCAGCCTTTGAACCTCTTTCACTGCGCGTCGATTCGTTCTCGCTTGCTGTTGCCGAGTCGCATTTATCGCCCAGAATGACGTCTTCACGCATTAATACCAATTTGGTACCGTTCGTTAATTCACGGTAATCATCGACAATACACGATACTCCATTAGAAATTTGAGTGGTATTGTCGGGTGAACTAGCTTCAAGATCAGGAACGTCCGTGTGAAGATCGGGAACGTCCGTGTGAAGATCGGGTACCCCTGCATCAGGCTCAGATACCCCCGCATCAAGATCAGGTATCTCCGCGTCATAATCGGGCACTTCCGTGAGTGTCGGAGGAACGTCTTCCGAGACAAAATCAAGGCCGTCAATTTGATCGTCTGTTAGATTCGGTGTAGGGTGGGCGTGCTTATTGAAGATACAATCCTGGTTGCAATCGGTCGGGTTGTCCTCGAGGTCGCTGGGCAGGAAATCGGGAGCTGTGTCATGGTCGGACTGCATATGGTTGGGGGCGGTATCGCAGTCGTGGCCGTTAGTAATGGTATTGGACGAATTCTCATGTGAAAGGAGTTTTCTAAGAATAAATAGAGAAATATAAGGATATTAAAAAGGATCCTGCTGTTACATTTTTACTGCCTGATTTTTGAAACTGTACTGTACTTCTCACATATATTCGCAATAAAATTGAGTTCTGTAAGCGGAAATGGTTTATTATTTTTAAATTGGTGACTCCTTCGGCCTCCTAGAGAAAACATATATATATTTATATGTAAGATAAATATGGTGAACAATTTAGTTGTAACACTACCATTGTTCTGTTGATGCACTTGATAAATTCTAGCATATATTTCTTTTTCTACAGTTTCAACTTACAGGAAAAAATTACAGGGTTTTTTTTTTATGGTTATTTTTCTGCAATTTGTCTTCATCTCTAGTAAGTCATTTCCGTAACACCCTGTATATAAGTAGTATGTTAAGACAACTAACTTCAGTTAGTAGTTTACTGAAGTTAACCTTCAATTCAAAATATACAGAAACGAATAATAGAAAAAGGATTGTCATTCACATCTATCGATTCGAAGCCTCGGTTTCAATGCAATGACGTTTTTAAGTGTCTCTATGATTCTATATATTTAGGAACCTCGGAACTCAATATTATTGTGATAAAAAAAATCTGCTACTTTTTATGGGGTGGATTGGTAAATTATTATTTATAGTTATTAGGTAAAATGTGAATGACCGCACTAATAAGTTATTTTTAATAATAATTCAAGGTATTTTAAATTAAGTAGTAACAGTAGCGTATAGCTAAATTTCGCCTATAGTCTGCCCATATTTAATAAAATACATTGCGAATCAAATTGAACGGATTTTTAGTTTGACCACAATTTCTCATGGGTATGGTCAGTAAGAGTCAGGTCTGTTCGGGTTCGGGACAAACCTAATATTATTAAAAATTCCCATTTGTATCCATGTGTGGACCAGAACATAATTTTTTGCCATCATTTTTATGAACTAAATAATGCAAAAGGTAAGGCATATGCGTTAAGTATTGTTTTCAGTGGACCGCGTGGTCCGATTTGGGACTGCGCCGCGGAAGAGCGTAAATTAATTGAGATTATAGATAGTGGAGGAAATACTTTCAAAAATGACTGTATAACCATGTATTACAACGTTTTTAACTGTTTCGAAAAAAATAAAATTCTTTTTCGAAAAATTCAAGATAACATAGTCATTCAAAATTTTAAAAATTCTATCCAATAGTTTTCTTGTAGTTTGTCAAACCCTTTTACCTTAATGGAGGTCACTGATAAGTACTCTTAAAAAGAATTGTAAAGAAAAAGGTATTTGGGCTATTGTGTTAAATTGTGTTTTATAAATAAGTGTTCATTATGTCGTGTTTTAGGGTGTTATTTTAAAATTTTGAACTTTGTGATAATGAATACTCCTGGTAAAAACCTTCACAGTCAGACCCGTGAAGTGATTGCAATAGGGTATGAGAACAGGAATCACAAATCAATATATTTAAATTGTCACTTAAGCAAAAGCTAGAAAATGACATTAATACGACAAAACCTGAAAAATCATAATTAATCAATTACTCATGTAGCTGCTGACATATGGGGATTTTTCTTACTTATTGATTCACAGCGTCATCTATAGTTATATATTTTTTCAAATTTCTCTCATCTCAGGATTTGTGGGTTTAAATATTTGTACATACCCTATATGTTAAATAAACTGCTCAACAATATTCATATATGAGATTTTTGAAATAGACTCTTTTGTACATACACAAGGATATATTCATCATCTTCAGTGACTCTAGACCATGTAAACATAATAATGTACTTGTCATTTTATTTACTGGTTGTCAATTTGGATACAAGTTCAAAAATGGAGAATTTTAGTTTTGTTGGTTTTTACCTTGACGAGACAAAAATATGGTATGTATCTACTAAACTATTTTCAAAAAGATAATTTACAACTGCCCTTGAAATATACGTAGTTCTCGTGTAAATAATATAATTACATAAAACGTAAATTTTAAAAAACTTACAATTCTCTGTTAATACTTGGATCACTGCTCCTCCGTCCTCCGTACATGGCCTGACAAGCGTCCGCACTCAGTAAGTCGCCATAAGATCTAGTTTTCGCCATGCTGTTTGTATGCCCGTTGAATTCAGGAGGACCAGGACACGCACTGCCAGGGCCCTCTTCTGGACTAAAATTTGCTTCCATTGAACCAAGATAGACCTCAGACCACAGACGTAGGTCTCGAACGTTCGTTTTTGGCCACAAGACCTAGAAATGCAGATACAAATCAGTCTAGTGACTAGTTAAACATGAACGCCTATCAAACTTAGTAAGAAGTGGCAACCAATTTTTTCAGTTAAAGGTGTGTGGTGTATGCTTTTAGCAATAAGTTGTTGTTGTTACGATAAAGACTGTACTTAAAGTTTCCACCTGTGAAAAATATGCATAGTGTTTTGACGTTCGCCGTTAGGTTTAAAACATTTTTGATGGATACATGTCTGCCAGTGATATTAAAGCATAACAACCCAAGAATACCAAATATACAGGGTATAACAAATTCGTTCTTCACCATTGGGATTCCGAAAACGTAAGAGATACAAAGTCGGTTATATTGGGGCAAAGTTGCGTAATTATGGGCTCAATAATATGCCGCGAAAGAATCTTTAATAAATACAGGGGCTTTCAAAATATTTGGAAAAATTTAAAATTTTGCGTTTCGGTTTTTATTTTTTCCCCACTTTGTTCGAAGACATGTCTAAAAATAAATTTCACTTTCTCATTACTACTTTTTACTGCGACGTTTCGTCTTTGGCTCACCATCAATCATCAACTGACTTTTTTTAAATACAGGCCTGGATTTTTTTGTTTAAATTATGAAAGGGGAATTAAAACTACGTTTAGCGGTATACCACACTTAAGGAGCACACTCACTAGGCGTTCGCGGTCCCGTCGTATCGCGGACCGCGCTAGAATTGCGAGCGCTTTTCAATGTTTCCAAAGGAGAGAACGCGATGCGACCGCGATCATGCTGAGAACGCTTGGTGTAAACAGGTACTTTTAAATAACAAGGATCTTCACTAAGCGCGGCCAATGCTAGCACGGTCCGCAATGAGACTTTACCGCGAACGTCTAATGCGTTTGCTCCTTTGCTGGTTTTCTGACGCTTTGTTCCTTAATTGACCATCTTCAATAAAATATCCCAAGTATGTTCCTGTAATTTACTTTTGTTTCGAAGAAACTGAAGATTTTAAAATTATTATTACTATTTCTGTCCTTAATTATTATTATTACATACTACTACTTTTTTTATTTGTACTTAGTGAAGTACAATAAGCCATTTATTTTATTAATACAAATGAAATTTGATTCTTAGGTGAACACTTTCTTCAGACTTTTCTTTAAAAAAGGGACAAAACGTCGAAAAATCAGGAAGTGTTGTATATTTCGGTCCTCTTTCATAATTTAAACAAAAAGATCCAGGCCCGTATTTAGAAAAACTAAGTTGATTATGGTGACCCAAAGACGCATTAAAGATCTGATGATGCCACTTGTGGAGAATAAAAAGTAGCTATGAGAAAGTGAAATTTATTTTTGGACATCTCTTCGAAGAAAGTTAGGAAAAAATAAAAACCGAAAAGCAAAATTTTTGATTTTTCCAAATATTTGAACGCTCCTGAATTTATTTTAGAGTTCTTGCGACATATTATTGGGCCCATAATTACGCAACTGTGTCCCAATTTCACCGACTTCGTTCTTACCGTTTCCGAAATCTCAATGGTGAAGGACGAATTTGTTACACCCTGTATAACTAGGGATGTAAAATATTTTCGAATATATAAAAGCTGAAGATAAAAAGACGAAATACACACCACAAAATCATACCACAAAATAGTTAAAAATAATACTAAAATAAATTCATTATTTTACTTACCCGACCAGCCGTTAAAGTACTATGTTGTGGTGCATAAAGATGGTTTCTAAAACAAGGGGCGCCTAAAAATTCCCATACCGAAAAGGTCCTTGCCATAACGACCTTTGTTCTTTGTTTCAGTGTATTACACAGAAATGTGCCAAATAAATTAGAGTATGTGTGTTGTGCCAATTTAATTAGGTAGTTGTGGGAAAACTCGAAAGATATCGGGAACTGCAATATAAGTTGATGTACACAGTCGAGCCACTACAAAAAATACATTATTTTTAACTGGAGAAGAAAATCCTGTAAATACAATTTTATTATATAATTTGTTTTCAAGAAGTATTGAAACTGTATAAAAAAAGAATGACAATTTTTCTTAATAAAATTGATATACAGAATTTTTCACTTAAAACTCCAGAGGACCTATATCTCGAAAACGAATGGATGGATATATTTGGATTTCGTAAAAAGCCGTCGTTCGAAGACTTGGGCGTCGCATTGATGTCATCTTTAAAAAATGCTAATTGATCCTACCTAACGACGGCTTCTTACGAAATCAAAATGTATAAATTCGTTTTCGAGATATTACGAGAAAAAAACCTGTATAGGTAATAGGAAATGTTTTACTATAATTTAAATTAATATTTACGAATTATATCATTTTATTTAAACAACTGGATAACTAGAATACAGTAAATATACACTGTGCGCCAAAGTAGCTCCATCCTTAGGCGCGTTTCGCGCTATTATCGATATCAGTAAGGCTAGAATCTGACACAAAAAGGAAATTTTAATAAGTTATTAGTAGAGCGGCATGCTTACTCTGCAAGTTAAAAAGCTTTGTTCATTTGATTGTTCTTCAGAGTCAATTAAACACATCGGTTAATTAAACACTGTGGGAGAATTGACTGTCATCCAACACTGTAAAGTATGTATGTATTCGTTTTTATTTTGAAATTAAACCACACTGTTTCTTAACAACTTTTATTACGAATAACGAAGGGGGTTGAAAAATGAGAAGTTCGTAAATATTGTTCTTTTTATGAAGCAAAGTTATTATTCTGGTTCGCAACTAGATTATAAAGTAAAACAAGTTTTTGGGTTTATAATGAGCACTACTTACGGGAAGGACAATTTCTTCGCGCGTAATAGCTTTTTTGTTTCGAGAGCAATTTACATACCGAGTCACTGCCAATTATATTTCTGACTGCCGGCAGTGACGACAGTGTCGGTCGGGCGCAGGGCTCAAGAGCGGCACAGCGGAAAAATGGTACAACACCCTACTCTCATCGGGTTTTATCGGAGTTCGTTCGCGTGACGTGGAGACAACGAGGCACAGACGGTAACAAATACCGGGAAAGAGTGTGACGTAGCTGCCAGACGTCGATAAAGAATATTGGTTGGGGACCCTGGAGAGAGCAGGGTAGAGGGGGATGCAGCGGTCTGCATTAAGAATCAACCTTTGGTTGTCTGGTTTTAAAATAGAAATAATTTATTAGCACCAGTGGCTTATTTTTATAAGTAATAGTGGAGTTTTATTTTAATTAAGTAGTAATTGTTTTTATAAGAGAGATATGCTGTTGAGTGATTCTCGAACATACACATTGGTTATTTTTGGGATAAATTTTGTTTCATCCCAATGTTGTAGACAAGCCGGAATGACTACTTTTCAAGTAAGTTTATAGAATATGCCGAAGGATTTATGTTCTCATTCGCTTTTTCCAAGAAATTTATTTCAAAGGTCAAAAATAATATTCCGAAAAATATTGTCTAAAGTTTTTGAATTTATATAATAAGAAACAAATTAAACATAGGTGTTATAATCCGTCGAAATAAATAAGTATTTGAGAATAGGAAACAACGCAGAGTTGATAAATAACCCAAGATTCAGCAAATATTCGTTGATGTCAGTGGTTTTCTTGCTATGTAAATTATTTGTTGTTAATATTTTTAAAAATGCCAAAAAGCGGGGAGAAATTAAAGAGAGCGTCAAATTTCAGTTTTTCGGAACGAAATCTTTTAATTAAATTAGCTGTAAAAAAGAAAGCAGTGTTGAAAAATAAAAGAGCGGATACAATAATATCGCGTCACAAGGAAGAAGAATGGAAAAAAATTGAAAATAAATCCAAGCATGTGCTCAATTTGCTCAAGAACCATTAACACAGTGTTTCTATATAGTCGAAATCGCCTATGAGAGTCAACGTCATCTAATGCTGCAGAAGGGTTTAGTATTTCCTTAACTATATAAGATCTTTCACATTCAAAAAATTCCAGCAAATATTCATCTTCATTACGAAATTTAATTTCTTCATATTTCATCATGTTTTTATTTAAGAGAACGATTAATAGCCAAGCGTGTTCCAGCTATGTCATTAGCAGGCGAAAAAAGTTTCTTTTAAAATAACCGTGACTTTGGCATATAGTTTGGATTTGACGGGGACCGACGACCAGCATCTAACACTTGACCAACAGCTAAAGTAGATAGCCACACATTGATAAACCCGTCCTTTCTGTCTATATATTTAATATAAAAAAATAATCTAAACTAAACCAACCTGTAAAAACACAGGGCATCGTTCATTTAGGTCATCGCTTCCACCTGAATGACCGCACCTGTCAGCAAATTTGTGACCAAAAGCGAGCCATTCTCTTTCAATGAGCACTCTAAAACAAAAATGTAAGCATATGTAGTCAACGAATTATTAAATTTTTTAATCTAAAAAATAAATATAGTAATAATAATGACTTTATTGTAAAAGGTCATTACAAAGGGCGAAGTTGAGGCAGAACCCCCTCCTAGCTTAACCTAAATATAATAATTAATAATATCGCTATAATTCGCTTTCCTCTAACTGCTTCAATGCCAAATGTAGCAATCATATTTACGCCTGTCTAAGGAATTAAAACTAGCAATTATATTGAAGGTTAAAAAGATAGAGCTTGCGCGTCAATTTAAAAGCGATTGCCAGTCCACTTTAGAAGGACTTGTAGCACTTAAAAAGAATTTTTAAAATGGACTGATTTTTAATATAATGAGTGGTTCGTTTGTAACAAAACGCTCCGGTCTATCATATTCATATACATGGTATCCGGTAAGTATAGGGCAGCCAGCTTACAGGAGAGGTCGAAATAATACTAATATTTTTCCTAATGTACCTCCTATTAAAGATATAGGACCTCAAAGACGCACCAGAAGATTTGCATTTCGATTATAACTTTTAAGGAACCATGTAGATTTTAATGAAATTCTGTAATTATAAAGCCCATATGAACTAAGAAACTCATGGTAGAACCATTCTTGTATATAGTCAAGGAAGCCAAAGTCAAAAATCACAGTAAAAAAAGTCAAAATTTTGATAGTTGTTAATTTTGGAAACCGAAAAAATATTTTTTAAATACTGTTAACATTTCTCTTTAAAAATAGCCACTTTCATTGTTTCAAAAAAATCAGCCATTTTCGGAAAAATCGATTATAACAATTAATTATTAAAATAAGTTGATAAGAAATAGTTGAAATCTTAAAAAAAACTTAAGATAAGCGAAGCCAAAAGTATTTGAAAAAATATCTTTTAGTTTTCCAAATTTGGCTATTATCAAAATTTTGACCCTATGCGGTCGCGGTGCCTAGCTATGTACAAGAATGGTTCTATATAGTATGAGCTTCTTAGGCCATATGGGCTTTATCAAGTTATAAAATTTCTTTAAAGTATACAGGGTTGTGCGTAAAAGTTATAATCGAAAATGTAAATCCTCAGGTGCCGTTGTTAGGAGGTACATTAGGAAAAATGATTATAGGAATTACTACTACCCCCCCTGTAAGCTGACGAAATATTGCAATATAGTAGCCTAACTAGTAGGTACTAATTAATTTTTGGCGTATTTCGTTGGGAGCAACTGTTTGTAGTTTTTTTTCAAATCATTAAATAAAATTTATCTTAAAAAACTGGTTTGTATAACATTTCATTTATCTACCTGAAACCATCTACCGTACGATAATATGGATCCAGTAAGACCTCTGCCAGCGCTACTATTTGAGGCGTTCTGTCCCACCCATCAGAACAGTGAACTAAGACCGGCCTACCATCTCTTTCTACTGCCGTTGCTAAGGTAACAGCTGCCTTGATAAGTCCAGACATGTGTAACAGCCATCGGGTACCCTCCAAGAGGCTAAACCAACTGAAATTTTAAAAAATCCTACTGTAAATTAGGTACTATATCGGTCGGCGTCCAAAGAAACATTTTTTAGGGTTCTTGGTTAAAAACCTATGCCTATGAAGAGAAAATGGGAACTCGGTAGAGCGTTGAAAGTTGACGGTTTTCCTCAGATAAACAAGAATTAGAAGAATTTAACAGATTTAAGTAATTTTTGCGAAAACGAGAGATACAAGTATATAATTTAAAAATGTGATTTTTTTAAAACCGATTGATTCGTTTTGGAATGTACGTTAAAACTGCTAATGTTTATTTTACAACAATATTATTTTTCTTTATCAATAACAACATGCGGTTATTTGTTTTTTCTTGTTGTTTAGATTCATTTATTACATTACTTTCTCCTCTGTTTGATGAAAGTCAAAACATTTTTATATTAGCCTTCAAACTACAAAAGATGAAATTATGAAATCTTTTAACAGTTTTATCTATCTAGTCAATGCTGCGGTCAGAGTAGCTCCGGCATCAGAAGAATTTTTAACACTACCGTAGACGGCCGTTGCCGGTGGAAGTACAAAACTATATTATTATAGCGAAGTGGTCAGAGTAGCACCGTGACACACTGCCGTCTCTAGGAAGATCGGGCGAGTGACGGATGGAAACAATTAAATTTGTTTTTTTGGCCAGTTCAATTTTTAAATGAATAAGATTTTCTTTACTTGATTTAACGTTTGCTATATTTTAAAATTATTATTATATGCTTATTCGGCATTATACGGACGAGCAAATAATCTGCCGATGCCGTAGCCACCGAACACCGAATAAAAAAATTAAATACTTACTTGGGCTGGTCAGCGGACGTCATACAAAGCTGCCTAAGTGCGTGAAAACTTTTACGGATGGAATGTATATTGGCAAGGTTCATAAATTGGATTTCGCAGTTGGGATAATATTCTGGACATTCGCAACCACCACCTCTAGCCCTATTTGCTACGGCAGTTGTATACGAACGAGCATCCATGATAAGAAGCTGAAAATGCATAATTTCTCATTACTTTGTAAGTACATCAAAAAATTACATTAAAATAAATGGCAAGGTCCCCACCCCGCACTAATATGTGTAATGTCTAATGTTTATACTTTCGAGAATAATACTATTTCTACTAATATTTTGTAATTTAAAGTTCATAAATTCAATGCATACCAAATAAGTAGTGTTGAGTCATTCGTAGGACATATTCATACAATTATTGTTGCGGCAGATTTGTTTATTTAATTTACTTAAGTCGTATATGCAATTGACATATACAACTGTTAAATCAGTTAGGTGTCAAATCTCTGTATGGGGATTTAATATGCAATTTACATAAATCTATATTATAAGTACTTTTATAGAATGTTTTTGAATTGAATTTGAATTGAAACATATTCCTAATTTTAAACCTGATCCGGCAGTAACGAAAGAACAGTACGAGTATTCTCGCACTTACCTAAATGTAGAAATATCTAATATACAGCGTGTCTTCGGAAGTTCTTACCAAATGGGAAACTTTTTAATTATTAACTCTACGAAAAAAAGTGCCTCTTCCTAAAAAGTCCTGCTTGGTGAGAAAATAAATTTGCACAAGAATATTTGTATGTTGGACATACAGGGTGGCTTCAAAAAGTACCGGCTTTAAAATTTATAAAAGACGTCGGCTATGTTTACAAAACTAATAGTCGTAAAGATTTGGTAATAAGTATTTCTGGATAAGTAGGCTTTGAACAATTGATTGTTGTTGGTAACAGAATAGGCGTTTTAGCAGTGACAGTTTGGTAATTATAATATCTGTCTGTCAAACCGTCATCTTGTTAAAAAAAGGGTTTTCCGTTTCTTAGTTACTTTAAACAATAATAGTGATGATTAAACTGACTGTTAATGAAAAAATTGAAATAGTTGTTATTGTTGGCGTTAATTATAAGACGCATCGCGAGGCTGCCGACATTTTTAATACTAGACACCCAAATAAACATATTAGCCACGTTACTGTCGGCAATGTCGTCAATAAATTTAAAAATACTTTCTCTGTTGAAAATAATTTCAAGAAGAAACATGCAGTTCGAACACTTACTGAAGAAAATAAATTACAAGTATTGCAAGCGATTGTGGAAAATCCAAAAATTTCATTGGAAGGAATAAAGAAGACAGTTCAAGATAACGTGTCAAGAGCTTCTGCTAGTAGATACTTAGAATAAATAAATTTTATCCGTATAAGCCAAAATTTGTACACACGCTCAAACCTGGAGATATGGAATCGCGTTTCATGTTCTGTACTTGGTTTCAAGGAGAAGTTGAAGACGACATTTTCTTTTCAAGGAGAATTTTATTCAGTGACGAGGCAACATTTACTTCCAATGGTGTCGTATGTTCCCAGAATTGTCGTTGGAGGAGCGATATGAACCCCAATTTCGTAATCGAATGCCGTGACTAAACGTATTTCAAAACGAATACTTGGTGCGGTATTTTAAATAATCAAATAGTGGGTCCATATTTTTTTCATCAAAATATTAATAGTGAGATTTACTTAAATTTCCTAAGAACCGAAATTGTTATATTTATTAACGGCCTGCTATTAAACGCGCGACAGGCTGTTTGGTATCAGCATGATGGAGCTCCTTGTCACAGCGCAGCCAGGGTCAACGAATATTTGGATAGAAATTTTCCACAAAGATGTATAGGACGCCGTTCAGAAGTACCCTGGCCACCTAGGTCACCGGACATTACACCTCTAGATTTTTTCTTGTGGGATCATTTGAAGCAATTGGTGTACAAGCACAGACCATTCCGTGATATTGATCACCTAGAAGAAACTATAAGGCAGTGTATCCGGCTAGTTACTCCTTATATGATCAGAAACGCTGTGTCAGAGTTTTCTAGAAGGACAATCATTTGTATGCAAAAAGATGGGGGCCATGTGGAGACCTAGATTATTTTTCGAGTCATTTAGTTTTATTTGTTATTGGGAAATTATAAATTGGCCACCTCATAGAAATTAGTGAACTAATTTTTATCTGTCATAAAAGTAGTTCTCTTAAGTAGAGTTTTTATTGTGTAATTGTTATAGTCTGTTAGCCTTTAAACATGCACTCTCCAAGTTTTTAGTTTTGTAAATATAGCCGACGTCTTTTATAAATTTTAAACCCGGTACTTTTTGAAGCCACCATGTATGTCCAACATACAAATATTCTTGTGCAAATTTATTTTCTCACCAAGCAGGACTTTTTAGGAAGAGGCACTTTTTTCGTAGAGTTAATAATTAAAAAGTTTCCCATTTGGTAAGAACTATAGATACTGTGAGAAATTAGTATCAACCATGACAATTAATTTTTGATTGGAATATTGTATTTATTTTGAACCGTTCGTTTTCACCAATTGATTTTTTCAAGTTAGAAAAATCTTCCACCTACCTTTTCCCCTTGTTGTACTACTTCTCCAGTAATTTGCAACGATTCGTCTGAATGTAAAGAACCAGGTGAATGTGATAGCACCGAATCCTTATCGCTACTGCTGTTAGTGCGTAAATTTCTGTCGAAGTTGCACGCCTCTGAAATAGCTTTTAGAAGCTCTTCGTCTTCGCTAGATCTCCAACCAAGCCAACCAACCTCAGGTTGGCTACATCGAGCGATAATTGCGCCATTTCTTGGATGCCTAGCGTGAAGAACTTATATAAATACATTTATATACTTAAAGGCTTGACGAGGAATATCTCGAACGTATTAGTAGAGAATTCATGTGATGGAAAATGTAAATTAACATACTAAAGACCGACGATTAAAATGAAAATTTTCATTACAATTAAAAACTGTGTTTTGTCTATAATAATTTCAAAAATGTATGGAGACAATGAAGTCGTAAAAGTGAAAACTTGGCAAAGGTAATAAAAATGAATTTTATTCTTTTCAACTTCTTCACGTCATCATTCATTCTAAAAATTGATCTATCCCTAATTGTAATAAATAAATAACATCATGCCTCCAAACAGCAGCTGGTATCCTTCTGGAACTTCTAAACTTGGCCACACTCTCTAATATCTCGTCATTAATACATGAAGGGACTAGAAGATATGGCGGATACGTGGGGCAGAGCTTGTAGTTATCATTAGCTTTGGTAATTCTCCAGGAATCACCTTGAAATTGCATTCTCGCCATCTAAAAATTCCATGAAAAATTAAAAATATATTACAATGACATAATATTATTATAGTTACATAAAAACATTAATATCTCTCTCCCCCTAGTGGTTGGTACTAGCTGTGACTTTGGCTGTTTCGATGCACAATTGAAACTTTTATCGAAAATGTTTAGGATATGTTTGAAAATATTTCGACTGTTACTTTATCTGCTTAAATGACAGTATAAAGGGGCGGGACTATGTTAAAGGATGCGCAACAGAATTGTTTCCAAGTGTGGCTGATATTGTATGTGAACATGTCAAAATGGACAAAATAAGGAAACAAATCATTAGAATACCGTCACCGTCAAAATAAAAGAAAAACAATAATTTCGCTATGATGAGTTCGTTTAAGTATATTTCCTATAAGTTATTTTATTTCATATTTATACCTAGTTATTGCACATAAGAACCAAAAAATCATTGTCGCAGTAAATGTTATCGTGCAGTTTAGTCATTTAGCTCTGTGTTTTTAACGTGCCCTCGATTTATTTGCATTTCCAGAAAAAATATACTTTGCCAAAAAAATTAAAATATTTTTTAAATTTTATTTATTTTTCTTTTATAAATCGACTTAGCTAGGAAAATGGAACTTATGTAACAACTTTTGGCTTCTCAAAAGATGCAGGAATTTCATTAAAACTCATTTTAACAAAATAAAAATTAATTTCACAAAATGGGCGCTAGAAAGCAATACATTGTTCTGGTCCAAAATAGATTTAACACACAATTTCTAGTCTTTGGCTTCTATAATTTTTCGTACATCATGTAGCTATAGTTTATAGAAAATGTGTCGAAACATAAACAGTGTTTCGATAATGTATCGACCGAGTGTGAAACAAACGTAGCTAAAGTAAACTTTACCGTCACGTTTGTTCGGGCGCAATTCGGCGTACAGAGTAACTATATTTATTATAATTATTTAATTTCTTGAGTTTTTTATCAGGGTTTAATAAGATGGAAATAACGATTTGCATTTTTATGGATTAGTGCCTAAAGTTTAAAGTTACCGAATATTGCTATAGTCATATGTTTATTTTTTCTTTTTAGACTAAAAACTAAGTTTGTATCATTGATACTCGGAAAGAGAATGAAGTTACAGTTCTGCAAGAAGTTGTCGGGCACAATGAAGAAAATTTGTGATGTTTTTAAAATTTGTTTTAGCGATAAGATTAATAAGTACCAATGTTTCTATGATCTCTTGTTGTTCATTTGAATTATTTTAATGAGAAGAATGAACCCATGACCCTAAAGACTTATTCTTTATGTTTTTTTTATAAATATTTAAGTGTTTACTATGAAGGTATATATATGTATTTGGGCTTTATAGACAAATCACCAAAAATCCTTTCATTGTGTAGGCACACCAATGTAACTTTACCTTATTTTATTCCAGAAAATGTAATACAGAGAGTAAACAAAATAAAAGTCAAATTTTCAGGATCAAGTTTTATTTTTATGAATGAGGCAAAGTGTGCAAAAGAGGAATAAATACAAAATTACTTTTATATTTTAGCATTATTAATTTACATTTAATATAATCTAAATCAATTTCTTTTGTAGAAGAATATTGAGTGCCATCCGATATAAAAATATTTAGAAAAGCGGAGTCAATAGCTAGGTTGCTTAAAAAAACTTTATTTGGATTTGATGGCTTAACAAATAACATATACTTTATTATTGATTATTTTGGCAGTAATAATACTCATTATTTCATGCTCTTTTGACATAAACCATTAACCCTGAATTCTGTTTGCAGATAATATAAATCCTTCTCTAATATGTATTATTTCGGAACAAACTGTATCGTTAGTATGCAATTGGAGCCTATTTTTTAAAATTGGATATTCTGCTTTTTTTTCTTTCACTAAGAGACAAAGTTTAATGTATTCTGTTAGTAACCTGGGTCAAGGGCTTTGTACCACTTTGGACCATTACTAACTGGTTGTGGTTTTGCTTTTTTCCTTTCAATTTGAAATTTTTTTTTTTTAATGTCTTATAATATCTTGAGGAATGTTTAAATTGTTGTATTCTTCCCATATTTTCAAAAAAAATAAACTTAAAAGGGTTAAAATGATTTAAAAAACATTAACAAAATGCAAAAATTATAGGTTATTATGGCAAGGTGAGGCACAGAAAAATAAGGTGATGGTGAATGCCACAGAAAAGAAAGGTTTGGTTGTATGCACCGAAAACAAAGATTGGGTATTTGTTTCTGTAAGTTTCGAAAAATATTTTCGTCACAAGTTCCGTAAATGAATGGATATCATTGAACAAGAACGTCTTTAAGTGTTTTAGCCTGGATTCGATAATGTGTCGCAAAAGTTTCGTAACATATGTGTCTTGATACAACTTTCTAATTTTAATCGAAAATGTTTCGAAACGTTTCTCAGCAAAGAATGTGTGCCCAATTGGTGTCTAAGAATGCTACTTGGGTACTACTTGTATCCTTTACGATCCCCTGAGGTACTCTGTTATCCGGATTTTGCTTGATTTATTAATCCGAATTGATTCAACAAGAAAATTTAATTCACGCAGATGACGCTCACGCTCTGATGATGATGTCATGAAAATTGCCACTCCGGTCAGAGTTAAAAATGAAGATGCTATCAAAAGTTTAAATCTTGTATTCCAGTGGGCTACAGGGAATGGTATTCCTTTAAAAGATGTTATGACTCTACAAAATCCCCATTAACATTTGAAAAACAACAACATATGAGAGTAAAATCATCAACTTATTTCAGTCGATGCAGGAAAACGTAAAAGATGGTGGAGAAAATTCGATCGAAATTCGAAAAGGCGATCGTAATGTAGAAGAAGTGATGAAAATGTTTAGTTATTTTTAATATTTCATTTTCATGGTATGTATAAGTAAGTATAGGATTTGGTTCTTGAATTTGTCTCGTTTTTTTTTTATAGTTATATTTTGCTTCATTTATTAATTTGCAATTTTAAAACTTGAATCTAAAATATCTTGATAATCAGGATTGGTCTGGTTTTAATCGATCAGGATTATCGCGACACTAGGGATGCAACTCACGGGATACCGAAATCCCTGGATCTCGAGGGAAAATCAATCTTGAAAATTCCGGGATTAAGCTATCAAATTCCGGGATAAATTATATAAAAGAGTTCTTTAAAAAGTAACTTATTTTTTAAATATTTATTTTGACACTACCAATTTTATTGTAAATAATATTTTATTAAAAATTCCCTAATTTGGCAACATGGTTCGATAGCCCCTAATGCAAATATACAATTTATAAATTTTTTGCGCCGATTTTCAGATATCACTAAAAAAGAAAGAATAAATTAATTAACATCGAACCATTTTTACCTGGCCTTTAATAGTACATTATAAACCTAGGGACTATGGCACTACTTTTTATCACGAGGTGAAAATTTTGTAGGCTGAGCGAAACGAGGATTACGATCACACACCTTCAAGTCAAATCCTGCATTCTTATTGGGACACCCATTGTATATACTATATCATGAAAATTTAACACTGATATTGATTGACGTTATCAAACGATCGCGATCGGCTTGTGATATCATAGATCGGGCGATAAAAATCTTTACCGCTCTCAGGCGATAAAGCTTTATTTTACGCCAGCATGAATTATTAAAATGTACTTTAACGTCTGATCGTGTATAAATCTATCTTAATACTTAAAGAAAAGCTTACCTCACTCTCAAACATATTCTTGTCAAAAATATATCTCTTCTGATTTTCAATTTTTATAGCAACCTCCTCCCCACCCTTTTCCTTTGCCCAAACACAGTGGTAAAATGCAAAAAGTTGCTCTATTTGTCTAGGCGATTCAGCTGTTTTCGTTAGTCGATCATACCATTCAAGGGCGTTCTCATTATTTTCAAATGTACATCTAAAATTACAAATAAAAGATTTTAATAATTTAATTTGAAGGGTCGTTACAACTACAGTAGACTCTCGATTATCCGAACTAACGTGGGCTGTACCCTTGCTCGGATAATGGATGAGATACGGTGACAATAGGGGGCCCGTGAAGTGGAATATCAGTAATTTGTTTTTTTTGCGGAGTTTAGGTCCCCCTCTACAACTTTTATATCTGATGAAATGCCGTAGAGGGTTGCTGAGAGGCGCTGTACCGCTTTAGGTACTGTAGGAAATTCTCAATAAATTCAAAATTATATCGAGCCATATCTGAAAATGATTTTTTTTTACATGTGCCCCGAAAGTGCCTCATTTCATGCATGTTCTCTTCACCGAAAGTGGCGTTTTCCAAGAGAGCGGACGGGAAAGATTTTTCCCGCCCGCTTCGAGTCACCATGTGCTCATAAATAAATCAAACCAGAATTGTCGGTGCGGGATTTGAACCCGTGACCCTCAGATCGCCAGGCGGACTCTCTCTCTACCCACCGAGCCATACTACAAGCCATAATAAATAGCGGATTATATATAAATTAAATTGGCAGTTAATTTTTCAAAGATGTTTTAGAAAAATGTCTGAAGAATTTCTTTATTTATATGGCTTCAAAGACTCGGGCACTTGTAAAAAAATAATCTCCGCATCTCGTCCGTAAAAGCCTCTTTTCGGCCCTTGATACGTAATGTACTATTACAGTATCTGCGTGATCCCAAAGTCACGGGAGCGTGTCAAAAAAAAATGAAGGGAAAAATTATAAAGTCTCAAGTGACATGGGTCCAAGTGGGCTTAATCGATTTGTATTCACATGGAGATGACTCGAAAACAATTTTCTGATAAAAAGAATATTGCGAATCATTTTTCCCGTCATACAACTGAACGATACCTGCCTTCCGGTATCTCTACGTAATATTGTCAGAATTCCGCCTAGTTAGGTGCGATTCTTCTGAAATTTTTCTTTCCACAATATTTGGGTGTCAAGAAATGTAGTGTGACAATTTTCTGACGTGTCACGATCGTTTTCCCAATTTCCTCCGAGGAGATTTAAAAAAAATTCCAATAATGAAATGGCGAGACCTGGAACGACAAATTTTTTTTCACATAATCTTTAACATATAATGTTCCATTCTAGAAAGTTTCAACTTCAAATTCGCTTTTTTTCTTTGTTTTTAATTTTCATTTTTTTTTTGACTCGCTCGGAAAAGTATATGCAATGGTTGACTTGTCAGAAAATGTGTTGCCTGTGACTTTGGGGTCACGCAGATGCTGTAAATTCATTTTCAGACATGGCTCGATATAATATTGAATTTATTGATAATTTCCTATCTAAAGCGGTACAGCGCCTCTCAGCAAAGCTCTACGGCATTTCATCAGATATAAAAGTTGTAGAGGGGGACCTAAACTCCACGAAAAAACAAATTACTGATATTCCACTTCACGGACCCCCTATTGTCACCATCTCTATGGGTGGCTCGGATAATCCGGCTTTTTTTTGATGCGACTCTCTTTAGTTAAATATGTAACCTATAAAAATTTGTACTAAACACAAACCCCCCAGGTCTGCATCGAAATAAAATAGGAAGGGAAATCCCCTGTAAGGCAATTCTAGGCTTCCTCGTGAAGAATGCATACGTAATATATTACGCCTGATGCTCGAATAATACGGCGTCGCTCGGTTAATGCGGATTTCAACGGCGGTATATTCAACTCGGACAATCCGGCGATCGGAAACGGGGAGTCGGATAATCGAGAGTCTGCTGTCATTTTTTGTTGTTGTTGTGAGTAGATACTAATCAACGTAGATACTCTAGGAACTGTTAATCTTATATTACATATATTATTAACTTTCAGTCAAGTGCCTGAATTAGCTAGGTTTTTGATATTAGGCCACTAACATCAAGTCAAGTTAAAAAAATCTTCCTAGCTTATTCAAGGTTATATGCTATGAAAATCGATATTTAGCGAATATTATGTTTGATATCGGCAAGGAGACAAGATCAATTTATATACATTTCTTATGTATGAGCACCCATTTTTAGGTTATACGGCTCAGATTGAAACTAGTGCATATACAGGGTGTTCGAAAAATATGGAAAGTCTCCCCGATATGAAAACAATAAGGTAGAAAGGTACTACAAGTTCATATAAACTTTTTTCGTATATGCCTCCTCTTCGGAGATATGGACCCCCAACGGGCTCCAATGGAATCACGCTTTTTACACATAATTATTGAACCAGGTATAATTCAATTTTTTTTAATATGATGTATACCAGGTAAGATCCTTCAAATTAGTATCCAAGAAAGTGTTATGAATTACTCACAGCTACACTCATGGCACCTTTTTTTAACGCCCTGTATGATAAGAACTTTGGACAACATTTTTTAGATACCTTTAACTATTGACATTCATGTCGCTAATCCTAATCGTTTTCGAGAAAACGTCATTTTAACTAAATCATGTATTTGGCGTATCTCGGTAAGAGATACATCTTTATTCCTATCTAATGTTAAACCTCAAAATTGCGTTATTTCATATTTAACCCGTGAGAAGTTAGGGGACTGTCGTAAGAACACATAATTCTGCTTTGCTTGTATATGTGCGGTATAAATATGTACGGAAATAGTATATTGTCAAGGGCGCTACATGAGCAAGGGGAAACATTTTGGTTTTCGTTTCAATTACGGCAAAATTGTTTAAATTCGTTTTACATTGATTAAGCATCAGCATTTTACGATGGCGACATCGAAGTATAATTATAATATCCGTTAATTAAATGTAGTCAGCAGTTTCGAAAAATAGAAATAAAGTAGGGCGTATGGAGACGTTCAACCAAAAAAGAAAAAGGTTGGGGCTTTTTGCGTTGGTCACGACGCGAGGCGGTCGAGACCCGCTAGTGAGGTACCAGGGCTGTGTTTTATTTTTGTCATTTTGTTTGGGGGTTCGATCAGTTTTTTCTTTGTGAAGTTAGTGGTGGCCAACTCCCGAAGAAGAGTCCTCACCCCAGTCATGTGGGTTGTTATGTAAGTATTAACCATTGTAATCTTTATTAAAAGTTAAGCGGGTTTGGCAGCGGCCAACTCGCCCCTTGGTGTGCGTTACAATAGTACTCCCGTATTGTACCAAAGAGTAATCTAAACGTAAATAAATACTTTGTGTCTGGTGTTCCTTTTAAAATCTCTCTCTTTTATTTACAAAGACACCCCATCCCCTTTTCAGGTTAGAGAACATTTACTAGTGGCAAACTGTTGCACGTTACTGTGGACCTAGTTCCACAGGGCGAGCTAGCGCGGGGATCCTGTACCCCTCAGCACAGGGCGAATCCTGCCGCGTGATAGGACAAAGGCGTGAGGATTTATATATTGTCGAGGAAACACCACCGATCGAGTGTGACAATATATTGTCGAGGAAACACCACCGATCGAGTGTGACAATATTAGATCACAAGGTGGGAAGTATTTGTTTAATTACCAGCAAGAGATTTATATAGTTGAGGCCGAGGCGCGGAGTGTTGAGGTTAACTAAAAAATCTCGAGACAGGAATGAAATTTCCTACCGAGGTTTGTATACGATTTTATTTATAACCATCGACATTTTGTAAGAGTAATAAAATTTACGTTTTTAAAATTTTAAAATTGTACAGGTTAGTAGAGTTTTGAAACATTTAAATTATTGAAGAGGAAAATAAACTCATAGTGTGCTCCACTAGTTTAATAAACAATAGCATAGAAATAAGTAAACCTATAATGACCACCAAGAAAAAAAATGGGATATCGTTATGTGCCGTCAAGGTTGTTTAAGGACGCTAGACGTGGCGACCTCCAGAAAATGATGCGGAATTATTTTACAGTCCGTGTTAAATATTATGTTAGCTAGAAGAATAGACAGATAAATAAAGCCCACAGCGTTAAATGGCAGTGAACAGTATAGGTTTATTTAGAATATGACAATAGTTCAATTTTTAATTACCATACATGTTTCGAAGGCACATACCCTCATCTTCAGTGGAAAAAAAATACAGCACACATTTTTGACATGGTCAAGGTAAGGTAAACTTTTGTAGCAAAAAAAAGAAAAATTTTTGAAAGTTAACTCATTAAAATAAATAAATTATGAAAAAACTGTAAAAATGTAAAAGGTGAAAAAGAAAAACATTATAAATTTCTTCTACTTTGGAATTTGATTTTTGAATGAAATCCAAAAAATATTTTTAAAAAAAGCAAAATCCTGTACAAACCCAAAAATTAATTTTATAAATTATTAATTTATGAGATTTGAAGAAAATATGCCCAGCGATAGTGAAAAAGACATGAAGTGCACACCACCAGAATGTTAGAGAAAAGGCTAGGAAGCGGAGGAATATTTAATTCCTGAAAAAAGCCATAAAAGATTACGAAGTGTCTCAAAATATATGAAGAATAGAGAAAAAAGTAAGAAAAATAGTCTCAAAGACTGTCTTGCTGCGATATTGTGTAGACGGATTCTTATTTTTATCTACATTTTTATTCACTTCCCACTCAATCACGTGAAGAAAGTAAACTGTCCTCCCGTGTGGGCGGGAAGTGACAGTTAGAAAAGTGACATTTTCCGACTTTCAAGTGAGAAATGTAAACATTACATATATGGTTTGCCTAAATATCCCTTTGTCCTACAGACACCTGACAAATCCCACGATATGGAACATATCCCACAGGTTGGCAACACTGAACACAGCCAGCTATTAAAATACTTATTCAGATTTAATGGTACTACCCAGAAAAGGAAGGTTTTTCTATTGGTAGGATGTAGGATGTCACCGCTAGCATACGGTTTTTGCTCAGGTTTGAACTATTTTGTTCTCGTCAGTACATAGTATGTGTAAATACCTAACCATCAGAAAGGACTTAAGTTACATATCGTATAAGAATACAGAGACGTCTGCTTTGCGTGTATTTTCTTTATAAAACATGTACAAGGCATACTGAGGTAATAATTAGAAAACGAGGTTGTAGTCTGCCTCGACGATGGTGTGGAATTTAATAAATATCTGATTATATTATTATATTTATGCAGTTGATGGAATCTTGATAATTTGTCCTGTCTGCGATTTTCGTGGTCTTTGACCTTAAATAACTTTCGAAGCTAACATAATATCGATGGGACTTGTTATACCTTATTATTCAATAAATCTAATTTACTTTTCAGTCAAGAACACTGGCTCCTGCCAAACTTACAGGACTAGAATACCGACGGAAATTTGACTAATCTTTGACACGGAGAACAGTCAAGTTTTGACAAGAGACGAAGCGCGGAAGAAATTGTACCCTCACTTACTTATATTAATAAAGTGAAGTTAAAGGCCTTCCATATTTCCTTCTAAAAGACTACGCTTTCAAATTAGATCAGCTAAAACTAGTAAGAAAATAACAAATTCCTAATATTCAAGGCAAAAAAATAAATCATGTCAAAAATATTTTATGCTCAAAATATCTGAGCAAAAAGTGTCCCGAACAGCCCTATTGTTTATGACGACTAAATCTAGCTCACTGTAAAAATTCAGTAAGCTGAAACGGTTGTTGAAGGACAAATGCTTAATGATAAATAAATCATGGATAGACATATCTGTAGTAATAAGAGTGTATTATTTTGAGAATATACAGGTTGTAAATTTATGATCTAAACCTAAAATGATATGCAATAATTAATGATTCAAAAGCCTCGATTATAATCAATCATTTACATACGAATGTTTATATTATATGTCAATATTTAGTACATTTTGTTAACTTTTTGTTTTGTTTATACATGTAAATACAACCTTTGACCGTCAACTAAAAATAGGAAAGTAATTTTATTTGGAAAACATCCTTATTTGTTTTTGATCGTTCTTACATAATTTGATAAAAACATTGTTTTCTATTTATTTTGATGCTCGAAATTGTACGGATTTTTTAAATTATTTATCTTTTTATTTGTGGTGTCATAATAAGGATTGGTGTTGCAAGAAGAAAGTTTATGTAACAAATTATTATTTGTGTTAGGAATGTAAGGTTTTACTTTGACTACCGCAAAGTATTTTTAATACAAATAAGAAACATGTTACTGATAAAAAGGTAGTCATGCGTAGATGTGATACAATAACATATGCCAAGTACTTGCGAAATTTTTATCGTACGTAAAACCACAAGACCTTTTTTTATCGGATAAACTTTTACGTTTTACGTAAACTAGATTACGAGAACAAACGAACCGATTGTACGAGTTTAAATTTCTAAAAAGCAATCTATAGTTCGAGACCAAAACTGATGGCAGTGACGTAACAGTCGAAACCATGGAAACTGCTGCTGTGTTGTCATTGGTGGTTTGCATTGGTTTCCATGGTTTCGACTGCTACGTCACTGCCTTTAGTTTTGGTCACGAACTATAGTTTTAGCGATACTGAATTTACAAAATAAAAGTTTATCCAATCTTTAAAAAAAGAATGAGTGATTTTTAGCATTGATTTGATTGTAACAATATGTTACGTTGCTGGGCAACGCAAAAGGCTACTTAATTTTTATTACCGTAAAAAAGGATGCGCCTTTTTTATTGATGTCAAAGTGATAAAAATGACATAATATTTAAATAGATGTTTTTTACATGAGTGGATTTATCAGCCTAATAATTGAGTAAAATTGTAAAAAATTACTTAATATATTATTAATTGTTTATATATTAATAAAGATTAATATTAAACTCAAAATATTTGATGTATATGTATCACTATTGGGCCATAGCCAGGAATACAGGACAGTTAACATGTTCTAATAAATAGACATTTTGACTTGGCAGGTTGTTTCTTTTGAAATTTTTTGTCATAGAACTTAAATATCTCAGCAAGTCTATGATTTTATTTTAAATGTTATAGTCGTTAAACTTTTGTATACAATGTGTATTTGTGCACTTTTTACATGATGTTAAAACTTTTTTACATGTAAAATAAAGATTTGAAAGTTCTTTTTGGCAGCAGTAGTATATTTAACCAAAATTTACAACCATGACGCTATTCCTTTTCCCAATAGACCTTATTTGTCGCTACAGGGTGCCAATTTGAAAACTTCCCACCCTTAATTTATAGCATCCAGTAAATAAAATTAAACATCGGAAAGACACGTCAATTTTATTGTGAAGGAAGATGATTTTACGGAATATTTGCAGCCTTCGTGGTTTAATCCCCTGGGAGGGGTAGATGTTACCCTTAAAATCTTAAATGGGAAAGGGGTAAAGTGGCACATCATTTTAAAGGTCGTTTAAATCTCTTTCCAATAATAACATAATTTATTATGTAGTAGTTTCCAAGAAATCGCGTTTCAAAAATGCGCTTATTCGTGTAAAATTTTAGGGTGGCACCCGGAGTGACTACCTACGGATCGCTAATCATTTTACTAAAAGAGGAGTCAACCGAATAATATTTTTTTAAATAATAACCCAAAAACCATAAATCTCGGTGCAAGTAAGTTCTAATTATTTTCCCCCATTTTTATAATGCGATTTCTTGTAAACTACTACCTATTCAAAAAATAATACATTAAATAGAGTATTATTGGAAATAGATTTACCTTCAATATGATGAAAAATTATTTGTATGTGTAAACATTGGAAATAGGACATATGCAGTAGATGAATCCTTACCTATACGTTCTAGCGTCCTTACAAAACAATTGCAAATAAAACAGCTCCCGAATCTCCACAGTCTCGATAAGGCCAAGGGGTATGTGATACTGATTTTCGCCATTTTGAAGGTACAGCCTGTAGTTCGTCAATACAATCATACCGTCAACAGAATTGCCTGAATATAGAACCATTTCGCCCATTAGTAGTCCAAAAGGGGGTGGTTTTTGGGGCTCGGGAGGCTGGAGTGGGTACATGTGAATAGACTGGATATGGCATATTGAGTTTGGTTGATCAACTGTGTCCATGTTGGCTGAAATAAAAACAACTTATGTTTAACAATAAAGCAGAAGGGTGGTAAACCGAAATTAGGTATCCCCATTTCTAATAATTATTAATTTCATTGAAAATTAATCCTTGTCTCAAATTTAGCACTTATATAGACTAGTGATGTTATGAAAGTGTCATTAAAACAGTGTAATTTAAATACTTTCATTTCATTTTAATATTTTTACCGGCATGTTGCTGCAACAATCGGTTTATATTATAACAATGCCTACGTACCAAAATACTTACTTTTTACAAATTTGATGAAACACCTATTAATTTACAGAAAACTTAGTTGACGTATTCTCAAATTCACTTACAACTTACCTAATGACATTAAGAAAGCGATAAATTAGAAAATATTTGTAAGGAAATGCAAACATTATTCTAGGGAAAATGTATAGTGGGGAAATTAAAGTTAAACTTTTGTATAATATATAATTTTTTATGTGATATGTATTATTAATAATTTTTTTTTGTAAGATTGTTAGCAATTGCTATTAACAATAAATTATTATTATTATTATTTATTATTTTGAACCCCTCATTGTCAAATTAGGATGGTTTTTAATTTAAAACTAGCTAGGGAATGTTTTTAAATTAAGTTAAAAAAAAACTTCTTAAACAGATAAAAAAATAATCCTATTTTAACCTGCCCATCTCGAATAGTCATCAAGTGAAGAAAAGGAAACCTCGCCAAGAAGAAAAATAAAATTATGGCAACGGCTTGTTGGGATTTTAATATAGGATAATTAGTTTTGGTTGTATATCCCAGAGGGCAGTCAATACGTCCCATTTGAAATTCCTGTGTAAGCGAAAACGCATATATATATAATTTTATCAAATTTCGTGAATAGCATCAAACACTTAAGGTAGGGCATAAATGAAGCAGTTCGAAATGTTGACCATGTACGCACAGGGAACACATTTAGTTTTAAAAGTCGAATATAAAATAAATGTGGCAATGTAATTTAAAAGGCCATAACGACGCCAGAGACAAAAAAAAATAGGAGTTAACTTAACCACAAAAATTGTATATCAAAATGATGTAGTTTAAGATTATTCCACTTATTGTCGCCAATAATCGGAGCCACGGTTAGCCCCCCCCCCATAAAAAATAAATCTGATTACGTGCTTGTTAGTCGGTTGTTACTCCTTCAAATTTCTCTTTGCTAGTACTAGTCATTTTAAATTGAGGACCAAAGTCGTGCCAAATAGATATTTACAGTACACTCTAGTTATAAAGTCCCCTCTAGGGACAAAAAATTGATACTTATAACCGGAGTAAAACCACAGTAGATAATTAATAAAAAAATACTATGCGCTTGACATTCCTATAAAACTGTCAAATTAAAACTGCCATGTGAGAGAAACTCGATGGATTCCTGAAAATCCCGGCGGCACCGGGGAACCATCGTCTGGTAATATCGTACGCTCGTACTTTACAACCAGAAGTTGTCAACTGATTAGGTGAAAGTATTAAGCCTAATTTATAAACTTGACGTTCCGTTTGACGGTGCCGTTGCCGTCCGCCCGTTTCAAGTAAAAACCACAGGACTCCCTAAGAGCATTTATAGTTGCCGTTGGTCTCGTCGTTCTTGCGGTCCTTCCTCTTCAGATTATTAATTTTCTGCTCTTCTCTTTGTTTCTACGAACGGCAAACGGTAATGGTAAACATCAAGTTTATAAATTGGCCTTTAAAGCCTTAAAAAGGCCAATTTATAAATTGGCCTTTAAAGCCTTAAAAATGCCAATTTATAAACTTGATGTTCATCGTTGCCATCGGCCGTTATAAATAAGCCTTTAAGGATAATTTATAAACTTGACGTTGGAGACAATAACATAACCTGGTTTTTCTATATTTTTATGTGTTTATATTATCTTAATGATACTATCCACACTTATCACTTTACAATGGTTAATAAGATGTTATAAGTAAAATAATATTTACCAAATATCACCTGACAGCCAAACACGATTTCGATTGGCTCTGTAAACTTGCTACGAACGTTGCTACGAACGGTCACCGGAAAAACACAAAATTGGTTCATGTCGGCAGACGACACCGTCAACGACAAATATAACTGCTCTAAAGCGGCGTCCATGCCTAAGGTTTTACCTGACGTCTTACCTGACGTTTTTCACCAGATCCTGGTAATTTTATGACTAATCTGGTGAATCAGGTAAAACATTAGGTATAATTAATCCATTTCTTAATTAAGTAATCTATTTTTTAAGTTGTAACGGCCACCGTCAAACCGAACGTCCAGTTTATATATTGGCCTTAAACGTTATAACCCGAGTTAAAATTATGGTGCGCGATATCCAGGAAAAATCAAGGAATATTTTGGTCAGGACCAATAAAAGGCGTACGTACTAGCCGGAAGTATGTTATATTCCATATACGTTATAACATATAAGACTGCGAATATACAGTTAAGTCCATGAAAGGTTTAGTAGCAATATAATAAAATTGGAGCGATAATGGATAATTTTGACAAGTTTGTCAACTTGCTTACAATGACATTTTCCTACTTATACCCCGTGAGAAATGAGGACCATTCGATGATCGTTATGTTGTATGCAATTTTGAAATTAAATTTAGTTATGAAGCATTTTTTTAATACCTGGAAGACTTGTTCGTGAATACATAAATAAAGTTAAAAATACTATGAAAACATAATTAAAAATACTGTTTATGACATGATTATAAAAGATAAGATGAGTAGATTTCAAAATAGATTATATTTTAGCATTGCAAATACAAACGGCAGTACTATGCCGGAAATTATTTAAATAGAGTAACGGTAGGTCCAGCAAGTCTAATTTTTATATTATTGACTAATCAAAATTTAAACATGTACATCCTATGGAATAACGATTTTTATTTTGTTTTGGAGGAAATCGTTATATATTATTCCGGTTACACCGGAAGTCGGTGTCAACTGGCTTATTTTAAATGGAACGAACTATATAGTATTACGTTTTGGATTCTACGCAATATTCTAAGCAGAATTTGTATATCATCTCTTATACCCTCTCTCTGGGAGGAAATATGTCTTGGCATAACCACGTTGTGGCAATCGCCAAGATAGTTTCTCAGAAGCTTGGGGTACTCTTCCGAACCAGAAAGTTGTACACACCTCAACAACTTTTTACACTATACAAAGCCCAGATTCGACCATCACTAGAGTACTGCTCTCATGTCTGGAGCTCTGCACCAAAACATACTCTTCGGCTGCTGGATTCCATCGAAAGGAGGGCTATTCGTCTGATCGGACCACGAGCTGACGAAGAACCTCGACAGCCTAGAACATCGAAGACAGGTTGGGGATTTGACTCTCTTTTTCAGATATTTTCATGGAAGATGCTCGGCTGACCTTGCTCTTTTAATTCCGCCCATAGCGACGAATAGCAGAAATACACGACGAACCACTGCCGCCCATCCATATGTGGTTAATCTTAGTACTCCTCGAACTTCATTATTTAAGAATTCGCTCATCTGGAGGACTTCATCCTTGGGAACGACCTTCCCGAGGTCGTTTTCCCAACCAATATAACCTCCAACGTTTCAAAACCAACGTGAATCGCTTTTTGCACACACGCACCACTGCCAGAGTGCCCTAAAGGATTTTTCCTATAGTGCTTGTGTTTGATCATAAAAAAAAAATACCCAAGTCTTAGCGTGTTTGATATATTTAAGGTTTTATATGACGCTTGCAGACCTTAAAATAATCATTAATTTTTCCTATGAGAAAAGCCCTTCTTATTTATTTAACTTGGGTTGGATTCCCTGTTGAAAAGGACCTGCTTTAATAGATTTTTGTATAATATTTAGATAACTATTAATACAGGGTTTGTAGTTTTCGTCAAGTGGTACATAATTTTAAAGGTCATTTAAAAATTCCACTAATAATACCCTAATTTTTTTATTTTTGAGTAGTACTTTCCAAGAAATCGCGTCAAGGATATTTGTTGGGTAAAGAAAATCTTTAAGGAAATTATATTGCTATAATTATAAAATTAACAACTGTACAGGGTGGCCCATGTAAGATGACTCACTATCCGAAAGTAAATACAAAAGTTTTTACATTTTCCGCTCAATAATATTGTCTGAAGCTTTCATAAAAACTGTTCACACAGTTTTCGAAAAAACATATTTATAATATATTTTGAAAATAGTTTTAACGACTCTAGAGTTGCCCTAGAGGCTAATACTATAAACGATAAAATAGTCAAAAGAAAATCCTCAAATTTGTTTTCAAGTTAATAGATTTGCTGCTAGAGGGCGTAAACACCACCTAAAGTCACTCAGCGGACGACGAATGTTACAGTTGTTAGAATTCTTAAAAAAAAAATAAATACGACCATAGATATTCTTTCTGGGTATTTGATTTGTGGAGAAAAAAATAAAACACACGTGTAGGCCCCGTTTTGTCTTTTTCAAGACGAAATCGGTGCACCTACGCAACGGGTGCAGGAGATAACCAGGATTACTGCAATATATTCACTACTCTTTTATAAATATCCAATTTATCCTCATCCCCATTTTTTAGGACAAGAACATCAAGATGTCGGAGGCACCATCATCTGTACAAAAGTTCCTCGACGGACAAAAACGGGAGGAAGAAGCCATGTACCGGCAAGCGCAGGACATTCAAAAAAGAGCTAATGGCCCCAACGCATCATTCGACATGCGGTCTGAAATGGCCGCATGGCAACAACGAAATGAAGAGCAAAACCGAGAGTGGAAGAAACAAACCACCATAGAGATGAACGCCGCCATAGCGGACAATGGACCAACTCTCAAAATCCAGTTCAAGGAAGAGATGGAAAGATTTCAACTAATCATAGCTGCGAAGGACAAGGAACTGGACACTTTAAAATAAATCATCAAAAGGTTAGAGTCAGAAAAACTCCAAACTGCTAAAAACTTAGTCGCTTTACCCCCTCTGGAATTAGAATCCGGAGTAGTACCTATGCACGTCGCTACTGAGTCTGAGAGCTCAGACCCAGAAGACACGGGTTTCCGAGAGGTAATCAACCTCAGGAACCAACGTAAAATAACAACCAAAGTAGAAACTAGTGCGACAAAGCGGGCTAACGCAGAGTTCCCCGCCCTGCCCACCCCCAAAGTCACCCCCCCCCCCCCCCCCTAACTTCCCAAAGACTACAAACCCTGCTTTAGTTCAGCAACTAATTAAAAACGCGAAAAAAGTCAGTAAAGATTCGCAACAAATTGTGACCCTGTCAGGCCCTAGCCAGACACCTGAAACGTCAAAGTCAACCGAGAAAGCAAGGGAGTGACTTTGTGACCGTTCCAACCCTCAAAATCGAAATGAAAGTGCCCCCTATCGTAATTAGGGACAAAACGCGCTACAACGATATTACTAGGCGCCTAAAGGATAGTAATATCGACTACGGGAAAGCCGTCAACGTCCCCGAAGGCGTAAAAATCCACCCGGGCACCCCGGCAGCCTACAACAAGATATTGACCATACTAACAGATCAAAAAATACCATATCATTCGTTCCGCTTCTCGGACGAAAAAATGTTGCACGTTGTGGTTCGCGGCGTGCTCGAAACGTGGTCAGTCGACAAAATCAAGGCTGACCTAGAAGAGCTGGGCTTCACCCCCTCAATGGTTCAAAGATGGAACCACAAGAACGGCTTACCTATGCCTCTGTGTTTGGTAATACTGCCAAAAACACAGTCTAGCATATTCAGACTAGATTCTTTAGATAATCTGAGAGTGCACGTTGAAACACAACGTGCAAAACACACTAATACTCAGTGCCATAGATGTCAAATCTATGGACACTCGCAAATAAAATGCACTGCACCGGTCAAGTGCATGAAATGCGCCGGCAATCACAACTCGCGTGACTGCACTCAAACACCGGAAACGAAACCAAAATGGGTTAATTGCGATGGGGAGCACACCTCAAACTATAGGGGTTGCGTTCGCCACCCTCTAAAATTACAAGAGGCAGCTGCGACACGGAAAGCAGCAAGCCCTAGTAACTTTAGATGGGGGCAACAAAATAACAAATTGTTGCAACAACAACAGCAACAACCAAATAATGTAGCCCCTCAGGCAGCTGCTGCGCAATATGTAACGGCAGACGTGCTTCAGAGTACGATGTCGATGATGATGGCGCAGTTCACCAAGGCCATGCAGCAACAGATGCTGACCTTGGCCCCCTTATTAAGAGCAAATAACAATAACAATCAATAGTGACCCGACATCCTGTGCACTTTCTAAAAATTGCAACTATAAACGTTAATGGGATTAAAGGCAAAAAATTAGAACTAATCAACTTCTCAGAAGAACATTGCCTTGACGTGATTCTGATACAGGAAACATGGTTAAAAGGAGCAACACGATTCTCCTTTCCAAATTATAATGTATTTCGAAACGATCGCGAAACTAGAATGGGCGGAACTATGATTCTTGTCAAAAAGCACGTCCAAGCAAAATCCGGATAGTAGCAATATTATAGAGGGTACATACGTTAAGATTGCAGTGAACCACGGGTCTGTAGTGGTCGGGTCCGTTTACTGCAGCCCCTTCCCTCACGACAGTCCTAACAGGGAGTGTTTAGGAAATATATTCGACAATAACAGGACAACAATAATCGGAGGAGATCTGAATGCCAAAAATCGAGAATGGAACTGTAGAGCAACCAACACCAGAGGGCTAATGTTATACAACAATTCTGATGTTTTTAATTACCATATATTACCACCAGAGGACCACACACATCTAAGTGCCAACGGATTACCGGAGCTACTAGATATATTCGTAATTAAAAACACAGATCACATGTCATAGCCTGTAGTAATCAATGATCTAACATCTGATCATCTCCCAGTGATTATCGAATATGGTGACCGACGCAGGAGGGGTCTTAGCATCATAACCAAAACCAGAACTGACTGGAAAAAATTCCAGACTCAGCTGGAGGGTTGCGATTCTATCGCTCCTCTTGTAGGCAAACCAGATATCGACGAGGCTGTAAATGTGCTCACAAAGAACATACAGCAAGCACTTGCTAGAGCAACAACAACAAAAACAGCTGATTACACAAAATATGGTAATCTCAGTCATGACATAAAGAACGAAATAAGAGCGAAGAACCGTCTCAAAAATAGAGCGTACAGAACTGGAGATCCGAGGATCAAACAACGGGCAAACCAGGCAACACAGAGGGTCAAACAACTGCTAAGCGGCTTGGAATCCGAGAGATGGGAAAGGAAGGTCGAAAGCCTAAATACACAAGATGGATCCCTCTATCGGATGACAAGAACGCTTGTCAACGGAAGTAGGACACCAATGCCGCCCATAACAACGAGCGGCAACACTGTAATCACTGAACCTCAGGAAAAAGCGTAAAAATTCGCTAAAGCACTCTACGAGCAATTCAGCGAAAATCCGGCTACAGATGTAGACCTAGAAAATCGGATCAACAGGACTGCCGAAATATATAAAAGCATGGATCACCCTCCTGAACCAAATCTGCAAGAAGTCACCGCAGAAGATGTCAAAAAGATCATACGTTACGTAAAGGTCAAAAAAGCTCCCGGGCTAGATAGAATCACCAACCTATCACTGAAAAATCTACCGGAGAAGACAATAAAGACATAGCCAACATCGCAAATGCTATACTGAAAACTGGACATTTTCCCGCCCCATGGAAACAGGCAAAAATCATTATGATAGGGAAAGCAGGCCAAGACAAAAGAAAATTGACCTGTTACAGGCCAATCAGTCGTCTGTCTAACATAAGCAAGATAGTGGAACGGTTGATTTCGGGTAGGCTCACAACGTTTGTCGAAACTAACAACTGTCTACCAGTGGAGCAGTTTGGCTTTAGAGCTAACTTGTGCACCGTTAGACAGACGACAAGACTGGCTTCTAACATAATCAATGGATTCAATAGACGGAGGAGCACGGGAGCCGTCCTATTCGATATCAGTAAAGCTTTTGACAGGGTATGGCATAACGGGTTAATTGTCAAAATGATCAGGCTAGGAGTACCAAACTATATGATAAAACTTATAGCCTCGTTTAAAACTTTTGTTGAAGAGTGTTACTCTACGTCAAAAATAATCAGGGCCGGAGTCCCACAAGGTTCGGTAATAGCCCCCCTACTTTTCAATATCTTTACTTGTGATATCCCAATGCATCCGTCTTGCGAAAAATTCATATACGCTGATGACACAGCCATAGCAGTGACATCAAGAAATCCAAAACAAATAATGCTGGCGCTAAAAGAAAACATCGTTACTCTGGAAAAATTGCTCAGCAAGTGGAAAATAAAAATCAATCCAGAAAAAACACAGGCAATTTACTTTACCAAGAACTCATCAAGGTTCAGAAGACCGGAAGGCAGGGTCACTGTAGGAAACAAACCAATCGATTGGAGCCCAAGCGTAAAATACTGGGGACTTCACTTCGATAAACGTCTCAATTGGAAAGTAAATACAGCCTACAGGAGAAAGATGGCTCACGCCCAACTGAGCACTCTATACCCACTGCTCAACAGTAGGAGCAAGCTAACAACTAGGACAAAAGTCATGATGTACAAAGTGCTCATCAGGCCGATGCTCAAGACTACAGGTAATACAGAACAAGGCACTTAAAATAATACTGAATACACCTAGATATACCAGAACTCACGTCATACATCGAGACCTCCAAATTGACACAATTTCTGAGTTTCTCGATAAAATAATCGCGAAATATCACACCAAGACTAACTTGGCCAACAACGCCAAGATAGCCTCATCGCACATACGCAGACTACCGCATCAAAAACACAGAATGCCAGTGCAAGACTGGATCACTCGCTAAATCCACACTCCAAATTATTTAAGAACTTGTTCTGTATAAAATAAGGGTACACGCACACTACGCGCACACTATACGCCTCTGTAAACAATTACAATAACTACCCCTCTACCTCTACAACCAGTATATTAACGGAGCTCTTAAAACTTGCTTATTTGATTAAATTCAAATAAGAAAGGGTTAAGAGCTGTAACCGAAACACACCAAGCAACGCTTCAAGTCTTAACCTAAAAAATCATACTGATAATAAACAAAAATAACACGTCTAAGTGAAAAGGAGTTACAGGTATCATGCCCGACTCAGACGGTGAGTTTTAGTCGGTTGGCTCGTCTCCTTCTGAGGCGGATCCCCTCCTTCAGAGCGGATGATATTGATGGTCTTTCCCCACAATGTTGCTAGCCCGACTAGTATCGGTCCCTTGCAGCCGCGTCTGTAAGGTGTCTGTGCGCAGATTTCTCATTGTGTCCAAAAAAAAAAGAATTCTTTAAAACAATACTTGTGGTGAAACCCTAGTAAAAACCATTCAAAATACAGTTGCCAGAATCGAAAACTTTTTACTTAAATTAATAAATCAGAATGTTTTATTTACTGTAACATAAAAATCAATTTCATAAAATTTACCAGCAGATTTTCTTATTCTCCCACAAATCATTTATGATGGACCAAGCGATTTTTTCTTTGAGGCGTTTTGCAGTAAAAGAAGTCATTTTTCGTTAAGTACCTTTATGAAAAGTAAAACATTTTAAGAAGTCGATCATAAGGTTTTCCAAGTATTGGCAAATTTTTTTTCATATATACAGGGTGTCCGGGAACATGTGGGAAATCTCCCGGATATGAAGAAAACACGTGAAAAGAATACTATAGGTTCATATAAACTTCTTTCGTATCGGCCTCCTCTTCGGATATATGGGCTCCCAAAGAGCACCAATGGAATCAAGTTTTTTACACATAATTATTGAACCACCTGGTATATTTCAATTATTTTTTAATATGATGTATACCAGGTAAGACCCGTCAAATTACTACCCAAGAAACTGTTGTGAATTACTCACAGCTGCAGGGACGGACTAGCTGTAACACTCATGGGCCCATTTTTTTTTACGCCCTGTATGATGAGAACTTTGGACAATGTTTTTTACATACCTTTAACTATTGGCTAAAAATTAAGTACTCTTCATTCATGTCGCTAATCCTAACCGTTTTCGAAAAAACGGCATTTCATATACATCATGTGCTTCGGGTATTTCAATAAAAGATACATCTTTGTTCCGATCCAATGTTCAACCCTCCCAGTGTAAATGTGTAATTCACAACAGTTTCTTGGGTAGTAATTTGACGGGTCTTACCTGGTATACATCATATTAAAAAATAATTGAAATATACCAGGTGGTTCAATAATTATGTGTAAAAAACTTGATTCCATTGGTGCTCTTTGGGAGCCCATATCTCCAAAGAGGAGGCCGATACGAAAGAAGTTTATATGAACTTATAGTATTCTTTTCACGTGTTTTCTTCATATCCGGGAGATTTCCCACATGTTCCCGGACACCCTGTATATTTGTATAGTTTCCACAGAAACTCTATGCTTACCGAATAAGAATTCATTTTTTCTAAATCCGTAATAATAAATTATTAATCGATTTTTAGATCCCTATGACATCCACCCAACGCAAGAGTGCAAAACATTAGCAAAACGTTAGCTTCCTGTACAGATCCTTGCAAAGGATAGATGTTGGTATTTTCATAGAGATCTGACGTAATTACCTTTTCAAAATATTATTTATATGGAAACATTGATAAACTAACTTTCTTTAATAACATCTTGTATCTTCTTGACAAGCACGCGTCTTTAAAATAATTTAGAAAAAGTAGCAACTACTCATATGCACCTTGGATAACCGAAAATATAAAACTGCTACAAAAATAAACCTGTAAAAAAGTTTAAAAGAACTAAACTTGACTCATATTAAGTACTACAAACAGTTGAGAAATTATGCAACAGAGGAAACTAGAATGGAAAAAGGGCATATATTAGAAGAAAAATTCAAAACTGTAGCGTTAAATAAAAATGAAATGAATTAAAAAAGCTCGACATTGCCAAGAATAAACCAATTACTATTCCCTTAAATTTGGATAAGGATAATAAAATAAATGATCATTTCGTTAATTCTGTCATTAATAACAATTTATTCAATCCTGAACTAATTTATTTTCAAGGAATAAATGATCGATTCGCTTTTGACAAATGAAGATGAAGTGAGTAATATTTTTGGTGATCAATTAGTTGTCTAAAGAGTCATGGAAAGGTAAATGAGAGAATTTTTAAACCGTTACAATATATTGCCTGCGAGGCAATCTGGCTTTAGAGCAGACTACAGCTGTGAGACGGCACTGGCTGATATGACATATTTAGGACTTTTAGGACTTCTTATAAAGGGCAGATCAGTGTTTTAATTTTGTTGGATTTTAGTAAGGCTTTTGATATGATTAATCATCAAATACTACTATCAATATTTCATTACATCGGTTTTACGGAAAGTGCGTGTAAGTTTTGTTAGTTAATTTATACTTAATAATCAACACATTAATTTATTAGATTCGCTTAATTGTGTTAAAAATAGTCAATTGACCCTCAAATTAATTTAAATAGTTTGCTTAAGGTTTACCATAACGTTAAGGCTACCTCAGCTAAGGTATAACTTAAGGTAACATTCAAATATCGGCCTTAAGTTGCGTTTTAGGAAACATGTTATGGCCAAACTGAGGGTGATATACGGATACTTGAAAATTATGCCATCGGCATTGCCTTACCTGGGATATTAGAAAATTATTGTGTGTTGCCCTTGTTTTATCACATTTTAATCACTGCTTGCGTGTATATGATTTAATTGGATGCCGTGGATCGTTATCGCATTCAAAAGGTACAGAACTTGATTATATGTTTAAAACTTCATATTGCAACTTTTTACTTAATGATTCATTCACAAATTTGGATCTCCACAGTATGTATTTGTTTAGAAAAATTGTATATAGAACTGTTGTTCATGGTTTGAATTTACGGAGGAGAGAAGTTACAGTACCGCAGCATCGAAAAGAAGTTTTTAAGAGATCATTTTCTAATAATGTGGGTTATTTAATGAATTCCTTGGAGAATATCGACCTCAATCAGTAATCCCTTTCATCATTATGTGTAGAGTGATCGGGTTAGCGATAAATTAAAAATTAGGTACATTGGTGGTTGGGGCTTATGTTATGTAGTATATTTCTTTGTTGTAAATTGTCGAATAGCCACATTTGTCAAAATGTGTCAAGATTATTTCCCTAAGGAAGGTACAAATAATTATATATGTTCAAGAGGGCCTAAATATCAGACAAATAGCGTAAATTTAAAAAAAAGAAATAACATCCTTAAAGTGAAGCAACATCGACAGAAGACCTGGAAGTGACAGGAAAAGAGTGTCAATTGAACACAATGATTTACATAAAACCTTTGTGCCAAATCTTTACGATTCAATTCTTCGACGTCTGATGAAGCACAATGACAAAATATTAAATTTGAACTGGACTAATGCTCTGTTCAAATATTTTAATAAAACAATGTTTTTTATATTTAAGTCGGAACTTTTTACGTCTTCATTGTTTTCTCTCACTGTAAATGGAACAAAACTCTTATATCAATAATATTTTTTTAAGTGGTATTTAAGTCAAAATCATTTACAAACTGATTAAGCACCTTTAATTCTGAATTAATTATTTACCAAAAACATTAAACTTACAAGAAACATGTTAAGCTAAAACATTGTCATTTCTTGTTCGTCGCCTAAAAATATGTTTTGATAAAGAATGATCTAGTCTACACCATATATCATTTTGTAATCTAATTGTAATAATTATCTGTAAAATTGTCTTACTTCTTTTCAACAATTTGAAATCAAAGGCCTATTAAAGAAATTCAAACTTTTTTGCACAGCAGTATGACTATTTTATAAAAAATCGATTTAAACAAAATTGAAGAATTGTTGGTTAAATGTGATTTTAAAATATTATTTAAGATATTTTTTATTGCAGTTTTTATTTTAACCTAGTTTAGGGCCTGAAAGTAAGTATCTGGGTAACCAGATGTCTGAATACAAATAAATGCCTAGCGTTGGATACATTGGTAAAATTAATTTATTAACCAATTTTGGATGCAATTAATTGGATCAACAATAAATTTAATGTATTATTATTATTATTTAAATGTTAAATAATGGCACCTGATAATTTTAAAAGGTAAATGTTTCCATTCAAGTGACAAGTAATTAAAATTAAATCAGTGGTAACGATTACCACCGAGAATATTTTTATTAATTAATGTATTTACATCACAAGGAAATTGATATGTATTCCTGTTATTACATACTTATATTACTGATTTTTTTTCATATTTCATTAATTGTGGTAATCAATTCATAACTTTAAGGAATGGTTTAAAGTCAAAATTTATAACTTTAGTGTAATTGTGTCTGGTACCTTCCTTTTCAGTGATAAGTGATTTTATCCATGAGTGGGATTTTGGGATACCAGGAGGGGATATAATTATTACAAACAGTTACCATGTCGACATCAAACGTTTTTTACACCGTCAATGATGAAGTAGAACACTTATTCAAGAAGAAAAACGCAAGAAATCATGTAGAATTGACCAGGTTCATTAGAAAAATATCCACGTGGAAAAATGTCAGTGACATACCACTATTTTTGTAAAAAACATTAGAGGATATATTTTCAGGGACGTCACTGGTGTATTGATAGAATAACTTTTCTAATTAACATATGTGGTTTTGCAGAGGGTTTTGCCCTCTTAATAACACATACCAAAATTGAAAGGAATATCTAGAGTGGTTTTGAATATATTAGAAAATAATGATTTAATAAAAAAGTCGCAACACCCTCTAGCAAAAAATGACCTAAGGAATCACACTCTGAAATATTAGCACATATCAGCCTCTTATACCAAAACTAAAGAATAAGGCATGTGGTGCAACGTTTACTGTATTTCCTAGCAATTCTTCGTAAAGGAAAAACAAAATTGGCCGACAAATTGTGCAAAATTCCTCTCGACATGTAGTTGCTTTTTGAAAGTATTTTCATTTGAATAGGTTTTCGCCAGATGGCGTGACTGTGGATTCAGAACGGATTATTACTTATTATTTGTGTTAAATATGGGGTCCCACTATAGTTGGAATTGCTATAGGTTGTGGCTGTCTATCGACTTCGAATAAGAATAAAATAATTGTTGTGTAGTCACCAATTTGCAGGTAGCCAGCCTTTTTCTGAGATGTATATCCCTAGAGATTACCTATCAAGCAATAAAACGACAAACCCCCATATACCCTCAACCAAACCTTAAAACTTCGGAAAATACAAAGACCACCCAGCAAAAACTACCACATTAATAACATAAATTCGTCTGAGTTTTTCACCTGTTCAGCAGTTGGTTTCATTCCTCCGAGTCCTCAACAGAGCTGTGTCAAATTTGCTCAACCTCATCTCTATGTATAAGATGGTCTCCAATGAGAAATAAAGACTTTGAAAGTTGTAGAATCCACATTTTTTATTGTTGTCATGGAACCTTACAAACCTCTTAAAAAGCAAACAAACCCGGATAAACCTATTAGAAACCACTTCTTGGGTAATTTGTAAATTTATCCAATGTACTAAATCTTGCCAGTTTAGAACCTTATAAACAGAACACAGAACAATTATCAGTGGGTAGGCCTGAAACCAAACATTTGGCATTCAAATCTTTTTGGCACCAACTCAAAAACAGAACAAAAATGCAATTCATGTTTATTGATATTTCTTTTGTTAACACTCCCATTTAATGCCCAAAAATCACTGAAATCTATGCATATTCTCTATTTCAAAGTTTAATAAGGTTTCCTAGAGTTTAATCTCTTCTATCCTATAGGAGCATAGGTAGGTCATAAAGGTTTAAGGAAAATAATATTATTCATCAAGGAAATTAGAAAATTTAAAGCATAAGAAACTTTAATATTTTCGACTGGTTCAATTGGAATCATTGTGAGTTTTTAGCATAGGTAGGTCATAAAGGTTTAAGGAAAATAATATTATTCATCAAGGAAATTAGAAAATTTAAAGCATAAGAAACTTTAATATTATTTTCGACTGGTTCAATTGGAATCATTGTGAGTTTTTGTCAACATATGAGAACAAGGCTGACATTCGAGCAATGTTTCTACTATACAATAAAATGTGTTTATTTACCTAGCAATGAATAGTTTTCAAATATCTATCAGCTGATAATAATTTTTTTTAAATTAGGTTATACCTATCGAAACAACCGATTAGAAAAAATAAATAAAATGCATAATTTGCCTTTATAACTGGGGTATTTTTTTTAAGAATTGTGTTCAGGAAGAAATGTCAAAACTAGTAGGTGAAAGTGTACTGAAAATTTCTTTACTCACTTTGTTTTTAACGTAGACGGAGCCTGCAAGAACAACTATTTATGGAGATAACACCATTTTTCCAATGATAAAGTTGATAAGATAAGTAAAATATAAATAAATATGCCACTTTGCCACAAAAAGATAATACATTAATTCGACCTTGTGACAATCATTAAAATCAAGATGGTCGACTATGATGACGTTTCTGTCAAATTTTCTACCGGGTCACATTTGTGGTATTCGACCTACCGTCTAATGTACCTACAGCGACTTTATATTACAATAGTGATGACAATAATAGTTAAGGGCGTAGTTGTTCGGATTTTGTTGTTCGAATTAATTTGGTCGACAAAATTGGTCGTAGCCATTTTAAATTATTTATTTTTTCATTTGTAAATAAATTACAAAATGATTGAATCGTGAAGGACGGCATTCCACAATATTTATATATATACAGGGTGTCCCATAACTAATGGTACACAGGAAAACTGCAGATTGCTTGGGTAAAAATACTGCGATTTGGACATACATAGTTTAGTTCAATAGCTGGTAATAACCGAGATACCCTGTATCTCGGGTTTGTTCGGGTTTGTCCAAGTAAAAATTTAATTTTCAATTTTCCTAAATAACTTATTTCTGAATCAATATTTTTGCACAATATTTTGTGACTAAGGTTTTTTTGGGCAAAGGAATTTGAATTTGTTAATAATTTTGATGTAGATTGTAGGGGGCGCTCTTTGCGGTACTCTGGATACATAAAAATAAGTGTAACTTTCTTGGGCCTTAGTATAATTATATTTTTATTAAAAATATCAGTTTTTCCGTCATTTTTAAGCAATAAAGGTATATTTTGTAAATGTCGCTCCGACTAACCGTTTTCGAGATATTTTCAATTACAATTTCTAATGCGCCCGTTTAAATTTTGATTTGTAAATGTGAAATTTGTCACAGTAGGCTTTGGTAAAAACCAATACAATGAAAGCACTATTGAAACCTCATTTCTGTCAAAGTTTATTTTCATTTGTCAACATTGTGGGTGTTTTTAGAGTTTTTGAAGATACTGTTATCGAAAATTAAACTAAAAATGCCGCGACATAACTGTTTTCTAACGTAGAAATGCGAGATATGGTATGTTTATACGCACACATGCAAATGGAAGATGTTGGCCCACCCGGCATCGCCCGGTGAGGTACCATTGCATCGGTTTAGGTGGCGTGAAGTTTGCTCCTTGAGTTTACTTTTGCTCATTGAGTTGACGTTTCGTCGCTGTGCCGATGTTTCCGGTTACCAGGGTGGGACCCCCCAAAAAATAGCATGGTGGAAGCTCCAGGCCCAAAATACTCCGGAGGTAAACTCGCCCCCTATTCGGATCTCCGGGCGGGGGCTGGAGTTGGGGCCCCATCAAGCTCATTTCATCAAACAACAACCATTTCCGACAATTTACTGGGATCTAACAACATTCAACGAAGAAATGGTGTGGCACCTACAGTTGCTAACTAACCCAGAACTAGCAACTTCAAAATTGATTTCTGCAATATTAGAGGGCTTAACACGAACATCAATTCAGTCCACCAGCACTTACAATCTTCCAAGCCTCACGTACTCGCACTGACCGAGACAAAGGTCAGATCGTCAACAAACACCGTCAGCCATTTATACCCTGGATACGATTTTCATTTCTGATTCCGACGCAACTTCGGCGTATGTCTTTTTATTCGAGATGATCTCTGCTGCCAACGAGAACCTACACTGGAACCGAAAGAATTTGATGTAATGTGGTATAAAATATCAACGCCGAAAATCAGTTTATCTGCTGTCTTTACCGTCCTCCAAGTGATACCCAGTACACAGACCCTTTCTCATCACTAGCCAATACAATCGACTTCTTGCAAACCAACCATCGAAATCCCGAGATTGCTATCTTTGGCGACTTTAACGTCCACAATGTCAACTAGCTTAAATATTCAAATACAGACGATGAGCAAGGCCGCGAGGCCGAATCCTTCGCGATCAGTTCTGGTCTAAGTCAACTCGTAGAAGAACCAACGCGGATTCCAGACAGAGCTGGAGATTTTGCTAGTCTTTTGGATCTTTTCTTAACGTCAAATCCCGATCTATATTGAGTCACCGTACAGCCTCCGTTAGGATCTTCCGATCACAAACTTATTTCAACTCTAAGCGAACTACCAATTAATTCTTAAAACCTCCTAAACCTCGCAAGATATGGCTTTACTGATCGGCCAAGTGGGAAGACCTGAAAGACCATTTTCGGACTTTTCCTTGGATGAGCGTATGTTTCTCTTCTGATGATCCATCCGTCTGTGCTGGGGAGATCTCCGACGTCATTCTAACGAGCATGGAAGCATTTATCCCCTCCTCCCAAAAACGCCCTCCAACGGCAAGCCCTGGTTTAGCAAGAATTGTGAGCGTGCTGTCAAATCAAAAATCTGGCTTACCGACAGTGGCGTAAAAACCCTACCACTGAGAATCGTACCATCTTTATTACCGCTCAAAACCAATGTAAGCTAACAATAGATCAAAGCAAAGAAGCCCATAACGTGAGGATCAAAAACAAACTTCTTGACTGTCTAAACGGATCAAGGTCCTTTTGGTCAGTCGCTAAGGCCGTCAGCCAAAATTTTACCAAATCAACTATTCCACCTCTAACACGCCCCAATGGTACAATAGCATCCACAGCCGGAGACAAAGCAAACTTACTTGCTGAACTATTTTCTTCGCATTCCACTGTAGATTTCCAGGGAAGAACACCACCCGACATTCCTGCAGTTGAATCCGAAATGACCGAAATCGTATTCCGTCAGCGTCCCGTCAAACGAATCCTGAAAGGACTCGATGTCAAAAAAGCTACTGGTCCAGACGAAATTCCTATTATAGTTCTCAAGAGATGCGCCGATGAACTAACACCAGTATTTTGTAGACTTTTCAACTTATCCTACAAAAAAGCAATGTTTGCATTTTGCTGGAAGACGGCGCGAGTCCAGCCTATTCCGAAGAAAGGTAAGAGAACCCTGCCTAACCACTATCGACCAGTCGCATTGCTTTCAGTTATATCAAACGTAATGGCGAGAAAGCTATTAACCAACATCTTCTAAAGTACCTGGAAGGCTTCAACATTATCAGCGATCATCAATATGGTTTTCGGAAGTCCAGATAAACTGGAGATCTTCTAGCCTATGTCACCCATATTTGGAACAACGCAATCGAAAATCATGGGGAGTCTCGGGTTGTTGCACTGGATATTTCTAAAGCTTTTGATCGTGTTTGGCATGAGGGGCTTCTAAGTAAACTGCGATCCTATTTTGTTGTCTAGCTTTCTTAAGGACCGCTCTCTGCAAGTGGCGATTGACGGATTTCTCTCGGACACCTTCACCATCAATGCCGGTGTTCCTCAAGGGTCCATATTGTCTCCCACTCTCTTCTTACTCTACATTAACGACCTTCTAGTGAAAACTAAAAATCCGATATTTAGTTTTGCTGACGATAGCACACTTATCTCATCTTTCTCTTTGAATGCGCAAACATCGGCTGCCGACGCACATCTTCGCAGACAGCATGAAGTATCACGCCTCAACAAAGACTTGGAAGAAATTTTGGCTTGGGGTGACAGTAACCAACTCGAATTTAACGCTAAAAAACCCAGGCAGCAGTTTTCTCTAAAAAGGTTAACATTACAGAACCGGAAATAATCATGGCTGGACACGCAATCCCACTGGCTTCATCTATTAATTTACTGGGCGTCAATATGTCTTGGCATAACCACGTTATGGCAATCGCCAAGATAGCTTCTCAGAAGCTTGGGGTACTCTTCCGAACCAGAAATTTGTACACACCTCAACAACTTTTGACACTCTACAAAGCCCAGATTCGACCATCACTAGAATACTGCTCTCATGTCTGGAGCTCTGCACCCAAACATACTCTTCGGCTACAGGATTCGTCTGATCGGAGACCACGAGCTGACGAGGAACCTCGATAGCCTAGAACATCGAAGACAGGTTGGGGATTTGACTCTCTTTTACAGATATTTTCAAGGAAGGTGCTCGGCTGACCTTGCCCTCTTAATTCCGCCCAGAGCGACGAATAACAGAAATACACGACGAACCACTGCCGCCCATCCATATGTGGTTAAGCTTAATACTCCTCGAACTTCATTATTTAAGAATTCTTTCATCTGGAGGACTACATCCTTGTGGAACGACCTTCCCGAGGTCGTTTTTCCCAACGAATATAACCTCCAACGATTCAAAACCAACGTGAATCGCTTTTTGCGCACACGCACCACTCCCAGAGTGCCCTAAAGGATTTTTCCTATAGTGCTTGTGTTTGATCATAAAAAAATTTTTAAAAATTGGAAATGTGTCCAAATAGAAGGCAGCCAGATTTTAAAATTTTTAGAAGCCTATACGACAGACTGGGAGAAACAGGATCCTCCACTATTACGTTTTGGACGCAAGAATCCGGTTTCTCCCAGTCTGTCGTATAGACTTCTAAAAATTTTAAAATCTGGCTGCCTTCTATTTGGATACATTTCCAAATACCGCCGATTGGCCCCGTGTCTATTAAAATTTTCTTGTGCGTATAAACATACCATATGTCTCGCATTGCTCCGTTAGAAAACAGTTATATCGCGGCATTTTTGATAACAGTATCCTCAAAAACTCGTTAAAAACACCCACAATGCTGACAAATGAAAATAAACTTTGACAGAAATGAGGTTTCAAAGTGCTTTCATTGTATTTGTTTTTACCAAAGCCTACTGTGACCAATTTCACATTTACAAATCAAAATTTAAACGGGCGCATTAAAAATTGTAATTGAAAATATCTCGAAAACGGTTAGTCGGAGCGACATTTACAAAGTATACCTTTATTGCTTCAAAATGACAGAAAAACTGATATTTTTAATAAAAATATAATTATACCAAGGCACAAAAAAGTTACATTTCTTTTTATGTATCCAGAGTACCGCAGAGAGCGACCCCTATAATCTACATCAAAATTATTAACAAATTCAAATTCCTTTCCCCAAAAAAACCCTAGTCACAAAATTGTGTGCAAAAATATTGATTCAGAAATAAGTTATTTAGGAAAATTGAAAATTAAATTTTTACTTGGACACCCTGTATCTCGGTTATTACCAGCTATTGAATTAAACTAAGTATGGCCAAATCGCAGTATTTTTACCCAAGGAATCTGCAGTTTTCATGTGTACTATTAGTTATGGGACACCCTGTATATTGAGTATTAAAATCAAATTAGCAATATTGAACATGAAACTACAGCTACTTTTCCATGAATACACATGTTTTCCCCAGGTTTCAAGAGGTCTATTCTATCCCGTTTTCATGAATTCAGTGTGCCGCTTTCTTGTAGACTTTTCGCAATTATTTAAAATCATGGAAAGAATTGAATCAAAGATTGAAAAATGGCCAATCCATAGAAGTAGTAAAAGACTCTAAATCATTGGTACGAAGTTCTTTTAAACATCATATCAGTATTAAAATACTTGGCGAAAGTTTGACTGAATGGGCTATCTATCAATGTTGGCCATTGAGCAATTGTGCAACGAGTTAAATTTGAAATAACTTTGCGGAAATTAGTTTTTTTTTTGGTTTTAACTTGCTCAGAAAGTTGTGTAAAACAGGATTTAATTGGTCGAGAAATCCCCCGTAGGAGAAACAGGCGGAGGCTAAATTTTTTTTTGGACCATGCCCAAACCTTTTAGATTTCAACAAGTTCAATTTTAATAAATTCGTTTTTTCATATGTTTCATATTCAAATGTTCGGACCCCCGTGTGTAGATACCCGATTGCCATAATTGCAAGATTGGCTACCAGCCAATGAGAAATTTTCTTGGAATTATTTGGATTAGAAATAGTTTACTCACGTTTTGTATGCAACTGACATAATTCTTTCAAATGTTACTTGATTTATCGCCAAAGCGTTTCTCGAAACCGCCACTATGCGCCGTCATGGTACTGGGTCATCTGCTAAACATCCAATTCATTCTCTAGGAACTGAATAAAAAAATATTTGAGTCTATAGTTCGCGACCAAAACTGATGGCAGCGACTTATTGTAGCAGTCGAAACCATGGAAAACAATGCAAACCAATGACAGCATTTTCCATGGTTTTGGTCGCAAAACTATAGACGTTATCAGCAGTATTCATGTTTAAAACCTTCCTATAAAATGATAACTGCAAACATTAGATCAACAAAGTTTTCGATCTATTATAATTATTTTGATTTTTTTTAAATTTACAAAAAAATATTTCAGGAAGGGCTGTTGTTTTTAAATAACTAAATCAATTTGACAACAGATCGGCAAAGAGCGATTCAAAATTTACATTTAAATGTTCGAATTTATTTTTGAAAAAATGATGTGAACTAGAGTAAATTTATGAATAAAGTCTTTGTAGCTTCGTTTAAATTTAAAGTATCACATACTTGGGAAAACTCCCTTCTAACTTTCTATTTTCTGAAAATCTTAAAAAATATTATCACCTCTCCTTGATCACTTCCGCTGTAACTATAGATTCAAGATAAATGAGCACTTCTAATCCAAATCCCCTACTGTGTTACTGCATATAAATTTATAGGATCTATTTAAGAAATAAAAAGGTCTATGGTGGTATTAATATCAAATACCAATATGGAAAATTATTATTTCCCAGACCAACCGATGATCCTTATACAATAAGGGCGTATTTTTGTCTACACAGTATCACTTTAAAATACTATTTCAGATACTTTTCTTGGTAGTACCATTCAATCTGAAATAGTATTTTAAAGTGCTATTGTGTAGACAAAAATACGCCCTTATTGTATAAGAATCATCGGGTGGTCTGGGAAAATTTTCCATATTGGTATTTAAATTTATAGGGCAGACCCAGACAATGAGAACCTACAAAATAAATTTAAACTCAAATAGTCTAATAAATAATAGAGCCGATAAAAGAACATCTAAAGGTTTATTTAACACAAGAAAAACATATAATGCACACTATTACAGTGTAGCTATTTTACAAATTATACATAATTATGTATATGTTTTAACAATAACATGCAAAATATTTGCGCAAGGTTCACTTTTATATCCGAAATAGGTCCACTGCCCACAGTGAAATATTGAAATTTAAACACATAAATTCCGGTATGATAGGAAAATATTTATAAACTGAGCTTTAAAAATACGACTTACTACAATCCTCGGAACTTGTAATATTCTGAATCAATAATATTGGCGGGAGGAGGTGGAAATCCTGGAAAGTTTAAATAAAATTAAAATGTTTCATTTTCTGCTATTACATTATGGGGATAATATTTTTTTTTCACTCTTCTGCAATATGCCCGCTTGCATTACAATATTTCAAAGGCAAGATCTAAAACTTTTTAAAAAATTAAATCGCGACTAATACATTGAAGAGTTAAATACGAATCAACTTAAATATAGCAATTATATAGCTGCTTTTTTTATGACCAACTGCAACTGTACTTGAAAAGATCTGTTTATATTCCTTAACATTTCTGGCTAATACTAGCTAAACGGTTCATTACTAAAATTGTTATGATTTTGTTCGACTTTTGAATTCTGAATAGTTTTCATGCAGTATACCCGATTTCGATCGTCAATTATTGTTTTCGATATATCACAATACAATAAAGATGGCAATGTTCTTCGAAGTAAATAAAGGTCACTTAAATTAAAATTACAGTAGGTACATAAGTATAATAATGTGGTTTGTTCCCAGGTTACTACAATAAAGATAAAAAATTTCCTTATTTTCTTTCCAATTAATTAATTCCCTGATTAAAATTACTTGAAAAAAATTCAGAATTTCAAGTAGAAATCAAAAATCGAATAAAATTTGAAGTATTTCAACTAAATGATGTGTGCCCGACTTTTTGAGCAATCCTGTAGAATTCAAAAAATTCTCAAAATTTGTAAAAGTTGAAAATAAAATTGAAGGGTACGAGGATTTTTCCAAACTATACATGGTTATGGAAATATTGAGGGCGTTCCATTATTTTTGACAGCCTTGCATTATTGTTTTAACAAAAATTAAGAACTAAACAAAAAGAGAGCAAATGTTCGCAACGTATTTGGATCAATTTGGTACTGAAAAAAAAACGTTAAAGAATACCAGGGTTGCCATATCAAATTTTCTGGATTTTGGGTACAATTACAAAATTCCATGACTTTTCCAGGTTCTCCAGGTTTTCCAGATCAGTCCGAACCCTGAATAAGAATAGCAAAAATCAGTAAAACATTATAAGTAGTACGTGTTGACCTTATTCAAGTAAATAATCGTTTCGTGATTTTAAATCTGCAATAATTTCAATAATTTTTTCAGTTTGAATTTTATTATGGTCAAAAGAGGAAAAATTGTTAGTTTTTTCATCATCTAATCAATTTATTTTATGACTTTCTACCCTATCATATACCGTAAACCGTTGGCCTGCCGCAAGCCTTGAGCCCTCGGCTTAGCCTACTCAGCCTAAAGCGCGGTCCACACATAAGGTTTCACCTGACGCCTTCAACTTAGACTGTCAGGTTTATAATAGCCTGGTCTACACATGATATTTTACCTAACGTTTTCACATATATACAAGACGTTTTAGATATTCAAGTAAGACTGTCAACCAAAACGGTTATAATAGCCCGGTCCACAGATGAGGTTTTACTTGACGTTTTAGGTCTTCAAGCCTGTCAGGCAAAACGATTGTAAAACTTGTATATACACACATAGTTTAGTGTTCACATTTCATATCAGTTTTGGAGGAAACATTGCTTTTAGGGTTTATTTTTACACGCATTCTATCTATCAAGATAGATTCGTAATAAGACGGACTGAACAAGTAAAACGTCAGGTAAAACCTTATGTTAGACCTTGTCCACACGTCTTACTTGACCAAGTAAAACGTCAGATGAAACATTAGAACAGAACATTTAGAAAGTTAAAAACAAATTGAAGAAAATTAACTACCATAAATGGCGCTTTAAATTAAGAAGCGAGATCAGTTACCTTATGTCAAACCCGAAAAACCATGCGGTAGGCACTGGAGAGAAATGTAAACAATCAATGTGGTAGGTCAGTTACGCTCTCAAAAGACGTCTGGTGGGAATGTTGGCAGGTGTTGCCATATTTCACGGCGAACACTTTAGAAAAAATACTATAATTTTAACACTTCTGCCATACTTTTTTGAACAATACTTTTCCATAACAATGACGCAGAAAAATGTTTTATTCTTATTTAATGAGTAAGAAATACCTTAAACGCGAACACGCCTGGGAGATAATTCAAGTGAAACCCGCATCAACGTCGTAATATATTTCCCGCATCAAGAGAAACTGACCAGTGACCACGTGCAAGGTACAATATTCAATTCGTGGTCGAGGAACGTGTAGTGATGCGTCACTTGACACTACTGACCTCCATACAATTAATATGTAGCCTTTCTGTAGAGTTACCAATTCCATTTCCACACCCACACCATGTATACCCCTTTTTTCGGTTTCTTTACACGATAAGGTTAAAATTTAAAGCAAAATCAAACATAAAACAGTATGTAGTTTTCCTATTTAAGAAAGTACATTTTTATACTTTATAACAATATTCGAATCCTTTTATATGAAACACACTACATTGATTGTACAGCGTCACCATTGTTGTTCCAAATGGGGGAAAATGTATTGTTTGATTTGGTAAAATTTAACTTCACCATAAAGACTAAAAATGACGTAATTTAATGGGCTGTTTTTGTTAACTGTCAAATTTGACATTTTCTCCAAAAGATGTCTAAAAATGGTATTTATTGATCGAATTTAAAAGAAATTTATTTGGAAAAGTTGTTTGTATTGTAATTTTATGCACAAATACCAAATTTGAATCACGTATGATAATTGTTGTTTTCTATCTATTTATGGCCAATGCCTATTCTTATCGAAAACGAAAGTCGACCCTACAACCCGAACAAACCCTACGATCGCAAATCTATTTATTTATAAAATACTCATCGTCTAAATTCATTCCTTATACCAAAAATTCTATCAAAATGTTCCTTTTCCTCAAAAGATTAAATTGCAGTTTAAAAATGTTGCCATCTGTGGAACAAACTCTAATGATTTGACAAACAAAGACGAGTCTGTATTTTATATCATCTTATATTAAAGACATATTTAAAACAATCAGGATAAATTAATAAAGAAGCCAAAAATATTAACAAATCAATAGGTAGGCTGTGACGAACAACATGCGCCTTAAACATCACATATATTTGAACGAATGCCGTTTTTCGAAAATTTGTGGAGAAAATGTCTAACAAACAAAAGCCGCATGGCCCCAATTAATTATGTAATTTTTGGTCTTTAGGGAAGCAAAAACTTATGGTAAATTTAAATTTTACACAAATCGAAAAATACATTTTTCCCCATATGGGTCAAACTTTAATGGTGTCACTGTATATCTATCACTTATAGCGGAGTTATACAACTGCATACTACACGATCAACCTGTATAAGGAGCAAACAAACAACCATCAAAGCAGAAATTAGATCTAAAAATTGGGTTTGTTCGACAAATTGGTTATTAGTCCACTAAGCAAAATCTGTTCTATCGACAATCGGTCATGCAAATGAAGCATAGAACATTGGACCCATTGTAAAGGAGCGCGTCACTGAATCGGCGCAGCCCGGCACGGCAATTGTTCCGAATCGTCGTCGGCCTGTTCCAGAAAAACTGCCGTTACATGCCGGGCTGCGCGGATTCAATAGGCTGTGCTTGGGCGCAACCACTGATCAACAGCTGAGCGGCAATGAAAAGCGAGGAATAGTGACGTAAGCTGACATGGCCGATTATTCTGTGCACAAATTTTGATTAGTGGGACGTTTATTTTCATCGTGGTTTTAAAATTAGATTTCGACCAACATCTCGTCAGTAAACATAAACAGGTTCCGTGCAATATGTAGGAACTAATAATGTAGTTTTAATATTAGTTCTAGTAAAAGTTAACAAAAAATAGTATATGTTATAGATGGCCTAATAATTTTTGTTCATAAAAGAAATATACAAGGGGCCTGATTCCCAACAATATAATAATCTATGAATAGTGAAATTTAGATTAAATTATCAATTTTTGGAAAATATAACAATATAATATGGTTTGTCTCAGTTTACATATCGCTATTCGTACTTATTTTTACAATTTTATAGTTAAGAACTATCACCATTCTATATTACCCCTTAAAGGCTTTTTTGGAACAGGTATACATATAGTATATGCTATTTTCATCTATTTAAACATAACCGAAAAAGATACCAATCATCGGATAATCAGCGCACTAAAACTATAAATGAGTCCAAAGTATAGGGATAAACATGATCTATTTACACCAAAAAAAATCAAATAATAAAATCAAATAATTTTTTTTCTTGCTGGGAATAGTTTCGATATTGTTACATTTTTTACATAATTTAATAAATACCATAACTTTGTACGCGTATGCAAAAAAATTAAATTCACTGGGTGTTATTAGTTATTTCTACTCTCTATTAACGCAAGTTTTATTAAAAATGGACACGTAGTAAATGATTACAGTGGTAACGCTACGAAAAGTGAGACATACTCTTTATATTGGATAACAATATAAAATCTTAATAAATATTTTGAATTGCAGTCAAGTACACAATATAAATTCTAATGCCACGAGGTTATTTCTACCCTATCATTTTTAAATAGTTTCTTTACCCAGGTTGCTAAATAAAATGTGCCCAACTCTTAAATTATGGGAATTTTATACAATAAAATAATTTAGTTAGTGCTCTTCATTTTTCACATAGTTAATTTAACTAAGCATATAAAATATTATTTTAGTTTGATTCGTCTGAGCTACACAAAACGCGCAAGGGCACTTTATTCTAAGAGTTTAGTTAGTTAGAGTGGGTAAAGGAAACGTCCAGATTTAAATTTCATTCAAAATAAAGGTCCAATTATAAACTTTTACGTTTTTTCTGATTTATAAACTTGGACTGACCCGAACGAACCGCCGCACGGAGGAGACTTTCATAAGGAAACCTGCCCATAAGTCGAAAATTTAATTTGTTTAAAAACCCTTGCAATTAAGATATTATGATAGGCCAATAGCTTTTACATCACGTTATGGGCGAATTTTATGACACCACGGCTCCATTCCGAAATACAGGTAGTGCGAAATCCGCGTGAGAATCGCAAGTTTCTGTTTTCGATATTTCTAGTTGAGCTTCCTACGTTACAAAAAAAGTATTATGGATTTGGAAGAAGGAGGTAAGTACGTAGTGTGGGTTAAAATATTTAATTTTAGGTTTTTAGTTAATATATTTTTATTTCTTGATAATTATTTATACAAAGAATAGTAACTAACTTTATAAAAAATAACAAGCTTAAATAAATAATTCCATTTTTAGTGTTTATGTATATGAGTTAAGGAGTTCAGATAAAATTCTAATGAAAATACAAAATATAGCTCTTTGTGTAGATTCTCAGAAAAAAAAATCTTCCGCATACATCTGCCATTTTGTTTAATGAGATGTTAAAAGTTACGAAGTATCCATATTTGTAACATTTCGATATTGCGGATATAAGAACTAAAAAAAATTATTTATAATTAAAACACCTATGATCGGAGACCAAGAGCTGACGAAGAGCCTAGACAACAAAAGTTACTGGGATTTTTACATAGAATCGAAATGAGGCCAAAAAATATATGGGAATTCTATTTAAAACATCAATGTTAAGTCTAACTTCCGGTATAACCGGAAGTGCGACATACGTCAAAATATCTTCATTAAAAAGATCGGCATCTTTTATAGCGACTACCAATAGTTCAAAAAAATATGTGTCGCTTAGTTTCAGAGATCCTGTAGGAGTCCACTCACCGTGAATAATCCGGTATACTCACACCTTGTATATTTGAAACATTAAAACGCAAAAGGTGTTTTAATTATAAATAATTTTTTATAAACCATAGTCAAACAACGAAAAAACATTTTTTATATCCGAAATATTACAAATATGAATAGTGTGTAACTTTAACGATGTGTTTTCATCAGAATTTTAACTGAACTCCTTAACTCAAACACATAAACACTACCAATGGAATTATTTATTTAAGCTTCTTATTTTTTATAAAGTTTGTTACTATTCTTTGTATAAATAATTATCAAGAAAAAAAAATATATTTACTAAAAACCTAAAGGTGTTTCAAATCCATAATACATTTTTTGTAACGTTAAAAGCCGAGTTCGGCCTACCTGTATTTCGGAATGGCGCCGTGGTATCATAAAGTTCGCCCATAACGTGATGTAAAGGCTATTGGCCTATAAAAATAATCTTAATTGCAAGGACTTTTAAAAAAAATTAAACATTCGACTTCTAATGAAATACTCCCCGTGCGCCGCGGATTATAAATGATCTGGCATGTTCTCATTTGTTGAAGTCGAACGACAGCCGGCGGAACTGAACTCAACTGAACTGAAGCGACAAAGTTTATAAATGCCAATTAAACCTTTAGTTTAGGTAAACAATGTCGGCCAGATTGACAAGTATAGATTTTTTGGTAGATATTGGTATTTAAATTTGAAAAAGTTTATTTTTCATTCGAAATAAGAGACAATTTCGATATTTCATTACACAGTGTTTGTTCGTATATAGCCAAATTTGACGGTGTTATTCCTTACTCAGTTTTAAGACAAAAAGTTTATACAAACATGGTCTTAACCGGCTTTATTTTAATTTTATACATATTATCTGTTTCCGATAAAAATGAAAACATTGCCAAACATTATTTATGCAATGTTTTGAAAGCAACAAAAAAAATAAGAGCGTCATTGAAAGAAAAACAATTTGACAGGCATAAATTTGACAAGTTTTAAGCTATGTTAAGTTTTTTCAAAATAAAAATATCTCAACAACCCTGTATAATAAAAACAAAGCCGTTTAGGATCCATGTTTATATAAACTTTTTGTCTTAAAATTGAGTAAGGAAACACCCTCAAGTTTGGCTACATACTTAATTAACACCCTGTATAGTGGGGTTGTTTCTTATTTTATCAAAATGATTTTGAAGAATCCATCAACAAGTCCATAGATCATAAAAGTGTTCATTAACAGAACCAAAAGACGCCATCACGCGCTTAGACGTTACTAGCTAATTTTCAATATTTAACAATTTTCGACCTTTTCAGATATTTTGAAAGACACGTGATACTGATATCACGTCATTAGTTTTAATCACATGGCTATCAAAAATTTAAAGGAAAATGAATATTTACCCTTTTTTGGTATTATCACAGACCTTAGAAATAAAATAAACATTTTCAGTATAAACACAAACAAATATTTTGACACGTTGCCATTATTCGATGTAACATAAGAAAATAAAAAAATTATTTCAATATTTTTTCTTAAAATTAATGTAATCTAGGCTCACTAAGCATAATATTCCCATAATTTACTAAAGCGACCTTCGTAAAAATTAATTAAAATAGATTGTACTATTATCTATTGTAAGACAAGTCCGATTTGATTAACTCCCATTGGCGGACATTTCCAATTATATAGGTAGTACTGTAATTTTCCATCTCCAATGCCAAACTTTAGGGTTTCAAGAAATTCGGAATTGTCCATTAAATCCAGAGCGTTAAACACATCGAAACCAAGTTGTCTGGCGGATATCAAGGCGTCTTGCATCAGGTCTATCCAAGGTGTTCTGGTACTAACGTTATAAAAACTGTAGGCTGCCTGTAAATTAATTTAATGTTGGTGCTTATAATACGTGGTATGAATTATAAATAAAACGAAGACGAGTGCGCTAGTTACTAGACACAAAATTTACATTTTTTTATTTCTCTTTCCTGTCCAAACTTAAAAAGCAAACCTTTAGACTGTAGAAAAAATAAATTTTATAAAAAAATTAAAAATTACCTTTAAGCTTTTATGCACCGGATGATGCATCACGCTGCTAGGGAGAGTGTAGTAGCTAACGAAATCTGTTATTTTTCCTTCGGCTTCCACAACGAAACAGTCAATAATATTCGGGCGTGGTAAGAACCAGTGAACAAAGTCTTCTTTGGCAAAATATGAAGCTAAGTCAAAACGACTAAGGTACTAAAATAAAAACCGTTATGAAAAATTTTGAATCTGTGTTAAGCTGAAAATAAGAAAAAGTGTTATATTAATACATGCGCAATATGAAGTATTTAAACAAACTATAGATTTTAAGATTTATGATGAACAATCATATTTGACCACAGAAATTAAGAAAAAGGAAGCTATCATCTGGGACACGATTAAAGGCAAAAGTATTAATTCAAGCGACCCCGTCTCTGACTCTTTGATAGATGCGACAGTTGTATTAATTATATATTTATTACCTCAGTTAATAACTTATGGGTTTCATCTATATCTTCAACTTTCATCTTTCGAAAACCTGGTGTTTTAGGATTTTCAGGTAATTTGTACAGCTTTAATGTCCTTTGCATCGTCATGTTACGTGACAAATGGGAAAATTTAACCTACAAATTAAAAATATTTATTACTTGCGCTGACGAAAATTGTGAGGAAAGAAAATTACTACAATTCGGAAGAAATGATAAACTTCCACTAATGTTTCGCCAATACTGTAGCTCCGTCAGATCAAACAATATATAAAATAATCAACGAATAAATAATAATGGTTATACTATGACAAAGGTACAATATTAGCGAAACATGTCATATTTTTATAAAATATAGTGGAAATTTCACATGCTTAATGAAAAAAAAATGTTCGAATTAAAATTTGATCATTGGAATCTAGGTCTGCTTGATTTGAAAATAAATTTTAAACATATTTTGATTTTTGACTTAAACAATATTTTTATTTTCTCTCTAGGTAAAGTGCCTCTTCTTCGCAAAATATTGAAAAAGTTTATTAAGAAAAAATTTTGAAGAAATTAGAAATTTCTAACTAGGCAAACTATTGTATAAAATGAAAAAAAAACAATGTAGGCTGATGGTTATTAAATTCCGAGCAACTTTTCTTAATAAAATTTTTCGTTATTTTGTGAAAAAGAAAAACAGGCACTTTCCTTAGACAGAAGATAAAAATTATGCTCCGTTCTCAGCCTGCTTGATTAATAAAAATCAAAATATGTTAAATTTTATTTTCTAATCAAACCCGAGCAAACCCCAAATGGTAAAATTTCACTTTCTTTAGACAGAAGATAAATTATGCTCCGTTCTCAGCCTGCTTGATTACATAAAAATCAAAATATGTTAAATTTTATTTTCTAATCAAACCCGAGCAAACCCCAAATGGTAAAATTTCACTTTCTTTAGACAGAAGATAAATTATGCTCCGTTCTCAGCCTGCTTGATTACATAAAAATCAAAATATCTTAAATTTTATTTTCTAATCAAACCCGAACAAACGCCAAATTCCAATTAGAAAATTATTCGTCATTTAGACGTATATTATCGCTTATTCTGGGACACACTGTATATAAATTTAGAAAAGTTAAATCGCCGCCTTCGAAAGTATGGGTCTTTAAACTGATATTTTTATAGAATAAAAAAATGTAAGTAAGTAAGTTTAAGTATTGTTAGTGACGGTATCGGAACTGAATCATACAACATTCCCTAACAAACAAACCCGAACACTATCGGGTTTGTTCGGTATATTGGTCAGGTATAGTAAACCACAAGAGATTTATTTTTATGTAGGTTTGTGCTAATATTGCAGGTTAAACTTTATGTTTTCCGCTAGGGAAGTAATATAATTTGGGCGTTGGTTCCATCCTTTCAGAAAAGTCCTGGTTGAAAATTCCTGAGTACTGAATAAGATATTTGGAGAAAATGTTGTTTAAAACAAGTTTTATATTCCCATATTCACTTTTTACATGGCGTTTTTGAGGTCGACGTTTCGTCCTCTGGGCGCAATCATTAGTACTATGTATATTGTAATTAAAAAATCACGTCCAAAAAGAACATACCTAATGATGCGACCCAAAAGACGGGAAAAATAATAACACCGTGTTATAGAAAATTAAAAGTGGCAACGGGAAAAAAAAGTTGTTTTGCACCAATTTGGACCGTATCTCTAAATAAGGACGGGAAAACCTGAAACCTTAAACTACAATTTTCGTTTTTTAACGATAATTTGGGAATTTGTTCGCAAATTGCGCAAGTATGTCCCAATTTAACCCTCTCGTTGATGAAATCACAATAGTGAGCAACAAATTTGTAACATCTTGTATAAATAAGGTCTTGTGCGTATTTTCAGCCACTAAAATCACTAAACTTCAAGCAAATATCACTGATTATGACAGCGTTGGAATGCTTATCAAAATATTCTGAAGTAGGGTCCGCAGACATCAAGATTTGGATAAGTTTTGGTTTCACAACGATGTAAATACGAAAACATTGATCCCATTTGCCACTTCTTATTTGTGCAAAAAGGCTTTTCGTCTATGGTGGCTTTAAATACCAGATACAGAAAGCCTCTATTATCACTTATGTTTACGTCGTCTAGGTAGATCTATGTATAGAAACTCTTTAGTGGAAACAAACTAATGCATGTATTATGTATCTAAGTACACCGTTTACATTTTTAACATTTACTTATTTTATCTATATTCTAGACTTAATAATAATTGTAATATCATAAAAATAAAAATATAGACTACAAAAGTATCTAAACACAATGGATACAATGTTACTCAATGTACCACATGTGCACACTTTTGAGGAATCTTGTAATTTAAACATAAAAGAAAACAACAATTTTGCCGCGCTCAGTTTCCTCAAATTTCTGTTTGAAGTCGCCGGGTAAAAGGGACCGCCACGCCATATTTTTATCGATGATTGATAATATCGAATATATTCAATTTTCTTTTGGATATCGATATTAGATATTCAATACCGCCCAGCTCTAGTCTAGAATATATTTATTTTGAGTACGAGTTAAACCTTACCTCTATTAACTTCTTTGGATTTAGCGACCTATGCCAATAAGTACAGGTCGATACGGGTTTGGGTAATACGATACCGGCCGTATATACAGCTTGGAATAAACCTGTGAGATTCACTCGTCGGGTAATTTCTCTAATTAACACAGGTGCCACGCGTTTTGAACGTAGCTTTTTGTGGACACACAGGAAATTGATTTCAACCATTCGTTGGCGTCTATAAAATAAAAAGAATTATGTATTTAAAAATTTAATGGATGACCCAATGACCAATAAGTAGTATTAATAACTTTTCCAAATTCTCAAGTTAAGAATTAGCTTTAGGTTAAACAACATAGGTTTGTTAAGGGCAACTCTATAATATCCAACCCGAGTTGCTTTGTACAATTTGTGGCTGAAGCCTTTGATCAGAACTATCAAGTTGATGTTATTTTCACGAATTTTTTAAAAGATAATTTGATAGGTATGATCATAAAATTTTACTTAGTAAACTCAGCTCGTTTGGAATTTCGGATAATATTATACAAATTTTTTAATTTTGCTTAAATCAACGACGACAAATAGTGGTCAATTATCTGTGCAAATAGATGCTACATCAGGAGTACCACATGGGCTCCATTTTGGGTCCTTTAATGTTTATTATATTCAGTAATGATGTCGTCTTTATGCTGAGGACAAGAAAATCGCTCGCATCCGTAATCTGGCAAACTCAAAATCTTTAATTTTCGTTAAATATAAGTAAGTGTAACATAATGACCTTTGTATTGAAATAACATAACCTTGTGTATGATTGCAAAATTAATAATGTACCATTGGAAAGACTTTTTGCGATTTGCGTGTATTCTTTGACAGTAAAATATATTTTGTTCCTCATATTAATGACCTTATTGCGGCCTGTTATAGATTAGTTTTAGGTTAAGTTTTATAATAAGAAATTCTCTTAATTTTTAAAATCGTCATACACTAAAATGAATGCATGTATGCATTTGTAATATGATCTCCATATTATCGAGTGCACCTTAATCACATTGAAAGGTCCAACAACGTTTCTAAAATAATTAAGATTTAAAATAGATGGTCAGTATCCTGAGATAGGTATTCCTGAGGAAAATTTATTGTGCAGGCATTCGTTTTTCTCAGAGGAAAATAATATATTTAATTTTCAGGATTTGTCATGATATAATGAATGAATCTTCACCCCTTATAGTTATTCCAGTTCCAGTTGTAATTCTATAAGTGGTAATTTTTGTCTGGAATTTATTCTTTTATTGCAAGCTCACAAACTGTTAATTTATGATCAGATATGTTGTCAGGAGCATGAACCCTAAAATTTACAAAAAGTTCAACCCTGTCTCAATCGAGGGTATCGAAGTGATTTAGTTGCTATGGTTAGAGTGTGAACCAGCAAAGGCCCGAACAACTTAATGTTTTAAAGAGGCAGTCACTGAAAAATTTTGCGTTACGTTAGCTAGATCACAGAATTTGTAGAAATAAATTATCGTTTTTAATGTCACAATTCACCTGTCAAATATTCATTTCCGTATTCAGTAAAAGTCAGAATATTGTTGTAAAAGTTGTTGTATATCCGCATTCTTTCTTTCAGCCTGTATATAAATATATGTTTGTTTAGTTTTATTGACATGAGTAATACTGAATTTTCTAAATAAAACCCTAATAATACTGTACGTTAAAATTTCGAATAGAAATAATAAATAAGGTCAATACATTGTTTTGTCGATAAAAATCACTATTTTGTTAGTCATAAAATTTATAGAATATAAATTTTTAAAAATCGCTAATAAAACAGAAAAATTACCTCATACTTACTTTTTATATATATCAAGGGTGGCAGGAATTGCTGAAATAAAGCCTACTAATCTACCACTCTTGACGACTCTAACCCCACAGTGCCATTCTTTTTTCCACCCAGGAGGTTGCAAAGCCCTAAAAATATTAACATGAATAAAAAGGGTACTTGGAAATTTTCCTTAAACAAAATTTTAAGAAATTAATAACTATCGTAATTGTCAGTTAATTAAGTATTTGAGAAGATTTAAAAAAATTATAAATTAAGAAAACAATGATAGCGGCTGTCGCGTATTAAAGTGCAGCGAACGTCCAGCATAAGACATTCCTTGGGTCAGGTAGATCATTACAATTGTCTCGTTCTTTAGCTTCACCAGACAGCCCTAACCTGAGCAATTCTCCACATTGAACACAAACTATCGGTAATAAGCAGTACCAAGTATACGCACGCTCTCATCTACTGAAATGCAAACGGTAATACATTCAAAAAGTACAGAGAACGAACGAACAAACGAATTTTGTACTCACTACAACTGTCGTAATTTGAAATAGGTTACAGAATACAGATAAGCATTCATAGCTAGTTGGGAAGCAAGATTATTGTATTGACTATACGACATGTATATTTCTTACTACTATCTTATCAAATTACTAGCTGCTACACTTACCATTTTAAAAATTCAGGTTGGTAATCAAATCTAAACATAGAATCGTCATCCTCAACATAGTTCTCATTCAATAATGTGTACAGCTCTTTTAAAACTAAAGGTTCGTCCAAGTTTAGAGTGTCCCATGAAAAGCCATCGGGCAGGGAATAAGGTTCTGCTCGAATTTCATGTGCTTCTCGGTCGGGCTCGATGGCTTCGTTGACAGTAATCTTCTCATCTACAACAAAAAATAATTAAATTAGGACAGGTCGCTTTGCAGCTTGATTCTTGAAACTTCCCTAATACTATATTAAATATTAAAAGGATAAATCAGGGACTTGGTGCACAAAGGGAGGATATCACATTGTTAACAAAATGTAGGTGTCTTGTCATTACTAATTTTAAAATTAAATATATATTTTTTTTTGTAAATTATAAGTATAAGTAAAATAGTTTTCAAACACGAAAAAGTTGTTTTATTTTTTAAAAATCTAAAAGCACATGGTTGCTCTAAAGCTAAAATCAGTTTTTTAGCTCTTTTGAAAAATTATATCTTTGTGACAGCCGCCCCTTGAAAACCACGCATTTGAACTGAGATTGGAAGTCAAAAGATGTTATTAACTAGTTTTATAACTTTTCATCCTTGAAGGAATGACATTTTGATTTTCTGTCCCAACAAACAATTTTCTGGTATAATTACACAAAAAAAGAGAAGCACAGATTCTCAATACGAAAAAGTTCCATATTAGTAATTGAATCTCTAACTTTTGCGGACCAATTACTTCAAGAAGGCAAACACTTATAAAAAGATAAATTCCTTTTTAATTAGCAACATAATATTATACTTTACTAATTGTTAACTAATATTAATATGAAATCTTTGAACCAGAGGAAAAATATTTTTCCGCGTGGAGATTCCTTGTTCCCTTTCGAGCTGAAATTTTAAATAAGCGCAGTTATCGGACTGTTCCGAATTTTTAACTACCACTGGCATTATAAATATTGAGTGCATATCTATTTTCTACTACTAACCATTTAAACACGTATTATTAACCGATTTAAGCTTGCTCCTGCCAGAAATCATTATTATTTACCTCCATATTGACTATAAAATTAATAAATTAATAACTACAGCAAAATTTTGTAAATAGCTTTATATTGGAAAAAATAGTATATTAACCACAATTTAGAAAGCTATTATTACCCTCATCTTGAATACTTCGGCGCTTCGTGGCTCATGATTTAAACTCGACGGTCGGGCAATGATAGTACATATTGAAAAATGGATATTTCTTGTTCTTTTCCTTCGCTCTTCAATTGATTAGAAGTGAACAGAGAAATACAAAATTATTTTAGCAATTTTTAAATTTTCTTCAATGTATGTAAAAAACAGGGTGTTATGGAAATGGCTTATTATATTTAAATCGGCCAATCTTGATATGAGAACAAATTGACCATAAATGGTGCTTTGAATTAATAAGTAAAATCAGTCACCTCATGTCAAACCCGAAAAACCACGTGGTAGGTACTGGCAAAAGATGTAAACAATCAATGTGGTAGGTCAGTTAAGCTCTCAAAAGACGTCAATGGTGTTGTCATATTTACACGTAAAATCGCTTTAAAACAATGCTATAATTTTAACACTTTTTCATTCTGTGTTACTTTTGTGAACAATTATTTCCATAAAAATAATTAAAGTGTTTTGCAAAACAAGAATAATACTGAATAATACTATCACACAAATTTGAAATCACATCACAAGCACATGAAAGCAGATTATTTAACAGAACAGAAAAACGATAGTGTTACAACTGGTTAATTTTACACCTTATTTATTAAGTATGAAACACCCTAAACGTGAAGAAACACGCGGGAATTCAAGGCAAACCTGCGTCGACGACTTCATCTCTTCCGCGCATTAAGTGAAACTGATCAACCAATGGTATGGAATTTTCAATTCGAAGTCGAGGAAAGTCTAGCGGCGTCGTCGGTTACCTTGGTATGACTGACCTACATACAGTTGTTAAGTGAAAACAGACGTGTATAGCGTGGCAGCACGTGGGGTTATGTTAAGGGTTCTTTACCTAAGTATTTAGACATTCAATATAAAAAAATAATTGTAGGTTTTCTCTCGGACATCCATTTAACCCAATAATTATTATTGCATTACTTCGCTAAATATCTGGGTTTTGATAAATCTTATTGTTATTTACATATAATATACCCAATTTTTATATTTCTTTTGCCGGCAATATCAATCTTAATAGCTTAACAACAGCAAGATAATTTCCTTTGAAGCCTTGTCACATCAGTTGTTTCCTGGTATCTTGCTATTAGTGTAATAAAACTTGTATACATCTTCTATAATTCCGAATTGAATATAACAAGTGTTCAAGGAAAATTTTTGACCAAATATATCTTTTTCTTTGTGATACTCTAATAATAAAACTGTATAAGAGCAATAGCATACCCATTTTGGGAACTGGTTGTGTGTTCCAAAACTGGTAGGACTTCTTTAATGCTTCTTCTGGGGTCTTGGCAGGCTTCTGGGATAACGTGAATACCTCCATTGCAGCCTTAAGGTCCTTAATCGAAATGGTATTCAGCGGGTTAGATAATGTATTCAAAAGGTTATCTTCAGTGTTCTGTTCATTTTGAGCATCTTTGAGAACTTCTTCATTCTTGCCTTTTTTGTTGCGTTGTCTCTTCTTTGCACTAAGGAATAATTAAATGTAATATAAAAAAGAAATTAAAAATAAATACAGGATGTTTATTTTATGTCTTGTTTGGGGTATACTCTTAAAAAAATGTCACATTATGAAGGTATTAATTACATGGTGACCGTTTAGTGCGGCAAAGTAGCTCCACTATCATTTTAATTAATACAAAAATATGTTATTAAAAAAGTTATAGGAGCTCGAAATACACTGTAAAATTATTATTAATTCTATGGGTGGCTCAAAAAAGCGCGACGCAAATATATAATAGTTTTATGATAAGTACCCTGAATTTTGGAGCATTTTTTTAAATCTAGAGGCTATAATGTTTTCTATACCTAAAACGTACCGTCTTTGAGATATTGATATTTCAACCTTTTTCGCACTTTCTCTCTGGTACAACTAGGAAAAAAACGGCTTGCACGGGTTAAACTTGCGAAATAGCGTTTACCGGATTCGCTGTTCAACCCGGAGTTGGCCTTCTTTCATAAAGAATGAAAAAGTAAGATACAGTAGACTCTCGATTATCCGCGCTAACGTGGGCTGTACCCTAGCTCGGATCATAGGCGGCTCAGATAATCCGTCTTTTTTTGATGCGAACCTATAAAAATTTGTAATAAACACAAACCAACAGGTCTGCATCAAAATAAAAAAGGGAGAGAAATCCCCTGTAAGGCAATTCTGGGCTTCTCCGTGAAGAATACATACATAATATTTTATCATATACTTAAATAATATCACAGAAATAGCAAGCAGCTACGAGGACTGGTGCAAAATAACAAATTATGCAGATGATACAAATATACTGATTAATGACGACAATATCATTCATGTTGTGGAAAAAACTATAAACATAATGACGGATGCAGGGAGTTGGTTTGGCAGAAACAAATTTATCTTAAATAGTAATAAAACAAACATTGTAATTTTTAAAACAAATAGGTCACGGGTCGAACAACTACAAACAATTGTAATCAATGACAATTCTCTTAACATAAGTGGGAATGTTAAGTTTTTGGGGATTGTTCCGGACGATGTATTAGCGTGGGAAAACCATGTTGAATATGTCCGAAAAAAATTAAACACTATATGTTATAGCTTCCGTATCCTAGCGATATATACAGACTTACACACCAAGAAAGTTATATATATCACTCAAATTTTGAAACACATATCAGATATTGTATAGTTCTATATGGAGGTCTGTTGGGATTAAATTTTCGGGAATCGTGTAGAGACAAATTTAGGGAAAATAAACTGTTAACAATAACTGCTATTTTCATTCAAGAATGTATATTGTTTTTTTCTTAAAAACAGAGGGTTATTCAGGGATAGTGCTCCACGTAATATGTATCTATCTAGGCATTTAAATTATAACTATCCAAAACATAGACTAACCGTAACTGAAAAAGGGGCTTATTATAATTGTATAAACTTTTTTAATTATCTGCCAGCGCAAATAAAAATGGATTACAATATTAAGTGTGTAAAGAAAATTTTTTTTAATATGTTAGTAGACATAGAACCATACAATGTAACCGAATATTTGGAAGGTGTTAAAAGGTTTTAGGTTTGTAACCCTTGTGATTTTGAGTAATTTCTTTAATTTTATATTAACGTTATTTCGTTTTATGTTGTTAACATACTTTTGAAATAAAGATTGTTTATTATTTATTATTAATATAGTACGCATGATGTTCGAATAATACGGCGTCGCTCGGTTAATGCGGATTTCAACGGCAGTATACTCAACTAGGATAATCCGCGATCGGAAAACAGGGAGCCGGATAATCGAGAGTATACTGTGATTCAAGCAATTTGGATTTAAAAACAAAAAAATAAAGTTTTTCTTTTCTAGCGGGACGTATGACGGAGAATCTGTTGCGACTGCATTCTGTGATCCCTACAAGGCTTTCGACTGCGTGGACCACTCAATAATTTTAAGAAAACTCTAGGTGTATAACAGGGGTGTGATCTGGTATGCCTCAAGGTTTTGTTCTTGAGCCATGGCTTATTTATGGATCATTATCAATCCAAGGCATTAATACTATCTCTATATGACAAGCTTTTTCGTCTATGTGAAAACTTGTCACGTTAAATCCCTCATATTAAAAATTAGATTTTATTTGCAAATTTAAAGTGTGTAGCGTCACCGCCGTTATATGCCGCCTTCCTATATTTCGTTAATAATATATCGCCTGAAAACAGTATAATTCATATATAGCTTACTTAAATATTTAATTTATGTTACATATTCTTCGGTTCATCTTTAAACATTAGAATAATACTTTTTATAGTTTGTGATCAATTATGATTTTAAATGTTTGTAAAGCTTGTTGGTCACAACCATTATAAACATTTTTTATCGATTACTTATTAAATTGGCATGAAAGTTTACTTTTAAATATCATAACAAGCTTTCTTTCTTTATTTATTTCATATTTTTAAAGGTAGGAATAATGTAATTCGGTAAATTGTTATTCCACCATCAGTTGATGATAACGGACGTGGTGGATGATAACGGAGGTTACGTAATAAATTTTATATAGATAAAAAGAGAATAAGTCAAATTAAACATGAGAAGAATGAGGGAAAAATAACACTTTACAGTAACGGTTTGTATAAGTTAGATATTGTCCAAAGATACATTTTAAAAGTAATATTATTTTAAAAAAAAAGACTTTATCCTACCAGAATGTTGTTTACACCCGAGGTATGCAATCAATTTGCTCTTATATTCGTCACAGAGAAAAGTTGCAGGATTTCATAAATCATGGTTATGTTACACGTGGTTATGTGAATAAAAAATTGCAAATACCTATAAGTAACAATAATCTAAACTTGAGATATGTAAATTATATTGGACCTAAAGTTTATAATATGTTGCCAATGCATGTTAAAGAGATTACCAACAGGAAAAAGTTTGCAAGTTTCTGCAGGGAGTTTGTTTGTAGAAATTTTGAACAATTTGAGAGGTGGTTTTGATTCTTTCATTTTTCTGTTTTTATTTTTTTTGTTTTTGAGTTTGTTTTTCTTCTTGTATAAGATTGCCGTTGTATTGATACTGTACATTATTATTAACGGAAATATGTTGATAGTTGTTGTTATATACATATAAACCTATTTAAGAATATTATGACGCATACAGCTATTTGATTAGCTAGGCGTCTTTCATTAAGGTTATTTTCAATTGTATTATATAGTTTCATTATTTGTCTATAAGTTAGAACAGAATAAATGCAGAAATAAAATAAATAAAAATAATAGTTTGGGATATTGTCACAAATAAAAGTACTTTACTCTGGAGCCAAATTCATATTTTTGACAAACCTCATATACGACTGAAAAAGATTAACATCATGGTCGCATCTTAGGTTTTGGACCATGCAGAACTTTTTATAAAGAGTCTTCTTTTCGTAAAATTAATAAAAAAGAAGTTTCCCATAAGTATGTCGCCAACTTAAGTAGACACTGTATAGTATAATATATAGTATATATTATATATGATCGGTAGATACGGTTTTCTTTTTGCAGATACCGATAATCGGCCGAAATCGATAATTGGCCGATATCGATTTTTAGTTGCCGATACCGATACAATATCGGTATCGGCACCAGTCTCAATAGATATGTAACTATTCAATATTACAGGGTTTCCCACCGGGAACCGCCTCGATCTATATATGAAAAACTATACATAAGAAAATTTTTGAAAATGGTACAGTAAGCTAATGTTGATGGTTGTAACTTGGCTAAAATATTTTCAATATGGTGGCACTTCCGGTTATACCGGAAGTCGGTGTCAGCTTGAATATTTTAAACGGAACACCCTATATATTATTACATTTATGAATTTCATATATCATGTCTTATAAGTCTAAGCATGTTGACATATTTAAGATTTTATGTCTGAAATGACGTTTGCAGAACTTAATAATTTTTCCTTTATTTTTTAATTTGAGGAGTTGGATTTCTTGTTGAAAAGTTCCTGCTTTTATTAGATTTTTTATAATATTTTTAAACTATTAATACAGGGTTCAAACAATAAAACAAAAACAACAAACAACAAATAAATAATCTTTGTTTATATAATTTAAAAGCTCTAGCATGATTATTAATAATTTTCAAATGGTGACAAAAGTGACAGCTTCATACATCTTAAAAATTCGATGTTGCATATATTGGCAAAATCGTGCATAATGTAATAACAAGAAGGAAAATAAGGAACAAAAAGTATTTCAAGCTGAATTTCCTCGCTATAAATCCATAAGCAACATAACATTTTGCCAATATAGACCATTTGAGATTCTACACAACATGTAACTCGTGTCTGTCTTTGCATATTACACGAATTTATTGCATATTACATTATCTAAAATGAATAATTTTTTTTTTTTTATGATCAAACACAAGCACTATAGGAACAATCCTTTAGGGCACTCTGGGAGTGGTGCGTGTGCGCAAAAATTGCACATGTGAAACCCAAAAGTTTTTTCATTCACCTCAGTTACATAACTTATCATCGTTGAAGTACTAATTCCTCGTAACCCACAAAAACTCGAAATTGCGTTTTTGGTGGCATTGGGTAGTGTAAGCCAAATTCTACAACTTTGCTAATATATTTTATACCACAAAAGATCACTTCACTGAATATTTAAGGTATCTAATGCCCTGCATTGCAAATGCACATATTATGTGTAAGACAATGTCAATTTTCATTTGTGGCTTACAAGGTATTAGTACATCAACGACAATATATTTTATTTATAATAATGTATTTATACGTGTTAAACATAAAAATAAAAAAAGTGTACAATTCAATATAAAAATAAACAAGGAACAAATAAAATGGTGAACTGCTATAAATATCTAGGACTAAATATAGATGCAGAGTTAAATTTTAAAAAACATATGGACCATGTCACCAAGAAATTGGCTTCTGCCTGTGGTGTTATAAGAAAATGTGTGAATTATATACCAAACATAATGAAAATGACAATTTATGAGGCTTTGTTTAAGTCGCATCTACAATATATGTGTGCTGTTTGGACATTTTCAAACAATGCAATAATACGAAAACTCCAAAGATATCAAAATAGAGTTCTTAAATGTTTACATAGACTACCGAGACTATATCCAACCAAACAAATATATAAAAACTATAAACTGATTAATGTTAGTGACATAATAAAGCTAGAAGAATGTAACCTGGTTCATAAAATCCTTAAAAAGCAAATAAAAACTAACATAAGTCCGATAAGAAACAGTGATCTGCATCAACACAACACGAGAGCCCGTGACAACTTATATGTGCCAAGATCAAGAACAAACATTCATCAAAACAAAAGCTAAGCCAAGCTAAAGCCTTTGCAAAAAAAATAAAACAAATGCTTACACAACAAAGTTCAGTGCAGTTTTAGGATTAAAGACTGAATGCTTTATGACAAATTATAAATTATATATTGTTCGCTTTTCCTTGCTACGAATGTGATTGATGGTTCTGTATGGGTGTAGAATGGTTAATTAGTTTTCATCTCAGAGCATAATTGTAATATTATTATATAATATATTTATTATTAGGACTTGTTACCAGTCATAAGACATTATGTACTGTTTTTAGTTCAAAAATGAAGTGTTTTCAAAAAAAAAAAAAGTAATGCCAAATTGTAAGGTCTCCCGTTCTCTGTCAACTGTTTAGAGGTGTAAAATAAATAGCTTATAAAAACAAGCTCTACCATTAGTCCTAAAAGGTAGGTAAGTATCTTGAAATTACAAAAACAATAAAAGATTTACCTTTGGTATATATGTATTTCTATATTCTTTAATTTGACTGAAAAGCTTCCTTCCTCATGATATGACCCTTATACCAAACTATTGTTCCAATAAATGGTAAGTTATATATATATTTCCAGAGGACACCAAGATACTTTAGCGGGATATTGATGCAAGTAATTCCAATATTATCTGATTACCAATCTGTATAAAATAAACAGTGGCATGACTCAAACCATCTGTACGTGAATATATCAGAAACTAATATTATTGCATTCAAATGTTATCTGAATACAAATACAAATCAAAAAGAATTTAAATTCTGATTCAATTAATTTTTGTAAGAGAATTTGGACTGCTACCTAAGCTATGAAAAAATTAATAGCTATTGTTATTGATTTCGAGTTCTGAGAAACTATTTGGACATTACCACGGTGTATGTACTTTTGCCACTTTTATTTATTAACATATGTTGACATCGTCAATATCCTGTATCTTTTAAGACAATAAAAATGCATTTAACTACTTCCGACTCATCATGCCAACCTTTATTTGTAATGTTTGTTATGGGGAAGTGCTGCATGGACGATTTTTCTTGCAGATGAGTGTTTATGGAATTGGTTGGTTGGTTGGTTAAAGGCGGGGGTTGGGTTTAAGGCCCGAACTTCTATCACTGAAACCTTCCTGCTTATTGTGTACCCTGATCTTGTTCGAAGATATTTGATCCTTCTATGAGGCCCAGTAATCTTCTACCAAGCATGTCATGTGGGAGGCTGTCACCACGTTAGTGAGTACAATTTATTTACATTATTGATAAAAATAAGAGCTTATTCTTAAATTATGTACCAAGATGACCTTAATCTTAATGCCAAATAATATAATTTGATTGCAATATTCCTATGCTTAGGCCGACCCGTTCTGAGTTAGGCAGTTAGGAGCTTTCATTAGCACTGTAGAATTTTGTAAAGTCTCTATTATAAATTCTTCATCCTCATCGAACAAACCCGGATTAGGTAGTAACGATATCACATATCAGGCACTCGAACGTGTCACATAATAATAATTTAAAGGGGCTCAAATGTTGAGGTTAGAAAATAAAATGCAAAGTCATGGAAATAAAATAAGTGTTTAATCATTTAAGATGATTAACAATGAACTAGTATAAGAAAAACGGAGACAGCAAAGAAAATATATGACGTGGAAATATCGATTTGGGACACTATAATTGAGTTCAAAAAAATAAAGGTTGGAAACTCTAGGGCGTTTTAACACATTTTATTTCTTCTGGAGGAGACCAAATACATTGTTTAAAAAGCCATTTTACCTTTTACTCTGCACATGATTCGTCACATTTCCATCTACTTTGGTTTCGGTTTCAGATTTTTCCGGTAAAATTTTCTCTGGTTTTTCGGACATGTTGACTTGATGTTGACGGCAATGGACACGATAATGACAATGACAGATGAGAAAACAAAGAATAATCAGAGATCTGTTTTATCGGCATTGTCGGTCATTCTCTTCATTCTAGTGTATCCTGCTTCGTCCACCGAAGCCGTTTACCCACCTACCGTACTTACACACAAGGAATCATATTAATAATATAGCAATGAATACTACTAATATACAAATTGTATGGATTTTTGTGAAAGGGATCCAAGCAACGGGTTAACGCTTACGTGGAAAAAAAATAATCTATTAATAAAATATCACTTCATTTGACGTCTGTATGCACCAGGTTCAGAATTTCAATTATTATAATAATATAACCATGAATCAACCACCGAACCATAACTAGTAGAATGTACCATGTGTTGTGGTGTGACTAAAGAAAACGGCCATAAGTTTAAACAGTTGCTTTATGGTAATGTCGCTTATACTGTTAAACAGAGTTGTTTTTTTACTGCATCTCTACTTTGAAAATTAAGGAAATTTGGGAAATAAAAACAAATCGTATAGAGCAAGTTCACAAGTCAATTTTACGCCCCTGGCTTTAGTTATATTTAATTAACTCTAATCAATGTACGAAATAAGAATTAATTCTAAAATTGCATTATAAGCCTAAATATTTATGCCATTTTATAAAGATTGCCAAAACATTATAATAATATATCTGGATAAAATTTCCTAAAGTAAGAAAGTCGCGAAAAACGCCTAGATTAATTTTGGGGGAAATAATAGATTCCACGAATTGCAGTGTTACAAGTTAATAATAATATTCTAAAATATCAAAGAATTTTAATTACCTAAAAAGCAATTAAATTTAATGGCTTTTACATCCTTAATAGCCGACAAGTGTTCTAATTGTTCCCGTTTGACTTGGCGCGAATGAACCAACGAATCACGTAAGTCCGAAACTTTTGGACATACCTCTAATTCTAGTTCCTTGCCCATTTGGAAAAGGGGGGCAATATAACAAAACTACGAAACACAGCAAAAAGGAAAGGATTCAAGATTCGAGATTCCGTACTTACTCCAGTTTCTATTAAGATCAGTTCATAATATTAAAGTTCAGAATAAAATATTCTATTTAGCCATCATGGGTTAGTCAGTAACTAAGAATAAAGTTTAAAGATATTTTGTTCTAATAAATATCTAAAAGTTCACTATTAATATCTTAGTAACAATGTTTCGTATTATAAGAAACGGGAGGGTTTACTTATCGACCCTTGTTTATTTACTACAGTGAATTAGTGCAACGACCTATTCTTAAGTGTGTGTTTCGGGAAACATTGACTATTTTATCCAGTGCTAAAAGAACAATGAAAGAATGTACGCAGTACAAAGTTATGTAGCCATTTATAATAATTTGCATCATGTTGATAAACTATGATTTTTGAATGAAAACTATGAACAGTTTATTTTTGAAGAGTGTGAAAGACATTTTTAATTATGTTAATTTATCTAAATTTACTTTCTTTTTATTAATAAATAGTTTTAAGATTAATTATGACTTTTAATTAATCAAACTACCTTAAATATCCATAAGCAAATTTAAACCCTAAAAGAATCCACGTCAATTACCGCTGGTTTAAAATAGACTCCCTTTCGAATGCCAACCAACAACTTGTGCGATTTTAATTATCATTTAGGTAATTAATATCATAAAATCTGTGGTCCAGTACATCAACATTATTCTATATATCGGTTGTATGAGAACTAAACTCTGGAAGTGTGTTTTATGCACACATTAATTTGAAACCAAGCATATATAAATTATGAAATATTATCACACCCACCCTTTATCTACCAACGAATACTTATAACCAGGAAGAAGACAAACTGCCGTGTTAAATAATCGAAGCAGGCATGATACGGCGACATCCATTATGCCTGGCGCGCACGTGCTTTTTAAATGTCAGTTTTGTCCAAATTTTTATTACTGTCAATATTTTAAAGTGACATTTAAGCAAAGAAAACATCAAGCCCCTTTCATTTGATTTACTAAGTAGAGAAAATCAAATATTAGGATTTTGACATTGGTTTTCAGCTGTAAATATCGCTTTAAAATTGTCCTTACATACTTTTATATTACTATTATTGGACAAGTAACGAAACTAGAAATAAAGAATTCAGAGATTGAAGGTTGTAATTAGTTTTATTAAAAAATCATAATTTACATCAAATATTTTATCATCTTTAACTTCAAACAAATCAAGGTAAATACAACAGCTACTAACCAAGTAAATATATGCACCATCATTATGATTATGGGCTTCCAATTTATTTGTTTCGTAGCATACTCCTGGCAACATTAGTGATCGAAGCCCTCTTTAATGTTCAGTAATTATGGGAGTCTCAATTAAACTATGAAAGGAAATAATTATTATAATAATGTATTACCGGATTTATCAAGATTCTGACTACGGGTTAATATAACTAAGCTGTAAATATTATGTTGTAGCTTTTGACTTGTAGATTGTAAAATTTAAGTAAAATTCTTTAAAAATGTGTTTGTTGCTAGTTTGCGTGAGAAGTTTGGGACATAATGGGACAATTTTATAATGTAAAATAACAATAACGAATAAAAATTAATAAAAAAATATTTCAATCATAAATTACTTACCTGCAACAAAACGAAAAGGTCCGTTTTCATGAAAAGAATAGAAAATTAAAAATTATTTTAGAATTTAATGACTCTTCCTCCACCATCACATTATAAATCATATGTTACTTGATTTTTATTCCATTCCAGACGAAGGATGTTCGGTTGTAAAATAATTTAAGAACTTGTGCTGCTCGCATTCTATGTCTGTCTCTGTCTTCTCCGATTCATTAAAGGGAGACAAATATGGCCTAGATCAAATCGAACAAACCCGAACAAATACACTCACGTCTTTGACTTTCAGATATAGCTAAGTAAGTCTGATATTGACACAGAACGATTGACACAAAAGGATAAACGTATGGAGTAACCGAACAAACCCAATCCCCGCCATAAGCGGTCTCACCGGGCTGGTATCCAGTCCGGTGAGACTGCTTATGGGGGGGATCGAAACACGTAAGAAGGCCTTGGAAGTGATGCTAAGCCTACTCTGCTCCATACGCTCACAAGTAACCTACTTTTATCCAGCCCGGTGAGACTGCTTATGGGGGGGGTCGAAACACGTAAGCAGGCCTTGGAAGTGATGCTAAGCCTACTCTGCTCCATACGCTCACATGTAACCTACTTTTATCTATCTGTTTCACTCTATCATTTAAGCGTCAATATCAGACTTACGTAGAGTTAATATGGAAAGCCCAAAAGTGAGTGTTTATGCAGGCGACTTGATCCTGGTCATATTTGTCTCACTTTACTGAATTAGGGAAGGTTGCTGCAGACAGAGCCAGGCATAGAATGCGAACAGCACGAATTGTTAAATAGTTTAACAAGCTAACTTCCTTCGTCTGGCGGGCATGGAAATCAAGCAACCTCTACCTCTGATATGATTTAAAATGGTGGAGAAGTGGAGAAGACGCATCTTTAAATTTTAAAATAATTTTTAATAATATTCTAATCTTTCACGAAAAACGTCGTTTCCTTTTTGGTGCAAGTGAGTAATTTGTAATTGAAACATTCATTTAGTCATCTTTACTGAGAGTAAGCTTCAATAATAATTTCTTTTCCTAAATCATATGGGACCCAAAAATATGCTTGGACTTGAAGCTTGAAATATTTGCTAGGACCTAGAGCCCGCTTGAAGATGGTAAAATATTTTATGTAAATTATGATTTACTTCCTATTTTTTAATAAAACTACTTACAAGCTTATTTCTGAAGTTTAATTTTTCATTTGTAGTTACGTTATTAGTTTTAAAAAAATGATATAAGAGTGTGTAAGGATTATTTTAAAGTGATATTTACAGCTTAAAACATGTCAGGATCCTAATATTTGATTTTCACTACTTAAGTAATCAAATAAAAGGGTTTGAATGTTTTTTGTTGGTTAAATGTCACTTTAAAATATTGACAGTAATAAAAATTTTGACAAAAGTGACATTTGAAAAGCACGTGCGTTTGTCAGCTGATTCCAGACGGAATGGATGCCTGGTTTGTTCGTTTGTTCATACTTGCTTCGATGTGTTAACACGGCTGTTTGTCTTCTTCCTGTTTATAAGTATTCGTTGCTTTTATCTATCTGTGTCACTCAGCGTCAAGCGTCAATATCAGACTTACGTAGAGTAAATATGAAATACCAAAAAGTGATTGTTTATGCAGGCGACTTGATCCTGGTCGTATTTGTCTCACTTTACTGAATTAGGCAAGGTTGCTGCAGACAGAGACAGGCATAGAATGCGAACAGCACGAATTGTTAAACAAGCTACCTTCCTTCGTCTTGCGGGAATGAAAATCAAGCAACATCTGATGTGATTTAAAATGGTGGAGAAGATTAAATATTATTCTATGGAGAAGATATTTAAATTTTAAAATAATTTTTAATTTTCTAATCTTTTCACGAATAACCTCGTTTCCCTTTTGGTGCAAGTGAGTAATTTGTAATTGAAATATTCATTTAGTCATCCTTACTAAGAGTAAGCATCAATAATAATTTCTTTTCCTAAATTATATGGGGCCCAAAATATGCTTGGACTTGAAGCTTGAAATATTTGCTACGACCTAGAGCCCAGTTGAAGATGGTAAAATATTTTATGTAAATTATGATTTACTTCCTATTTTTAATAAAACTACTTAAAAGCTTATTTCTGAAGTTTAATTTTTCATTTTTAGCTACGTTACTAGTTCAAAAAATGATATAAGAGTGTGTAAGGATTATTTTAAAGTGATATTTACAGCGTAAAACACGCCAGAATCCTAATATTGATTTTGACCACTTGTAAATCAAATAAAATGGTTTTGAATATTTTTTGTTGGTTAAATGTCACTTTAAAATATTGACAGTAATAAAAATTTGGACAAAAGTGACATTTGAAAAGCACGTGCGTTTGTCAGCTGATGCCAGACGTAATGGATGCCGGGTTTGTTCGTTTGTTCATACTTGCTTCGATTTGTTAACACGGCTGTTTGTCTTCTTCCTGTTTATAAGTATTCGTTGCTGGTATCTACTCTGAAATCTTTCAACACGAATTATTTTTTCGGGTTTGTTCGATAAGATAAAAACTCCTTTGGCGGGTCCGGAATGTTCCTGTGCTATTCACCTTAAGCCTCGTATAGGCCTGAAATGTGCCGCGTTGCGAACTGCGAGATATCCGCGCCGCGCGCTTGAATGCATTGAGAAACAATGTTTGTTCTTACGCGCCGAACCACGAATTCTAACGTTTGCGCCATTCCCAACAGTGCACGTTGAAATGGCGCAGCTGCATGCATTTATATTCATTACGCATTAACGGTAAAGAAGAAGAGAATTACAGTTGTCACTGTGTTAGCATAATGAAGAAAATTCTGCTCAAACAGATCAATATGCATGCATCAAATTTAAGAAATACAGTGCTGGAGCACTTAAAATACCCAGGGACTGCATCAGGGACTGAAAGTATGGTCGACAAGAATCCCTGGGATGAAGCCCCAGTATACACCTAATAATGCGTTTCTGCGTCAGAAATATCCTTGGCACCGCGAGAAGAGCGCTAGAACATGATGCTATACAGCTTATCAGCGATTGCACTGCCGCAAAGTAAAATCGGCGCAAAGGAATCAGAATTAAAACGGAAAAATTTAAAGATGGCTTGCCGTTAAACAAACGCTAAACAGAGGAGATTTAAATCCTGAGCATGGAGTAAGATTTTTTTTGCATCACTTCGTGCTCTCAAGCAGATCGGACGATTAGTTGAAAAAAAAGGAAATATATAGAGGAATAAAAGTATACATAATGGATAAGCAATTAAATAAAATGCGCTCTACTCGAAAATTTAAAATATATTTTTAAATGAAAATTTTTAAAGACGTCTTGCTGTTGAAAAAAATAAAATAGTAAACAGAGAAGATTTAAATATATTTTTAAAACGAAAATTTTAAAGACATCTTCTGTTGAAAAAAAAGAAAATTGTCTAACCTGAGTGTGACAATTTAAAATATATTTTTAAAATGTAAAAAACGCTGTGTAGTATTTGCAGAAATTTGGAGTTGTTTATGCGCATCCTTTTTCTCGGTCACAGTCGTAGGTCTCAAAGATAGATACTTATTTAAGCGTTCGTGTATCCAACCTTATATTAAACCCATTTTCACTCCCTCAACTCTGATTCCCGACATCGGTCAACGATACATAGAACTTGAAATGGAACCCGCTACCGTAATTGTCATTTTGTCTGTGTCATTCTGACAAGTGACAAGTTACATCAACATAACCTAATTGGTAAACAAAACTCTCAACTATCCGGTTTGCTTTATCTTAGAATTTTAACAATTTCCCATTTCTTCTTACAATAATGATTTATACACAGTAACAAGTGTAAATAATAAAATATAATCATGTCCGAATGCGTTGTGGAACTTCTGTTTTTCGATACTTTTGCCCATGACAACACAGAAGTGAGTAAACATATCCCATCTACATTGCCAGTTCCTTGCTACAAATACAAATTAATACATTTTATGCTAAAATTTGTTAAAATGCATTATTTGTATATTTATTAATTATTATTATAAAATTTGCTACTGCTAGTGTTACTTTGGACTCTCAAGAAGCAGTCACTATGTTTGCATTGTACATATGTCTTTAACTGTTGTAATTAAGTGGCTAGTCATTTTGATAAAGCCTCATCATAAAAATATCATAAAGTTTGTATTTTTCATGGTGGAAAATGCAAAAATGCCAAAATTAAGAAGGGGTGTTGGTACACTACCCGGACACATAAATCACTAGCATCTTTAAATTTTTTTTTAATGTTGTAATATTAATGTTTTTAAATACAATTAGATTCGGAAAAAACACATTAATCCGTAAAAAATTGTGTTTAAATGTAAAAAATGTTCCTAAAATTGTTGGATCGTAAAAGTTACTCTTGGATATGTTTGTTCGGGTTTGTCGGCACAATTCGGGTTTTTAACAGTCTTGCCACATAGAAAGATTTGCTGCAATAATACAGGTCGTTTTTATCTTTTTATATTGATATATTTTCGAAGTTTATTGCCAGTGCCTGATCTAAGTGATGATTAGATGGTTGCTTTTTTTGTTAAGAGGATTAACTGTTTTCTATTTTTTTGTATCGTATAAGCCGCGGGGTGTGGAGGATGTTGTTAAGGAGATATGCCGTATCCATATCACCACATTCAATCATTACAGACCTTTACTTCTTTTTGTTATAAAATCGAAAGTTCGGCAATATCGCAAACATTTTTGTTATGTCAACAACATAAAACCCCTATTCTTTTTAATTAATTTCTTAAAAACTACTGTGTATCTCTCAAATTTTTTTTTATTGAAAATTACAACTAAGAATGTATAATTTTGGAAAAAAATAGTATAAATTTCAAATTCGTGTGTCTAAATCAGTGGTTCCCAACCTTTTTTGTTTTGTAGACCACTTGCCATGTTTTTCGGTTTTGGGTAGACCCCCTGCTTACCTAATTATTATTATTATTATTATTATTATTATTATTATTATTATTAATAAAATAGTGGATTATAAAATCCCTACTTCGCTACTAATATTATTATTGTGAAAACAAGTATATACAAGACCATAGTCCCATAGTGTATTGTCAGTCTATTTGTTGCATTTTCACATAGAAAGTAAGCAAATGTCCCCCCTTTAACTTTCTTTAATTTTTTATATTTAAATTACTATACAGGGTTTGTTCGGTTTTTTGCCTGCTATGGTAACTCAATAATAGAACTACAGGATTCGGCCGCGGCAATCCGGGTTCGATTCCCAGAGTAGGTGTATGCTCAGTACACAAAATCTTAGTAGGCAGAATGCAGTATGTTACTAGTTTAGTCCTGAATACGACCCACGGACTGGGGTGTGCGTGTAGTTCGGATCCCACGTCAAAAACTGTAGGTCCCGTCTGGCCGATATTACAAAGACGTTAAACAAAAGAAATACAATAAGCCATAATGGCAACATGTCGGCCCTCTCGCAATCATACAGGGGTTTTCAAGTAGTATTTGCAAGGGGATCAAATATTATTTTAGGTCTGTTGATATACAGGGGGATCAAAAAGTTCATATTTTTATAGGGGTATATTAACTGACTTTCCAATTCTACGTCAAATTCTGAATGTAATTTATGTAATATACCCTATACTCAAATCCAACCGTTTTCGATATACTGACGATTGAAAATTGGCAAGATCCAATATTAAAAATATGTAAAAATGCAGGAATGAACGACATTGCTATGAAGAACAAAAGTGAAACGGGTTATCGGTTCTTTGTTCTCAAAATTTGACATTATAAAATCAGAACCATATTAGGAAAAATGAATTTGATGATGATTGCTTGCTTGAAAACGAAACGTCGTATAAAAGAAATTGTTAACCTCTGGATTCATTAAAACTTACTGTCAGAAAGTTTCGCTCTTCAATATTAACGGCGGAAAAAAATTAAATTAAAAATCCAAAATTTCAGTTTTTTTTTAAATGATTCAAAACTTAAACACTTTTTGTGTGGCATAATGTTAGTGCTTTAATTTCGATACTTTTCCCATTTAATCATTGTTGTATCTCTTACCATTAACGAGATCCCCATAGAGGCCTTCCGTATCTTGGATATACACTAGTTGTATTGGAAAAGTTCTATTATCTTATATGTTAATTTTGTATATATCCCGGTTATATCGCACTGGTTAGATTTAATTTTTGGTTTCGAATTGTTTTTTTTAGGAATAGGGTGTAGTGGTGTCGATTTATTTTGCTTCTTAATAGATTTGTTAACAGAAATTTATTTTCTTATGATAATGAAGCATAATTGACTTTGACAAATTCAAAATCGTATATTTGGAAAAATACATGTGGTATTTAACAAAAATGCGTCATATCTGAATATCTACAATAGCATACCATGTGTGTGTGTGTGTGTGTGTGTGTACAGTGGTGTGATGCAAATTATCTTACAATAAATGTATTCAAGAAAAATGTAGCTAGGGATGCACCTGGTACCGGGTGGCTGGGAACTTTTACCGGGTACAAAAAGAACCACAAAAATAAATATATTTTTAAAGTATAGGAAGATATATTTTTCAAAGTACAAGAAACAAAATTGACATTGTTCGTTGAATAACAATGTTGAGTATGAAAAAGTATGAAAAAATTTTCACACAGTTCTCGGAAAAACATGTTTATAATAAATTATTTTATGGATTAGCTTTATTATTATAGTGGTTGTAGTGGTATTATACAGGGTGTTATGGAAATGACGTATTATATTTAAATGGGTGACTCCTTGGGTGTCCTAGAGAAACGCTACATATTTTTTTTTTCAAATCGACCGTTTTAAAAGTGGGGTCCAGCCCCATAAACCCACACCTCCTCCGGCGTTTCGGATTTGTTCGTCATGTCACCCTGTGGTGGCATATCAGGAAACAGGTGTTACGTGCAATGTTGCCAAACTTAATGAAAAACTGAAAGTCCATATAAAATTATAAAAATAAATTATTTATCTACCTACTTGTATTTATCTTTATACCTCCAGGTACAAGTTTTTTAAAAATACACTCAGATCAGACCATTAGATTTTATTACACGCGACGCGATAAAATTTGACTTATTCGTTGGCGACATTCCATTTTTCTGTCAAGTCAAACGTCCAAAACAAACTACTCGTTTTAACTGAGCAACTTAGGTCTATAAAAACAATGTTAAATAATATACAAGGTTTGGACGCGTAGCCCAAAAATCAATACAACTATTTTTAAATTGAAGGATTGCATTGTGTGTATTTAAAATGTGTGTGTTTTAAATTAGTTAAATAAATAAATCTACGCGAGGAAAAAATTACCAAAATTAAAACAGCGTTCGCGTGTATTCTTGCCATGTGAATATCTGCTATTTTTGAGGTTATGTGAGAGGTTTTTTCCTAAAACTTAGATTCTGTGTGGTTTGTGTGAAATTATGAAACTAACAATTGTATTTAAATAAGTAAAGGTAAGCATGTGCCTTAAATAAAATTGCATTTTTTTTTAAGAATTTTAACGATAATTATTATTTAAAAGATCAATGACGTTTGACCTATTTACTTTCCTGTGCTTGTAACGAATTTGAAATTTGTGTGTGATATTACCATTATTTGTTTTGCAAAACATCTTTCGCCGTCGGTTTTCTGGAATCATATTTGTTCATAAATTAAAAATTGTTAAAATTATAAAAATTTTTCTAAAGAGTTTGCCGTGTAGATATGACAACACCGGCTGAAATGCGCTGACGTCTTTTGACCCTGCAGACCTCAGTGTTGATTGTTTACATATTACGCCAGTGCCCCACATGTGTTTGTCTGATTTGACATAAGGCGATATAATCCGGTTATTAATTGGAAGCGCCACTTATGGGTATTTTTCTTCAATTTATTTTCATCTCAGGATTTGCCGGTTTAAATATAATATGTCATTTCCATAACACTCTGTATACAGGGTGTTTCCTAACCTCTCTGAAAAAATGAAGGAGGTGAATCCTCACCTTATTTTAAGACGAAAATGTGGTAAAAAAGTTTTTTGCATGTCGCTTCGTTTTCGAAATTCAGGGTGTTAAAAAACATTGTATTTCTCATTTTATTAATTAATGCCAAACGATATTCTAATGATATTTGTTAACCATAAAGGATTAGAGCACTTTACTTTGGGTCAATTTCAAATTTTACAATTAATTCATTGCAGTGATCTGTGTAAAAGAGTACCTTAAATTTTTTAGTTATTTTCGTATTTTTATCGTCAAATGATACGAGTAGGCTTTGCTTCGTGTACATGGGTGTTTACTAGCGCATGGAGGACATTTGCAGCAATTTATTTGACTTTTGTTCATATGAGTTCATTATTCAAAGTTTTTAAATCATATACATTATCAATTGGCATTAATAAATTAAATGAAAAACAATATTTTTTTTAACACCCTGTATTTCGAAAACGAAGCGACATGCGAAAAACTTTTATACCACATTTTCGTCTTAAAATAAGGTGATGATTCAAAGCCTTCATTATTTCAGAGAGGTTAGGAAACATCCTGTATAATATCTACTTATTTTATTTATTCATGTATTCCCATATAAATTTACAATGTAAACATTGTAAAAAAAAAATTATAAAATTATTTTTTAGTTTATATAAGGACCGTGTATTATCTGCGGTGCCCCTTAAGGAATCCCTAAAAAATATGATAAAAATGGAATCCTTTTTCTTTATTGACTTCATTTTCAATTAATTTTTGTGACTGCACATTTGCATATTATACATAATAATATTCCGTTTTGCTCATACGGTTTTCATGTACAGTGATACCTCGAGATACGAGTTTATTTCGTTCCGTAACCTTGCTCATATGTCAATTTGCTTGTATCTCAAAGCAATTTTCCCCATTGAAACTAATTGAAATGCCATTAATCCGTTCCAGCTCCAAAAATGCTCTACCCCCAATTGTTTTTTTTACTTGTTTTTGAATAAGAAAAATGTATTTATAAATGACAAATATTGTATAAAAACATAATAACTTACATACAACTTAAATGCTACTGTATGCTTAATTTTAGTCACTGCTTTTCTCTTCACTGGTCTTTGCCTTTTTCGCCGGATTCAAAAAAAAACTCTCCAAGGAGGTTTGTTTCTTCTTCCCTTTCAGAATGCTGCGGAAATGAGTTAGGCAAGTGTCATTAAATAGCTCCGATGCACGACCAGCTGCAACTTTTTCGGGGTGTTTCTTTTCCTCGAACTGTGAAACTCTCTCCCACATTCCCAATATCTCTTTTATCTCACTTGTAGAGATCGCGTCGCAGCTGATCGTTCCTCGTATCTCAAATGTCGCTCGTATTTCAAAACAAACTTCGCTCACTCGACAGCTCGTCAGCTCGTATCTCAAATAACTCACTTTTTTCATATTTATAGGAAATAAATTTGGATCTAGTACAGTTCCCGAAACCTGTGTATGTTACCGAGGTTCGGATTATTCCGCTAGGTGCCAGAGTACAGGCTGATTTCCCAGGAGGTGTGCGATTAGGAGCCACGAATCCAAGTCAGTTTCAAATAGAGTTTTTCGTTAACGATTTGGGAAAACCTGGCGCGAGTACCTTTGAGACATTGGGCGCATTTGAGTATGATCAAAATGGTAGGATTAATCTTGAGTGTGCACCAGATGAGTCGACAAGAAAGATACCAACAGATGGGTTGGTACTAAAAGGTAAGAGATAAGTTTAATTTTTTTTTTCTCAGCGTCATACTAATTATCTTTTTTATAAGTTATCTTAAAACCAGCTGTTAAAGAAAGATAATACACCTTGTTGTGCCAAATAGCTGATAACAATCGAAACATCAAGTTAGTAAACATACTGTTAAAGTTAGGTCAAGCTAATGTCAAGAACAAGTTGACGGACCTACATATATAGTACTTATGTAAAGAGCAATGACAATTTTTTATTTATAGGTAGCCAACAGAGCATTATTGGTACAAATCGCCAATAAATTTATTCGAAAATTATTGCTTTTGAAGGAAAATAAACGTTAATTGCTGATAGCTCATTTTTCTGTATACTACGGTCTGAACGAAAATCTTAGTCCAACTTATTTTTGATATTTGATGTTATCTTTACATGAATAACATTGTCGAAATGTAATGTGGGTCCTGATTATTTTTATAAGTCTAGCCCGATAATGACTCGGTCAATACGCTGGCTGTTGTATTAACAATTTCAAGTAGGTGAATCCTAGTTTAATTTAGATAACCCCTCGGTGCAGGAAAGATCAATCAATTTAAGGTTCAAGTAATAATCCCCATTGTCTCACAGATATAGAACTTTTAGAAAGGGTCGAGGGCCGAGTTACCAAGATGTCGACCATTTTAAAACATCAAAGTATGCATACATTTCGCGAACACGACATTCGTCCTGTAGAAATATATTTTTTAAAACTTTTAGCAACAGTTAAACGACCTATACTAAGTGTTACGTTTGGCAGCACTGTTTGCCGTCTACCATTAGGGGAGTCAATCCCTGGATACCGATATCCCGGGATCTCGATGAACAATCAATCTCGAAAATCCCGGGATAAATTTTATAAAAGAGTTATTTGTGTGTGTAAGTTTCAATGGCACTGGAAAATCTCCAACAGGCCAGATGATTTTTGAAAGTTTTCTTACTTAACATTGACATATTGGTTCTTTTTTTTAAAACATTTTTTTTTTGTTTGTTTTAATAACAATAACTTAACCCAATGTACTTTTCACGATTTCTATTTAGTGTATTTAGTAAACACAAATAAACTGATCTTTAACCTTTCATATTAATTTTCTTGGGATTAGTCCCGGGATTATATACTCCTTAGCCTGAGAATCCCGGGATTGCAACAAAGCTTCGGGACGACTGCCGCGCGCGACCGCGAACTTGGGATTTCGTGGAATAATTTAGGATTTCGCCACGGAAGAGCCTAAGTGTCAGTGTTATTGAACAATCGGGTTTGTTAGGGTTTGTTCGGGTTTGTTCGGGTCGCCATTCCAAAACACAGCGCTGGGCCGGGCTGTATCGAGGGAGTAGGAGACGTTTTTCTTATTCTTCTGCCTTTGATCAACTGAAACGTTTCCAAATCACTTTAAATAGTTACGATTTTAGGTATTTTTCTGAAAAACTCGGTGTGACATTTTTTTACATTAAAACTAAGCTATGAAATTAGTTGGTGTTATAGATAATGGAGGAAATACTTTAAAAAATGACTGTATAACCATATTTTTTCAATTTAAACGTAATTTAGCCTTTTGAAAAAAAAATATAATTCTTTTTCGGAAAATTCAAGAAAATATCATCACCCCATTTCGAAGCTAAATTCAAAATTTTAACAAATTCTATCCAATGTGTTTCTTGTAGTTTGTCACACCTTCTTACTGTAATAGTGGTCACTGAAGCTGGGGGACGTCGCTAATGGCCTTGGTCTGAGTCAAATTATTTGTTCATATGTGTGTGAAAAATTGATTTGATATTAATGTAGCTTTGTTTTTATGCCGTTTTCAAGAAATACATTTTCGCTTTAATCTATGAAAATAGTTAAAAATTATAAGATTAGTTTTCTAAAGTTTCAGCGTATGGAAAAAATAATGGGTAAAATTGATAACATCGTTGACTGATGTCTCTTGAGTATCAATCATATGTGTTTGTTTACTAAATATTGGTAGTGCACGCAGTGTTTATGACAATCACATAAGGTGATGTTTCTAGCTTATTATGGATATTTTTCTGCTATTTGTTTTTATCTCAGAATTTGCGGGTTTAAATATACTGACGTGTTACTGTGTAATACGTCGGATAAGTGAGACTTATGTAGATTGGCGATTTGTTATGATGTTGAATTAACAAAATATGCATATAAACACTTCGATAGATATTTAAATATTTCCGTATAAAAAACGCATTCCACGGGTATTGTTAATTGATGCTGATAAGAACTTCATTGTATGTTGGAATCACCTATTGAAGTATAGTCCGTTCCATATGTAAAGTCCAGTCATTATTTGCGGAAGAGTGGCAAAATGGTCAAGCCAAAGGTTTACAAGTGTGGAAAATGTAATACCAACATTACTAAGACTCAGGCCTCTGTCCAATGTGAAAAATGTAAAAATTGGCTTCATGCAGATTGCGCTGGTCTTACTGATGTTGATCTTGAAGTCTTAAGAGACAAATAATAAATTTTATTGTGTTGATTGTAAGTCTGCAGTTGAAAACCGTGTAAGAAGATCAATGCATTTTTCTGAGAGTGCCCATAATAAAAACAGCAATAGTAGTAACGATGATATTATGGATTGTATTAAAGGGCTTAGAGAGGAAATTAGGGATCTTAGATATGATTTAAAATTTTATGCTGATCAATATGAGGTTCAAAAAGAAAATAACGCTAAGTTTAGCAATGAAATACAGTTCCTTAAAAAAGAAAATCAGGAAATAAAAACTGAATTACGAAAACTGAAAGGACACTGCGAGAGTAAAGAAAATGAGAACAGACTAAAAAATGTAATCGTGATGGGAATAAGAAGTCCAATTGAAGAAGCTAGGAATGAACCTGAGGAAGTAATTAAAAAAGCTAAAAAGGTACTCAAATTTATTGATCCTGGTATAGAGTTAGAAAATGTTGTTATAAAATTGCTGAATCCAACCAAGGAAAATTCACCGATATCAGTCACCTTTAAGAGAGTTGATGATAAGCACAAATTACTTAAGAAAAGAAGAGAAAAAGGCCAAATATCTGAGGATAAATGCAGTCTTCCTGGAACAAACCCAATTTTTATTAATGAGGATATGTCTAAGGAAACCAGAGATCTTTTCGCATCGGCACGCACCCTGCGCGCTAGTGGGTTTAAATATGTTTGGGCAAAGGATGGAAGAATTTTCGCAAAAAAATCTGAAAATGACAATGCAATAAGATTGAGGTCACTGGCTGATGTTGAAAATGCTAAGAAGTGAATTTTTAATCCAATAATCTAAATAAAAATATTTATATTTGTAAATTTTTTCCTCTACTGTTCTAATGGATTTTAATTCTCTGTTCGATGACCACAATGATAATTATGGTAATGTTTTAGAATGCGATGATTTGAATAATGTTGACTGCTTTAAGACAGCTAGTAATAGGTTAAATTTGTTGCACGTCAACATAAGTATAAATAAAAATTTTGATAACCTTATATTGTTTTTAGAATCATTATGCAGTGATTTTGATGTAATAGTATTATCTGAAACTAATATAATAGATAATAAGTCTTCTTTTAGTCTTGATGGATATGAAATATTTTATAATGACAGTAAAAATAATAAATGTGACGGTTCTGTTGTTTATTGTAAGTCTTCATTGATTAGAGCAAGCAACATTGTACAAATCAATAATGCTAAATTTCTAAGAATTACTCTTGTTAAGAATGGTATTAGTGTGGGCATTATTTCGCACTACAGCTCTCCATCACTTAATCCTAATAATTATGTCGCATCGCTATCAGAGTTGTTTAGCCAGAATCATATCCTTAATTCCGATATTGAAATATTCTTGGGAGATATTAATATTAATTTGCTTGATTCTCGGTCAGTTATTAGCAACGAATATTTGAATTGTTTAAATGGTTTTGGGTATCTTTCTAAAGTGAATAAGCCCACACGAATAACCGGTTTCAGTAGTACTTGTATTGTCCTAATATTGCGTCAAACTTATTTATGAGTGTTTTGCAAAGTCATATTATTGCATCAACTTCGGTCAGATCTGTATCGAATAAGAAAGCCCTTCTTAAGCCATGGATTACCCCTGGTCTGCTTATTTCAATCAGAAATAGGGATCGATTACATAAACTTTATGTTACTAACCGGAATGATAATATTGCATTTGAAAATTATAAAAACTATCGTAACCGGTTAAGTAAAATAATAAGACAAACTAAATCAACATACTTTAAACAAAAATTAAATGGTGTAAATCATGATCCCAGAAAGACTTGGAGTATTATTAAGCAAGCGACAAAATGATAACTTTTCTGAAACTAACATTGTTGCCCTGAAGAATGGAGAGAATCAATTATTGAATGATCAGCTGGCAATAGCTAATGAGCTCTGTGATTTCTTTAGTTCCATAGGAGCAAGACTAGCTAGTAGAATAACTAGACCGATAAATGCGCCAAAGTTCTTGTTGCATGAAGTACAGTTTCCTGGTTCTATGTTTTTATATCCTATTACTAAGGAAGAAATTGTTGGTTCTATTAATTCATTGAAATGCTCTTCATCCGATGATGATTTTTTGTGTCTAATTTAATTGTAAAGTCTAACTATAAATATTTAGTGAAACCTCTGGTGCATATTGTGAATCTAATTTTTGAAAAGGGTGTTTTCCGGAGCTTTAGCTCTTACTGGTCCTATTTGTAAAATCATAGAAAAATGTTTAAAGAAAATACTCTGTAATTTTCTAAATACAAATAAGTTAATATCTGATTCACAATATGGATTCAGGGAAGGAATGGGCACGGATATGGCCTTGCACGAGGTTACAGATTATATTATCAATTGTTTCAACGATAATTGTAAGCCACTTGCCATTTTTCTGGACCTCTCCAAGGCATTTGACACTGTGGATCACCGGATTCTTCTACACAAATTAGAACTGATTGAGATAAGAGGAAAAGTTCTTCAATTGTTTAAGTCATATTTGAATAATAGAACTCAAAAAGTTAAATTAAATTTAACATGTAGTTCTGTAAGTGGGGTAGAGTGTGGTGTTCCTCAGGGCACAGTGCTTGGCCCGATTTTATTCTCTATATATATTAACAGTCTCGCGACAGCAATACCCGGCGTTAAAACTGTTTGTTTTGCTGACGATACAGTTCTGCTTGCTAAAGGATCATCGTGAAATGATGTTTTTTTTGAGGGCTGAAAGGGCGGCTACCTATGTTAAAATATGGATGGATTATAACTTCTTAACGCTTAATGTTAATAAAACAAGTTTCATGTGTTTTGCAATGAATAAAATTGGTCTGCCAAGTAAAAATGAAATTAAGGTCCATTCCATTGATTGTAAATTCTCTCAGGATTGTGCATGTACTGGCAGGGTCAAGTCGGCTGATAATACAAAGTATCTGGGTGTGTATTTCTATCGGTTTTCAAAATGGAATTTTCATTCAGAATACGTTAAAACTAAATTGAGAAAATTAGTTTACAAGTTCTATGAACTGCGTAATATTCTAAGCAGAGAGGTTCTGCTTAATGTCTATAAATCATTAGCAGAATCTTGTCTTAATTATGGAGTGATTTGTTGGGGATCGGCTAACAAAGGTATTGTGAGTAATGCCAGTATTGCTCAAAAGTATATTTTAAAGATAGTATTCTTTAAGCCAAGATGCTTTTTTTCAGAACTCTTATTTCATTCATTCATTCATTGCTTAGATTTTCTCTTACCAAAAATATTTTTCACAATTACATAGTTCACGACATAATGACGAGAGCAAATGTCAATCGTAATTTGACTTTGCCTAACATGGACTTTAACGTCACACAAAGATCAGTTTCTTATGTGGCTCCCAAAATTTTAAACATATTACCAGAGCATTTCAAAAGAAAAAAATTCCAATGCATAAAAAAAGACTTAAACAAACGGATACGAAATAATACCCTGTTAATTAATAGGATAGTTAAGTTTTTTAAATTAGTCTGTAATTTGAGAATTTTACATGAGTGAATAATATTACTGAACATGGTCTTATTGATAAGTATATTGTATGATTACTCTATGGTAGTGTGCACACACAGACTTTAGTCCATTGTGCATACATTCATTTGAATTTATATAACTTCATAACATTCTTTGTAAATGAATGAATAAATAAATAAATAAATAAGTAATTGTCATAGAGTTCTGAAAAAAAAACAATGTGTCAACATGCCACCATGCGAAACCAAAATTGGTTATATTTCCATTAGTATTAGATATTACGCCTGAGCGAAACTTTTAAGGGTTGGCAAAAGTTTCGCTCAGGCGTAATATCTAATACTAATGGAAATATAACCAATTTTGGTTTCGCATGGTGGCATGTTGACACATTGTTTTTTTTTTTCAGAACTCTAAAGAGCTTAATTTGTTAAATAAAAGTATTATGTTGTTTTTGTACTTTACTAAAATTCTATACATACATTACATTTCATATGTCCTAATTTAATTAGTCTTATCTTATTCATTTCTTAATTATTAAGCCCTTAAAACCGGTTTTATACATTTCACAAGTAAATGAAAGTATAGTATAGTAAATTTTTATTTTCGAAAATGTACCGTAGAAGCGAGGTTAGAATGGTAAGCACTGTCAAAGTATGATAAATGTATTTTTCAAACAATTACATTTCGACATATGGCATATCGATGGGTGTCTGACAAAACATTTTTTACAGTGGGACTTTTTTCTTCTCATTATTTTCTTTTTGAACATAAAACTGGATAATATAACTGTACTGACTTTGTACACCTTCTTAAATAATTTCAGGCCGACCAAAGTTTCTTATAAATTGAAGTTTTACGATGTTTTGTCAAACACCCATCCCATCGGGGTTGCAATTAAAAAAATTAAATCCTAAGGATTGTGAATAATTGCTAATCTCGCAACATCGCTACCTTCAGAACTGTATGTTTAACAGGGTCGAAACTTGTCCCTAACCCCGTACAAGATGGGTCACTTTACAAATATTTTAGTTACCACCTAGCTGTAATAAGGAAAAATAATTCAATTTAAACCTGGAAATTTTAACACACACACACAAGGAGAAAATCTAGAGCAGAATTTTTATCAATGAGAGTAACTTGCAACTAATTTTGTAAATTTTACTATGTATAGTTTTCCATATATAGATCGAATCGGTTCCCGTTAGGATACCCTGTATAGCTTGGCATTTGATTTTATATCGGATCATACGGGGCAAGAAGTAATGTTTAATAAAAGTTGATTGTTTATGGGGTTCGAAGAAATATGGTGAGAAAGAGAAATTGATTACAAACGGGAATTAAGTCTGTGACTCTATCAAGATAACATCAAACTTATAAATATCACTTTCATACTTTTTTTTACCTTGTTAACCATTTTATACAAATATAATACTCTAGACATAATTGATATTACAGGTTTATACACAACGATAACGTTGGCAGTTTATGGCACCTTAACAAAAAATTTAGCTGAACAACTTCTTCAACCTGTTGTGAATCCTGCTTTACCAACTCAACCCAATACTATCGCGGATGCTCAGCAGATACTTTCTACCAGCTCAGTAGAACCAGAGTGGCCGCAGGATAATGTGGCCCAGCAACCTATAGGTAAGGAGTTACACATGCAAGTATTAAGTGTGCATATCAGAAAACCTTACCTCATGTTTATCGTTTTCCTGCTTTGAATAATTAAATGTGTTTTGGCATATTTTTATTTTGACCAACCTGTTATAAGATCTAATAAAATGGAACAAAAATTAATAAATTCTTAAAGAAAAAGTCTTTTAAATATTAAAAGACTACGCCCATTAATTATTATCGAATATTCAAAAATTCACGTCCTAATTAATAAGCTGTTATTTCCTTAATAATGAATCGATTTTAATAATTTTTTTGACTGATATATTCTAGAGATTAGGACAGAGCAGTTTATGTCCTGATACATCTAATTATACGAGGCAGTGCATAAAATCTAGATGCATCCTAAAATTTAAATTTGGCATAATATGTCAAGATTTGGTTTGACACGCATGAAACACCATCCAAAGGCTGGTCTGATTCTTCCGATAATGTTATTTCATTTATTATCTTACATAAAAATTAACAATTTTTTTTACTAAACCAATTAGAGATATATGTGGCCTAAAAGTATCGCAATGCCACTAGGTACCAAGAAAGTTTCCATTTATTCTAAATACGGTTTTTTGTCGAAAAAAATGTTTCGTAAACAATCAATTCGACATTTTATCGCTTTTGGCTGTTGCTAAATTAAAAAACAAATAAAGTCTACATGCTACGCAATTATCTGTTCATTTAATTCATTTACTTAACATAAAAAAAATTCGTCAAGCTTTGTATTTGTATCTTTAGTTTCGAATTTTGTAAATGTTAAGTAAATGCTAAAAGCTTCTGGTTCAGACGAAATTCCTGTTATAGTTCTCAAGAGATGCACCATACTTAGTGTATCAAACTCTGCAGTCATCTCTAAAAAATGCACTGTATGTAGGCTCTCATACCAGACACCGAATATTCGATGTATATTTATGCGTTATTTCAGTAATAATGAAAATAGGTAAGGCCAGTGTAAGTCAAAGTTTTTCATATTGCAGGTGGAACGTTATATCAAAAACAGTGGGTCACTAGTCGGTTCCCACCTGTAATGTGAAAAATACTAATTAGTATGTACTTTAAAATAAAACTACTAGTTATAGATGATTTTGTAAATTGAAAGTGTGCCAAAAATAATTTTTCTCGCAGGTACTAATTATGGGAAATGCGTTTATGGTAGTAGCTAAACTTGTATGAACTCATAAACTCATAAACTCATTTTATTCATACGGTGGCTATACATAGTACAGATGTATACGTCAGGTTTTAAAATTAAGAAAATAGTAAAATACACACCAACTAGATATTCACAAACAATATTAACATAAAATCAACAACAAAATGACGATTATGTGACTAGAATAGCATAAGTCAGACAAATATTTTCCACATAAAACATTTTTTTTTAAAAAGTCATATCTTGAGATAAAATTAAGTTTATATACTATCGATAAAAAAATCTTTAGTAGAATAATAACATTTGTTTAATAATATATTTTTAATTTCTTTCTTAAACTGGTCGTATTGTAACTCCTTTATATAATTTGGTAATTTATTAAATAGTTTTTTCCCGGCATATACCGGGGATCTTTCAACTTTTGTCAAATTATGACTTTCGATAGTAAAGAGGGGACCCCCTCTCGTGCGGTAACTATGATAGTCCGATTTCTTTAAAAACCTATGCGCATTTTGTTTCACAAACAATAAAGTTTTAAAAATGTATATACATGGAAAGGTCATAATCCTATGTGCAATAAATGTTGGTCTACAGCTCGCCCTAAGGTCCAGACCAAAAATGCAACGAATTGCCTTTTTCTGGGAAATAAAGACTCTCTCCCACTCCACACTTGCTCCCCAAAGTGGAGTATTATAGCTAAGGTGACTATAGATAAAAGAGTAATACATAGTGATAAGTGTCTCCTGGTTTACGGTATGCTTTAGCCGATATATGGAGTATACCCCCTTATTAACCTTACTGCAGATATGGTCAATCTGCGCAGTCCAGTTTACTAAACTATCCAGGTAAATACCTAAGAACTTGGTAGTGTCTGAGCAGTTGAGAGTCTCTACCTCCACTTTTTGTTTTCTAACTGAACTACAAAAATTCAGGCAGATTGTCTTGCTGACATTCAAAATTAAATTATTTGATGCGCACCATGCGCTGAATTGTTCTATAATCCTTAACATTTTCAATCTGAGCTCGTCCGGACTCGAAGCTGAGACCACCACCGTTGTATCATCAGCAAACATTATTTTTATACCCTCCTTGATGTAATCAGGCATCTCGTTGACATATAAAAGAAACAGAAGTGGTCCCAGAACCGAGCCCTGGGGGACCCCTATGTCAATGTGTGCATCTTCAGTCAGATCATTACCCACCTTTACGCGCATCTTCCTGTTTGTAAGATATGATTCTAACAGTCTTAAGATATTTTCTCTAAAGCCATACACATACAGTTTGTTTAAAATGAACGTCACATTAAGGCTATCAAAAGCACGAGACAGATCAAAGAAGAGGGCCGCAACATAATCCCCGTCGTCCATTCTCCCATACACAAAGTCCATAAGATCAATCGCAGCACTCTCCGTTGATCTGCCTTTCAAAAAACCATGCTGGCATTCTGTGATTAACCCATGGTGATCCAAAAAGCTAACAATTCTGTTGTAAAACAATCTTTCAACTATTTTCGAGATGATGTTCAAGATAGTGACCGGTCTATAATTCTCAATGATCGTTTTATCAGATTTCTTATGTATGGGAATTACTAAACCTGTCTTTAATTCTTTTGGAAAAACCCCTGTATAAAATATTAAGTCCGTCAAGTATCGAATAGGATCTGCTATCGATTCTTTAATGTGTTTAATAGCAACAACAGATAAGTTATCTACACCTGTGCTGTTCTTATTTTTTAACTTCGAGATTGTATTTATTACTTCGTTTTTGCTCACCGGATTAAAAATGAAACTATTACCATTATATTCAGTGGGTAGCGTACAGTGTTGCGACCTATTATTCCCGAATTTTTCCTCGAGACTTTTTTCTGTGATTGTTGAGAAGTAATTTAAGAAAATATTTGAGACTTCCTTAGTATTGTCTATAACCGTGTTATCTTTAATAATAGTAATTTTTTTGCTTACCTTTTGTCTTCCTAAATCGCGATTAATGATATTCCACACCGTTTTTTGCCTATTTTGAGATCGATTTATCTTGTTGCTATTAAAATCTTTTTTAGCCTTTAAGACCATAAGATTATAATCTTTTTTTTTCTGTTTGTAATAATTATGTAAATTATTGTCAGCTACATTCTTTGTAAGCCAAAATAGGTTTTTTAATTCATTACTCTTGTCAATAATGTCCGCATTGATCCAGTCTTTTTTTGCTCGGTGTTTTCTCGGAAATTTACTTTTTAAGGGACAGTTAGCCTCGATAGCCCATTTTATGGTCTCCACTATTTGATTATAAACCTGATCGACCTCCAGAACATCATAGATTTCATCAAAAGTAATATTAGTCATAAATGATTTTAACATGTTTAAATTGAATTCTGAGTAGCTTCGATAAGTATAATTTTGAAATTCTCTGACGTTCTGATCTTTATTATCTAATGCTCTAAATTTACTTACTATTGCCAGATGATCACCAAGGTTTGCCTGCACAGTGCTTGTTTCCACATAACTAGGGTCTAAGTTAGTTATCATGTAATCTATCATAGTTGAACTTAAAATATTATTTTTATTCAAAAAAATTCTTGTTGGCTGATCTGATAAGCTCTCCAGTTTAAATTCAGTAAGAAAGTCCACAAGTAGTCTTTTCTCTAATGAGTCCCTAAGAAAATTTATATTCAGATCTCCACAGAAAAAAACGTCTGGAGATATATTCCTACACTTTAAAAGTAGCTCGGTCATTGCCTTAAAAAATAATTGTATCTCTCCAGTCGGAGGTCTATATACACAGATTATGCAAAACTTACGGTTCCGTGTTTTAAGTTGTATTGCGCAACACTCGACGTTCATCTCACTTGTGAATCGGTCGCAGTTGATAATTTTCACTTGGTAATTGTCATTGTCCTTACAGAATATCAGTGAACCACCATGTATCCGTTCCTTACGTACAAAAGCGGAAGCTATTACGTAACCGGGAATATTTGTCAAGTCAATGTTGCTCTGGTTACACCAATGCTCAGTAACACAAAATATGTCAGCACTTTGCTGTTGCAAGAACAGCTCTAGTTGCAATAATTTATTTGATATTCCCTGAACGTTTGCATGTCCAATCCTTAATTCCAAGTAATCATTCTCTTTCCTTTCGGCCTCGAAAAAATGAAAATCTTTTAACAGCTATCCCCTTTGGCCACATTGAGGGGTTGTTTAGTTCGTTCAGCAAGGAATAATCGGCTCCAATTTTAAAAGATAAACTTGACGCCCTTTCGTGAGTTGTCAATGCTTCAACGTTGAAGTTATGTCCCTGAAATTTATTTTCAAGGTATTTACTTATCTGCTCTGGGCGAGTGCCCTCTTTAACTTTCCCAACATAAATCCAGGCACGCTTTGCAGCTGCCGCAAAAGAGGTGGGTATCTCACTGTTACCCCATAAAAAACTTTTTTTGTTAGGATGGGTTTGTTTTTTTTCCATATTTTCCTTATTTCCCGTAGTGACATTTTTATTTACAATGTCTTGTTGGTCGCTTTTATTAAGAGTTTCTCGATTCGTCGGATTATCTGCCTTGGAACCATTATTGGCAACGTTGTATGAGCGAGTTTGCTTGTTATTTAGGTTTCCTTGGATTATTCTAGGGTTGGATTCTTTTTTCAATAGGTTTATGACTAATTCCTGGTTATGAACAGATCTTTCAAGTTCGGCAATGATCTTTTTTTTTTTTTTTTTCTTTTTGGAGGATTCGACTTCTATTCTGGCAACCTTTAAGTCGCATTTTAGCGCCATTATTGACATCTCCGGTACTTGATGTGTTAGGTTAGAAGCAAAATCGCTTGAACAATCGTAGAATCCCGCATTTTCCGACAATTTTTCTGCGGCACTTATGAATTCACTCAACACAATATCACTGGGCACTTTTTTGCACATTATTATACGGATTAAATCGTCTTTTTTAAGCCTTCTCAGCTCACTTTCTACTTCCTCCGTCGATGCCATGTTGCCGTTATGATATACAATAATGTTTTAGAATTTCCAAACCAAGCCAACCCAAGCTACCAAACATTTGGTCACCAACCCGAAACTTACCAACATCCTCATCAGCAAGAATTTTCAGAGTACTATAATGATGTTCCCAAGGATCCGAGAAGTTACCACCACACCCCTGAATCCGAATGGGACAAAGGAAGCAGAAGTAGAGATACTGACAGGGATAGAAATCGGGATAGTTATCAGGTACCAAATGCGTATTTTGTATATTCGGTGTGCTGTAATACTGAAAAGGGTGGTGGCATTTTTGCTATTTTGTGTTAATTAGATAGACAAAGACCTTACGTCGCCTTCGAGCGTTCGGAACATGCTTTTTATAAAGCCCTTATTATAACGGCCGTCTTTCGTACCTGGTTTCACGTTTGACAGTACCGGATTAACAACTGTCCTCTACATCATTGTCACATTCTTTGTGGTTTTCAGTGTTTGTGTGTTAAATTTAAGTATTGTTAGTGGAAAACTTATTAGTCAATATGCTAAAACTGTGCCAAGTCTGGCGTAAACGGGATAAAAAAATAGACTGTTGATTCCGAGATTGTTTGTTTTTACTCACCAAGACATATCAAACCGATCAGCTTTTAGAACGAAAACAGAAACAGACTGGCATATACGGGATGTTTTTGAGAATTTTACATTTTAAAACACCCCTCATATTTCGGTTACCCTGTAACTTATCAAAAAGAAATAAAATGTTTTCATTGTAGTTTTTACGTAGAATGCAGTGACGTACTCAAATTTTTACTACTTACAATAATTTTCAGGAAGAAAAATAAATTTGCTTTTTTTAAATGGTCACTCTATATATTTTTTTAACAATATATTCTTTCAGAAATATACAATAAATTCAAAAAATATAAATTTTTTTTAAGCAGGCCAGGCGGATATTTAAATATAAGAAACAAAAATTGAGCATTTCTGGAACTTTCTCATAAATATTTTTCAAATTGTTCTCTATTATGCTATAGACATGTTTCATACATAGTTATTATTATTTATAATACGATTTGTTTCAATTGAAGCAAAACACACATATTTCATCAATCTCGCGATTTTCTTTTGCTAGATTTTAGGCCGAGGTTTCAATTAAATCTGATTTTATCCTTGCAAAAATTATTTTATCCGGCTGTCGTCGAGATATCTACAAGTATTTTAAAATTTTGAAATAAGTTTCATATAATTATATACTACATGCTTATATTTACCATTGAAATACACTAATGCATCTGAAATTTCATTACACTGGATATAACAAATTATCATGTCATATTTTAGTATATTGGATGTATTAATTAGAGAACCTGACTATTCTGACAGAAACAGAAAAATTTTTCATTATGACAACTGACTGTGTTCTTCTTTTTTTTTAATAAATATATGGCCTACAAAAAATCGTATATTTTTAAAAAAACCTAAATTTTGGTCATAATATTAAGACTCAAAATAAAGTATTATATATTTCTGAGAAGCTTGTTAAAGACTGAATTACATTATTAAAAAATATGAGGTAACCATTTATAAAAAAGCAAATTTGTTTTTATTCTTGAAAACTATTGAATGTAGAAAAAATCTGATTACGTCCTGGATTCTACGTAAAACCGACGTAGACGTAACTGAAATATGGGGGTGCCCCAAAATGTAAAATTCTCAAAGACATCCCATCCCGTATATTAAAAACGAGGAGGCCTATAAAAATTCTCGGCATCGTTTGTTTCACAAAAAAGTAGCACAGTGCTGCGAAAACCGCATCCTTCTATCTTTACTAATAACGGAGATACCCCATAAAACCACCGAAAAATGATCACCCTGTACAGCGTTGATATATTCTTTTTTATATAATTTTATAGGAAAGGGAACATTTGGAAAGACGAGACAGGCGATACTCTCGTTCGGAAAGTCGGGATAGAGAAAGGCCTATTAAAGAATACCATGAGAGAGATCCATATGAAAGGGAACACGACCGTGGAGACTTCAGGTATGTAGGTATCGTATTTTAATATTTCTCAAAATTGTCTGTACTCCAACAGGTCACTTCCTACCGTGTTCTCCTAGGCCGTGTTCTCACTGACAGCTACCAGCAACGCGACACGCGCTAATATTTAAATGCACGTGTTCCCACACGCTGTGTCATGGCGGACAAGACAACAAAATATTTAACTTTTGCAGTGTCTTTTTGCGTATTTTAGGTTTCAACATTTCTGCATGCGATTCGCATTCGGTGGAGTTTAGTGGTATAAGTCATTGCGTTGCTGTCCAGCATCATGCAAAAAATAGAGAAGAGTGAAAGATGTATCATCCCCCATACATACCCCATTCACGCTGGTAACCAGGCCGGATGAGATCGGATATCTGGTGGGGTACGTTACGCACTCTCCAATCGGTAGGTCATACCGCAATGCGAGAAACTATGGGTTGATAGCCCTTGGGGGCGCGGCATATGACCGAGGATCGTGGGTATGATCCCACGTTTTCCCAACGTTTATATTTTTATCTGACGAGGAAGACATCTTGTTCGCGTCTAATACAGAGACTTCGAAACAGTTGATGCCAGTAAGAATACAAGAGCAACTCAACTGAAGTTGCGGTCGCATTGCAGTTGCGTTGCTGTTGTCAGTTGCTTCGGTGAGAATAAGCCCTTACGTGTTTTTACTTAACAAATTTAGGCTGTTGAAAAAAATAAGATATTGCGATATACTCGAGAATATCGCTTACATTTTTTTCAGATCATTATTTTTAATATATAAAGCAATAGGCGTAAGTCAAGAATCGGTTTCATTTAAAAAAAATAAATAAAAAATTTATTTTAAAAATGGCAGTACGATTTTGTAAACTAAACCAACATATTGTACAGCTAAGAAGTGATATCATTAGAGACCGGATAAAAGCGCAAAAAAATTGAAAAAAAGCTTAAAAAGCATAAAGAGAGTAAACAAAAAGTGATAAAAAGCATAAAGCAAATTAAGCAAAAATTAAATTTATAAACCAATGAGAAAAAAGTTAAAATAAGTTGTAATGATAACAATTTAATAATATTGTTATTTATTAGTTATATGATGCTATTTTTATTAATGCTTAAAATAATGTATAACTAAAAGTTTCTCGAAATTATCCGTGGTAAAATTATATCTTCTGTCTGTTAGAATATTTTTGTACGTAGAAAAACTACGTTCTACATCTACACTGGTCATCTATTGGTGGATATTTAAATTTAGGTATAATTGCTGGATTTATTTCAAAATCGGAATCTTGCCCACCACTCAAAATAGTAGATATTTTTTTAGCAATGTTTGGAACCCTTCATCCTTTGAGATAGTCTGAACCAATTTTTCTTTTATTGTTTGACCAATAGATCCTGGAATACTATTTCCTGCAGCTTCAAAATTTTTAATAACATTCACGGATTTACTCTGACGGAAGCTTTCTAAAAATTGAATACTCTGACTTTAAAATAACTTTTAATGAAATTGTGTACAAGTTCGGGTATTTCTAAAACTTCTAAAAAATTGAAGTATCAAGCTTCTAAATTCTCTAAATTTATCGGCATAGTACATGGCAGCATTTAGCCAAGTTCCCCATCTTAAAATAGTTTCTAGGGGTAGATGAAGCTTTTAAAAATATTTTCTTGTCATATTTTATTAATTTATTGACTAGCTAAGCATTACAGGACATGGCATAGCTCAAGACGAAACACCGGGGAATTACTTAATATATGGATTCTTCGTAGAATCACCCGACGACTTGCACAGTTGACGGATAAGATATGACCTTCTTTGTGTTATTTAAAAAAATTATATATATTATTAATAATAATTATACGTAAAAAAGTTCAAATAAGCACGAAGGGAGAAAAGAAAAAAAGCATAAAACCTGGAAAAAGCACGGTCTCACGAATTACTTTTATAACCGTGACTTTGAGTTTACTTCTTAATAGCTAATATACTTAGTTTTGTGTAATTCGTGTAGAAATTAATTATTGTCATGGTTGCTTATAAAATTCAGCAATAAGCATAATGCTTCAAATCCGGTCTCTGGATATCATATCACTTTCTCTGCAGCAGTCGTTTTTACAACTAAAAGCGATGTAGTCCCTATTTTGGATAACAAACTTGTCATAATTAACAAGTAAAGTCGCGTAAATACCGGTTCTGCAAATCGTACAAAATCAAGCATTTACGGACCTGAAAATTGAAAATAAACATTTTTATTTATTTTAAGATCTGATAGGGAAAGAGTAGAACATGAATGGCCAGACGCCGATAGAGAAAGAGACAGGCCCTACGAGAGAGAAAGAGGCCGAGAAAGAAGACATGACGAAAGTTATAGAAGATCTGACAGGTAAGATATTTTGATTAATTTATATTTTAGAAAATTTGTCTCTATAGGAAACTTAATTTATTTACGCATGCATGTCTGTAATTCATTTAAAATTAGGCTGTATTTTTTCGAACAAACCCAAAAATATCAAACGACCCATTTAATTTTTTTAAATGAATCCTTATTTTTTTCTTTTTAATTCTGCATAACATTTCATGTCTATACTTAAATTCAAGTGTTTTTTACCATTTATTTTTTTTCAAGATTATCGAAATAACTTTTGCGATACCTTTAATTTAAGACAGATATGACTCGCAGCAGGACTCGACCATCGCTGTCAGTATGCCTTAGGGCTTAATTTTCAGTAGTGTTCATGGTTTAGGTACTAATAAATATCTTATCTACTCAAAATCCAAATATAGACTTTTCGCAAACAGTTGCACATGAAATTAATTTTATGCAGAAAAAAAATTAAGTGAAAAATCCGACAAAATTTAAAAAATTACGGTCCGAGCGGTTTTTTCAAAAACACCTGAATTTTAATTGCATTTGTTACAACCATAATGTCCACACATGAGGATGTTTTAGGTCTTCAAGTAAAACTGGCAAAACTATTTAAATACCACACCTAATATTTTAACTGATATTATTTGAGCAAGTAAAACGTCAGGTAAAACTTCATGTGTGGATACAGCTTTACGTTCTCACTGTATATAAATATATTATGCACATAGTTACAATGTGGTCCAAATTAAATTGAACCCTTCTTTAAAGTTGAATAACTTTTTCGTCTTTATGGTATTTAATAATTTTTTGCTATCTGTATTCATTGGAAGAGGATATGGAGGATAAGGATATACAGTTTGTAAAAAAGAAACATTAGTCTTACCCGAAAGCTGCAGTTGAAATAGTAAAAAAAAGTATTAGTAGAAAAATTAATTGAGTAAATATCAACTAGGTATCGTGATGAAAGGGACGATAGGAAACGACCAAGAACTCCTCCGATTCAGAGTCCTAAACGGCCCCATTCTCCACCTCATTCGGAGCAAAATAAGGATATTGTGACTCCATCTGTACAAGGGGAGCATAGCTTACCTGAAGAAGAGAAAGACAGGACACGGAGGGAATCAAGAGATGACAAGATCAAGATTCCTGAGGACGGAGACGTTGTTAAAGAGGTTAGATATAAAAGACATAATTTTTCGCTCTTGATTAATGTTTTATTCATTTTATTACGTTTGGTGAAAAGGGGACGAAGATATTTCTGCGCACATAAATGTCATGTCGTGAATATATTTCCTTGGATGGACAAATGTTACTATTTGATTAATCTATTGTTTTATTTCCATTAACTAAAACTGAGCACATCCTGTTAATTACACAACTTCGTAGCGTTTGTTCCAGATGCGACATATTCTGTTTCTGCCGTTCAATTGAGATTTTTACAAAGAAAATTAAAATTAAAATCTCTTGTTTAATAAAATGAAAATGTTCAGTGTATCAAAGCAATTACCTACCAAGATCCACATACTTCTCCATAAAATAAAGTGGGTTTAAATATGGTTACATTATGATCCAATTTATTTTATAGAGTCCTTCTGCCGAAGAAAATACCCAAATGGATGTTGAAGAATTTGAACCAATTTTAAGCGATGAAGATATTTTAGATGACACGGAACATTACCAGGAGGCCGACTATGATTATACGGCATATACAAACAATGATGACATTATTAGGCAATTTAATCCAGGTACGATTTATTTTATACTCTCTCGGAGTAACCTTTGGAAACAAATCACCTGCGTGCGCATAAAAAATCTTTAATTACGAATGACAATTAATATTTTTTTCAAAACCTTCAAACTAAGAAATTTCCAAGAATGTTTTTTTTTTATTTAAAATTAATCAGTGAACAGTAAAGTTTCTACATACAGGAAACTTTTTTATTATTAATTTTACGAAAAAAGTTATTCTTTATAAAAAGTTCTACTTCCTGAAAAAATAATATTAGATTATTAAAACTTGAAAATTTATAATTTACCTAAGAGAGAAGTACCCTTAATTTTTAATTTAGAGGAAAATGAAATGTTACTTAGAATTAATCTATATCTAAGGTTATATATAAACTCGCTGCCATCTATTAAAAAATAATTTTAACAATATAAATATTAATTTTTAATGGCATCATCAAGACATCTTTTCCCACACCAGCAAGATTATTAGTCAATAATTAATAATAACATTATAAGTGTCAGTTCTGTCTAAAAATGTCAAAGATAACTTTAAATATTTGGTTAGAAATTATATCAGTAAAATTAAATAAAAAATAAAATCGAAATAACTTTAATTGTTGGAGAGAATTATTTAAACTTATATATAACCTTTAATTCTAAGTAATATTTCCTTATTTAATTTTGCTCTAAAATAAAAATGTAGGTTACTTCCCACATGCAACGTAGATTTCCTACTGTATGACCACTCTGTACATGCTATTTCAAGTTTGAATGATCTAATATTATTTTTTCCGGAGGCAAAAAAAGAAGAGAAGAAGAGAGTAAAATTAATAATAAAAAAGTTTTCCATATGTAGCGAACTTAGTCGGACACTTTGTATAAATAATGATTATACAATGGCGAATTTTGTGCCCCAAGACTATTGCCAGCGTTTAGGTTAATTTTAATATTTTAAACATATAATATGAAATAATATCTTAAATTATATAACTTAATTTTGTTCACGTGTGTTCGTTTGCCTGATAGCTTAACATGGACTCCGAACCACGATCCCCGGCCATACGCTGCTCCTTCAAGGGCTATCAACCAATAGTCCTCACATTGTGGTCCCCCATACTTCTTGAGATATCCGTTCATTCGGCCTGGTTACAGATGTGAATGGGGTATAGGGTGATGGGAGATGATACATTTTGCACTCTTCCTTATTTTTGCAGGAGAGTAACGCCATGACTTATACCTAAAATCCACCTAGTGCAAATCGATTTTCCGGCCGTGGGTTTTGAACCTACGAACTCTCGCCCCAGTGACTACCGCTTTAACCACGGAGCTGATAGATTCCTTTATAACGCGTCTTCTTATGGCATAAGTTCAAAATAAAATAATAATAATATTTATTTCACATTTGTTACATACATAAGGATAACAAGTGAAAAACGTCAATCAGCCCATAGGAGCCTAATAAAAAAGAAAATACTTAACTTAAATAAATATTACTGATTTGACAGTTATTTTGCTGTTTACGTGTTTATGTAGTCCTCCAGGTTAACAAGCAATTTTTTTATATATTTTTTAAAAATAGTCACACCTTCAATTCGTCTAAGTTGTACAGGTAGTTTATTGAATAATTTTATGCACATATACTATGGATTCTTTGACTCAGATGCAGTCGGTGCCTAGGGTAAAATAAATATTCGGATCTTGTATTATAATTCTCAGAACTTAATTGCTGAAATAGGTTTTTATCCTATGCAAGAACATAAGACATTCAAAAATATACAAAGCATACACTGTCATAATTCCTAACTGTCTAAAAACATTTTTACACGATTGATTAAAGTCCATTTTTTTTCACTATCCTAACCACCCTTTTTTGAGCAACAAAACATTCTTGAACCCTTGCACTTCTATGTGGGTTCAAAATTAGCAAAATACAATATTTTCAAACCTTTTTCATTCATACACTTACCAACCACTATTATACCATATCAGACTGAATTTACTTTTTTATTAATTGGCTTATATGAAAGGACCAGTCCAAATGTTCATTCATATATAGACCAAGAACTTTGTGTTTTCCTTTACTGTAAAGTTGTCATTTCCGATGTTTAAATGGTCGATTTTTACTACATTGGATTGTTTAGTTCTAAAAAATAATATATTGGTTTTTTGAGAATTTAGATTTTTATATTTTTGGCAAACCATTTGCTTACTGTCTCAAAAACCCGATTGGTGTTAGTTAACAAGTGATTAAGACTTTTGTTTCCTATTAACAGATTAGTATCATCTGCATAATTAATTATTATCTGACCTGGATTTTCTATAACAGAATATATGTCATTTATAAAAATTACAAACAAGAGGGGTCCCAATATACTATCCTGAGCTATACCATGGTCGTTATAAATTGTTATTTTGATTTGCTGCTTTGCCTATTTTTATTTACATTTACGATTTGGGCACGTTCAAAAAGATATGACTTAAGCCATGCTTCTCCTCTTAACCCATACTTTTCCAGCGTTCGCAGTAATATATTCCTATCTAGACAAGCCTTTGATAAGTCTAGGAACAATCCAAAAGCGGCTTCCCCTCTTTCCAAAGAATTCAAAATTAATTGTGTATATATGGCAGTTTGCGTAGACTTTCCCTTTAAAAATCCATGCTGATTTTTGTTGAATTTTCCATTCTTCAGTGTCGCCCTTTTTATATAGCGGCTTAATTAGTGCCAATTTTAAAGTGGTAGGAAAAATGCAATTTTCAAAAGACCTGTTGATTAGGTACATAGTATGATTTTTAATTCAGAGATACTATATTTTGTTATACTTGTTGGTATTTCATCTATACCACTGCTATGCTTATTTTTAACTAATTCACAAAGTTCTTGGGGTGTTACTGCTGACAAATTCATATATTGTTTATTATATGGAATATTACAAGTATATGGCAAAGAGTCCAGATCTTCAATAGATTCGAAATTACTGATACCAAAAAATCATTGTACTCATTTGCAATTTTTTCAGCATTTCCCGCTAGAGCTATTTTTCCTTTAGAGAATTTTTTCCTGTTATCTGAACGAATAAGTCTGTTTTCATATTTTTGAATTTGTGCATCTTTTAATAATTTATCAATTCTTTTAATTTGTTCTTATATACATCTTTACATTGATTATTATGATTACGTAGTGTTAAAAGTAAAAGGCTTTTTTACAATCAGCTCTGGAGTCATATTTCTCCTGTTTTATTGTTTTTTGTAAACTTTCTTTAGCGGGTAATTCTGATCAAATATTTTAACATAAATATTCATGAAACTATTCCACTGGCCATTTACATCATTTTGACCTATTCTACTATATATATTTTCAAAATTCTGATTTCTCAAACTGCCCAAAAAACTGTTTTTATTTTCTTCTGTGTTTCAAAAACAATTTTTTGGGCCGAATGATCTGAAATAAAGTTTTCTATTATACTAGTATCAATAAAGCGCAAATTCGTTCAATGATATCTATACAACTTGCACTGGTACATGTTACCCTTGTATTAGTTTTTATAGTTGTACATAAATTAAAAGAGTTCATTATGGCAACAAATTCAGTACCTGTCTTATTTTCTTTAAGCAATTCTATGTTAAAATCGCGTGCTATGAAAATAGGTTTATTTTCATTAAATACACTTCAAAAATATCTGCTTCTGCATTTGTAGTATATAAATTTTACCAAACCATAGTTCAACAGTGAACTACAGTTCAAAGTGTTTATACAACCTGTCCTTAAAGAAATTAGATCAAAGGGACAATGAGGTAGTACAAAAAGAAACTTACAATAGTAGTTGCTGAAAATGCCGGCCACTACTATTTTAAGTTTCTTTTTGTACTGCCTAATTATTTTTTTGACCTAATTTCTTTAATACTTCAATAAATGATTTCTGTATCTTAACTTGTTCTTAGGCAATTTTCGAAGAAACGATGACATTTAACGACTTTTACAGAGAGTACCCTTTTATTATCATATTTCATTAAATTAAAATTACTAATAAATAGCCTTTGTAGACTGTAACAGTGTTTACGCCGTACTATTAAGCTTTATGACCGAAATAATTTATTTATTTGGTGCGTTCAGGGAATGAATGTGTCTTAAACGCTATTTTAAAAATATTTTTTACTTTAGGCAAAATGAATTCTACTTCTCTGTTATTTTATATTTTATAGGTGTAACGGAATTGCAAAAATATCCAAAAAATAGAAGATACACTGTTAAAGACAATTCCATAGAAGTAGAAGAAAGTCTTAAAACAACAATAAGTATAACGGATGACTATTTAAAATCCAGTATCACAAAATATGTTCTGGACAACTTTGGTAGACACAATACAGAAATTAAAGAAGAATTTGTTCATCTTTGTGAAAAACTTATAGGAACTGTAAGTAGATATTAGAAAAGTTGGGTTCATAAATAATGTATCTTTCAAAGGTTTTGATACAAATTACATGGTAATAACTGTTTCATGTGTAACAAAATTATCAACTTAAATTAAATACTCAAGCACACGATTTTTGGATTTTACTTTATATTCTACATAATATCATCCATATCGAAAAAAATGACGTCATTGTGAGAAATTGAGCTCGCAAAGTATAGTCAATGTACTCATCAATTTTTGTTTCAATGCTTCCTTGCCATTTTGTCATTACCATCCATACCATACCAGGGTTTCTGAAATTTGCGCCAATATGTTTGGGACCTACATTAGTGGGTTCTTCTTTTGATTATTATTACCAATTATTATTGATTCTTGTCGCATAACTTTTTTGGGTTAACTGATTTTGATGATTCTTTTTGAATGTGGTGTAGTAGTCGGTTCCCGATGGGATGCCATAGCAATTAATTTTAGGAAGGTTTAAGAGAGATGAAATATAGTATGAAAAGTTTTTTTGTCAAAAACGTTGAGTTCTATTTAATTTTTGAGATGATTTAGGTCAAAATAGCAAATTTATGTCAATAAACATTAATAAAATCTAACGGCTGGGGTAAGAGGGGATTAAAAAACATTTTTGTGAAAAATGTTCTCCGAGTTATTGGGATTAGAAAATCTTTTGTGATGATAAATGTTTAAAGATGAATAAACGGTTGGCGGTAAAAGCGCAAAGAATATATTTTAAATAACGTTTTATATACAGTACGACACATGAGTCTGAAACAGGGACGGAAGGGAAAGCAAGGTCAAAAAGTAATCAAATTTTCTTCCAAGCATAGGCATGCTAAAATTCATAAAATTCATTTCGAATCACCGTTCCCCATCAAATACTAACAGCAAAACACATTATTAAAACAATAAAAGGCTTTCCCTCCACCACTGGTGTTTAATACAAGTAGTGGCGGGTGCAGGCGCACGTCTAATTACAGAGTACCCATGATATATTTTTTCTCTGGCCTTGACCAATCAGAACTCAGTCCGGCACGGGTTTCGTTACTTTCGACGGCGAACTGTCGCTGTGGTGTCAGATTTACAATTTAAGAAAATGTTTCATACATATATTTCATGAATTTAATTCTACCAAATATTCATTATCCATACTAATGTTGCAATAAATAAATTAATATAGAGTATAAAATATACATTGTGATCCTAGTCTTAATTTACAAGGTAATTTAAATTCGGTATTTTACTAATAAATACGAATGAAAATTTTTAAATAAATTTAATAAGACAATCTCACTTTTAGGTTTTTATTTTTTGCCCCCATTTTTTCACTGTTTCAAACTAATGTGCCAAACAATAGCTTTATGGCCTTACCAAACAAATTTTTTAAAAACTTATTCCCAATTACAAAACAATAGAAATAAATAAACACTTATAAACTTACAAGTACTAGAGTAATGTTCTTCTAGTAAATAAGTTTGGCATATGAAACTATAGCAAGTTAAGCGTTATTATTGAGAATATATTGTACTTGTATAACGATAATATTATTTCGTTCTTTTTGGAATGTTTTCAAAGCAGCTTTTTTGTCAGGTTGGAGATCCGCAGATTTTTGTTGATATAATGAAAGTTCACAACGCTGCCAGATCAATGATTAGCCCCAGAATGAGCTCTGAAGACAGGGTGCTTGCCACTCAAACGGGTTTTATCGTAGAAACAGTCACTGATTGGTTAAAAATTGCTTTAAACTACGAAATGGCCAACGCGCAAGATCAACCTGCGTACAAAATTCGACATATTAAGTGTGGTGTGAGGTAGGTAATAATATAATATTTTTGTATCCACATTAAATATAATATAAACTGTTTTTAGGTTAGGTGATTGGTTATGCCATAGCGAGGAATACATCGAATACATCTGGCATAAGAACTATAATCTCCACAAAGAACTGCTGGATCTTTATCAACAAGAATTTATGGCCCTATCGATAAAATTAATGGTCCTTAAAGCTTTAGATACATATCTCTTGCACAAATTTGCTATAGAGAAATTTTTAATTGGTCACACGAACAATATGTCGATACAGAACGGATATTTTGATAACTTACCGATAAGTGAAACTAATGGTTACAGAATTATAGTCCAAGCAATACTAAAGAACCCTCTGGTCAGAGAAAAGTTTTCACTGAGTTCTATTTTAAAGAAACTTAACTTGTACGAAGTTCTTTACAAAATGCATAGTATTCTCATTAAACTTCGAAACGTTTCTCATGACATATCTGCGGAGGAAATTAACCTTATAACCAAATCCCTTAACCAGACGCTGAATTATTGCAACAGTGGTCCTTTTACTATGTCGCAACCGAAAAGGTTTTTACCAGTGGCAACACAGTTTGAGTTAATGCGTTCTGATACAGAAAATGTCCTTGTGCATTATTTTAAAATGTTTAATCTATTGCAGTGCTTTATATTGCTCCTGACGTATCCTAGCACACTTAATTTACCACCTATTAAGACGCCTATTTTCGAAATAGTCTCGGTTCTCCTAGAAAGTCCCGAAGGTTTGCAGTATCTTTCGGAAAACAGCGGAACTATTAATGTGTTGTTAAAATGTTTCCTCAGATCCGATGAAGAGATGCAGTACAGTATGAACGACATGGAAGTTAGATCCCACAATTTAGGTTTAAAAATAGCTTACAAATTACAAAGTTTGTATCACATTGAATGTTTACTGGACGTAGGGCCCAAGCATGCATTTGATTATGAGGTTGTAGATATAATCGATCAACTACATGGCCTTTTTTGTCTAACATTTTCTCCTTTCGGCAAGTTCGCGGTAGGGGAAGTTTTAGGTATGGGTGATAACATAAAATGCTTATTACAATTTCTTGAAACTTCCAACTATTCCAAGTCAGAATGGCATATTCAGAAGCTACAAAAATCTCCTGGGGTAGGATATGTCGTCGACCTGCTCTATTTCGCTGTAGTTACGGTATCAAATATTCGTTTATTGGAGAAATATACCGCAGATATACTAGGTGTCTTAAATTTGATTTATGATGAGTCAGTTGCTACAAAAATTAATGAAATACGAGCTTATTTGTCGTCGTTAGAAAATATAAACGGCTTAAACTACGACAATATTTCACCTTTCTTAGAAACAATTGAAAGAAATACTGAATCTGTTATATCATATCCAGGACCTCTTATAACTTGCCTCCGGATAATTGAGCATCTAGGTATATCAAAGCACCATAACAAGAGTCCCATCATTTCTGAAAATCCATTGTGCAACTATGTTGAGCTTAAATATAAACATGTGATTCTGCAGCTTTATTCACTAGATGGCACTACAATTTTAATTAAACTTTTGCAGAAGCTTTGTAATCATTTTGAGCAGCCCGGCTTGCATAGTTCGATTTTTGTCTCTAATCAAGGTCTAGTATTGGCCAATATTATCTATCCGACGATTTTGTTGCTAAAGCAAATAATGGCCTATGTTGTACAGTGCAGAAATACTAACTTTAAGGATTTAACGTCGATTGTTGTCCTCTTGAAGACTTATAATTTGTTAAATAGCTTCCCAGCAAATGCCAGTGCTAGCTTATCAGCTCAAAAAAGTAAGGTTGCTATAATAGAAACTCTACTGGTATACACCCAGCCAGTTTCTGACAAGGTCCATGAAAAAGATTCTTTAAATAAAACGTTATGGTCGCAAATGTTAGGAGAAGTCATAAGATTCATTACCACGGCGCCTTATACTTTCGTATCTGGTCTGTTGGTTCTGTCGGAGTTGTTGCCTCTTCCCTTACCAATTCAAACTCGAGATGATCTAACAAAAGATGAAATATCTTGGGCTATAAACTTAAGGAAACTGTGGTCCGCACACTTGCACCCACATAGCAGTATTATACAAGATACGGTCAACAAAATTTGCATATCTACGCAGCCTCAACTGTTGAACTTATTGCGAAGAATATGTGTGCAGATATCTGATTTAGCAGCAAATTCGGCACTAATGATAGCTAGAGGAATTCTAGATAGTGTTTACCACGCACTAATGTCAAAAGATGAAAGTCCCTGTTCAAGCCATGTTGCCAGATTGCTTAATTTTTTAGCTTGCTTGGTAACGCATAGCACTATTAAGTGTGCAGTGCTGCATTTAATTCATACAAACTCTAACGTGACTGGAAAAACTGAGGACAAATATTCTACTTTAATTCCGGCTTTTTCCAATATTTTAAAATTAAGCAACACCTCAAACAGTCATATTCAGGCACAAGAGTGTATTTTAAGTATTGTGCAAAGTTTCTGTGACATCGAAATAACTTTACTGCAAACTTCATGGGAAAGCGGCACTACTACTTCTGAGGTGTATTTAGCTAACGCCATGCCTATAAAAGAGCATCTTTTAGGCTTCATAACTGTGATACTAGATCATCTAGGCTCTGAGAATTCATTTGTGACCTATTTGCCTATAGTGCGGACGCTGTTGCTTTTGACAGAACATGATTATGGTTTCTACCATCTCAAAGAAAATCTCTTGAAGAGGGAATTGCTTTTCATGGTTATGTTAAAAAAACTCGCTCAAAATTTTTCAAAAACTAGCGCGGAATGTTTGTCCACCTTAAATACATTGGTGGAGTTTTTAAGAGTTTGCTTGACGACAGAAGAAAGTGATGGTAGTTTGATGTATACTTCAAGAAGTATAACGTTAAGTATCCATGACGTTAAACATTTAATTGGATGGAATGACACAAGTAATGACGATCAAATTAACAAGCATCCTTTTTTGATACTGGAGGACATGTTGAAGGTATTGTAAAACTTAGCCGTAGTTACAAATTTTAATTCATAAAAAATGTTTTATATTACATTTAATTAATTATCATTATACAGGGCGTTATGAAAATGGGTGACTCCTGGGGTGTCCTAGAGAAGCGCTACTTATATTTTTTTTAAATCGAACGTTTAAAAAGTGGAGTAATTCACCCATAAACCCCCAGGTCACTCCGCGGCACAATCATATTACTCTGCCCAGCTGTGTAATAATCACATGTTCTGGCGTAATGTTGCCAAACTGTGGAAAAGTGTAAATCTTTAGATTCTTATAAAAATAAATATTTAGCTTACTTAGAAATTAAATCCAGGCCGTCGACACGAGTACACGGAAGAGGTTTATGCTCATCACGTGTCCTGATGATAGTGTGGGACTGCATAATAAGCTTATACCCACTAAACCCCATTCGGCCTCTTATTTCCAATCTCGGAACATAACCGGCATATCGTCGAGAGAAAAAAATACATAGTGAAACGGAACAAATTACACTAAATCACTTAAAGAAACACACAGACACCCACGAATTTCAAATTAGTTTTTTTGAAGATATGCACCTATTATCAGATTACACAAAAGCACTAAACACTAACGCATAATTACACTATCGTACACATAGAACAACAGCACACACAGAAGATAGGATACAAATTATTTCGCAGAAAGTCTGAAATAATAAAAACGCTAATTTCTAATGGGCCTAAAACAATTTTTAATCCTTTAATGAAGAATGATGAAATAATTATGTTGACAACAACAGGACCTCCCCTTCAGTCTTAACATAGACGAGTCCAACCAAGGGTCGAGTGCTTCGTACATATTCGGAAAAATAGCACGGTTGCCATTTCCGAGACAATAATTATACAGGAAAGTAATATTACAGAAGGAAATTCCGCAATTTATGAATATAATCTTATAAAACATTGAAAGTGGCAACGCTGTATTTTTTAGATATTTCCAAATAACGCAATATCGATCAACCGAATAAACCCGGAACAGACGTGTTAAGCCGCGTTCTCAGAGCTTCGACGTGTCGCAGCGACAGTCCCCCACTCTTTTTGTAGGGGGTGACGTCTGTCACTTGTCATTCGGATGTAACCTAACCTTACAATATTTTGTTATTGTTTTGTAAATGAAACCAATTTGTTTTGTACAAATTTCGTTTTGAATAATTTATCATACTCACTGAGACTTTGATAATGAAAGCGGCGAAGCAATGAAATATTTGAATAATATCTGGTAGTGTATTTTAATATGATTATTCTTCAAGACTAAAGAGCTAATTTCGTTAAAAAATGTTACAAGATGCCAAAAAACAGACTAAATTAACTGACTTATTTCCTTCCACTAACTAATTTGTGCATTTTAGAGCTCAAAATATAAATGTAATGAAAACATCCCAGTTTTATTCCTGTATTTATTTTATCATAAACTTGAAATAGTGAACAACCTCGGTAGAGCAGCACACGCGTGCACTATATCGAGACTCTACTGTATTTAGGACTACTATGCACTAAAAAAACAAATACATTTACACATCTTATTAGGTAGTTTTTATTAACCACTGTTAAGTAGGTAGGTAGGAGAACCATTTCATTCCTCCAATAAGGAAGTCTAAAATCATAGACATGGGCGTTCTGACAGTGTCTCCTCATCATTCATATTCCATACCCTAGGTCTCATGGTACTAATTGTAATAGGCATGCTTTCGATAGCTTGGCTATTATCCTCACTAGCTTGTGTCTCCTTTATATCTTCATTCCAAGCAGATACAAAGCCATCTTCATGCAGAGCATACTTGCTCTTTGTAATCTGTATCTACAATAGTTTAAAAATATTTATATTATAAGATTTAGGGATCTATAGAGCTACAAAACTAATTTTTAGATAACATTACGAAAATGCCAACAGCAGGGCTAACAAAATACCTTGCGACTAAAAACAGTTTACAATTTTAATTCAAAATGATGTTTTACCAGTATTATTAACTCTTGCACTTTCTTCTGCAGATAACTTTATTCTAAATTTAGCTCCAGAGCGGTGAAGAATTTCCACAGGAATATAATTTGAATTTGTGTCCACATCCATTATGGTTTTTGTTTAACCTAAAATTTAATGTTTTAAACTTGAAGTTGTTTTATAGTCGATAATCTCTTCCGATTACAGCAGGCCAATATTTACGTTTTTTTAGGGTGTGAGTAAGTGGAATGCGGAGAAGAAATTTGGCTGCTGGATTAAAATTTTCCCCTTTCGGAGGTTATAGGTTTATTTTTTAAAAGATTTTTTTCGATGACAGCATCAAATTTGATTTTTATTTTCGTATTCTACTCCTCAAAATATGTATATTTATGCTGATTAGTAAAAAATGAACCAATGTAATTAAAAAGACCAATGTAATTAAAAATTATTTAAATATTTTGTGGCATTTAGGTAGGTAATGATCAAATAAATTTTAAAAGCAAAAGTATATACTATTCACAATATTTTAGGACCAAATAATTAGTAATTACCTTTGTTCGGAAACAACGAATACTTATTTCGGAAAAATGAGGTTCAAATTTCAAAACAAAATAAAAAATTAATAATACTACAGCGCAGTGTTGCCAGGTATCTCGTGAAATGTCACCAGATCTGTTGATCTTTTGTGATTTTATGAATAATCTGGTGGTCCATGAAAATCTTTTTAAAAAAGTCCGTTTTCTGGTGTTACCAGTTTCGTGTTGAGGGCGGTATATTTTATAAATCACAAAAAATCACCAGATCTGATGAAATTTCACCAGATACCTGGCAACATCATATCTCTATGCCTAAATCCAAGTCTCCTAAATAGAGCCAAATAACTTCATAAGAACTTCATTATGTGTCGTAGTCGCGCGTCAAATTTTTTAAACTATACTAAATACCATGGTGACCTATGAATAAAAACTCACACTTTTAACACACAAATGGTTATGTAGGTTTTATATGAAGGTGAAGCTAATATTTGAAATAACCATTCTCTTTGTTTAATTCTAGAAAGAGACCGAAGAAGACACAAGCTTTGAAACCATATTAGAGGGATTAGCGTTATTTTTAAAACAACTATTAAATGCGGATGTTACTCTAAAAAAGGAAGTTCCACAAGAAGTTTTGTTGCCCACGCCTGAACCACTTCTAACGCAATATTCACGAAGAATCATATTTAGGTAAGACGTGCAACCGGATAAAAAAATGTTCCATACGACTTATTCGACATTCTAGCGAGCTTAACGTTTTTGTCTCATGAGTGAGAAATTTACATTACAAAAATGAAATTTACAAAGTGTCGTAATTTAAAAACCGCTGATAATAAAAGTTTTTAGGCCATAAATGATGCGTCTTTGGAGCATATTCTGGCACAATTACTGTGGTAAAAAATTAAAAACTTAACAAATGCCAGACGTACGCCTAGCACAATGGCTCAAATTTTTTTAAATTGCCCCATTTCGATTAAATATACTGGAAGATATACCTAACGATTATTTATACAGAGTGTCCCTGGAAGGAGTTACCTATACCACAAATGGACCTAAATTTAATCTCTCGACAAAGAGTCATTCTTTATGGAAAATTTTGTTTGTAAAAGAATTAAAATTTGTCATTATAAAGTTTAGTTTTTGCATACAGGGAGTATATAGAAAGTATAGTCGAAGGCGACGTATTGTCTTGGTCTAATTAACAGAAGACGACAAAGAAAAATAATACTAATTTTCAGGGCTCCCCGATTATTTTTCTTTTTTCAACCGGGCATTTGGCTGACGGGCCCATCTGGCCCTGTCACAGCCTGTATTGATACTTTTTAAAATAATGTATCAGACGGTATTTATATTTTTTGATATTACATTTTTATACATATTATATTATCTTAGTTCCTCGGACGCATGTGATGAAAGACTGACGGACCGCTATTGGTTGACTATACCCGCTGACGAAGGAGAAGGTGAATTAGAAACAGTAAGTTTATGTTCGAATTAGTAACAACCGCGAAGGGGGTTTAAAACTGATTGACCGAGATATTTGACAATAATATCAACATTATAATAATACGGAAACTTGTTAATTTATGAAGGGTACATGGGAAAACGAGGTTAAGTCAAAATTTCTAGTTTTGACTTTGTTCGGTGCTTTGACGATGGTATCTTGGATATTTAATTTTTCTAAAATGATATCTTACAAAAATGTCACGTCATTTTTCTAATTTATCATAACTACCAAAATATTCGGTTCGTGAGGAATCAAACTCGTTTGATTTTTGTTTCGTTAAAGCTGGATTCGTAGTTGCCGTAACGTAAGACGTCGATAAGACATAAGCAGTAAGGACATACCCGTTTATAAATTTCGTTAAGAATTTATACATCGTTATAATAGCGGGAACAATGTTGTACTGCCATTAGCCAAAAAACCATGTAAATAACAATTTGGTGATGTCAACATGACAGTTATCCACGAGTAAGCCGTAACGTAAGAAATGGAATTGAAATTGTCAAATGGCTGCCAAAATTCTGAAAATTAGTGACGTAGACACAATTAAATTATATAGGATACTACAAGAAACGAGTCTCTTGCAGTTTTTGCAAGAAGAATTGCGCCTTCAATGGTAGTTGATGGATTTACAGGCAATTATGTCATTTTTCAAAAGATTCTTTTTTCTTTGATGAAACTGTTTTTTGAAATGCTGCCTATCACGTCACACATAACTTGACATCCTTTTGCTACCAAGCACTACATTTTTGCGACTAAGCAGTTTGCCGTGTATACCTTCTTCACGAAAGTCAAATGACTTTAGTCGTGAAATTACTACATTCGTGGCGTCCGTCGTGAAATTACCACGAGCGTGTCTCACGTTCGCGATTCACGACTTTATATAGTAATGAACGCAAAACAGTAAAATAGTACGATCATCACGATCCACATGTTTTTCCTCGAAACCGCGAGGACTGGCCAGTTTTTCGGTGTATGCGTAATTTAAAAAATTATTTGACGGTAGCGTGGTTCTTCCCTGATACATATGTCAGTAGCGGCCCGTTAGGGGCGGATCTGTTCGTTTATATTTTTATCTTTTATTTTAATATAATTCTTTATTTAACCAATTCAATTATAATATTTGTAATATTCAATAAATTATCGTATATTTAACAATTTAATAAATTTGTTGTTTTCAAATATCCCCTGTAGCGGCATCTCCAAGATTACTATTCTTTGATTACTATTCGAATTCCGCGTAGACATAGTAGTTGTCAAGAGACCGGAGCCGAATGACCTTGAAATATCACCACCTAATTGGTTTGGAAACAAAACATATTCTGTTGACGATATGCAACCAGTGTATTCTTATTCATAAAAATAAATAATACCGGCAACCAAATCCGAGCCGCATGCTGTGACGTAGTTCTGACTTTTCTCGCGAGCGGGAAATTGCTGAAACAAAATCAGTGCTTAATTATTTCGATTCGTAACAGTTTGTATTCGATTTTTTAAAGAGATATACGGACTATTTTCGGAAAATTATAAATTCAGTGTTAAAGTTACTTGACTTGTGGTAGTGTGGTATGCCACTGACATATGTGGTTCGAAAAGTACCTGGATTGCGCTGCGCCGCTAGATGGCGCTCAATTCGACCAAAAATTGACTTGGCCTCTTCTTCCTGTGTACCCAAAACAAATTTTACAATAGAGCGTTTTAAATGATTTAGCGTTATATGGTGGAACAAAAACTTGCGAATTTCGTGGGCAAACCAGGGTATTCAAGCGCTTGTCAATAGAGCTTTTGATTTTTTCTTGAGGTAACAAATTTTATTTCTTTGACGTTTTGATTTTTGGATGGTAATCTTTTTGTCATAACGAAGTACTTTTTTCTTTTCCACTAGAATACTAGCCTCAATTAAAAAATAATAATATCGGTTTCATTTATCACTAAACTACACTGCGCAACTTATTTAACGCACAACGAAAAATTTGTCTCAACTTTGACGTTATGCATTTTCGAAACCAGTTGTTCGATTTTATTAATTTTTTTTTCTAATTGTAGGATTTTTTCTTAAAAATATTATTGTCTTTATTTATTTTAAAAATTTCGTTTAAAAATTATTATTTCGTTATTAAAACGCTGTGATTTTTTACGAAAATTCAAAGCACCCTGTGGGGTATTATAGACACTGGCACTTCGGAATAAAATTGGATTTTTTGAGAAAACGCTTTGATATAGGTATAGGACAGTAAATACTATTTATAAAGAACAACTAATTTGCCATCAAATTAAATAAAAGTATACAGGGTGTTCCATTTAAAATAAGAAAGTTTTTAATGGTTGAATTCTTTCACAATGAGGCTTGAATTGTGACCACCCTGTACATTTTATGCCGAATTTGAAATGTTTTTGAGACTTGATGATCTTCTAGCTATTCGGTGAGAAAAATTTTTTAGTCCAAGCGCTAAGGTAAAAAAATTATACGGATTATTTCATCGTCATGCATTTGCCAAATAATTACAAAAAGTCCAGATATCTCAAAAACTAATAGAGTTTGACAAAAACATTTTCTATAAAATGTGCTTAGTATTTAATGCTTAATCGAAAAATGTAATAAAAATTGCCATGTTGTATTTAAAAAACGAAAGTTGGCAGCTACTTCCGGTATAACCGGAAATGACAGGAACATCTCAATATTTTAGTTAAAGAGAGCATATCGATAAACCTAAATCCCCAAAGTTTCAGGAACATATATTCAGTAGTTCTCCATAAAGTTCTAATGCACGCTCGTCGTGAATCACCCTGTATATATATCCCCCCCCCCCGTTCTCGAGGGTGCTGAGCACGTTGGTGGTGTCGGAAATCGGGTCCGACCCCCCTCCCCCCTCTTTCCGACAATGTTGAGAATGGGGAAAATAGTTGTACTTCTCTTTTTGGTTGTAATGGTCTCTCATTCCGATCCAACTGAAAAAATATAATCAAGTTAAATTTTTTAAAAATTTCAATTAAATAAAAAAATCATAAAACAGAAAGTAATTGAAAAAAAAATATTTAAACACTAATTTTTTTTCGAAATTTTTTTTATTAAAAGGAAATCGTTCCATAATGGGGGCGAGTATTGGTCGGTGGAGGGGTTGGAAGGGGTCGGACGCGCTATCCAACACCACCAACGTGCTCAGCATCCTCGACAACGGGGGGGAATATATATTTGTTGAAGATACTTGAAAAAAAAATGTATCCCTTTTAGGGGCGAGTATAGGCCGGTGGAGGGGTCGGACGCGATACCCCCACCATGCTCAGCATCCTCGAAAACGGGGGATGTGCTTCTCTGCAGAGATCCTCTTGAAGCGGGTTTAACCCCTCTGGGTACTCTTGTTTCGGCTGAAAATATTTCGATTTTTCGTGCTTTTTCCGACTCGCAGACGCCACTAAAATACACCGTATTGAATCACGGGTTTTATTTACCTAAAATTCACTTATCGGTAAAGAAGCAGGCTATGAAAATCAAAGAAACGTCATAAAGTGAAATCTAACATAGAATGGCCACCTCGTAGACCTGACCTATATCCAATTAAGCATATTTGGGATTTTATTGGTAGGCAGTTTAGTTTATAAGTTCAAGAACGACAACCTCAAAACTTAGAAAAATTGGGCGAACGACTCATCGAATTATGGAATGGCTTAGTTCATAACGAAATAAGACCATTCATTTTAAGTATGAATCAAAGATGTCGGGAAGTCATTCGGGCCAGGGGTGGAAACACCAGTTACTAACTGGTTATTTACTTTTAATTTTGCTTTTTTTATGTTATTGTTATTGCAAAAAATAAAATAAAAATCCACTGATAACGAAAGAAGAAAATGTAAAAATAAGTTATAAAGAAATTAATTTTCAAAATGAATCGAAAATAATTCGGCAACGTTGATACTGGATTCTAAAAAAGCTTCAAAATTTGCACATTTTCTTTAATTTAACCAACTTCGTAGGAATTACCGTTCAAAAGATACCTATTGTGATCAATTAAATAATTGCTACCTTGTATATTTAAATCGTTATAGAATCAGACGATATAAGCGAGAAGTTGTACATTTAAAAATGTCACTAATATAAACCATAACTTTAAAATCTTATAAGATCTTGAAAGGTAATTTTGAACCCTGATAACAACATAATGTAAAAATGAATATTTCGCAATTAAAAACACTTCTGATAGGAATGTCATTCGCTACATTTAGAACATACTAAAATTTAAAAAAAATCATAGAACATTATACTTAGACTACGGTATTTCATCAAGAAGGTCTTGTCAAATTCTGTTATATTTTTAATTTTTATAGTATATTCATATTTTGAGATTGGTTTTCATCTTAAATGTTTTCACTACATTAGCCTAAAAATCACCATTTCAATAATTAATTCAAGCGTTTATTCTTTTTTAGGTACCTTGTGATTTGTTTGAAATATGCCGGCAACTGCCGCCAGAATTCAATTTAATTAAGGAAGTAGAAAAATTATGCCGAATATCTAGGACAGACCCTCCGAATATTGACATCACAAACAAACACAATGAAGAACAAAGAATTAAAACCAGGAAACCTTTCAGTGAGTTAAATATTATAGTGAAAAATATTTATTTGTCATCATATGTTCAAATCTTTAAAAAAGGGCGAAATATTTTAACTATACTTTACTATACAGGGTGTTATGGAAATGACGTATTATATTTAAATGGGTGACTCCTGGGGTGTCCTAGAGAAGCGCTACATATTTTTTTTTACATCGAACGTTTAAAAAGTGGGATAATTCACCCCTAAACCCACCCGGTTACTCCTCGGCACATTCATATATGATCATATTACATTGCCAAGCTGTGTAATCAACAGATGCCCAAAGTTTGCCAACTGTGTAGAAAATAACTTTAGATTCTTATAAAAATAATATTTAGTTTACCTAGTATCCAAATAGAAGTGAATCCAGGTGCCAGTACACTAACAGTAATCCAGGGCACAGAGACATCTTCAGGTTTTTGTTTGTTTTTCTATGGGAAAAGCTTTATGCTCATCACGTACCCTGATGCTAATGTGGAAGTGCATAATAAGCTTATACCCACTAAACCCCCTTCGGCCTCTTATTTCCAATCTCTCGGAACATTTGCACTAAATCACTTAAAGAAACACACAGATACCCACGAGTTTCCAATTATTTTTTTTTGAAGATATGCTCTTATTTGATTACAGAAAAGCAATAAATACTAACGCATAATTACACTTTACAATAACCTACCGTACACATAAAACAACAGCACTATAGGATATAAATTATTTCGCAATAGAAATCAGAAATAATAAAAACGCTAATTTCTAATGGGCTAATCAAATTTATTAATCCTTTACTGAAGAAGAATGATGAAATAATTATGTTGATAGACCCTTCCATCCCTTTAAAATAAATAGTCTCGTCCAACCAGCGCGGTTGCCATTTCCGAGACTATCTTTATAAAGAAAAGTATTACATAAGGAAATTCTTCATTTTATGAATATAACCTTATAAAACATCGAAAGAGTGGCAACGCTGTATTTTTAAGTATCAACCCCAGTCGAGTTAAAAAGCATATGCAACCGAATATGCAAGATCAGCTGTTCCTCCAAAATTAGCCGGCCGGGGTTTCATACTGCTGTTTCAAGCATATTTGTGTGTTAAATTGTATGTTTATACTTAAACCCGGGTTTAAATTATTAAGTTATTTGTTCTTTTCGCGACGGCAGTGCCCCAGTCCAATATTGATCGATGGAACCAACGTGTTATTTAGACAATAAGGGCGTCTACACAGTAGCACTTTAAAATACTAATTCAGATTGAACGGTACTTAGATGTGTTGTGACGCGAAAACTATGTGATTTTGTGATGTGAGTACTTGGTGTTTTTTTATAAATTAAGTTGGTTTTAAATAAATCCGAAATAAAATTGCATTTTTTTTCTAAAGGGTAAGTGGCATTTATAAACTTTTAAGTTGTCCAGATCTGACGGGTGTCGTTCGAATTGAACAAATGAGAACATACCTGACCATTTAAAAACTCCGCGGCGGTTCGTTCGAGTTCAAGTTTATAAATCAGAGATTGTTTCCGAGCGAACTGAACTGAACGTAAAAGTTTATAATAATGTACCCTGAAAAATAAACAACTTGCAATCTGTCAAACGGTTATTGACTTTCTAAAGAGTTTACCCTGAAGATATGATAACACTGTTGACATATGTTGCTTTGTATACCTTCCTGACAGGGGCACGACCTGGTCATTTTTGGTTTGACATAAGGTCATGTACAGGGCATATTAAATTAAAGCGCCATTTTTTGATATTTTTCTTCAATTTGTTTTCATCTCAGGAATTGCCGATTTAAATATAATACGTCATTTCCATAACACCCTGTATATAAATCATGTTGCTAAGTGTTCACTATTTTGGTGGAATTTGCTCCTTGTTAGTTACTTTTTTTTTCAGTAACACCAATGCGGCCACGGGGATTTCCTCGCACAGCACCCCAGAGGCCAGATCTATTTAGATCGCGACCTCCCAATACTTCGAGGCCACCGTCGTTGCACGTGGACGATTTTGTGGCTTTGGAAACATGTGGGGCCCAACCTACTGGACCTACAGGTGAATACATGGCTTTCCGTTTAGTATACCGTATGATGTGCCCGAACAGGTCATATGGGATTTCCCGTGTAAAACAAGTATTGACGATATAAACTCAATCCATCCGCGAAAAATGTTCTCTCAGGATATCTGACAGCCGTACCCCCGACAGGCAATAACTGTATTTTCAGAAGGTTGAAAATATACGGACGGTATGTCATATGCTTTATCAATAGAATATGACGACTTTCAAATTGTTTAATTTGTTTTTAACAACAAAAGCACAATTTTAGAATTCAAAATAACAAATTACCGTGAAACTAATGACTGCTAATTATCAATTTTATTGTTTGACTTTTCATGGCTTACTTATTATTTAGGAATATTTGATGTTACCATTTAAAAATGTTAAAAAATAGATTTTTGCTCATAACTTAAGTTTGGAAAGAGCTATCGACTTACAATTTGCGCCATTTTTTAAATAATTTTACGAGTATAGACTAGCATATTAAAAAGCTAGGCTTCCATTTAACTTTTCATGGAAAATGGAGTAAATTACTAAAACGATCATAAACAAACCTTCCGCCATTCCTTATTTTAGGAGATAGGCCAAAAGTGTAGTGTTAATTGGAGAGTCCAAAACAGCTTCACGTATTATACATTCACTATTGATTTAAAGAGATATTATCATTTTTTGATTTTGAATTAAAGATACACCATCCAGCGGTAAAATTCCAAGGTGGAAAATAATTTTAGTATACTTCTAGGGGTTTGTTTGTAATAATTTTTTTTCCAGAAAGCTGTAGACCAAATAGTTATCGAGATACCGCCGCTCGTCCACCTTAGCGGAAGACCTGGTGGTAGTTGTATAATATCTATAGCAAGTTTTTCCATAGTGATAAAAACATTTAAACCATATGACCTGGCCCTCATAATTCCGCCCAGAGCGGTAAATAGCAGAAATACACGACGAACCACTGCCGCCCATCCATATGTAGTTAAGCTTAGTACTCCTCGAACTTCATTATTTAAGAATTCTTTCCTCTGGAGGACGTCATCCTTATGGCACGAACAATCCCGAGGTCGTGTTTCCCAACGAGTATAACTTTCAACGATTCAAAACCAACGTGAATCGCTTTATGTACACACGCACCACTCCCAGGGTACCTTAAAGCAATTTCCTATAGTGCTTGTGTTTGATCATAAAAAAAACAATGTAATTAAAAATTACATCTGACAAAATTAATAAGTATTATTTCTAATTATTGATATATTTAATGAAAAATGACAAACACAATAAGTACAATCGCTGGTGGTGAACGACATTATGAAAATGGTCGGACTAAGATTTTCTGTTTTTAAAAGTAACGCGACCGAGGCCAAATAACAAGCCAAGGACATAGTGCATTGCGGGCTTCACAGAACCAGTAAGCTCTAATTAATCGGAAATAAAATGTGTCTATAAAACTCGTGCTTAACCTACGATATTCACAATTGTACAGGGTAAGGATTAATTAATTAAAGTGTTACAATGCAACATCTGAAAAACGACTGGAAATATTTTATTAAAATTCTAGGACGCTAATAGGGAGATTAGGGGACAATCTTTCAAACATTTAGCCCCCTCCCCTCTCTAGATTTTATCCGCTGGAGACAAATTTGAAATGTCGAAGTATTAATTCTCCGTCAACAGCTATATAAGTAAACGAAAATTTACTCTACTGGTTGCTTAGTTAGGAATTTTTTAATAAAAAATATCATTAGAACACTTAAGACTATCATAATATAGCCATAACTTGATATTTTATAAATCCGCACAAGAAAATGGGGTTAAATCCGGTGACGTTGCAATCCAGTTCACTGGACCAATCCATCTGTTTCCAAACATAGGTTGAGATTTAGCTCCAACTCCGCCATTTGTAATTTAAATCTTTTAAAATAACTGTTTATTTAGTGTTCGTCGAGAAAGATCATACCATTTAGTAAGTTTACATATGTTAAATCTCGTGCGCAACTCATTTCAAAAAGTAATTGCAAAATGTTTAGAAGTAGATGAGGGTCTTTTTGAACATCTCTTAAAGCACGATCGTCATTAAATTTAAGATATTATGATAATTTTAAGCGTTCTCACTTTATTTATTCAGAAATTCGTAACTAAGCAACCAGTACAGTAAAAATAATTTTCTGCTTACTTACGTAGTTGTTGACCGAGAATCGAATTATCGAAAAAAATAAATACCTTTCCATTCATCATTTCAAATTTGTCACCAGCCAGATAAAATCTGGAGGGTTTGTTTGAATTTGAACAAGATTTAAAGCTTTTTCGGATTTTGTATTATAACACTTTAAAATTTTCACCCTGTATAACATCTTACTCATAAGATTAACGTATTTTTTATTTTTAGGATATAACAAACTCAGTAGAGAAATATTGGCAACAAGTAGGATGGCCAGGGGATCAAGAGGGCGCGCTTTCGTTACGTCAGAGAGAAGTATGCAATACAACAGACAGATGTAAGTATAGTTTTTGTTCAGGTTAGAGTGGAGATAAGGCACAGATAAATTTAACCATAAACATAGATCTTCCATTTAAAAAATATCTTGTCTTTTCAAATTAAATTACAAAAATTCAAAGAGACAATAATAAAAATAATTTTGTATACCGTGTGTTACTTTACTTAATGAATGTACTAATGCGTGATTCCTGGACGAAATGTCGAAAAAACTTCATATACACGTATGTCCTTAATGCTTCGTTTTCGATATAGTGTAAAGTGGCATTTATAAACCTTGTCGCTGCAGTTTAGTTCAGTTGCGCGCAAATGAGTTCAGTTTCGCCGGCTGTCGTTCGACTTGAACAAATGAAAACATGCCAGATCATTTATAAACTCCGCGGCGGTTCGTTCGAGTCAGTTCAAGTACGCTAGCAAATAGAATGCAAAAGGTGAATCAGGTGATCTCTTGACAGTTAAAAGTCTGTGGTGACGTGTAGTCTTTTTAGGGTTATAAATTCGCTGTTTGTAGAGAGTGCAGTTGGGTGTGTACTGATGTAATAATTGTGGTGTTTTATCTTGAAACGGAGAGTGAGAATATGTCATGTGAAATTCCAACACGCTATTGGTCGTGACAGGTTGACCAATGAAATGCACGACCGCGAACGGCCTGCGAAGTTTATAAATTAGCAACTGCGAGCGCAGCGCAACTGATTGTAAAAGTTTATAAATGGACCCAAAGTTTTTCTTTTTTAGTTTTTATTAAAAATCTCGGAACCAGTTTGAAAACGTTTCCTTAGCAACGGATAACAATGCTAACTTAATTTTATTCAAACGATTATTGCTTAATAAATATTTCCATAAATATTGTAACAAAAAGGGATGTATAAAATTATTATCATGTTATTTTCTTCCAAACGGTAAGTTTTAAGAAAAAAATGAAATATTAATAGTATATATCAAAATTTAGTGTAATTCTCAAACTCTTTTCGAGAAGAAAATCAAAACAAAATCTTAATTGAAAAAAAATCACATTATTTATTATTATAAATTATTTCACAAAAAAACGTTTAAAATTCGTATGAACTTTCACCCGCTTTCGAAGGACGGACATATACTGAAATAACAGCGCCGGGTGGCGAATGATCAACGTTCTCATTTGCCCGAGGTCGAGGCCCGCGTTACGACCCGGCATCGCTGCACGCGGATGACCCAGTAACGCCTGTTGACTGAGAACAGACGTGTATGGTGTTACACTAAAGCACATCGGGTAACGTAAGGGTTATTACCCAAATATTTACACATTCGATTAAAAAAAAAGTATGTAGTGTTTCTCTAGGATACCGTCACCCATTTAAATATAATAAACCAGTTCAATAACACCCTGTATACCTACGTTACCTATGTGTGCACATGAATTTTAACTTTCTATTGTCGTAATGTGTAACACAGACTGATATGCTACAGCATGTAATAATTTGGTTTAGAGATATTTCCAGAAAAAAGCTAGAAATTCCGGCCGGAGCAGGTTAACCTATGTATTCTTGCTAGGGCTAATCGATATAAACTTTAAAAAATACCTAAAGATATAGGGCCGCTGCGAACATAACTTTAGTTCATATTAAAAAAACTTGTTTGACACATCAAAATAATATTAATTTATCTATAATTAAAGCTCTGTTTGCTTTTTAATGTTTCAAGTTTTAATATCTCTACATGTGTTTCGCCTTATCAATGCTTTTTCAATAGTACTATTTGTATATTAAAGTTTGTAGCTAATTTACAAATATTTATATTGCCATGTTTGTAACCATAGTTTACGCAAACGTAATTGATTATCGAAGGTTAGAGAAAAACGGACCAATATAAAAATCTAACAACTTATATTAGTATACAAATGCCTGGTTTACATGAATTTCGATCTATCTCAGATATACCGCGTTGGATATCCATGCCCTACAAAACGAAACGCCCGCTAAAGTCATGTCGGTTTGGGAGTTCACGCATTAGGAATTGGTCATATCTATCCGTCTTTCTTATAGTTCGAAACTCAAAGAGTACATAATGGTAGATCATCTTCAAAACATGTATTTGGGGAATAATACTTACATACCCTTGTTTCTATACTCGGTGTTGTTACTTCATGCGGAAACGATTTTTTCCACATGTACATTTCAAAAAATCGTAGGTACAAAAATTATATGCAAAATAATTGTTACGCTGCTTTTAAACTCCAAATTTTTAATATTCATACTTATCGTTTCAGGCCATGGTGGGGAGCACCGATGGGCAGAGGTCCTTACTTTTAAGTTCATTTTGCAGATTGCACAGACTGCTACAGATTTGGCTCATTTGATCGGAATTATGATCCATTGTAAAATTGAAATCATATTTTAGGATATAAAAAAAATACAAATTAGTGATGTTTGTTTCTTGTACAGTCATTTTTAAGCTTTTCAAACTTGAAGTTCATCGTGTTGTTAATACGGATGAGCCTTTGTTTGTTCTTAAGTTTATCAAGACTTGCATATAACCACGACACAATAGGAAAACGGTTTAAATATATAGATAATATAAAATTTATTGATCCCGCACTAGTAACAACTATAAGATTTGATTTCTTAACATAGAAATAAGTAAACATAGAATGACCACACAAAAAATGGGCTATTGTTACGTGTCGTTAAAGGTTGTTTAAGGTCCTTAGACGTGGCGACCTTCAGAACGTGGTGCGGAATTATTTTACAGCCCGTGTTAAACATTATATTAGCCTAGCCAGAGTGTCGGTGACATATATGAAGCCCACATCGTTAAATGGCAGTGACCAGTATAAGTTTATTTAGTAGTACCTATATACTATAGATCTGAATAAAATACTTTCCATAAAACACATTAATCAATGGTGGAATTTAAGATGATCCATTGATCACGTGTAAACTGTTGCTGCTATGATAAAAATCAGTATTTTGTGAAGCATTTAATCCAATATAATTTGTTTAAGGTTCTATTTCGTTTCTGTTTGTAGAACAAGCCGTTCACAAATTTGAGAGAAGTAATCTTTTGATTATTTTGCAATCTGTTGAATATGTTTTTTTGTCCGATATTTCAAGAGCTGCGTTTAATCACAGGTTGCCAAGCAGGCATTATTTTATGCGAACGTTTAGCCAAATATACTTAGTTTTTTTTTCTAATCTAAAACTGGATTCGTAAAGTTAAAGGATTAGAAAGCGGTATGAAAAAATTGCGTTAAAAAATATAAGGTTATAAGAATAATAATAACAATTTTCAAATTTTTGTCACCGTTTTTGCTGAAACTTGTTGATACCCCAATCGACATGTCAGACAATCTAAATATCAATAAATTAACTAAAAAAAACTTGATTATTAACGGCTAAAACTTCACGAAAATAAATATTGATCAGCTGATGACTCTCGTCTCTTTCTAACCTGCCAAAAAGCAGCATATTTTTTAATTAAATTGATGCAACATAGATGGCTCTGATTGCTAATTTGGGATTGTTTGGGATCCTCATCTTAATGTATAGTTAAGTTTTCTAAATCTATCCTAACTCTTTCTTGCAAACTTTGATGCACGAATTGTAGCTATACTCTATTGATTTTACCAATTCAGGCGAATAAACAAACATCGGCGCGTGATAGATGCTAAACTTATTGCTATTGGTCAATCGGCGATAAAACTTCCGATGGCGGCGCGCGCGCTGCATTTCTAACAGGGCCGTAGTTTAGTGTAGGCTATTATTTCAGGTTTATTCATGCGTGGTTCGAGATTGTACTGTTATATTGTTCTTAATCCAACCCTGTGTGTTGTTCATGTGCTCGTCGCGTGTATTTGTTTTGGTCTTCTGAATTGAGAAAACGAATAGTGAATGGTTTGTTCTACGAAAAAATTGTGTTATAAAAAATACTATTTTTGTCGTAAAATCTTATTTGCGAGTTATTTAGCATTACATTTTTCGCAAATCTCTTTCAGATACAATTTCATCCTTGATCATCGAAGAAAATATATTTCTTCTGGACATACAGGGTTATTCACGTTATTCGAGACGACATATTATAGCTAAGCTATTTGTTTTGGATATAAACAAATATGCAGGGTGGATAGGGGCCTATTTGAGGTACATTTTAAAATTATTTTCATAATGTACAGGTTGTCCCAAAAACACGAAACGTATCAAAGTTGCATTTTTTTAAATGGAATGCCCAGTACTATATTATTTCATTTTTCGGTTCCTACGATCAAAATAAATATTACTTTCATTAAGGTTTACCGTACTTAAACCTTACGGTTTGTGAAATATTTCATATTTTGTCAAAATGTAGTAACAATTTTAATGATTAAATTCTCAACATGTATTTTGTTTTTAAACCCAATTTCCTAGTGGACTCTACTCACTGATTTAGTTTTGTGTATCAGTTATGAAAAATTCACTAACTTATACATTGTCTATCGAAAAGTATTATCCCATAGCTAATTACTCGCATTTTCATGAAAAATGCAAATATTCACAAAGCAGGCTAATTATAATCAATTTAATATTAATCAAGTCGCCTATGACATTTTGACAGATCAGATCTAGATTCTAGAGAAACGGAGTAGTAGTACGTAGTAGTAAAGGTAACGACAGAACATATTGCTGGACATACCTACAACAAACAATTGTTTATAGGCGGCTTGATTAATATTAAATTGATTATAATGAGCCTGCTTTGTGAATATTTGCATTTTTCATGAAAATGCGACTAATTAGCTATGGGAGAGGTTAATACTTTTTGATAGACAATTAAATTCTACATCTGCTAGTGACATAAAATACAGGGTGTTATATTTAAATTAAGCAAGTTATTACCATTTCAAACTTGTAATTATTTAGTAGTACTTTTTGGACACCGTGTATAAGTTGAATTTTTCATAACTGATACACAAAACTTAATCAGTGAGTAGAGTCCACTGAGAAATTGGGTTTAAAAACAAAATACATGTTGAGAATTTAATCATTAAAATTGTTACTACATTTTGACAAATGAAGTGAAATATTTCACAAACCGTAAGTTTTAAGTACGGTAAACCTTAACGAAAGTTATATTTATTTTGATCGTAGGAACCGAAAATGAAATAATATGCTGGGCATTCCATTTAAAAAAATGCAACTTTGATACGTTTCGTGTTTTTGGGACAACCTGTACATTATGAAAATAATTTTAAAATGTACCTCAAATAGGCCCCTATCCACCCTATATATTTGTTTTTATCCAAAACAAATAGCTTAGCTATAATATGTCATCTCGAATAACGTGAATAACCCTGTATAGTATAAAATTTAAATCGTACAAATACCCATAAGGTTAGTTACATACTTTCAACAATTACACAAACGATGCGCATGTTTAATTCTCAATAAAACAACTGAAAACAGAAAAATTATTATGATTCTTTCCACATCACAACCAATGTAAAAATTGACAAAGATCCTACAAATATTAAACCAAATATTCCACAAAGAAGTAAGACATACGAAGGGGAAGATAAGGTCTCAAAAATGGTATTTTCTATCGGAAGAATTGGTAATATCATAAGAAGTAAAAATAGATACAATAGAAACAAAATGCTGAATGTTAACTTGACAATGGCAATATTTTTGTCCGATAAAATCATTTTTAATTTTGATACACAAAAAATATTGGCCAAGAAATATAATATGTTAGGAGTTGAGATATTCTTCTTCAAATTTCTGAAAATCTTCTTCAGTGAACGCACTTTCTGACACTTTGGATTCTATTTTCTTTGTTTCTATAGGTCTTCTGGAAACTGCCCTTTCAATTATCTAAAAATAGTTAAATTTATAGCAGAAATTAGTTCATCAAATCGAAACAGTAAAAAATAATATTGAATGTTTTGAAAAAATTACTATATTGTCATAAAGCATAAAATGTATGTAAGCATGTCCAGAATAGAAAAAAATACAGCATTAGTGTAATTCAAAGAAGGTTGAGTAAGATGACCAAAAACGATTTATTCAAAAAATTCGTGTTTGTGTGAAAAACATCTTGCCAATGTCATTTATGCCACAAAGTCGATGGGTTAATTAATTATCGATTAAAATCTTTCTATTTTAGATTTTATCATAGTAAAAATTAATTTTGTATATATTTTTTAAACTTTTGTCTTACATTTGTTGTTGAATTCTCGTCCAAAACTACTCGACTATTTTCCCTAATTAATTTTAACTTTTCTAGATTTTCCTCCAAAATTTGTTTCTTAGACTTAATTTTTCTTTTTGCGTCTTGAACGGTATACTTCTTTTCTATTGGTAATCCAATTTTTTCAGCTATAACATAAAGGGAGATTACAGTGTCGTGTTTCCATTAAGGACAATCATTTTGTAAATTCTATGGATAGGAAATTTTGTTGTACAAAACTTAAATGAAATAAATCCTTTCATCTTGCAATAACAAGTTCGATTATGATATGGCAAGTTGAATTTAAGAAACTGGCTTACCAAATTTTACAGGGTGAGGATTTTAGCCAATTTTGACAATCTTAAATTTAAATGGATCAATAGCAGATTATACAATGCCCGCGGAATCAACATGACGCCAAGAACATTCTCGTCGCTCATCTTTGTATTTTAGTGATACAAATATTTTCCATTTGTTGGGTTTGGAATACAATTTAGAAGAGGAAAAACTTTTTTATTTGTTGGTTTAAAAGAAAAGGTAATTATTTAGAAAAAGTCTGCTTGTGTTCAAACTACAATTTTGAATACCAGATTTGCGATAGTAATCGTATTTACGCAAAAACAAACGACTATAAACGAATAAACATTATCATTTTTGATTTCTATTTTTTTCGTTCAGAATCATAAATTATAATAGAATATAAAAATAAATAAATGATTAAAAATGCCAGCTTACTTGAAAAAGAAAATAAAGACATGTAACATAAATTTATAGGTAATTAGCTACGAAATTAACTACTTTGTCAAAAATGGTTATTAGATTTATTTGCACAATTCGTGTCATACCAGTTTGAAAATATTTCATAAAATTAAAGAGAAATCCAAATATTTTTTTTCTCAATTGTTTCCCCTTCGTTCGGGTTTGTTCGTTTGCTGCCAGGGCCATTCCCGAGGGGGGCTACAGTTTAACGTGGGCTCTGAACGACGATCCTCGGCCCAAAGGGCATCAACCCTTGGTTTCTCTCATTGCGGTATGACCTTACCGATTGGAGAGTATGTACCGTCCCCCGTTAAAAATGTATTTTTGATGTACAATATATAGTAGGGGTCTCCAAACTACGACCCACAAGGACTATAAACGAGGCCCGCAAATCGCAAATCTGGTATTCGAAATTGTAATTTGAACACAAGCAGAGGTTTTTATAAAGAATGCATTTTTTCGTATTTCTAATGGAAAAAGATCATGCTTTATTGAGAGAAAATAGTGAAGAATAGTACTACTTTTATGGTTAGCAACACTTTATTTAATCGTCGTTATGATGGTTTGTTATTACCTGCACAGACCTGGCTGATTTATTTATCTCTTGACAGATGTTTATCTGACGGATGTAGTGTAAAGTTTGTTTCACGAAAAATGGATATAACTTAATGACTGTAATAATTATAATTAAATATAGGCACATCAGGTAGGTTAGGTTGCTTAATTTATATTTAAATATCTTTTTGTGGTAAAATTTGTTAGTTTTTATTTCTTGCTGGAAGAGTTTAGTTGTATTACCGATATTATTTTACCAAACGTATAAAAAAACAGTATGTGGCGTCCATGGAAAAACATTGATGGTGCTTCTTCTAGTGTTGCAGTGAAGAAATTGCATTTATCTCTCGATGCTAGGGAAATTGTAAAAAGAGTATATACTTCTTTACTCAACAGAGGACTTTATGCTAGTGCTGTTGCGACTGAAACGTCTGATTTGACTAAGATACCTCTGACTACAGTGAAAAGAATCGCGTCAAATCCCATTAAATCTAGAAAGAAGCGTAAAGATGCCGGTTTCACCAAATGTTTCGACGAAAGCGATAAGGACTTGATAAGGCGAAAAATCTACACCATGTACGAAGAGTAACGCGTACCTACATTAGATTCTCTGAAGCAACGGCTCACCAATGATGAAACCCGAAAATTTAATATTATAAATTCAATACGAAAATGGTTTAATGATATTCCCCCAGGTAGTTGAAAAATTCAGTCCGTCACGTAATAACTGTAGAAAATTCGTATATTAGTCTGGATCGTATAATTAATCCAATTATAATTAATTTTGATGAGGATAGCGATAGCGAAACAGAACTATCTATAGAATGACATAATAAATATGACTAGTAATATTTAAAAAAAATGTTATTTCAATTGATTAGATTAATATAATCATATCATTACTTGTTTTCCTTAGTCCGTCTCTTCATACTTCACTTGTTTATTGCCAAGCTCTTGTCGACACAATGGGACCGACCCAGGAAATCATTAAGTCGTATCCAAATTTCGTGAAACGTAATCTATGGTGATTTTTATTAATTAATGCTTTTCCATTAACGCTCGTAAGAAAAGTGAGTTTTCTATGTCTTGGAAGTTTATAAAATATTTTCGCTCAATAGGAAAATCACTTTTCTTTACATGTAGAACAATTTACTATTTAATCTAATCCAGTGGTTCTCAACGTTTTCAGTTTGCGGCGCACTGAGAGGTTTGGTATTTTGTCACGGCGCCCTACTTAAGTAGCAAAAAAGGTCATTACTTTCTACTATCATTGGAGACTCTCCACGGCGCATAGATTGGGAACCCCTGCTAACCCTATAAATTTTCCTCTTCCAAATTATATCCGTGGACACACTATGTATGTAATTGTAAAACAATAGCTGCATTTAGCAGAACCCATCGATTTGTAACCGAGTTTTAATCGGTGATGTAACGATTCGCATTGATTTGTAATTCTGCTGAATGCATATTTTTGACATTCCAATTTGTTGTCAGTTTTTTTTTGTTTGGGTAACGTCCTTTCTTGGAACAGTTCAATTTAATGAATTCGTCAACATAATTCAGTTCTGTATAGAGCACAAAAGTTTTAGACATAGAAACTCATGAAAAAATTGTTTCCTAATATTGTTCCTAATCCGAAGAAACCGATGAAACAACGCGCTTTTTTAATGACGTCTGATTGGTCATCGATTAGTGAAACCGATTTTTTTGTTAGTGCATTCTCAGACGATTACTAATCGTTTACCAATCGATGCGTTCTGCGAATGCACAGTGATTATCGCAAAGAAACTATATGATAATATCAAATCATATTTGCATATAATACCCCCTTATTATTGAAACTATTAATAATACCTTTTCCAAACCTATTGTATTTTCTACCGATGATTCTGTGTTGTTCAGGAAGTAAACCTGTCTTGGGATTCTTCTTGGATCCTGAAAATAAATACGCTACTGTCAAGAACTTGATGAGTTAGACTGGGCTTATCCAACTTCTTAATTTCTATGTCGGGTTGCAGATAGATTTTAATGAGGAATTAACTAACCAAACTATTTTGACCGTGCTAAGACATAATTTGAAATTATATTCTAATAATCAAAGTGGCCTGCTAAGCTTAATTTAATAAACCATACATCAATGATTATGAATAAATTATTTCTGACAAAATCACTGATGCTACGATCAAAGTTATCTGGTTATTTAATTATTGTTTAAAAACATTCTGAAACCCAACATAATTATAACTTGTTAATAGCTTATTACACAATTTGTAACCACTGAAAATTACAATTTTAAACTTTTGCTAGCTCCAAGATTATTTCTCTAATGCACCACTAAAGTTTTAAATTTTAAACTAACCTAGTTTGACAGTTTAGACTAAAAATGTCAATTAAGTTTTGTATTGTTGGTTTGGTTATCTTCAAATTCATAAACAAAAAAGTATTTGAGCACGTACTGTTGTCATTAATAGGACTGAAACTATTTTTGCAGAAACATCATCCTTTGTTATTGAAATTACTGCTAAAATATCAACGCGAGCAACATCTAAATTCAGATAGAATATATTGTCTGGTACAAGACGCTAGCAAAGGGCTTGTAACAATATGATTTTCGTTAGCTCTTATTCCAGACCGGACCGTCTTAAATCTGAAAAATCTTATAATGTTTAATTCGTATTACAGGCTTTTCTAAAAACCCTTCGACTGCCACGTCATATTTTTAGAGTGATCTCTTGCGCCACGCATTTCTTTTTTAAGTTCTGTGTGTTAAAATAAGTTTTATACATAACCATTTTTGATTTTTTTACGCTAGTATAAAAAAATATACACGTGGCGCTGAAATGGTTAAACAGACTAAATAAATTACAACATCCAGAACTTGAAAACAAAATCAAGAAATATGTATACAGGGTGATTCACGACGAGCTTGCATTAGAATTATACAGAGAACTACTGAACGTAGGTTTCTGCAACTTTGAGGATTTAGGTTTATCGATATGCTCTCAAAATATTCACATGTTCGTGTCATTTCGGGTTATACCGGAAGTAGCCGCCAACTTTCGATTTTTAAATACAACATGGCCATTTTAATTATATTTTTCGATTAACCATTAAATTCTAAGCAAATTTTATAGAGCATCTTTTTGTCTCATTCTGCCATTTTTTTGAGATATCTGGACTTTTGTAATTATTTGGCAAATGAACGGTGATGAAATAATGCAAATAATTTTTTTACCTTAGCTCTCGGACTAAATTTTTTCTTTTCGAATAGCTAGATCATCAAGTCTAAAAATATTTCAAAATTGGCAGAAAATGTACAGGGTAGTCACAATTCAAGGTTCATTGTGAAAGAATTGAATCATTTTCTTATTTTAAATGGAACACCCTGCAAATTAGTTGTTCCTTATAAATAGCATTTACTGTTCTATACCTATATCAATGCGTTTCCTCTAAAAATCAAATTTATTTCGAAAATAATATTTTTTCAAGTGTGCTATGGAAACAATTGTACATTGGTACTGTATACTGATGTCTATACGGAGGAAAATTGATTTTTAAAAAAATATTATAATTTTCAAACACATTTTTATTTCAATAATTTTATAAACTTGTTTCCGTTACTTAAAAAAAAATTTAAACCATTAAATTCAAATCAATTTAAAATAAGCCACTGCATTTAATTTGCAAATTCAATGAAGAAACGCTTTAGAAAGTAGAAACAATTATTTTCGGAATAAATTTGCTTTTTGATGAAAAGCGAGGTATATAAATAACAGTAAATACTATTTAAAGGAACAACTAATTTGTCATCTAATTAAATAGAAATTTAAAATAAGAACGTATTTAATGGTTGAATTCTTTCACAATGAACCTTGATTTGGATTATTTCATCTCCGTCCATTTGCCAAATAATTACAAAATGTCCAGATATCTCAAAAACTGACAATCAGGCAAAAAGACGTTCTATAAAATTTGCTTAAAATTTAATCGTTAATCGAAAAATATAATAAAAATTGCTTTGTTGTATTTAAAGAACGAACGTTGACAGCTACTTCCGGTATAACCGGAAATGACAAGAACATGTGAATATTTTAGTTAGAGAGTGTATCGATAAACCTAAATCCCCAAAGTGTCAGAAACATATCTTCAGTAGTCCTCCATAAAGTTCCAATGCAAGCTCGTCGTGAGTCACTCTGTATAATTATTATACAAAGCTTAGTTGACGTATTCTTAAAATTGTCACTTTAAACCTCCACCTGACCATTTAGGGAGGACTTAAATTCCTAACCCTTTAGTGAATACGGCTATTTTTGAAATATGTTTCATTATATATACAGGGTGTTCATTTGAAAACTTCCCACCACGGATTTATCGAAAACCATTGATTAAAAGAAAAAACACCGAGACACGTTAAAAGATTTGCCAACAGCCACTTTTTAACCAAAAACTACTTCGCCCCCTTTTACCCACTGGCCCCCGGGGTCATCCCCTTAAAAATTTTAAATGACAAGGAGTAGCAAGTAATAGCTTGTTTGAAAGGTCTTTCAAAGTGCTTTATTTTGACGTTTGATTTTTTAAAATCGGTCGATTCGTTTTCGAGAAAATTAGAAAAAATTTTACCGCCTTCTTTTTATCAACACAGATAACATGGGCGAACTGTTTTTATTCATATACCTGTTTAGTTTTTTATACCTGTTTAGTTTTAGTAGGGAAAGAAACAATTTAATTTGCTGTCAGTTACCTTTGTGACAATCTTGGCATAGTGAAAATTAATTTATTGATTCAGATTTTACTTCCAAAATGGTTTACACACTAGCGGAAAGAGTGGAAATGATTCTAATTTATGGTGCCCAAAATCAATGTGCTCGGCAAACTGCCGTTACATTTGACGCCGGACATCCGGAAAAGATAACATAGCGATTAATGATAATACCATTCATGTAAAGAATATCTGCTTCAGTGATGAATGCACATTTTATCTAAATGGATTTGTTAATAAGCATAACTGTAGGTATTGGAGTAATGAAAATCCTCATGCTTTTGTAGAAGGGCATACTCAGTACCCCCAAAAAATTAATGAAGGCATTTTAGGAAACAAAGTGATTGGGCCATTGTTTATTAATGGGAATTCAAATGGAGGCATTTATTTAGATATGTTGGAAAATACCATCAATCCGCTTATAATGAATATTATTAATATTATAATAATGAATCAGCCATTGAAACCCTATATTTGATGAGGCTGAAATATATTTCCAGCAAGACGGCGCTCCTCCTCACTATGTTCTTCCGGTTCGGCAATGGCTAGACGACGAGTTTCCAGATAAATGGATAGGACGAAGAGGGCCTATAGAATGGCCTGCTAGATCTCCTGACTTGACGCCATTAGACTTTTTTCTATGGGGCCATTTGAAAACTATTGTGTTCACTCCCCAACCTAACAACAACTTCGTCAACGCATCACCGAAAGCTGCCATGATCTCCCACAACATGTTTTTGAGAATGTCCGTCAGGAATTTGAAAATCGCCTATATCATTGTTTGGCCAATAACGGGCAACATTTTGAACACGTATTGAAATAAAAAGTGATATTTTCGTGTGCTTCTTTTTCTATCTGAACAAATTAAGATAAATAAAGATTTTTCTAATTTTCTCGAAAACGAATCGACCGATTTTAAAAAATCAAACGTCAAAATAAAGCACTTTGAAAGACCTTTCAAACAAGCTATTACTTGCTACCCCTCGTCATTTAAAATTTTTAATGGGATGACCCAGGGGGGCCAGAGGGTGAAAAGGGTTGAAGTAGTTTTTGGTTAAAAAGTTGTCCCCTTTTGGCAAATCTTTTGACGTGTCTCGGCGTTTTTTCTTTTAATCAGTGGTTTTCGATAAATCCGTGGTGGGAAGTTTTCAAATGAACACCCTGTACATATTTTTTTTGATAAATAATATAGGCTACATTGCCTAGTTGATGAGGAGAGCACGAAAGCTAAAATGAGATCGCACTGTTTATAGTGCGATATTCGCCAGTTTGAAAAATGATCTAATTTGATTCGCCCGTCCACACCTCAAAGTTTCATGAATCTGGAGGCGAACGTAGGTCATTTGTCTTTGACGAAATCCGGTTTTCAAAGTTTCTAAATTACTTTGTTTCAATTTTCTTCGTAACTAGCGTTTTTTACGGGGATGATAAAATTATATTTAGTTGTATATCATGATGGGTTAGTATGTACTTAAATATTATCAATATTTCTAAATTTAAGAAACATCCGAAAAATTAAAGGCAGAACTCTGATGTCTGATTCATACCTTGTCACTTAATTGTCAAATTAGAACAGTTTAAAATTGACTCCCTTTATGCACTAAAGTGGTTTAGATTTAGTTCAACACAAAATTTAGATATTCTATTAAGTCATCTTATCAACATCGCCTAAATATTATTCTATGGTCAACCTATTTATGCTCCATATAAAATTCTTGTTTTATTTTGTCAATTTTGATACTAGATCGATTTCGAAAGGATATCAGTAGAGGTTTATCAGGAAAACTAGATCCAAATTCACTCTTATTTCCGGTCTCCTACCACCACCACTCTTATCCCCATTCTAACCCAACATATTTTTGTCACATTTTACTACAATTATAAGTCAGAAACGTGACTTCCACCCCACCAATAATTGATTTGTCATGGGACTACAGCAGTGTAAAAAGTATAATCCAGAAGCATATTTAAAAGAAAATTCAAAATTAAGGGTTTTTCAGGGAAATTTCGTTTAGTTTAAAAAAAGAAGAAGAAAAACTAAATATACTTGACACGTCAAAGGACGTACGTAATAAAAAAAAAATAGAAACAAATGACTTGCCCGACTTCAAGAGAACGCAAAGAACCTTATCGATTTATTGTCCAGTGGATTATCAAATAAAATATGGTCAATCGATCGAAATTTTGCAAATATGGGGGAATCGTCTGGAGCCGAACAAATGTGTTTTTACAATCCAGTCCTCCATGTTATATATTATTATATGACAAGACTTAACACCTAATTTGATGGATCACCCCCATCGACGTAAAATTTCTAATATTCCTAAAAACAAAAATAAAGTTTTTGGAAATTTTCATATTTTATTTATTTCTAGTAAGGAATTAGCAATATTTTTGTTTTATTTGCATACTGTCTGCATATTTTCAGATTTAAAGGATGTGTATTTTTTATAAAAATCCATGCTGTTGTGTTGTGCGAGTTATTTTAATCGCAATACAAAGTAATACATTTTACAAATTTAAAAAATGTTTATAGAGATTTTGTAAAATTTTTTATTTCAATCATAACAGAAATTAAAAGACAAAATCTATATATAAATCACTTACTAACTGTAAAATAAAAAATAATCATTTAAAATGATTGTTAACAATCCGTTACATTCGAACACTGACTGAATCATGGACTAACAATGTTTGTTCACGCTTATTGATATTGTCTAAAAGTCCGTTAATGTTTCTAACAATGTCTGTCTGTTTATCCTAGTCTGTTCTATTTCTTTGAGCTGGGTTGAAAATTCCAAGTCCAAAGTTTATGGCGTCTTCCCATATATTCTCAAGGTCTTGATTTAAGGGATTTTTCAATTTCACCATCTCTAGCTGGCACTATTTCCTATCACATTGATGGGATTGTGGCCACTTAATCATGCAAGTAGATTAATACATGGTGTGTAATACATATAGACAAAATATTTTATTTTAAGAGTAAATTTTATGAAGATTTGGAATGATAATTAATTACTATGTCGATTTGTATTGAGTGGATGAAGTGCTTTGGTAACACGCCATCTACAGGTTTGGCAAACAACTATTACAAACAGACGCCTAAACGGCAGAAAATGGAACATAATATACCAGCTGTAAATTAAATAAAGAGGAAACCGATTTCCTTCGTCGTATCCTAATCTGATTGCTTTCCCCTTCTACCACGATATGGGGGTGTTTGTACTCTCCTCTCGCAGACTTTACAATATTATTGTCATCCAGGAAGGGAGGTACACCCTACAGTTTAAGAACCGCTGGTATGTATACTCAAAGAATTAAGGCCATATGTGGTGGACAAGGCATGGATCCCTGGGAAAGGCTAAAATTTCAATTTCATCCTAACACTTTATCTGATCAAGATTTAAAGAAATTGTTTTTTTTACAAAGTAAAATCATACCTATCTCATTAAAATTAAGTAGTATGTACACAATATGAACTTAAACTTAAACAAAAAAATTAGCACATAAAAATAAATTGGATTTCCACATTCTCCAGATAAATATTAATATCACATGTGTTTAATTGGAAAAATAAAACAAACATGCATTTGTGATTTTTGTCACAATGTTTATCTGCAGACAGCTTCTGCAAATAAAGCAAAATAAAATCATATTTCTCACACAGCTCTACCATGTTTCTTTTATATAAAATACACATTCTTTAAATCTAAAAATATGCAGATACTATCTGCAATAAAATAAAAAAGCATTGCTCACGGTCACGACAAGTCGCATTTCAAATGCTCTTAACAATGCAAAAATCATTCCTATTATTATTATTATCAAAGGAGGAGATCCATTGTTATACCTTCCTACTATCAACCAATCTCACTACTTCCAAAGTGGTACAGACCTTTACAAAGAATGGATATACAGGGTGTTTCTTAATAACATGCTAATATATTTAAGGCGGTTATTCTTGGGGCTCAATCTATGTGGCGTCACACAAAGAGTCAACACTTTTCCTAATCCATATAAATTTTATTTCACAAATGTCATTTAAAAGTTAACTTCAACTTTATGCTGATGGTACCATACCATAAATTAACGCTTAACACAGAAAAATGAGCTTTATGCTGATCTCTAAGGATGCTCAGTGGGACAACCTCAACATCAGTGGGATGACATAAGTTGGAAAGAACAGATTGTACAAAATATGTATCTTGGATTATAGATAACAGGCTAAGTTGGGAAAGGCACAGTATACATGTCTGCAAGAAAATTGTTTCAGCTGTTGGAGTTCTGGATAGGGCCTTACCTCAACATCATGCAGCGAAGACTGATTTACTTATGCTCTTATACATAGCCATCTAACCTATTTAACATTAATTTTGTTGTTCTTAATCAACTTTAGGTAAGTTTTGTTTAAAGCAAAACAATACCATTATTGTAAAAATTCATGATGATGAGACCAACAAGATAAACTAAAAAAGCAATAAATCTTGTTAATATAACATCAATATGAAGAAAATTATATTTCTGATTCTATACTTATGATGAGGAATATTGAAAAAGGCTTTAAAGATCCAAAAATGATTGAATAGGTTAAATATGAGACAAGATTATTAGCAATTTCTGCTATTTTAGCGATTTAAAAAAAAACAAACCCGGGAGCTAATTGATATGCTGGCAGAGTATAAAACAGCTGTAGGCATATATATGGCAAAAGACACTAACAAAACATATTTGCAACAAAAGTCACATTTGCACTAAATTTATGATAAATAAAAATAGCAAAAGTCAAAACCTTGAAATCCTGACCCACAAATAGCAAAAACATAAAATGAAGGAACATTGAAATGCATATAAAATATATTTCATATAATATGGTAACATTGGGCATGTAATAATGAAACAAAACACTGCAATAACAAAATTGAACAAGGGTGAAATGTTGTTACATTGACTCGTTTAATGTGATAATTTGCACACATGACACAATACAATTTCTTTCTAAACTGTTTTAAAATCAGTTAAGGAAGGCGCTTGAGAATCAATAATCAGAGCCCTCAAGGAACATACATATGTATTTAGTAAGTTTTCAAAAAATTTTATTTTGGCAGAAATGGGTATTCAGGGTGCTCAGTGCATTTATAATTTTGTCGAGGTGCAGTTACGTAAAATTACCCAGTACCTTTGTAATTGTAAGTATAAACAATGTCATGAAAATTACTAGTTTCATCTTTTTAATAATTATGAACAAACAAATGGATGCTAATATTTGAGACGTTGTATGAACCCGCCATAATTATTTAATATTTATTAATTTTAACTGTACCATCAAAATTTTCATTTTATTAATTTTTAATTTGGGGCTGATAACAATAAAATATTATAAAAAAACATACACACCTTTTAATTTAAAATCAGTATCAACAATTTCTAAGCCTTGTTTTACAAGTGAGGCACTCATTTTTTGAAAAATATGCAATAAAACTTTAACTTCATAAACAAATGAAATAAAATTTAAAATTTATAGAAGGCATTTTTAGGTTAGTTCTAGTGCTGGGCGATGTTCATCGATGTTTTTGTAACATCGATGTTCTGTTACCGATGTTCGATGTTAGAGGTCATAAACATCGATGTTTACCTTTCGATGTTCAATGTTATACAAAACAAGGAAACTATGTTGTAATCTTCAACTCAATTTTCCCACCACAAGAAAATAAGAACGGAAGCTTTCGATTTCATTTGCTAAAGATGGTTGAAATCTTTTCTGTACTACCAGTCGGCATTCGGCAACGTCATTATTTTTGTTCTATTAAATTGTTATGTGGCAACAGCATAGAATATAGTATAGTATACACCAAAAGCTTTAAAACTAGTGTAGTGATCACTCGAGCGAAAAACCGCTTGATCGCTCGATTATTGAAATAACCGACATCGCTCGATTATTAAAAAAACCGCTCGAATTATCTATTCAGGCGAAAACCGTCGCCCGTAACTTACTATCTTTCACTCGATACCCGCGCTTCGCTTGCCGCCGACGGAATTTACCGCTGTAGCGTGATCGAATTAACAAACTGCTCGTATATTCAAACAGTTGTTCGCTCGATAGGAAATACTCTAGTTAAAAATCAGGCGAAAAACCGAAAAATATCGCCGGTCTAAGCGCCGCGCGATCCGATTGGCGACGTTCGAGATTGACGCTGAGCAAGTACACGACATAATATACTTCTTTCATAAAGGCACATAAACGAGAAGGTGCATATAAAAAAGTATGCTGAATCCCTTAGCGGAGTCATCGCGACATGATTTGGTAAAGTTTTGTTTTAACTGGGTAGCCAGTGGAGTAGTTTAGGTCTCCTAATTTTTAATTACTATAAAGACGAGAAAACTTCTCAAAAATAACATAATAATAGAAATTGTTAATGAAAAATAACAAAACGAACAAAATGGTTAACAAAATATATAGAAAAATTCGTTGGTAATCTTATAGTAAACATTTTTAAATCTAAACAGGAACTTTTTATTATTAAACTCAAGAAGACTTCTCAAAAATAACATACATTATAGAAAATGTTAATGGAAAATAAGAAAACGAGCAAAATAGTTAACAAAACAGGTATCGACAAATTTTTTGGTAATTAAAAGTAAGCATTCTTAAATTTAAACAGGAACATTTAGGTAACCGTAACTATGAATACATGAGTAGTGGGCACCTGATAATTTAAAGTGGAAGACATGGTCTGCGAACTTCAATTGGGGTTGTTTACCCGTATATTTGCTCAACATTAGTTCTGCCGTTTTCGTAATTGGCGCTCCGATCGCTCTTTTGTCTTTATATAGCAGGAATCTATTATGATCATGTCATCTTCGCCTGACTGCGCTTCACTATTGGTCAATAGATGGAGCATCACTTTTTTCATTGTTGATCCACCATCCGGGCGGACATTCGAATTTTACCGCTGTCGCTAGGTACTTATGTCAGTTTGAGACGCGCATTAAATTCGTATTTTTTGCTAAAATATTCCACGGAAGTCATTTTAACTTGTGTTTGTGTATATTAGTGTTATTTAGATTTGTATTCGATTTGAAATCGTTGTACACTGAGCCTTGACTCACTTCATTTTGACCAAAAACTTTCGTGAGTACTTTTATTTTATTTTAAAAGGTAAGTTGGAAATTATATTATAACATTTTTAATAAATTGGAAGAATACTATTAATTTTTCCCTTCGGAGTGTTTTGGTTGCGAAAAAGTTCACATTTTCACACTAATTTGCGTGTGAATAGTTCTAGCATTATGTTGTGATTGACGCTACGTGACGCTCTATCATCAGCTAGTATCATGCTAAAAAGTAACATTCTGCACTTTTTTCTTGTTACTGTTACGTGTATTGTACGTGTTCTATAGTTATTTTTTTTATATTTTAGGGTGTAAACTGGTTAAAAATATGCCTTACTGTTGTGTCAGTAGCTGTTATAAAAGTTATGAATCGAAACATAGTTTTCCTGACCCAACCAAAAACAGACTTCTTTTGGACAAGTGGATGTCGTTGTGTGGAAACCGTCGTTTAGTTCGCGAAATTACTCCACCGAAAATTTATAATAGTTGCAGAGTTTGTTCCCTTCATTTTCTGCCTGAAGATTTTGGACCAAATCATAGACTTAAAAAAGGAGTATTACCATCAATAAATCTACCAGGTATATTAAATCTTTTATTTTAAAATAACTAGACCTACTTATTAAGTAGGATGAGGCAGTAGAAATGAGCCGATACTGTGTATTGTACACATAAAAATAATACACATAATAATAAATAATCCGTTCATTCATGAAAATCTTGTATATATTTTTTTAAGTAACTTAAATTTAATAATTTCATGGAGCTTATTAATTAGTCCCCTCAATCCCCCTATTTTGATACCATAGTATAGCCACAACTATTCACTGTTTCAGCTTCTATACACCCAATTTTCGAAAACATTACTGATTACTGATTAGCCAATAGCTAACGTGACCTTCCTACCTACTTCTGCTAGTGCTGAAGAGGTATTACCTGTTCTACCGGATCAAACGTTAATTGAATATACAAAACAGGAGGTGGATCCCTGTACTACTAAGCAGGGGATCTCAATAGAGATGGATATTGTCCCACTAGATACTGAAGAACGTGAACATATCGGTACTTCCTCGAAAGTACATATTATGACAACTCCCAAAAGTAAGTTAAGTTGCATAAAGTAATTTTAATTTATACGGTGGGTATCCCGCTCTGTGTTTAATACTAAAAGCAACTTTTTATGCTAAAAAATTATTATAGAGTAAGTATATGTACGTCGCTAATACAAATTAAAGAGCGTTTAACAATAAAATATGAGAATATTGTTGAAGACAGAACAGACTGAAATCATTTTTGTTATTTGCATTTTAGAATATATATTTTTTTAGAACGTTCTTCACTCTTAGCAGAAGTGAATGTGGGCCAAATTAAAGACTTAAGTCCTAAGGCACGAAAACTCTATCAAAGGGCTATCCAGTTTAAGAGGCAGGCAGAAAGGTGGTGTATTGACAAGAAGAAAACTTCGAATGACTGAAAAACTAACCAGTCCTGCAGTGCTTCAGAAAGTTCTCTCAAGCATGGATAGAATTAAAGCTAGGTTTTTTCAGAGTCAGTGAGACAATATCGAGAAGAAGCCGAAAGGACGACGATATACCCTTGAGGACAAGGTTATTGGTTAACGGTAATGAAACTGCTGAACAGAGCCCGATACGCCCAGGACTACATACCGAAGTGTTCACTATTTTGAAAGCGGAAGTCAAAAATTTTTCAAATGTTCTCGATAAACATTGTATTTTAATGTTTGACGAAATTAATATTGAACCACAGGTTCAACCCAATATAAAAGAAGGAACTGTGGAAGGTTTTGATTTATTTATACCACTTAGCTTTAAAGATATTTTAACTTAATCTGAGGGGTCAGTTTGTGACTCGGCCATACAAATATATTAATATTGGCAAATTTATGAACCATTGGATGCTTTTTCTTTTTTAAATCAAGCAAAGCATATTTCTATCCATATTTTGAAAGCAAGAGATATAATATATTTGTAATTAATAGGTGAACTAGGAAATCCAAGATTTCGATTTTGTTTCCTGATTTCTCCTTTTTTTTTCTTGCTTTTAAAATGGGTTCATAAATAAGCTATTTGCCTGATTTTTGAATAAAATCAAGGGTGCGAAGGCGCTAGTAAAATACCCTCAAAAGCAGCGCCATCTCGTCGAGAGTTTCTTAAATTGAATTTGAACTACAGGTTTCTAATATGGAAATGGTGTAATATAACTGCCGTCGCCGATAGATGGCTTACCAATATTAACAGGTTTGTTAACATGGAAGTGTCCATTCTATTAACAAACCTAAATATTATTCTATGGTGGAAGAATTTGACAAGCTATTTTAAATATCTACTTATTTTATGCTCGTAGATTGAGAAAGATGTGAAGAAAAATAACTCTTGGTAATACTTTTTGTTCGGGTTAAAAACGCACAATAATAAACCCGAACAATAAATACATATTTGTGTGATTTTTTGCAGTTTTTTGTTTGGTATCGAGACACGTGGTAAAAATTCATTATTCACAAATAAATAAATTTCTGGAATTTTTTTGGTGACACTATAATTTTTTAGCTAAACCTGTGCCCACCCGTAGTTACGTGCCTGCAAAATACCCGACCTGATCACATGTAAAGGGCTAGGCAGCCCGTTAAGCAGTCGGTGACGTCATCGCTTGTTAAATTGGAATTTCAGGCGATTCACTAGAGCGATTAACGCGATTATTAAAATCGCTCGAGTATCAATAAGTACTTGATTAATAAAATCATTGGTTTTTCCCAACACTATTTAAAACTGTTAAGCGTTTTAGGTTAGGTACCATCTGACAGTCTATTTTCCAAAGCCGGCGACTATGACCCAAAATCGAAATAGCTTGCAAGGAAAGAAACTTTCTAAGTTACTTTTCTTGCAATCTATTAATAAAAAATTCTGGGACGCTCATTAATAGTTTTACAAAAAAAAGTTTAAAAGTTGTTAGTGATTGGAATTATAAAATATTATGTTCCAATATTTGTTTTTTTTTCTTTATATTATTTTAAAAAAATTTTGTTATTTAGTATTTTGACGTTTGATAATTTTTCAATTCTTTCTAATCTTGATTTTTTATATCTAATTTATTCCTAATCGCAAATATACTTTTTTAAATATTGATGTTTGAACATGATGTTCCGTTTCGATGTCCCAGTACTATAGTTATTAGTTCGGGTTTGTGTCAAAATTATTTTGATTGGGTACTAGATTGCTGTTAAAAAGTACTAGATTTTTATAAAAGTTCATGCCTAACTTAGGGCCAATTTTATAAAGTGGTTTAAATCGCACTGTACGGTTTAACCTCAGATTATTGAAAACGGTGATTTTATAAACTAGGATTGACAGCGAGGCTCGACATAAGAGCAACCATACATCCTGGTAATAAGTTAATCGGCAGAAAGAGTTCCGCTTAAACTCAATAATACGATTTAAGACACAGGAAACAGTATTATAACCCTAATATTTGAGTTTGTTTTTTATTGTTTCTGACTGCACCAATTATTTTAATAATGGATATTTCTGAAAAAAATATAAATATTATTGAGCAGCGTAGAAGGGACATAATATTTCGGATACGTCCCAATTACATGAAAACCTTAACCGATTTTTACAAAGCTTCAGGATTTCAAAAAATTCTGTGGAATTGTTAAGCCTCCTAAATCATGTTTTAGAGCGTCCAACAAACCGATGAGTATTTACAAGATATAATACATCTAGTTATAATCCTCCTAGTAATAACCCTTTATTATAAAATTGTCATAATTTACCTAAGACTGACGGACATGTAGTTGTACCTCGGCTGGCATCCTGACAGACACAAAAAATCGAAACAAAAATCGTAATTGAAAAATAGCGTCCGAAAAAATAATTAATTAGGAATGGTTTCGGCTTACGATGGATTTTTCATTAATTACCAAGACTGGCACATTGCTGATAGTGTCGACCAGTCCTCATATCTTCAAAATTAAATGATTCAAAAGTTAGATTGGCATTAATAAATAATTCCTGGGCGGGGAATACACCTTCTGGATAGGAACCAAAATGGGGCGAAATTAAAATTCATAAATTGCCATCTCACTAATAATCACTTGGTCAAATTAAATTGAAATAAAATTAAAGGGGTATAAATTGGTTATACGGGGGTTATGAAAAACTTCTTACGTTAAAATGCGCCGTAGGAGAACGCTTAGAGTTACCTACTATTGATTAAGCGCAAAACGGACGGACGTTACAGGTTACGCACTCCACTCAAATCACGTACGTTAATCCTACATAAAGTATAATCTTTCTACTTTCCTAAATAAGGCGACACAATTAGTAGACATCGCAAGACGACATTCCTGTTCGCCATTTATAATACCGCAAATTTCAATACACTAGTAAAAAATACGTGAACCAATGGTCATGCTATAAAGTTGAGTTTTGGATAGATGAGATTTGGTAAAAAGTAAATTCATAGTTATTATCATGTAAATTGTAATAATACCCCTTTGTAAATGTTTTGTTTTATGTTCCTGTTGTACTGATTAGAATGTAATAATAATAACAACAATCTGGTTCTATTTGTAACTAACCATCAATCACTAGAACTTAATAAAGATATTTAAGAAGCCCATAAACAACTAATAATCAGCTCTTTAATTTCGTAACCCCCTATTATCACAGTCATTCTGTCAACTACAGACTGATAATTAAATAAATCAGTCCCCCTACTTTTTATGCAGGGAACTTCATAGCTACCCTACAAATGATAAAAATATAAAAAAGTAAATTATAACGGATGAGATTCTAATTTCTACAAATCTGCGCTATTCAATTTTCCCCAAGATATAATTAATTAATATCATAATAATAATTTATTCATGTTACATTTTAATTATTATTACATAGTATAACAATTTACTTACGTCAATATAGCAATAATAAAATATAATAGTAGTTTTAATGTTTTTAAAATGTTTGAATATATAAAAAAACTACACAGATTACATATTAAAATCGAACTTTAAAAATTCAGACATATATTTGGAAAAACCTTGTTGTTGTTGTTTCAAAGTCGGAAAGAGGAAGAGGTGATGATGATTCCCCACAAAATGCTCGCTCTTGATTCATTGGATGTATATATTCCTTGCTCTTTCCTTTTTATTCGTAAAACACATTTTCCAGTAGAAAAAATTTTTCATCTGAGGATGGACATTCGACTCCATGAAATCTGCTTTTTTAAGATTTGCAGATAACCAGAGTATGTACGCATCAGCGGAAAAGTCGGCACCAGCATTAGGCGCCTACAATAGGCGCTGCAAATCTGATTTCTTTGTATGCATACGCTAAGAATGGAAAATTATACAAAATTAAAAAATATAACATTGACGCGCACGAATTTCCTTAATGGAAAACGTTCTGAAACTATACCAGAAGTTAGATTAGGCCGAAAACAGACCGATGAGACCGATCATTAGCCTGTGCCGACGACCACATCTATATGTGCCGACGAATCAAAATCGCCTTAATTGACAATAGTGACAATTGACAATCAACTGACAGTACCGGTTAGCCGTATCCGCATGTGTTTTTAGCCCTTGGGTCACTTTTCTGATTTTGGACCCCTTTACTTTAATTATTTAGGCTGGAAATGGCGCAGAGCAAACTAAACGATCTTGCTGGTAAATTCGGCAAAGGCGGTCCACCCGGCTTAAGTTTGGGTTTAAAGGTGTTGGCTCTCGGAGGGGTTGCTGCTTATGGAGTCTCTCAATCGATGTATACAGGTAGATAATTTTAAAAGTTTTGCTTATTTTTAGACATTTAGACAGAGATTTTGATTTAGAGGTTGTAACAGTTTCTTTTTAAATTGAACTAGACCTTGAGTATGATGACTACAAAGTACAAACTGAGACTAAAAAGAGAATAATTTTATTTCTAACATCATATTATGTAGGAAGTAGGAACTAAGGTAGGTTATTGGTTCGTAATAAGATGTGTTTTATGCATATTAGCACTACAGAGTGGTACTTCTGTATAGTGTTCCAAAATCTACTTGAATCTGTAAAAACGATGTTTCACCATCGAAATAATTATTGTATCCATGGGCGTACCGTCGAGCGATAATTTATTAAGACTTTAAATTAATTGCATAAATATGTTATTTTTATAATTGTTTAAATACATTTCATATTATCTTTTAATTCATAGTTTGAAACAGGTTTTTCGCGTTTTTGGGTTTCGGCAGTTCTAACTTTAACCTATATTTTTAAAGTAAGTATTATTAATTTATTAATATTTTAAATATTATGAAACGTCTAGACTACTAAAAAATTAAAAGAGCAGTACTTAATGAAAATATTTTTAAGATAAATTGTTATTTTTACATAAGTAAGATAAAAACTATGAATAAAAGAAAATTACTTAATAGTTAAATGGATGTATTGACTTATGCAGAAACCACACAAGTCCATTTTTGTCAAAAATGGTTTTATACTAGGAAATTAATCTAAGTAGGTAAATACATAATAGGTACTATGAATAAAAAGCACAAGTCCCTTTACTTTGTAATCCTGTTATTCAAATATCCCCGAACCCAGAAATTATGCCCATATAATACTAAAAAACAATATACACTATCTGTGGCACATGTGATTATGATTCCAAAGTAAAGGGTATTGGCTGCATTTTTTGCCGATCTTGCATAATATATTGGTAAAAGTTGAAGATATATGCAAATGCGCGACTTTCGTGGGTGACGAATAATATCAAGAATTTTATAATTCATTACTTCTTTGGTCTACAATTATTAATAATTAAATGTAAAAAATATTTTGATTCATTTATAATAGACAATCGCATTTAAATTTTAGGAAATTTGTTCATTTCCCCCTAGGCTATGCAGAAAACTCTCATGTCTTTTTTTCAGAAACTCATAGAAGCCTAAATTTTGATTCTTAAACAATACTTAATATTTCATTTGCTGCTCCTAACTATTTTTTCTAACATGTTAAACCACAATTCTTTTCAAAGAATAATACTTAATATGTTTTTAATTTTTCCAAAATTTGTATTTTTGGACATGTGATGTTTCTGCATAGGAAAGCCACAAGCAATTGTAAATGCAAAAAAACAGTTGCTCGGAGCGACATTTTTTGGTAAAAGTGATGAGAAAATTGATATTTTTAATAAAAACATAAATATGTATGTACACTAAAGTACACAAGGTGCACTTGTTTACAATCTACATCAAAATTATTAACAAATTCAAATTTCACAGCCCAAAAAACCCCCAATCACAAAATTTTATTCAAAAATATTGGTTAAAAGTAATTTAATTAGGAAATCAGAAAAAAAAATTTTCACTTGGACTCTCAGTTATTATTAATTTTTGAACTAAGCAAGTTAGGACAAATCGCAATATTTTTCCCCAAATAATCTACAGTTTTACTGTGTAGTATTAGTTTTGGGATCCCCTATATACAGGGTGTCCGGCAAAATGTGGGAAATCTCCCGGTTATGAAGAAAACAAGTGAAAAGAGCACTACAAGTTCACATAAACTTTTTTCGTATAGGCCTCCTCTTCGGAGATATGGGCTCCCAAAGAGCTCCAATGGAATCAAGTTTTTTACACATAATTATTGAACTACCAGGTATATTTAAATTTTTTTTAATATGATGTATACCAGGTAAGATCCTTCAAATTACTATCCAAGAAAGTGTTGTGAATTACTCACAGCTGCAGGGATGGACTAGCTGTGACACCATGATACAATAACTAAAGGTAAGATATCTAACGGTCCCAATTTCGTCTGCCGCGCGTAGTGACGTCGGAGGTTGAGTGATTTTTAAATCTCTATGGAGGTTTATATTGCTGTCAGCGTTTTAAACTATCCTTTAAATATATTTCGAAAAAACGGTATTTCATATACATTATGTATTTGGCGTATTTCAATAAAAGATACATCTTTTGTTCCGATCAAATGTTCCACCTTCAAAATTCCTCTTTTTCATATTTAACCTGTGAGAAGTTAGGGGACTAGGTGTAAATAAAATGACGTTTTTTGGAAAATGGTTCGGATTAGCGACATGAATGAAGAGTACCTACTTAATTTTTAGTCAATAGTTAAAGGTATGTAAAAACCGTTGTCCAAAGTTCTTATCATACATGGTGTTAAAAAAAAAGGGACCATGAGTGTCACAGTTAGTCCGTCCCTTCAGCTGTGAGTAATTCACAACACTTTCTTGGATAGTAATTTGAACCTTACCTGATTACATCATATTAAAAGAAAATTTAAATATACCTAGTGGTTCAATAATTATATGTAAAAACTTGATTCCATCTCTTTGGGAGCCCATATCGCCCACGAGGAGGCCTATACGAAAAAAGTTTATATGAACTTGTAGTACTCTCTTTACTTGTTTTTTTTTCATATCCGGGAGATTTCCCATATTTTCCCGGACACACTGGGTAATAAGTAATAATAAATATTATTTAAAAAATAAAATGTTTTTTTGGCGGTGACTGAACACAAGCATTATAGGAAAAAATCCTTTAAGTGGGAGTGGTTTCTTGTGCGCATTAAACGATTCACGTTGGTCTTGAATCGGAGGTTGGGAAGCTCGTTCCATAAGGATGACGTCTTCCTTTGGTCGTTTTGCCAATAACGACATACTCTGGAGATAAATTGAATTAATTGATCTTGCCCACCAAGGACCACAGCGAGCAAAAATAAAAAAATTTTACGGTACACATGCAGTGGGCGTATAAATCGCGAACTGGTCGCGAAAAAGGAATCTCTTCTCCCCCACACCCTTTCCAGTCCCATCTGGTATAAAAATGATAATCATTTTAGGAAATTGTCAAGCGCAGAATGAAAGTATCTATAAGTTTAATCAAAACCTATACATATAGTTTAATCAAAACTTTTGAAGGTGTGTATGTTTTAATCGAGCGTATAAATTGCTAATTGCCAGCTTTGTGCTAGTGCTATTATTATGTTACTTCTCTCATTACATGCTTAGTACTTTTTTAGCAAGAGCAGAGCTTTCGGGATGTTTGTAGAATAATTAAAAATATTACAATTAAATTATTGAAATGAAAATTGGAAGATAAATGACTAATAATAAAAGGCACCAATATGGCCCAGATTAGAACTTTTAAGGAACAATGTAACCGTTAAGAACCAAATCGTAGGTTAAGTTATTTATATTCTTTATAATGTCTGTATAACACGCGTTTGGTTTTATGATTGAACCTTGAAGTGACCTGAAGATGACATGCGAGAATCGGCAACCCATATCGGCTTAGATCACATAGAAGCAGTATAACAATATTTTTTGCTCTATTTTTTGGCGTTGGAATCTCACTTATAGTTCCGTGTACCAAATTATTTTCTTTAGGAACTTTCGGTTTTTATCTCTTTTTTGGTGTTGAGTAGTAGGTTTTCCTGCAAATAGTTGACAAATTGAGTTCTTCAAAATTCATTAACAAGATCTTATTTAATAAATACCTTGTATAATTTTATTAATGAGACAATATTTCTATTTTTCTTTAGCTCTAAAAAAGAAGTGGTGCAAGATTGATTTTTTTAGTTATTTTTTTTTCTGATATCACTGAAACGATTTAAATCAAATTTACATAAGTACCCCCATAAGAGGCATCGAAATAAGCAACAAAATATATAGCATGTAATATTAAAAAAAATCAGTATAGCTGAAAATCTTATAGTCTTAGTTTTTATTTCCACACAAAATTTATCTGTAACATAAGTAACTTTAATTGATTCAGCCGATACTTGGTGGAAATCCATAACTAATATTATGAGAAATAATAAAACTACATTATATTTCTTTTCCATTATATTCTTAAAAATTACATGTTTCGCTATCACTATATCTTATTCAGATTGAGAATGAAGGAATATTTTTCTATATCTAACAAAATGTACAATCTTAAAATATTATTACAATTATAAAGATGGTGTAGGGCGTAGGGGAGATAATAGTAACAGTGGGATTTTCCAAATGGTCAGTAGGTAGCTATACTGATTATATAAATTATTTTATAGATTTATTTATACATGTAATAGCGGATTAGTGAAATAAATTTAACAAAGGAGAATTGTTAGGTCTATTTGATCATTCAGTAAAACATCGATATTTTTAAGTTTATTTATTTCCATGGATTCTAACTAAGTTTTATACCTTTATTTTCATTATGTAAGATTTTAAAATTTGAATCAAAATTATGTTGGTTTTCTTTTAAATGGTTGGAATAATTAGAATCTGTTTTATCTTCTATGTAACTATTATAATGTTCTTGTATTCTTTTTTCAAAATGTCTCCCTATACACTATACCTACCTACTGACCATTTGGAAAAATACACTATATCTACCTACTGACCATTTGGAAAATCCCACTGTTACTATTATATCCCCTACACCATCTTCATACCTGTAATAATATTTTAAGATTGTTAATTTTATTAGATATAGAAAAATATTCACATTCTCAATCTGAAGAAGCTACAGTGATAGCGAAACATGTCATTTTTAAGAATATAGTGGAAATGAAATATAACTTAGTTTTATTATTTCTCATAATATATAATATTTTTATTTTTTATTTTAGTTGAAGGTGGTCACAGAGCAATAATGTTCAACCGGGTAGGAGGTATACAAAAAGAAATTTACACTGAAGGATTGCATTTTCGACTCCCATGGTTCCAGTACCCCATTATATATGATATTCGGTAAATATGACAAAGTGTGATATAAAAATTACTCTAAACTAATATTTTTAAAACCCTTATGCATAGTCATCGCGATAGTTATGTAAACTCTGTAAAAATATTCATAACTGTTCCGTATTTCAATAAACAAGAAACTAACTAACCTTTTTGTCCAAAAGCCATAACTACCACTGATAATTAAATGATATAAAAGAGCACCTGGTCATTAGGAAGCTGTCTAGAAGTGGTGGTTTTAGGTGTAAGACAGTAAAGTTTTTTTTATAATTTTTAATTTAAGAACAACCCAAAGAGTGTTTGAAGAAATTTCAATTTAATAAACTATTTCATAATATTTTGTATATCCGAAATTAATTAGGAGCGTATTTAAATTTCCATCTAATGTTTAAAATGAAGTTAATAAATACAAAGTGTAAAGAGCAAGAAGTTTTTTTACAGAGATTTAAAGTTATTTTATTTGAATCGTTCGTGTTTTGTCCACTGAGAGATTATGTAAGGTAAGACTAGTTCATATTAATGTTTATTCAGCTTCAATTAATAACCTGAAGCTGTGATTTTTTACATGATAACTTGTGACTAAGGAGCTATTATTTTTGCCCTAAATGTTACCAAGAATTCTGATGTTATACATAGATTTCTAAATAAAAAAATTGTTTTTGTTAATAAAACAATTACATAAAGTAAAACTAGTTTTGTACTAATGTTTATTTAGCTTCAGTGACTAACCTGGTTACTACTTACGTAATTATTTTATTACCAAATAAAACTTAGTCAGAAATATATTTATAATGAATCGTAAATTTTATTAATTTAGGACAAAAATAATAGCTTCTTAGTCACAAGTTATCATGTAAAAAAATATGTCTAGCCAAACAACTTAGATTCCTTTTTTTTATAAGAAACTAATATTTATGGATCTTGCAGTTCCAGGCCAAGAAAAATCTCTTCTCCAACTGGATCAAAAGATTTACAAATGGTAAACATTTCCCTTAGAGTCTTATCCAGGCCAAATGCAAGTGCTTTGCCTACAGTCTACAGACAGCTTGGCTTAGATTATGATGAAAAAGTGTTACCTTCTATTTGCAATGAAGTTTTAAAATCAGTTGTCGCCAAATTTAATGCTGCGCAGCTCATTACACAGAGAGCACAGGTAGGTGTTTCATATTTACTTCAACCACCATTTTATTTTTGCGTTTGTATACAGTGAGTACACAGATGGAGCTACTTGTCGAAAAAATAAGTTTAGCATATAAAAATCTGAGATGACATCGATCGTTCGGAAGGAAAGAAGACATTTTAAAAAATTATTTACAGGAGAAGCAATTTAAGATTGTTTTAGGACATAACTGTCTTTTATTTAGTTATGCATATAAGTGAAATTATTTTTTTAAGTAGTAGCTTCAGCAGTCTTTATTATAGGTATTATTGTTTCTTTAAGATGCTTGTTTTTTTTTATATAAAAAGATATGTAACTCTTTTGAACTAGTTAATGTTAATACATTTCCGTACCAGTCTTGACTAGTCATGGTAAGATCAGTGTGTTCCGAACCGACCACTGCGGAAACTTCGTTATATTATTATAAAATAATTGTATATAGAGATATATACAGAACGTCTGTAGAATTTTTAGGGAAACTAATTAAGATTTTTTCCAGAGTTGATGGACTGTATTCATAGTCGACACTTGAGTCGTCCTCAGCCCTTAAGCATTCCTTTGTCAAACTGACAACGTCTCCTTAAGGAGCACTTGAGTGCCGAGGACGCTTCAAATGTCGACTATGAATACGGCCCTATATTTTCTGATGTGCCCTTCCTTCTTAACGAGAATATTGATATTTTATAAAAGGACTAGCAACTAACTTTGGTATTTTAAATAGTACATGCCTATTTTTTTTATATTAGGATTGTACTCAAAATTCTAAACATATTTTGTATTACAGGTCATACATATAAACTGAAAAGTTTTTGAGATATTGGCATTGGAACAATAACATCTATTGCAGTTTGACAGAGTGTATGTAGCATCGTAAAGGTACTGTGGCGCAGTTGACCGCTGCCGTCAGCGGCAGCAGATAAACGTCGTCGATATACCTTCACTCTTTTCTTGACTTTTAGTTGTGTTTTTTCGGATTATTTCATCCTCTTATCTATCAAAAACACCATGTTTTTAACCACTACCTTATTTACCATCTTTTCCCAACGAAAAAGCAATTTTCTTCCAAGCATTATCTTCGAGATTTTCTTTAATCAGTAAATTTTTATAATTTTCATCTTCAAAATTATAAATGCTTGAATAATTTTGAATCGCTTGTAGTAAGTCGTATCTTGGGTAGACATCATGCCATATTTCTACCGCGGCTGGCTGCTCGACTGGTCTAATTAGCAGTCGAGCTGCCGCTGCCGTTTCCCGGCAGTTGACAGCGCGCAGCTGCGGCTCTCCACCTAAACCACATACACAAATTCATGTGAGCAGTTTCTAAAATGCGCCGTTAAGACTCTACACTCTGTGAAATTTCCATAAATGTCATTTTCTAATACAAATATTTTATAACGATAGTTCAGACCTGATATTCAAACTATGTTTAGAATCTTCTTTTAAAACTTACAAGGTTTTTTCTTCAATTAGCACGAAATAGATTTTAGATAGATTTTATAGAAATATAATACTGTACGTATTCGGGATCTACTTGTGATAACTTAGATTCAGTTCCAAAGGCAACAAAATCTTTAGAAAATTCATTATGTATAATGCAGGTAAGATGACCAATTATCCGATCTCAGAATCCGTAAGACCTACAGACAAAAGGTAAATACGGAAGTTTTTTTGAATTACTTCAAAGTTTTAAGTATTTTATTTTTACGTATACAGCGTGTTTAGTATTTCTTATTTTAAAGGAGACACCCTTATATGTTTTTTAGCTTCGAATTTTACATTCATTTCCAAGTAATGTACAACATTTTTTCATATTTTTCAGTTATTCAATTTAAATTTTCACAACCACAAAATCAGCCGTTTGAAAAATATCGTATAGTAAAGTTTACATTTTACCGTTGATCGTTTGAGTGTCATTAAATCCTAATTATCCTTCTGACCATAAATTGCCCCAAATGCGCATCTTTTCGGGAAGAGCCGGAGTACAAATTTTACCTCAAAATAAGAATAAATCAATATTTAGATAGCTATATTTTCAAACAGACCCTGCACCCATTTATTGGGGTTTGAACATGTTTGGGACCCAACAATGCCTACTTTAATATTTACAAAACCAGCTAAGAGTAGGGTAACAGTACACATAGTAAGATGTTCTCAAGATAGGCAGGGTGCCAAAAGAATATTTGCAGCCTTCGAGGTTTAACCTCCATTTGAGGGGGTATAATTAAACGGGAAGGAGGGTCGTTCAAATCTGTTTCCAATAATACCATAATTTATTTTTTTGAGTAGAAGTTTCCAAGAAATTGCGCTTCAAAAATGGACTTATTCATGTAAATTTTTAGGCTGTGGCTTTGCCCATTTTAAAGAGTTGGAAATAATGTCATCGGGAGTGACTTCCTACGGACCCCTAATCATTCTACTAATATAAGTGTTTTATTTTGGTTATTATCCATATCAGGAATCGGCCACTTCCATTATTCACGGCATATGATAGATTAGACGTATGTATACTTGCCCTATTATACAGGGTGTTTCAGAATAAGATGCTGATCCTTAACGTTGTGAATCCTTAGGTGATTTTAAGAAGAAACGTTCAAATTAACATATATCCTTCACATATCAACTTTCGAACTACAGGGCGTTAAAGTTTTAAGAAAAAAAATCGTTTCTCTATCATAACTTTAACAACTTTCTAGCTATTTTTATGGATTTTTCACACATGCCATCTAAGCATCAATAGCCTTTTTTTGGTGTCGAAAATTTAAAATTTTTTTAATCAGTGGCGTCCTGAAAGGGTTTGGACTAGACATTTTGGAAAAATATTATGTACGCCACTGCTTTTTCTCAAGATAAAAATTATTTTTAAAATACTCATTCATTTTAGGCCACATTTAATATCTAGGCTTTTTATCGTCCGACAAACAGTTTCCGACAAAAAAAATAAAAAGCATTAAATGCACATTCGCTATGTGCCTATGGTTTCTGACTAGTAGGCTATGAACTTTGTTAAGGAAACAATGACAATAACGAAATATTTAATAATAGTGTATTTTTAAAAATTAGATTAAAACAACTAACATTAAATAACGCGTGAGAACAAAAACGAAAATAATTTAGATTAGCTGTTGAAAGCAGCCACCACCTGCAAGAATGCATGCTTCAGCTCTTCTCCTCATTGCGTCTCGTACCCTTTGAAAAATTCCTGATAGTGTCGAAACAAACTATTATGCGGTTTCTCAACTCCTCTTCAGTATTTATTGGGATGCTGTAAACCAACGTTTTCAGATGTCCCCACAGGAAAAAATCTAGACTGTTTACATCAGGGGATCTAGGTGGCCACGATTGTGTTCCTCTGCGCCCTATCCACCGATTACGATAATGTTAATTTAAAAACTCTCGTGCTAAGAGACTGAAATGGGCAGGTGCACCATCGTGCATAAACCACATACGATGTCAGGTAAAAATAGGGACGTCGTCTAGCAAATTTGGTAAAGTGTGTTCAAGAAATTGGCGATAATTGATTCCGTTCAATCGGGCTGGTAAAAAATAAGGCCCAATTAAATAATCACCAATAATTCCAGCCCAAACATTTACAGAAAATTCCTCTTGGTGGTGGGATTCCGTAATGGCATGTGGGTTTTCTTCTGCCCAGAAGTGATTGTTATGAAAATTTTGTATGGCGTTCCTGGAAAAATTAGCTTCGTCCGTGAACAAAATTTTGGCATCAAATTGTTGATTTTCGGTAACCATTTGAATAAACCATTGGCAGAAATTGATGCGTAATGGAAAATCCCTAGGAAGTAGGGCCTGGACGGATATAACAAATAACTTTAAAGAATTCTCCAGACTAGGACATGAGTAATATTTAAAATTTTTCTGGTACTTATATTATGGTTTTGTTCCACTAAATTTAAAACAGCTTCTTCGGTTTCCGGTGTTCGTGTAGTTTGGTGTGCCCCTTTTAAGTAGTATTTTGTTTCAAAAGATCCCGTTTCACATAACTTTCTGTGAGGTCCTGAAATCGTTCGTGCATCCGGAACTATTCTATTTGGATAACGCTCTTGGTATAATCGTCTGGCTTCGAATGCATTGCCGTCAGCCAGCCCGTACAGGTAATGCATATCCGCAAACTCGACACTTGTAAAATTTACCTTGATACTTATACGTTTAAAAAGTATTACGTTTTTAAAATTTAAGTTAAGTGGAAAGCCGTGTACATAAATAAATAGCTGTCAAACTATTATTAAATATTTCGTTATTGTCATTGTTTCCTTAACAAAGTTCATAGCCTACTAGTCAGAAACCATAGGCACATAGCGAATGTGCATTTAATGCTTTTTATTTTTTTTGTCGGAAACTGTTGTCGGACGATAAAAAGGCAAAATATTAAATGTGGCCTAACATGAATGAGTATTTTAAAAATAATTTTTATCTTGAGAAAAAGCAGTGGCGTACATAATATTTTTCCAAAATGTCTAGAAAAACGATTTTTTTCTTAAAACTTAACGCCCTGTAGTTCGAAAGTTGATAGGTTAAGGATATATGTTAATTTGAACTTTTCTTCTTAAAATCACCTAAGGATTCACAACGTTAAGGATCAGCATCTTATTCTGAAACACCCTGTATTAGCGCAACTGCTGCGTCGATCTAATATATTTTCAGCGTTGCGGCGTTGTCGCTTCTACCGAAAAATTGTAAACTTTGTTATTTTAAAAGGAACTTATGAAAAATTTGGTAGCATCATCAAGTAACACAGTCCTGAAAACCTCATCTCTCTATCTTTATTATTAATATATGAAAACATCGAAAACTATAACACATGATTTAAAAAAAATATATTATATTTTCTATAGTGATGCGAATTCGTAGCTTTTTAGTGAATCTTATGCAAGGTAAAAGGCTACTAAGAAATATACTTCCTAGCAAGCAGATTAAAAATTTAAATCGAATAGGAAAATGAAAATCTTTAAGGATAGCATAATTTAGCCTTTTTATATATGATATACCTTGCACTAACAAAGCCACATTAGAGTCTTTCAGAGTCTACTTGCATTTAAAATAATTAACTCCTTTAGATTTGTACTGCGAATAGCTATAGTCACTGAGGGGATTTCTCACTAACAATGTTTATTGGTCTATAATCTTATTAAATAAGATAATTATTTTAAGAATGTCTCGTCTAGTCATATTGTTTATAGTAGCCGTTTAAAAAATGTTTGTTTTGAGTTTTTACCAAAATGGATGGTGATTAGCAATTAATATTGCTCGAAAACTGATTTTTTAAATCATTGATATCTGTTCTCTACTATTACGGCTTAGTTTAAACTAGAGAGAAAACCAAACTAGACTGTCTTGACGTTACTTTGGCTCTCAAACTGAATAATAAACCCTGCTCTTTGTAGGTTTCACTATTAGTTAGACGGGAGCTTGTTGAACGTGCTCAAGACTTTAATATCATCTTGGATGATGTGTCCATTACAGAACTTTCCTTTGGTAAAGAATACACAGCAGCTGTTGAATCTAAACAAGTTGCACAGCAAGAGGCGCAGAGGGCAGCTTTTGTTGTGGAAAGAGCGAAACAGGAAAGGCAGCAAAAAATTGTACAGGCCGAGGGTGAAGCAGAGGCAGCAAAAATGATATCCTTTTCTAATTTTTATGAAATAAACCATAAATGACTGAAATTACTAAATTCCGCGCCCCATAGTTGCATTCTTAAAGTGAGTGCGGTTTACATGGCCAATGTAGGACATTTAGTATTTAAAACAACTTGTTACAATGCATGATTGTCTACAACAGTATACACCAAGTAAAGTTGCTTAGAAATATCTCGAGAAATGAGATTTTATTTTGAAAATTTGACTCTGGCTATAAGAGATGATATTCTACGCTTATAAAATATTTTGGATTATGCGGTGTTGCCGGATCATACCGAAAGTGGTGGCAACTTCGGAATTTTAAATGGATTAGTCTATATATTTTTTTTTTTTTTTGGAATATAGGTATAAATCTAGAACAGTTTTATGTATAATATCATATACCTATATTTAATAGTTGTTTTAATTATAAATAAACTTGTGATTTTTAACGCCGTATCCGGGCCCTGAAAAGAAAATCATATTTTTTAGCGGTTTCAGCTTGAAAGCTGAAGTTTTGTCAATAGTTTCACAATACATTGGAGTTTTCACAATTTTGACAAGAATTTAATTGTGTTTATGCTCCAAAATAATATTTCTGAGAGAGATAAAAACCTACCTTTTAAATCGTATTTGATATGTTCTGCAAATGGAAGATCGAATTTTCTATTTAATGATATTAGGTGTTCCTATACCTATCTTCAATATTTTCGGAGTGATAGCGAAATTAAAAACTATATTATAAAATATATTTCTTGGTACTTGGCTGTGGAATGGATTCATGGAAACAAAATACTGATAAACACATTTGACGTTATGTCTGTATTTATTGTAAAAAAAATTAATTTTCATTAATTTGTTTCCATGAATTCATTCTACATCCAACTACCAAAAAATGTAAAGAATATTTTTAATTTCGCTGTAAGTTCGAAAATATTGAAGATAGGTATAGGAACACCCAATATCATTAGGTAGAAAATTCGATCCTCCATTTGCAAAATATATCAAATACCCATTTCCATTTAGAAAAAGAGGATTTTTACATAAATTTTTCTCCCTCGGAAATATTGTTTTGAAGACGCCTTATATAAAAGTAATTAAATACTTTTCGAAATTGTAAATTTCTATTGTCTTTTCTATTATCACAATTTCAGTTTTCTAGCTGTTACCGCTAAAAAGATATGATTTTCTTTTTCGGGTCCGATACGACGTTCAACAATCACAAATTTATTTATAATTAAAAAAGTATTAAAGATAGGTATATGATATTATACAGAAAACTGTTCTAGATTTTTGTCTAGATTCCAAAAAAATATAACATTTATAGTAATCTATTCAAAAGTCCGAAGTTGCTGCCACTTTCGGTATGATCCGGCAACAAGAGATCAATCCAAAATATTTTATAAACGTAGAAAACCATCCCTTACAGCGACAACCAAAATTTCAAAATAAAATCTCATTTAGTTCTCCAGTACTTCTAATAGGCCACTTTACTTGGTGCACCCTGTATATAAGTCATAACTTGCGCTCTTTTCTTTTTGCACTGTCTGGCAAACTTAGATGAACAAATAACTTTTTTATGAGGGAAAACTAGCAATATTCAATAGTACAAAAATAAACATTTATTGCGAAAAAAAAAATCAAATTTATTTCCAATCCTTTAAACTTGCCTTTATGTAAAGATTCTTTAGGGTATAAACAACACAGTGATATGATAAACTCTTTATTTATTTAATTAGCTAAGTGCAAACCCCATTTTTTGAACATAGAAACAATTTGATAAAGTAAATTTTAGGTAATATAATTTCTGCATATTATCGCTGTGGTTAAGGTCAAGTAAAGAATGTTATAGTGTTTTTCATAGTATTATTTAAAAATATATTCCCGCTTTTTTATTTAAATATTTTTTCTTAACTAATTCTTACTTAGGCGAAGCTATCTCGCGGAATCCGGGCTATTTGAAACTTAGGAAAATAAGGGCAGCACAGAATATATCTAGAACGGTAAGTATTATTTTTTTGTTAATTCTTTTAACTCTTATTTACGCAAATCTGGTTTAAACTCCCTACCGGAGAGAAATAAACAAACAAGTGCTGGAAGTGGTACTTTCCCGCACGCTTTGTTCGGGTTTCCGATTCGCATCGTTTGGGTAAGATGTAAGTACGGAAACGACATTTTCCCCATATTCTTGAGGTACAACATTTTTCCTACGAGCGTGCGGAAACAACAACCAACATTTTTTGATCCGTTATTAGCTGATACTGTAGGTAACTAAATGAAGTCGAACATTGGCATTCTGTATTATCGGTGGAGATGTTTGATGACATTGGATGTCGGAGTTTGTAATATGTCTGCTAATTGATAGGTTTGGTGACTGAAAAATGTCGTCAAAAATCCTCGTTACAGCGCTACTTTTTCATCCCCTGTGTCGCTTTGGTTCAACTGACACTGAAATTAGCTAGCACTATTTTTTAATATAAAAAATCCGCCGGTATTATCCCAAATAAATATTACCTTGTGCCTTTACAACACCGTCCGTGTTTTGTAATGAAGGAACAAATTGTCATGCGGCGTCTTTGGAAGTGTCAAAGCTTTGTACTTATGATAAACATCAATATGGTTGGTATCTTCTCACAAAACAATGTCGATCTAAGCTGGAAAATATTCATTTTTAACCTTTGTAATTTAATATAAAAAATACAACTTCAAAAACTGTTCGAGATAGGTATATCAACATTACACACAGACAATTTCAAGAGCTTTAGGAGGATTCAATTAAAAAACATACTTTTTATCATTTTTCCAAATAATCAAAATATTTGTATTTTGAAACACCCTGTATTATTTAGAAATACAGTGAATGGCTTCTTGGTATTACCTGACTCCAAACCAAATTTCAGCGAGCTAGTTTGTCGGAGTTTAAATATATCACCCCGTTTTGTAGGACATGTTTTTCAAAAAACACAAGCTATTTAATTATTATCTCGAGAATATTAAGAAACTGATAGGGATTCTAAAAAAATAATAATACACAGGGTGTTCCATTTAAATTATCAAAGTTCTTCTAGTATAAGCGGCAACAGTTCACGGCTGAAAATATTTTTGAAAGATAGAGCATATCCACTTAAATAAGCAAGCAAATTTTCAAAGTGATCCATAGACTAGTTCTTTATAAACGTCTAATATGCCATCCACCATCAATCACCCTGGATATTATTACATAATATTACATAAGCGCGTTCGACATATTTAAGGTTTTAAGTCTAAAATGACGTTTGGGGACCTTAAAATAGTTTTTAGCCTTTTTTATTTAATTTGGGTTGGATTCCTTGTTGAAAAGAACCCGCTTTACAGATTTTTATAATATATTGATAGCAAAAAATAAGATTCAAAATTAAATGGAATAAACAGCAAAACATCTACTTTTCCTAATGGAAACCCCAAATTTTATAATTATTTTCCATTAAAAATAAGGGTAAGTTTGTGTAAGGTTGTCCGAAAATTTGTAGTTTTTGAAATATTGCTAATTTAATATTTTTATATGGCGATTTTGCTGCGGATTTTAAGGTTTAGTTGGCGTTGAAAAACAAAAACTGAAACTAAAGAAATATATGGCGCTGTCACTTACCATTTGAAAATTATTAGCATTTGACTGTTCTTTAACACCATCATAGTCAACTATGAGTAACAGAACTTAAAATCCACAACAATATCGCCATATAAATATATTAAATTGTCAATATTTCGAAAACTACAAATTTTCGGAATAGACAACCTCCTACAAACTTACCCTTGTTTTTAATGATAAATAGATAAATAGAAAATAATTGTAACATTTGGGTTTCCATTTGGAAATGTAGATTTTTTGCAGTTTTCTCAATTTCATTTTTCATCTTATTTTTTCAATACCCTGTATAAATAGTTATCAAAATACTATAAAAAAAAACCATTAAAGCAGGCAATTTTCAACAAGGAATCCAAGCGAAATTAAATAATAAAGGTTTCCGTATACAAAAAATTAATAATTATTTTCGTCCGCAAACGTTATTTTAGACATAAAACCTTAAATAAACATTAAATAAACACACTAAACTTAGACTTAGGTATAGGATATAATATACGAAATATGTGTAGAATCCTGCGTAAAATCCAAAAATGGAATAATATATAGGTGTTCCATTTAAAATAAGCAAGTAAACACCCGAATTCTGGGATAACCGGAAGTGATTGATACGTCAAGTATCTTCACTAAAAAGATCTAGCATGTGCCAATATTTGAAACAAATATCTTTTTTAGAACAAACCCGAGATCTTTTAATAACTCACCGTGAATGAAGTCTGTATAGTAAATTATTGGCGTATATTTTCAAAAATATTTAAAGAACGAACACCTTAAAAAAAGTGCATATTATAATAATTACAAAATGTACGTAACGTAATTTCTCGAAAGTACTTTTAAGCTTGGGACAACTAGTCTTAGCAGGGCAGTATAGATAAGCTGTTGTCAAACTATATTTTTTAATCCGAATCCGTTAAACAGGCCTTAAATGTGGGATCCAAAAAAAGCATTGAAAATATTGATCCTTACTAATCTAACCAAATTCGTATGGCCACTATAATCACCAAGTTAGAAATAATGTCAAATTTATTTGACCGCCCTGTATAACTCATAATTTTTTTTTACAGATTGCCAATTCTCAAAACAAAGTCTACCTCAGTGGAAACAGTCTAATGTTGAATATATCCGATAAAGAGTTCGACGATCAAAGCGACAAATTAAAAAGTAAGAGCTAAACTCTTAAGGCCTTATTCTTCATCGTGCTAGTTAGTTAGTATACTTTAACTATTTGTTATAATTTTATGTTAGGTATACCACCGGAGTTAAAAAGCGCTAAAAAGAAATACAAAGAGTTATATCATTTTCTAGGTTGTAAAATTACGGAACCGTAAGACTTTTTTACTTGTCTAATCTAATAAAGAAGCATTTGTGAAGAGGAATATTGCATAATTGTTATCGCGTACTGTAAATATTCAATAAATTGTTTATAAGGGAAAAATAGTTTCATTTATTGCTGTAATTACATAGTTTTTTCGTTACTTATATTTAAATATAAAAAAATATACTTACACTTTGGTAAAATTACAGTTGGCAGAAAATTATATAAATAACTTCCTGTTATAACGGGTGACCACGAAATCATATTACATACCTTATTTCTGTTATTCCAGCTGGTAAAAATTTTAAATTTGGGTCGAACGATTGATGGATAAAATACATTTTTTATTGGCATGGAAAACAATTGCCTGTCGCTTCCAGTTTTATCGGAAGTGGAAACCATTTTTTAAAATTTTAAATAAGAACCTTATGTTTATTTCCAAAATGGCGGCGTGGATTTGTTTTTGCTAATTTCAGCATTCCGCCATTTTGAAGTATGCTAACATGGGTTAAATAGTTAAATGGACTTATTTTCTTATGGCTATTTAATTTAAAGTACTTTTCATTTGTGTGAAAATTTTATTCAAAAATTTAGTAGAAGGTAAGAAATTAGAAAGAAAAACAATATATTTGACATATTTGTTATTTTCTAAAAAATTATCTTAGTACTTCAAAATGACGGAATGCTGAAATTAGCAAAAACACCTCTAAAACTATCATTTCTGTAAAACAAAAAAAAGTTGATAGCTAGTTTTCAAAAGAAATATCTGCCATAGTTTGCCATAACGTTCGTCGTGAATCAACCTGTATAGTAGTGGTAACAATGGTTACAAAATATTTTTTAATTAACTCCTATAGGTTAATTGAATTGAATTCTGCAATATCAATTGAAATAGCAAATTATAAACGCAGTTTGTTTGGTCCATACATCGTTGTGTCTATTTTATTTTTGGCAGTTTTTTGGTTCTATACAATCTATATAATTAAATTTGTGTATTTACGCGGATTTATCTGGAAGCATCGATTAACATTGGTCCTTTGCGAGGTTACTGTTTTATTTCGATAGAAATATTATATTATGGACGAATGTCGAAATTTAAACAAAATGTTTTAATCTTGTGCATTAGTGCAACTTGACATTATTCTAGTCAATAATTATCATTTTTTAAGCTAATGAGTAAATTTCTATGCGAGCAATTCGTGGGTCAATCAAATCGAAGTGTTATCAAAAACGAAAAATAATACTACTAAGATAATATTCTCAAAACTTTTTAAAGTAAGAGTAATAGTTTTGTAATATTATTTTTCGTTATTTGTAGGTTTTGACGGATCTAGTAAATTTGACAAATTATTGGACAGTAAACAAGAAAGTGTCTCCATAATGAACGTGTCGAAGTTTGCCGCCGAGAGAATATCACCCAAAAATTTTAAGTAGACTTATGTAGTTATGAAGAAAATATAGATTTTAAATAATTTAGTCTATTTTATACTTATTTAGTGGCTTTAATGTAAATATTTTTATTTTAGGAGGATTTATTTCTCACATTTTAGCATGTATTTTGTTGCAGATGTTAGATTTAAGTTTAGGAACTTTTTCTTTATATTAAAAGAAAGTTTTTTTGTATTTGCTTCTTATTTTTTGAATTTTTTTTTCTCAAAATTTGCTAAAAAAATATCCCTACCTATTCTTGTTCAGAATTATTAAATAACTTATGTTGGGTTTCAATTATAACCGACTAACAGTACTGAGTACTAACAACTTTTTTAAGTTTTATTATTTTACTATTGCCTAAAATATACAGTTATTTGTAACTGTTTTTGTTTGCTCTACAAAATTTACCATAAAAATATGTATTATGCGTCCTTGCATAGTATCTTTTTGTACTTTTCGACAATATTATGTCTAGGTCCCGAAATTTAAAAAATTGCTTTTAAACTCGTTTCGTCTATTGTTGAATTTGATAAATATTTATTAAGAAAATAACAGTTTGAAATTGGGTTTATAAATATTTATACCAGCACTTACAACATACAACATTTGTCTTTCTTAAGCGTCTCAATAGATGGAAGTACTTATCAGCCTTAAATAAATAATTTTAAAATAAATCTTATTATTGTGTTGTCGATAGTTTTGCTAGATGTACAGGATGAGGATTTTAAAGTTTTACAATACAAAACCCCAAAAAAGTCTGGAAATATTTTATTAAAATTTGAGCCAATAGGGAGGTCGAAGAACAAAGCTAACATTTTTTGCCATTTACCCCCTCCAGGTTGCCTGCAGACTGAATAGGGAAAAAGTATGGCAATCAAAGCACCATCAATATGCCACACAAAAAAGAAAAAGATTTTGAGTTATTTAAACAAAAAATGAAATTCTGGATTTTATATTTTATTTTATTCTTGCTTTCATATTAAAGTTAGAGCCAAAACATTTTCCACAGCAACTTTTAGTGAACTAAAAGATTATACAACAAATTTTCTTATACGACGTTTTGTTTTCATCAACTTCATCTTTTCTAACCTTTTTTTATTCTAAATTCAATGATGTAGCACATATTATCGTTTAATTACGTTTCGAGCCTTTTTTATCATCTTCATGAAATTTTCAGGATACGGACCTACATTTTCCATAAATTTGGAAAAACAGTTCAATGTAATAGTACTAAAATGAATATTTTAATAGTTCCTTTATAATAATGCACTGCATAATCATAAAACAAGATAATTTATTAACAATAACAAAACAGTAAAAAGTATGAAAAACGAGCAACAAATAGGTACATCGACAAAAAAACAATAATGAAAGAAAAATAACAGTAGATTATTAGAAATAAATTTTCCAAAAGGTGTTCGAAATGATATCCGAATATCGAAAATCCGTATCCTGAAAATTTCATGAATGTAGTACATAATTGAATTTAGGTATTAAAATTTGATATTATAATGGAAACAAAACCCGTATAAAAAAATTGTTGTGTAATCTAAAAATTGCTGTGAGAATGTTTTGTCAGTTTTGCTCTAACTTTAATATTAACGCAGGAAAAAAATAAAATAAAAATCCAAAATTTCAGTTTCTTTTTTAAATAACTCAAAACTTAAAAAATTTACCTAAACCTTTTGTATGGCATATTGTTGGTGTTTTGATTGCGATATTTTTCTCCATTTAATCGAAGTTGTATCTGTTACCATTAATGAGATCCTCTTATCTTGGGCGATAATTCGATTAGACGTCAACAATCGTAAGTAAGCAGAAAATTGTTACAATGTATTCTACTGGTTGTTTAGTTACGAATTCTTGAGTAAATAAAGTTGGAACGCTTAAACCTATCATAATCTTGCTTTAAAAAATGATCAAATTGACCCCCCTACCTACTTCCAAAAATTCTGAAATTCTTTTTTGACACTAGTGGTCCTGTGAACTGGCCTGCAATTAAACCCCATTAGATGTTTTCCTGTGAGGATTTATAAAATAAATTTATGGCTATACCATCGAGCACACTAGAAAACGTATTCGATAAACAAGTAAGTTAGTAAACTCCTCAAATGTTAAATCGCGTGCGCCAGCCCCGACTTGCATCAACCGAGTTATTTTTCTCTGTGCACTATTGGGATAGCTATATCCCGTTCTATAATTTGTTCAGTTTTTTTTTATCATAATCATACCTGGAATCTTAAAAAGAGGAAATTACCTTTTTTAACAGCTTGTGCCTTCTCTAAAATGCTCTTATATTTGGGATTTATTTATTCATCTTGTAGTTCTAAATCATTTGGATATTTAAATCCTTGTGATTCGTACAAATGTGCCACTGAATTTAAGTAGAACGAAAAATAAAATGAAGCTTGAAAACCCGCTTTTCAGTTTTCCACAATAATGCATACTCACTACTAACGAGTGCTTTATTATATAATGCCCTATGCATCATATACAAATTATTTTTTTAGATGTTTCTATTCTAACAATATGGTCACTATCAATATTTTATTGCTTTTTCAAATCCACTTCAATTTCAATTTTCTTTGTTCATCTCAATAGATAGTTACAGATATTTATGATATTCAAATTTAATTTATTTTAGAACAGGAATGTTGTAAAAAAAATTGAATTTTTATGCCCTGGAGCCAATTAAGAAGTAAAACACCCTAAATCACTTTTCCTTTTAAAAAATATAGATATAATTATGCAATGATGGAAAAACTTTTAATATGAAAATTCAGTTAACGTCAATTATGGTTACCTGTTACCTTATAAATGGCAGTTTCTTAGCTCTAGATTGTTTAGGATGATTTAGCATTAATAGAGAATAAAAAATAGTGGGTTCAAGTCACATGATCTGTCGTAGGTCCATTCTTTACTTAGACTTGTGATAACTATGAGTACTAAACGGTTTTCTAAATTTTGAACTTGCTGTTCGGGTTTGTTTCTGCTGGACTTTGTTTCGGCTGTTTGTTTTGTTCAACATCGACTGTCGACGCACATCTTCGCAGACAGCATGAAGTATCACGCCTTAATAAAGATCTGGAAGGCCTGGCCCTGGCTTGGGGTAACAGTAACCAAGTCGAATTTAATGCTAAAAAACCCAGGCAGCAGTTTTCTCTAAAAAGGTTAACATTACAAAACCGGATATAGTCATGGCAGGACACGCAATCCCACTGGCTTCATGTATTCATTTGCTGGGCGTCAATTTGGGAGGAAATATATTTTGGCATAACCACGTTGTGGCAATCGCCAAGATAGGTTCTCAGAAACTTGGTGTACCTACTCTTCCGAATCAAAAAGTTGTACACATCTCAACAGCTTTTGACACTATACAAAGCCTAGATTCGACCATTACTAGAGTACTGCTCTCATGTCTGGAGCTCTGCATCCAAACATACTCTTCGGCTACTGGATTCCATCGAAAGGAGGGCCATTCGTCTGATCGGAGACCACGAGCTGACGAAGAACCTCGACAGCCTAGAACATCGAAGACAGGTTGGGGATTTGACTCTTTTTACAGATATTTTCATGGAAATTGCTCGGCTGACCTTGCCCTCTTAATTCCGCCCAGAGCGGCGAATAGCAGAAATACACTACGAATCACTGCCGCCCATCCATATGTGGTTCAGCTTAGTAGTCGTCGAACTTTATTATTTAAGAATTTTTTCATCTGGAAGACTTCATCCTTATGGAACGACCTTCCTGAGGTCGTTTTTCCCAACGAATATAATAACCTCCAACGATTCAAAACCAACGTGAATCGCTTTATTTGCACACGCACCGCTCCTAGAGTGCCCTAAAGGATTTTTGCTATAGTGCTTGTGTTTGATCATAAAAAAATATATGCAAGAACAATTATTTAAATTTCCACTTTACCATTCGGTTAACGTAGACCCGCCCATGTTCAGAACCAATAAGAAGACTGCCACTCTTGATTTACATTTTACAGTTACTACATCTATCCATATTACGTCTAATAGCAGACGAACAACAGGATATGAGATTTTACTTATGCCTTATGGAGAAAACGTAATCATTGTTGCGGAGAAACAGTTCAAATGAATTTACCCTTTTTCTTTTTTGGGATTTTTTATCCATCTATTTTGATTCCGCTCAGTTATCGGTCTGTTATCCATGACAAAATTTAGCATGCATAAACAATTGCAGAATTTTGCAATAATACCGTTTTATTGAAAAAAGTATCTAAAAATTAGTATACTAATTCATGCAATTAATAATCAAAATAAAAAATCTTGTATAAAATTTGTAAAATTAACTGATAATCACAACACCAGAAATATCGACCATTTAAAAAAAATCAAATTAAAAGTAGGATAGCGATGAAATCAATTTTATTTGATGAAATAAATATTTATAATACGTTATCTAAAGTGTTAAATTATTTTTAAAAAATGCAAAGAGATTGATTCTGGAAAATATACAAATTAATTAATAAAAACAACCATTTATAATAATTTTTATTTTTTTATTTTTATATGGATTAATTACATTTTAATAATTATTATTTATGTTCAATGTTATTAATATTCCCTGTAATGGACTGAAATAGCTCGTTGGGAATTAAATAAACATTATTATTATATACCAACTATTCCTAATTTTAGATTTAAACCGTAACTTCCGTTGTGAAAAAAACTAAGATCGTTTACGCTACTGCCTACAAATGACAAGTCAGTGATTAAAAAGAAACTTTAAGGGCTGGATAAAATGTGTAATCTTCTTTGTATTATCTACTGAAGTGGTGTGTTTAAGAGGATGCCGGAGTCAGTCGAAATCTCCGATTCGACCCGTGTTCATTTCGCGCTGTGTAGGCACGAGGCGAATTGGCCCTTCCCTTGCCGTTAGAATAATACGTCGAGCGTCCGTCCGTAATCGATACGCCGACAGAGACAACGATAATCGAAAAAATCAGACCGAACGTGATCGGGGTCTAGATTTCAATTTTTAGCATTGAAAAATGTAGTTTCCTCTTTTTATGAAAACGCTTCATTTAAAAAATTCGAACAAAAGATATCTAAATTTGATTAACAATTGGATGAAAGTCCATAATTTCTTTCTACATGGAACAGTAAATAAAATTAATTCTAAAAATCTTCCGAAACAAAAAAATATATACTTTCCTCTACTTCAGCTATATTACAAAGTATTTTTTCCTTGAATATGTTTTTCCTAAAACAGAAATAAACGCTTGGGGATTAAACTCGTTTATAGGTACCTACTCCGGAATCCACTTAATAAGAAGAGTTCGTCAGATGATTGGTATGTAACTATTTTTTATTTAGTTCGTCAGATGATTGGTATGTAACTATTTTTTATTTAACTTTTAGTTTCAAAATCCAGGGTACTTTACTTTCAGTGCAATAAAATTAGGTAACTTTAACTAAGATAGTAATCTCAATAAATTAATTATACCATTTTAAGGCCTCGACCACAATTCTTTGGTTTTTACAATATAGTACTATAAAACCTCATTGTTAGCGCATACTCTAGATATCCAATCTTATTTCATCTCGCTCTCGAAAGTAGAATAGGTATATTTTTCTTATCGTATTCTTATTTCAAAAAATAGGTTTATTATTTACACCTGTAAAATTTTTACTATGTTCAATTTTCGACCTTGTGTCTTCTTGTGTTTGATTTCTTCTAGACGACTGGTAAAAGCGATTATTTAATATTATCAACACGAAAACAATTTAAAAGTTGTTTAATTGAAAAGTCGGGAGTGTTTCCCCCACAGTGCCGATATCAAATAGCAAACTGATTAGCGTGCGTGCGAGTGGCCACAAATTAAATAATTTGAAGAAACTAGAATTTTCAAGTTCCGAATATTTCCGGCGAGCGACGGCGTAATTTTTTTAGGTTTCTTATCTGTTGGTTAAATTATCATGAACATAAAAAACTCGATGTTGTTGAGATGTGAACTCGACTTACCTGCCTAAACATAATTTATGAAATTTATAATTATTTGGACAACGGCAACGGCTGGAAATAACTTATATGCTTGCATATTACAAAAAATGCTTATTATTATGAATTATACATCAAATAGCCAAATAATATACATTATCTGAAAATCTTGAGAAAAATTGTTTCGAAATATGACGTTTTTGAAACCTTATTATAAACACCCTGTATAAAATACATACACACTATTCGAAATCTTACCATTGGGTAAGAAACCCAACCCAAACCCAAAACCCGTACCTAGAAAATGTATTTTAGAATGTTTTTTTGATTTTTCTTCCCAGAACTAAATTTCATTTTAGACAATTATAGAGAATATTAATACGAACCCATATAATACTGGGTGGGTGTCCCGTTTGAAAAAATATAACTGCTATCACACTTTTTGGGCCACCCTGTATAAGAAAAAATATTTTCATGAAATGCACCCCATGATATACAACATATGAATGAATTTTCTTAATTCGTATCGGAGCTATTTTTTTTTTTTTTTTTTTTTTTTTTATGATCAAACACAAGCACTATAGGAAAAATCCTTTAGGGCACTCTGGGAGTGGTGCGTGTGCGCAGAAAGCGATTCACGTTGGATTTGAATCGTTGGAGGTTATATTCGTTGGGAAAAACGACCTCGGGAAGGTCGTTCCACAAGGATGAAGTCCTCCAGATGAAAGAATTTTTAAATAATGAAGTTCGAGGAGTTCGAGGAGTCTGACGCACTATGGCAGGACCCTGAACCCTGTATACACGGGCGGATCCAGAACTTCGTTTTGGAGGGGGTGAAACCTTATTTTTTTTTTGGGGGGGGGTCATACACAGAAAAGTGTTCTACTATTGGTTGGAGAGGGGGGTCACGACACAAACCCGAATAAACCCCTGGATCCGTGCTTGGTTGTATACTTACAATTATGGTAAGCTTTAGTTTTCTCACACCCAATTAATCATACCTTCATCTATTTTGCTGGTTTATATTTTCTAAACATTTACTTTTATTTTTCGAAATTAAAATTACTACATAAATTGGCTATCCCCGAACAAACCCGAACAAACCAGGGCTGCTGGGGTTCAGCGACAAAGTTTCAACTCAAAAATGTTTAGTTTTTTTCACCTATTCATTCGTCGATCCGGGAACATACTGTATAAATAAATATAGGCGAAGCCACCCATTGTACAGTTTACAGTATTCTCCTCAAACTGTGCTACGCTATGTAAATATCGCGATGGCGCTAGCGGACGGGGTTGAAATAATTTGAATTTTTGGCTAACAATTGTTAAGGTTATAATCTAAAACTGACTAAATATTAACTTTATATTTACAATCTAAATGTTTGTATATTCTTGAGAAACTTCTCTATCATCTTCTTGTCCCATTATAACTATGACGAAGTAATAACCCCTCATTTCTGTTACCTTTAAAACCTCGAATTTTCAGCTAATTTATTCATTTTCTAAAAATTGAGACGAGATGTCCTGATAACATCTTTTGTAAAAAGATATCCACTCTGAGATATTTTAAAAATGTTATTCTACAGCGTTCTACTCTATATACGGAAGCATATAAATAATAATCGATTAGGCCTCTCAAGGTTGTTTCAGAAAACTAAATTGTTTCACATCCTGATGTACCTTGGAGACAAAGATATTTAGGTTCGTGTCACTCTATAAACATAGTAGGTACATACATGTTTTCTTCATTTTAGAATGTAAAAATATCGTTCTTTGTATTCAAATTATTTCTAACCTTTGAATTATATTTAGACGGGTACTTATTATTTTAAAAATATTTCGATTTTCAATTTTTTCTTTTTCTTATTTAACCTTATGCACGATTATCTAAATAATTGTAGGCATCCTTTTAATTTTTTTTTGTATCCATGATCTAAATAATTACCCATCAGAAGGCAATGTATGTGACTTAAACCCTGATTTATGTATCGATGCATTTTTTTTAGCTGAATTAACTTAGAACTCGTCAATGAGTTCAATTTTCTTTACTCAAAAACATACATTTACCGCAAGCAATTTTTCTGGAACTATTTAAAGCAAAACAATAATCAGAAACGAAATATCTCTTATTTAAGAAAATGCGATTTCAATGTACAATATTTTAATTTGTTTCTTTAAATAAACAATATTGAAACTGTATATGAAATTTTATCTACGTACAGAATAACATGAATAATGAATGCAGACTTTGCGGCGAAGAGGATGAAACCGCTTCCCATATCATATACAGCTGTGAAGCGCTGACTCAAGATATTCGGGAATATTAACGTCCCGCATGACAAACTGGGTTGAAGGCTATTAGGCCTCATAGAAGAATGACTTTAGTACTGCTCAATTATATTGAATCGTATGTCATCTTTCATACACTTTTCATAAAAAATTGTATTTGGATATTGGAAATTTCGATATATTTGTTCAATAATTTAAATCAGAAATTATTAGTAACGTGCTCTAGCTAAAAATTAGACAATATCTCTTTAAAACCCAGTTTATAAATTTATTTAGAATTTTTTTTTTATTATAACTGCCATAATCCTTTTCCCGGCCTTATTTTATTTTTCAAATTGTAATTAAAATTTCAACAAATTTATGCAATATTCTTAATGCTTATTGAGGATTTAAATTTTTGTTTTAAAATTATGCGCTGGAGAAAAAATTACTGTTTCTTCAGATCAATCGTGAAATTAAAAAATGTTTGCAGTAACCAACAGCAGAGACCGTGTGTTTACTGCTGTATACTGACGAGTTGTGCGGGATGGATGGATGTTGTGTTGTGTGATGCGCAATCGGAAAACAATTTTTTACACGGTTCCACCGGGAACCGCCTCGACATTTGAAAAACTATACATAGGAAAATTTTGAAAATTGGACAATATGCTAATATCGGGTAAAATATTTTCTATATGATAGCACTTCCGGTTATACCGGAAGTCGGTGTCAATTTGCCTATTTTAAATGGAACACCCTATATATTATTATTTTTGAATTCTAGGCAATATTCTAGGAGGATTTCGTTTATCATGTCATATACCTAAGTCTAAGTGTTTTGACATATTTAAGGTTTTATGTCTAATATGACTTTTGCAGACCTTGAATCAATAAGGGTAACAGCCAAAAAATCGCCAGGGGTTTCTCAACTGATTTAGACTAATTTTGGTGCTCTGAGTCCGAATATCACATTCATTTTGCTCTATCAGGTCAACTTTTTGAGATACAGCCATAGGCCTACCTGACGAGCTATACATATGCGAATATCAGGGGTTTGGAGTTCAATCACATTTTCTTTAAAAATTTATCGGAAGAACATCACAGGATTTGTAAAGCGCGCCTACGAGGCTTACTTTAAAGTCAAGCTGGGTGACCAAGATAAGTCATGGGCACCGCGCACGGTGTGCAAGACGTGCGTGGAATACCTCCGGCGGTGGACGAAGGGCGCGAAAACTTCACTGAAGTTTGGGATTCCGATGGTTTGGAGGGAGCCGTTAGACCATTCATCCGATTGTTACTTCTGCGCCATCAATACTACTGGCATCAACGGGAAGAATCGGCACAGCCTCCAGTACCCTGACCATCCATCTGCCCGCCGTCCAGTTGATCACTGCGAAGAAATTCCTGTACCAGCGTTCACAGCGCTTCCCGACAGCGACGACGAGGCCACCAGTGCAGACGAGGGAGGGTATACAGGAGAGGAGTATGAAGCACAAGATGGTCCGCAGCCATTTTCACAATGTGAGCTTAATGATCTGGTTCGGGATCTCAGCTTGTCGAAGACTTCATCCGAGCTGTTGGCCTCCAGACTCAAAGAGAAAAATCTACTTGGCGAGGGCGCGCGTATCACTTTCTTTCGCAGAATGCATGAGGACTACATGAGCTACTTCTGCCAGGAGGAAGACCTCGTGTACTGCCGAGATGTCGCCGGTCTTCTTGGTAAACTCGGTGCTCCTCAATACCATCCGAGAGATTGGCGACTCTTCATTGACAGCAGCAAGCGCTCTTTGAAGTGTGTGCTCCTCCACAACGGGAATCAGTTCGCCTCAATCCCTCTTGCGCACTCCACAACTCTCAAAGAGAAATATGAAGCAGTGAAGTACGTGCTCGACAAAATCCAATATGAGCAACACCAATGGATCATCTGCGTCGACCTCAAGATGGTGAACTTTCTACTTGGACAGCAGTCCGGGTTCACGAAGTACCCATGTTTTATATGTCTGTGGGACAGTCGAGACAGAGCCCAGCACTATGTAAAGAAAGAGTGGCCGGCGCGAGAGCAGTTACTACCTGGGGCGAGAAACATCATAAACGAACCTCTTGTTGACCGGGAGAAGATATTGATCCCACCGCTACACTTGAAGCTTGGATTAATGAAACAGTTCACGCGCGCTCTGGACAAGGATGGAAGGTGCTTCAACTACCTGTGCCGAGCCTTTCCTCGACTGACCGTTGAGAAGCTGAAGGCTGGCATTTTCGATGGCCCACAGATACGGCAGCTCATCAAGGACAAAGAGTTCCAAAACTCCATGAACACACTAGAGTGCGCCGCGTGGAAATCGTTTGTGCAGGTGGTGAACAACTTCCTGGGGAACACGAAGGCAGCAAACCACGCCATACTCGTCAGCAGCATGATAGAGGCCTTCCAAGAACTCGGGTGTTTGATGAGTATAAAGATGCACTTCCTGTTCTCACATATGGAGAAGTTTCCTGAAAACCTTGGGGCGATGAGCGACGAGCAGGGAGAAAGGTTCCATCAGGACATGCGCCAAATGGAGGAGAGGTACCAGGGAAGGTGGGACGCAGTCATGATGGCGGACTACTGCTGGTCGCTGAAGAGAGACAACCCAGCTGCTGCTCACACACGGGAATCGAAGAAACGCCGATTTATGCCGTGAACTCTACAATTTCGTGTCACGTAACACTCATTCTTTTACTAATATTATAAGAATTATATGCTTATCAAATTTGATGGAGTAAATAGAAACTGAATGACTTAAAGCTTTGGATATGTTGACTTTTATTTCTTGAGGAAAACGGAAAAAACGTCAGGGGTTTCTCAGCTGATGATCCGCATAAATTTGTTTTTTTACGCAAAATCGATTTATTTGAAATTTCTGTAGCAAAAAAACCTGACCTGATTGAGCAAAACCAAGGACTCAGAGCATCAAAATTAGTCTAATTCAGCTGGAAAACCCTGGACGATTTGGAAAAAAATTTTTTTTGTTACTCTGTGTAATGAATCCCTTTATTATTTAATTTGAGTTGGACTTCGTGTTGAAAATTACCTGCTTTAAGAAAACCCAACCCATAATTTTATAATTATTGGTTATTTACTATTAAAAATTAGGGTAAGTTTGTATAAGGTTGTCTATTCCGAAAATTTTTACTTAGGAACCATTCATGCCAAATGAGATAAAAGGCTTTAGAAATGTCAAGTGCAATAGCTCGAGACTCCCCATGATGTTCAATTGCGTTGGTCCAAAGATGGGTGAAGTTGTTGGATTAATAGCTTCCTCCATTACTTTTGATATAACTGAAAGTAATGGGACTCATCGATACTTGTTAGGCAGGGTTCTCTTACCTTTCCTTGGCATATGCTGTACTCGCGCCGTCTTCCAGCACGATAGAAATAGTATGTTTGTAGGATAATTTGAGTCTACAAAATACTGATGTCGTCTGGACCAGATGCCTTTTTGACGTCGAGCCCTTTCAGGATTCGTTTGACGAACACGATTTTGGTTATTTCCGATTGAACTTAAGGAATATTGTGTGGTGTTTTCCCCTGGAAATCTGTAGTGGAATAAGAAGAAAATAGATCATCAAATCCGTTTGCTTTGTCCCCGGTTGTGTTTGTTACTCTATCATCGCAACATGCTTGAGATGGAATAGTTGGTTTGGTAAAATTTTGGCTGACGGCCTTAGCGACTGACCTTGATCCGTTAGGACTGCCAAGAAGTATATCATTGATCCACTCGTTATGCGTTTCTTCATTTTGATCTATTGTTAGCTTACACTGGTTTCGAGCGGTCATAAAGATGAAACGATTCTCTTTTACACCACTGTGGGCAAGCCAGACTTTTAGGTTTGCAAAGATCTTTTATTGCAATACTCAGCCTGTTTATGTTTATGTATTATAAATGTTATTGCATTTTGCATTGCACTCATTGCTTACCATGCCCTAGTATACACATAGTCTATACAGGAAGATATTTACACACTACCTCTTTAAGGTAGGGGAATAAGTAAAGGCCTATATGGCATTCAAATTAAGAAATACCGCTTAAAATTAAGTATAGGCTAAAATCATTGTCCATAACTGAAAAAATTATTATAACAACTAGTACTATAAGTAAGAATTTTGCAAACAAAATATTAAACAGAAAATACATTTGCCTTTGGCTAAGTGTGGTTTAATTTATATTTTATCATAACATCTCAATGTCCTTACGTAATCCTTGTGATAAATATTTCCATATATTTTTAATCGTTCATTTAATAATATTTAAGACACCTCCGTATATATGTTCATTTTTGTAGAAGTAGGTTACGAGAGGTCAAACTTAAATATTTAAAAGGTAAAAAACAAACATATTTGTACTTTATGTTGATGGAAATAACAAAAAGATTTTCATGAAGAATGGGTTAACGTTCCGCAAAAGTATTCAATTGGTATTATATGGAGACAGTTCTCAAGTGTTTGTGGGTTTTAAATATACTTAATTACAGCGGGATGAATAATAAATAATGACGTTATAAATACTAAATGATTACTCGATTTTTCTGTTAATAAGACCCATAAAAATCTTCCTACCAATGAAAATATAAGATTTAATATATTATGTAGATTTTAATAAGAATAATACTGGCGCTACAGGAGGATTTTTTTGGTAAAATGACGGAGATAAGCTGTCCTCAATTTTATAAATTATTATACTTCATTTTTTATACTACTTCTTATCCTTTTTTATATTGTACAAACATAAAAAGGTGCGTTAGTATTTTTTTTATTAAACACTCATGTTGATTGTTCAAACTTGTAGGTAATTCAAACAAAATGTACTCAAGTGTAAACAAATAACATTATATATTAGACAAAATTATGTGATATGCAAAATAACATATATTTCTATTCAAACTGCTTAAGACTGCTCGGGTCGGATTAGAAAACCTGGACCCGATCCGAACCTCCAGAGACATCCGACCTGGGTAATTCCCTTCCCGGTTCTTATCGGATCTAAGATCTCCTTAATCTGTTAGCAAGTTTAAGAAAAAAATGCCGATAAAGCAAAGATTTTGACTTGGTGATTGAAATTCAGAATATAATATAAAATTCATCCTACTCAATTCCCATTGCTTTTTCCTCTTCACTATGCCATATCAACTGCAAGTCGAATAGAACATATTCGATATTTCTGAAACGGCTTCACAAGTACGGACAAAATTAATGGATTATATTTTTGCTATGCTTCAGTGCGGTATACTGACGGTTTTTTTGTTGCATTTACGACAAGAACTTATTCTATTTTTTCAAAAAGCAGCTGCTCTTGAGGCCTATATTAAAATGATACCTTTCTAATTATTAACAATTTTTTTTAATAGAGCACATTGAACTTTATACTGGGTGAACCAAATTATGAAAATTTTGACCAAATCCGTTATAAAACCAGAAAATTTTTAGTAAATGATATTTTTTTCATTTCAATTTATAACCTTAAATTATAACGGTTTTCTGTAGTAGGTATTTAAATTGGTATTTTAGACCTTATTTATAACATGCGATGAAAAATTACTATAATCGAGAATTGATAGGGCTCTGAATTGAATTCGAGGACGTATTGCTTATTGGTTGCGCTAAATACTCGTTGTTCAGTTGTATTTGGCTTTATGGCCAACACAAACTCTCAATAAATTTATCATTCCGTCGATCTTGATACACGTAAAATTGCTTTAATTATACAATTAAAGCAATTTTAATTGAATAATTCAAGTATTATCACAATAGGCTTTACGAAGCATAGTTAAGAAGTGGGGTAAGAGTAAAGGAAAATTACAGTAGGTATACCTAATCAGCAGTAGAAAATTTTCCTAACATAGTTTTTATTTAGGGAATACCAAATGTAAGAACAAAGGAACTTGTTGAGAACGTCTGAGGAATAATGCAGAACATGCCGAACAAATCAATTATGTTTATATTATATTAATTTACAAATACGAAAAGGCCGACGCATGAATAGGTGAAAAATTTTTTTAGTTGGAACTTCATTTTCTGGGGTTTAGCCCTGCTTGCATAGAAACTAGTTTGTGTCATAATTTTAATTTCGAAAAATCAAGTAAATCTTGCAAATTTACAAAAAAATCCCACTAGTAAAGTGCATATTATCTAGGAGATACGACAAAATGTTCAGGAAGAAAAACTTAGTACGAGTGCAACATTTTATAGTCCTATGTTTACTTACTTTGATATTTTGTATTATTTTCATTCCACCCTCCTTATTGAAGATATTAAAGAAAATTCTTCAAGAAAATAACAAATTAAACAGGGTAGGTTTATTTTTATGCATCTATTAGACATTTAGATAATTTTGATTTTTAATATCTTCAATAAGGAAGGTCGATGGAAAAAATGCAAAATATCAAAGTAGGCATTTAAAATTTTGTACTCATACTCAGTTTTTCTTTCCAAAAATATTTTCTTAATATAATTTTGTCATATCTTGTAAATCATATCATCATCATATTGTAGTCATATCTCGAAATTGAAATTATGACACAAATTAGTTTCTATCCCAGCAGGGCTGAACCCCAGAAAATGAAGTTTGAACTCAAAAAAAATTGATTTATTTTAACCTATTCATGCGTCGGTCCGGGAACACACTGTATATAATATAATAAACATATCATTAACATAACGGTTGTCACTTTCTGCAATTTTTTATTATTTTGATGTTATTACTTTATTAATCTTGTAACAAAAAATTAGTTTGTTTTTGAATATTAATTTCAAACTATGATTTTAACCTAAATTTGACTGGATATTCGTTTCTCTATAATAACGACCCAGACCGAGAATTAAAAATATAATTCGACTAAACATGACTTTGGTAACGAAATAAGTACATGGCGTTTAAGTTTAATTTTCAGTTTTAAATTTATTCTCATAATTTAAACAGCTCTTGCAGTATTGGCATAAAAATTAGTATAAAGAGGTTTTAAAATTGCCATATATCTTCATCAGCATCTTTAGGACTGTCCATTAAGTTCAATTGCGCTGTCAGTTCTTTTTCAAATATGAATTTTATGTATATCGCATTAAGAAGTGGCTTTGCTAAAATTAGATATTAAGGCTATCCTTACTGCACCTATAGTAAACTCCTTCATCGTCTGGCGAGTACTTAAAACCTCTGAAAGACTCTAGCCGTTTAAAGATAATTTCTAGAATATGTACATATACAGGGTGTCCGGGAACATGTGGGAAATCTCCCGGATATGAAGAAAACACGTGAAAAGAATACTATAGGTTCATATAAACTTCTTTCGTATCGGCCTCCTCTTCGGAGATATGGGCTCCCAAAGAGCACCAATGGAATCAAGTTTTTTACACATAATCATTGAACCACCTGGTATATTTCAATTATTTTTTAATATGATGTATACCAGGTAAGACCCGTCAAATTTCTACCCAAGAAACTGTTGTGAATTACTCACAGCTGCAGGGACGGACTAGCTGTAACACTCATGGGCCCATTTCTTTTACGCCCTGTATGATGAGAACTTTGGACAATGTTTTTTACATACCTTTAACTATTGGCTAAAAATTAAGTACTCTTCATTCATGTCGCTAATCCTAACCGTTTTCGGAAAAAACGTCATTTTATTTACACCAGTCCCCTAAATTCTTACGGGTGAAATATGAAAAAGCGGAATTTTGAAGGTTGAACATTTGATCGGAACAAAGATGTATCTTTTACTGAAATACGCCAAATACATGATGTATATGAAATGCCGTTTCTTCGAAAACGGTTAGGATTAGCGACATGAATGAAGAGTACTTAATTTTTAGCCAATAGTTAAAGGTATGTAAAAAACATTGTCCAAAGTTCTCATCATACAGGGCGTAAAAAAATGGGCCCATGAGTGTTACAGCTAGTCCGTCCCTGCAGCTGTGAGTAATTCACAACAGTTTCTTGGGTAGTAATTTGACGGGTCTTACCTGGTATACATCATATTAAAAAATAATTGAAATATACCAGGTGGTTCAATGATTATGTGTAAAAAACTTGATTCCATTGGTGCTCTTTGGGAGCCCATATCTCCGAAGAGGAGGCCGATACGAAAGAAGTTTATATGAACCTATAGTATTCTTTTCACGTGTTTTCTTCATATCCGGGAGATTTCCCACATGTTCCCGGACACCCTGTATATGTACATATTCTAGAAATTATCTTTAAACGGCTAGAGTCTTTCAGAGGTTTTAAGTACTCGCCAGACGATGAAGGAGTTTACTATAGGTGCAGTAAGGATAGCCTTAATATTTAATTACTACTTACAAAAATGGACCCGGTATTTCTTAAACCTATCTGGTTTGTACACGTCAATGCGACGCCCATAAAATAGTTAACTATTAGAAATGCAAAGTACGTAGAAAACCAGCGAAACAAGATTTTGTTTATATTAGTTCCAACCCTACCACTGGATGGCGCCACATTGCAAAATTTTTTCGTAGCGGGCTTTTCAAAATTATTTTTTTTTTAATTTTTGGATTTTTTAATTTAAATTTTTAGACATTATTTTTTTAAAACTTAAATAATCAAATTTTCAAATTTCAAATTTATTTATTTTCAAAGTCGTTTGCACAGAATATATATGACACCTCGGTATCAAATACCTGTATGTGCCTATTTTTAGAATTTTACATTTTTAGAACTATCACACCTCCTTGGCGTTACTCGCATCAAATTAATTTCTCTAAACCTCAATAAAATGCTTAGTGAAAAAAAATTAAGTTAAAGCACTACTAGTGTAACAACAACAAATTCAAACAGCGAAATCAATAATCTATATGTCAGATTTTATCGATTACTTAATGTTCTAAAAGAAATAACGTCTTTAACAATTTAAATACTAATAAATCTAGATAGGTAACTAATAAACTAGGCATATAAATACAAATAAATATTTTATTAAAAACACTAAACACACAATAAACGAAAATCAAATCGACAACACTTTACACATTTTATTATTATTATTGAGGGGTATTGGGGGTCATAGTTATGAACAGGAGTCACAATCAGGTACAGGCTGTCATTATCAGAAATGGGGGGTCATTTTCAGGAAGAGGGTGTCATAATCAGGTATTGGGCGTCATAATCAGGAACAGGAGTCAGAATCAGGTACAGGGTGTCATTATCAGGAATGGAGGGTCATTTTCAGGTTCAGGTCACAGTTTGGAATCTATTACATATTCGTCACAGCCTGGTGTACGTTTTAGCTCAATGGAATTCATGAAAAAGAAAAATGGTTGGTGCTAATAGTCTTAAAATATGTATATGTAGTCATTATTTTTTGAGGATTGACCTAAATTTAGGGAGTTATTTCCTATTAAAAAACTAATTGAATTTACCGGATTTAAATTTCTTAACTTTATTATCATGTCCTGTGGTATAATTTTTCTTTGGCATGTTATCTCTTATATATTTAAAAATATCAAGACCAATGGTTTCGTCGATTAAATGGTAACTAAGGTCATGATTGGGACAAGATAGGAGCTTAAAATTGATGAGTATAAAGCCTTAAAGGTGTTTGGTACATTTGTTTTATGACCATGATCATCTAAGAAACGGTATAATAGTACTTTACTTTTATTAATTACCAACTGTGCTCCTTATCTACCAACTGTACTACATTCCTAAATTAAGAGTTTATAGAATCTTTAGAAACCTCATTAATTTTTTTACAAATTGACTTGACATTTTCGGTGCGCTGGCAAAAATACTGAAATTACCAGGATCTGTGGGACATCATGGTTTAATGCCCGATACTTCACGAGTGCTAGTAAAAATGTTGAAATTGCCAGTCTCTGTATCACATGAAGATCTTAGATTGAGTGGCGATGAAACATTTTCAGGCTCAGTAGCTCAGGAATTGCTTTAGGAACTGCGTTCCAATTGGGCCGTTAATACGGAGCTTTTAAATTGTAATTTCTCAAAGTGACCTTCCCAAATTCTAAAATTATTGCAACTCATGTAAGGGTTTATCTTATAGTTATTTTTCCAAACTTTCAATGTTAACATATGCAATTTTAATTGGAGGTAATGCAGGGGTAAATAAAAAACATAGACTTTGATGAAGTACTAAAGATTAGACCATGACAAATGGCAAGATGCAAGATGATTTTTTAAAAAAACTTACGTGAGTTTAAAATTTCGAAAATAAATCCATTATTTCATTTCGTCGTCGACCTGCTACTGGACTGAATTGGAGCAAGTTTCCTGGATGGTGTTTTTAACAAATTTATATGCAAAAAACCGAAAGAAAAGCAAAAAGTAATCACACATTATAACATAACCTTTAAAGTTAAAAATAAAATATTTTGGTGAAATATTTAAGATATGGGATTCTTTACTCATTTTTAGTCTTCTTCGTCTTTCCTTGGTCTCGAAGCGGTCGAATGCAACAAATAATCCATAATAATATACAAAATTGTTAATAGAACATCAACTATAAAAAAAATAAATTATAAACACTTCGTTTTTCGTTTGCAATGAAAGAAAATGGCGGCGGAAAATCATGACGAGAAACGGTTGGGTACCTACACCAGCGCCAAAACTGGCTGGTGTTAGGGTTGAAACTATATTCATGGCCTCCTTGTTTGTTTCCAAGTTCCCCATTCAACTTTCACCCCTGTGGTGACGCCTGTTATTATGAGAATAAACACAACAAAAAGAGATGGGGATTCTATCTGTAGAATCCCTCATCTCTTTTTATCTTCAGAAACAGACAGTTCCTGTTTTCATTCTAAAACTTTAGGAAAAACAATCCAGTGTACGGTAGACTTACGGCAACAACAGCACAGTCTTACCATATTGAGTTAAGAATTTTTTCCACAGGCAATACTTAACAGACAAATATGACAGTTTATCCGGTAGTGTCAAGAGTGAAAGCAGGTATATAATATATAATAATTCAGGTACGTAAGTATGTTCTTAATGCTCGAAGGCGACGTAATGTCTTTGTCTAATTAACAGAAAACGATGAGGAAAAATTATACTAATTTTCAGAGCTCAGAGCAGAGCAATTGTTTTCTGGGACGTTGTTACAACCTACTTAAGAATGTCAATTGTTTATCCTTCAAAGACTGTGGACCAAAGCCGTACCCTCCTTGATTTAAAATCCTTGCTCTCCGACGATGATGCGTCCTTGATTTTGTTATGCAGAATAAGGGGCTGAGCCTTAACTAAGAAATAACAAATATTACTGACTATACTGTTGTTGCTTTTCACTAAAACTACCCGTTTGGCGTAGTCACAACGGTTCGAAAATAAAAGATTATTTCACTATTGACGCTTTATCTTAATTGAATAAAACTGACATTTCGTATAAACCGACAAATAAAAATCGACCTGAGTAATCTGAATTAAAATGTACAATCATAGAATAATATTTAGGTTTGCGTACAGTGCTTATTCTTCTGGAGTGATCGTCAAACTGGCTTGTTGGGGTTGTCTAACAATTTTCTTTTCTAAAATAATTGTAACTTTTAAGCTACAGGGTGAAAACCTTAATGTCAAATAATTACAACATTACCATTTTTTACGAGACGGGATCAATACACTATTGAATGGTTCATGATTATTTATTTATTCCATTTTGTTTTTTCATTAACTTTCGTATTCTTTAATTTAATGTGTATTTTTGTTGTTAGTTTATAGATTATATTATTTGGGATATTGCTAAATCGTATCTTTATTAATAAACCTCCCATGGTCTAACGCGACAAAAATATAAGTTGTCGCATCATGTTTATATGTATGAGTAGGATAAAATGTCATGTTCTGGAAAAAGCGGTATAACTTTAATACTGTTAAATATAAGAAGACAAATAAAGAAGGAAAATGTAGGAAATAGGCTAACCTTTAAATTTTAGTAAAAAATACCACTTTTTATTTTATCCCGTATATTGAATTAAATTTTGCTACGTCAATGTGTAACTAAATAGTGGAGCTACCCGCCAGTGAAAAGTTTATCAAAATCTATTAAGCGGATGAAATATATGATGTCGTAAAAAGTACTTAAAATTATAGAAAATCGTTTCGTATGTCGATCAATGTATTTGTATGGGTATGTTAAAAAAACATGACATGTGAAACATTTCTGTGGACCGGCGGCGGTTGAAGACCACTGAACTAGACAGTGTGAATAAAACTTCTATTTTCTTAATTATAAAATTTAACATAAATTCATGTTATTAGATTTTAAAAAATTGTATTACTATTTGTCGATACATCGTAAAATACGATTGGTCGACAAAATGATGGATTGATCTGCGTTTTAGATTCGAATCGAATAAAACACTGCGACTAATAATTTTACTTCTCGATTTATTTTATTGCCAGGTCAGATCGTGGCATTCTTGATAATAACTAGACAATGTGATAAATTTAAAAAAATATTAATCTGCCGTTTGTACTTGTCAGTATTATAATTCACAATGACCGGACATTATATGTACTGCCCTAAATAATCACTTGGTCCATAACATAAAATACTCCTCCGAGGTAAGAATAAAATGGTAACGGGTAAATTGCGCGTATTCTTCTATTGGGGACAGCTACTTCCTGAGACTGGAATACGGAACAAATCTCAAATAAAACAGATGGGATTTACCAAAATTGTTTCTTTACCTAAAATTAGGAATATTATAATGCGTGACCTTAAAACCTTTTACGTTGAATCTTTCAGCGTCAGACTTAGCGTCGTAGACATGACATAATAATATATAATTAATGCACGTAGTAGACGAAATATGACTAAAAAATTCAAATGGAAAGCCGAAAAATCACCTTCGGATGCCCTTGGCCTTGGTCCGAAATTTGGAATTTAAATTTTTTTAGTTAATACAAGGCCCAGACGAATTTTTAGTAGGCTTGTCCATACATTTTCGGCTATTCGAAATGTAAATAACGGTCTAGATGGTAATTGTTTAGACGCACATATTTAAACCTCAAATTTAAATCAATTATTATCTTATTTTGTAGTATAAGGGCCTTTAAACAGGACATTTAAATTATGCTAAACAAAATGTTTTCTTTCATTCTATCGGAGAGTAAAGCGAATCAAATTCCTCAAGAATGTATTTTCTTTTTCATCTGTCGAATTATATTTCATATTAAAATTTTCACAGATTATAATGAACCTTTACTGAGACTTCAGAATGGTCGTTTCAGAACAGCGACACTAACCACTATTGTGATTCTAAAAATTCTTCTGATCCAGTGAGGTTCTAGTCTATTATGGTTAGTCGGGAAAAGATTAGCAGTTCCAATAATTGCTATTTTTCTTAACTGACAGAACCATTTTTTTTTAAAGAAAAAGTTATAATTCCACAAAATTTTGCTTCTGAGTATTAATTCTCAGAACAGTGCCATTGACGCCATTTTAGATTGTTTGGTAGGTGCATGTAATTTTTTGAAATACCATGAAGCAGTCTAGATTTAGTAATGTTGGAAGTGGTTTAAAATTAAAATACATTCCCCTTTTCCCAAAGCTTAAGATATATAGACAATAATTTTTAGTTAAATATTTTACAAAAGAGGGTTGGTTATTACACAAATTTAAGAAATGACAAATATTAGTTGGTCATTAAGGAGTAAGTTGGAAGTAGGAGACCCAAACCAACTCTAAGAAACCCGAATAAACCTGAACGAATCCGAAAAATAAGCAATTATTTGTCCACGCAAATAGAGTAGTATTTAAAAAAGGTTTTTCCAGGCTTTCGAGGCAAGAATCTAAGGGCACTCTGTATATCAGATTAATTGAAACTTCTCTTAGATGCAATGAAAAAATCTTACCTACTCTCTAAAATAATGAACTACTATTATTTTTTTTTTATTTCAATTTTGCAGAATTGTATTATTATTATGTTCCGAAGTAACAACTTATTAAGCTTTCTGAAGAAACCAAGAGGGTCGAAACTGGTAAGTGTATAAGTGTATTTTTAATTCAACTTATATTTGATTATCAACCATTTGAAATACAGTATCATTTGAAGCAATTTGAATTGGACTTGTATAGATTTTTTACTACGGTATTTTAAGTATTATTTTAAACTGCATACGAAATGTGCATCGTATGCAGTGCAGTAGTGTTGTTGCACTGATTTTGTTACCATACTAAAAAGACCTCGAACCCACTAAAATGCATCTTAAGTTAAGCGAAAATTATGATGTATAAGAGAAAAGTACATCAGTTTATGCTATCGTCATCAGTTAACATTTTTGAAAAAATAACTATTTCAAAATTGAAGTATCTATTATCGCCAAATATTCCATACAAAATTCATGAAAAAATCGTATTGGCCTCCGCCCTGTATCCTCTCGGTAAATTTTTATATGAAATTTTTCTATAAGTTCTTCTTGCTACTGTAAGCAAATAATAACTGGATAATCTAAATTTATTGAAAATAAGGTCTAAGGAATTTAAATCCTTGGATTCTTGAAAAAGATAAGCTTTGTTGTTTAATTTTAAAGCGACGTGATCACTCGGAATATATACATAAAATTTCAGTTCATTTCTGTATTAATATGAGGAGTTTGGAACAATTAGTAATTTTTTTTAATCAGAGGTATCGTATTTGTGATACAACCGCCCCTATCGCGACTATATTCAGCAGTAATTGTAACGTCACAAACTCAATTTTTGAAATGATAATATATGTAGTAATCATTACCTTCAAAACTATATTTCAAAATTTTCACGATAAACGTTTTATTTAGAGCATAAAGAATGTCCAGCATTTGGTGCTGTACTAACTGATTTGTTTTGCAAATGAACACGCCATAATAAAAGGACGTCGATAATGAAATTTCTTTAAACGAATATTTGCACGTGTGTTTCCAAATCAATTCAGGAAAAATTCGAAGATAAACGTTTGGTTATAAGGTACCAGGGAACATCATGAATCTTTGTCCAAAACTTGTATAGTTGATATTAAAAACTTTGATAAAAACGGTATCAATTACGAGCATTATGACATTTAACCCCATAACCACCTTCTTAAAGGACTGTAAGTAGTTTTGATTATTTTAATAGGTAGATATACAATTATACAAAATCTACGTGGTAATATTATTTACAAGTCACATCATTCCAACCTTATTTGACCCCAAATACAATATAATCTTTTAGAAATTCACATATGGAATTTTATGATTTCACAAGCACGGATATTGTTCGTATGCTTCCAATAACTTAATTACAGACTCAGTTGGCCTTTTTTTTATATTCCCGACATTGTAATAATGATAGTAAGCACCAAGAAATCTTATTTATCTCAAGAAAATGATAACTGGCGCCAAAAAGTAGAAATGATTTATACTTTACTGGCGCATGGATTAGTGGCGCCACTTATTGGCATGACATGATTTAAGGCGCATTTACACGGATCCAGTCGCTGGCGCCAGTCTCACTGTCTCGCCAACACTGGCATACTAGTGGCATTGTATAAACACTCTTTCGTGCCAGTCCAGCGCTGGCCGCCAGCGCTGGAGCGAATAGACAGCGCGTCTATTTTCCTTGCCAGTAGCTGCCACCCCCTACCCCGTAACACCCGCGCCAGTGTTACAGGCAACGTCTAAACACGTTGGCGTCAGTCGCTGTCATACCTACATGATTATTGCATTGTTTAATTTTAGTTTTTGACATAAAATGGCTCCTAAATTTAGTGAAAATGAAACGTTTAAGCTTGTTGAAATGTACAGAGAGCAGGAATGTTTATGGAATATCCGATGCGACGCATATAAAAATAAAGAAATGCGTACATCGGCTCTACCAAAAATTCAGGAAGAGATGGGTATGGAAGGCCTGACGATTCAGGAAATAAAAAACAAGGGTTTCGTTACACTATTCGGACACACTAATTACTTGTATTTTTACCTTTTTTTTTGTTTGATTGTGTAATATTAATACTTTTAAATAAAATGAGATGCGGAAAACACACATTAATTCATAAAATTTGAGTTTAAAGGCAAAAATGGTAGTAAAATTGTTGATTCTTAAAATTTACACTGGGAACATGTATATTTGCAAAATTCGGTATTTTAACAGTGTTGCCACATAGAAAAGCTTTCTGCAATAATACAGTTTTTAGGTTGTTCGGGTTTGTTTATATCGATATAAGACCGCAATTTATTGTCAATGTAGTTATGTTACGACTAAGCAATATCTTTTAAGAGGGTTAACTGCGATAGAAAGGCCCAAAAATATCCGTTTTTGTGCAATATTTTTTTCCTATGTAGCTAATAAAAGACAACTGGCAACTCTGTTGAAGATGTCACTTTTAAGTCGAACACAAATTTGACATTGCATAACACTGTTGCCAAGAGCAGTTATACATTGGCGTTGAAGGAAAAGGAAAGAACAAATCAAAATAAAATGGAAATAGCAAATAATAGATAATGTTGACGCAATTACAAGCAAGTATGATGTGGATTTTGCAAAATATTTACAATACAATACATAGGATTGATTAGAGATAATTTCAGATGCAAAACCAGAAATTGCCGTCTCGTATGCACTATTAGGCAGAAAGTTAATGCAAATGCCTTGAATTCCTGCTTTTATTGTTGCAAATACCGGAAAGAGTATCCTTTGTTTTCGGGATCTTTTTTTCAAAATATGAATATTCCTGTTGGGCAGATATTTAAACTATACCGGTGGCGACCACAAAGTGGTCGTGTTTGCCTGGCTGGTCGCAAACACAGCCACGCCGCCGGTGGCCGCTACACGCTGCGGGCACTATGTTGTACACAGTTCTTATGGGCCGAGGGATGGCGTTTTCAGTGGCTCGGTTGAGCTGCACTGAGTCCATAAGAGGCGCGTGACGGAATGAGGTTCCAAAAGCTGTAGCGGGGCGGATTTTCACTTGTTTTACCAGGACACTATCAATTTATGTAACTTTCTTGTGTTTTCTTTTCCCGAATACAGAAGGAAATCGGCTACAAGAGGTGTAGCGGGGGCGGGTTTTCAGTGGTTTTCCCAGGGAACTGTCAATTTATGTAACTTTCTTATGTTTTCTTTTGCCGAATACAAAAATAAATCGGCTACAAAAGGTGTAACGGGGGCGGGTTTTCACTTGTTTTCCCAGGGCACTGTCAATTTTTGTAACTTTCTTGTGTTTTCTTTAGTCGAATACACAAACAAATCGGCTACAAAAGGTGTAGCGGGGGCGGGTTTTCACTTGTTTTCCCAGGGCACTGTCAATTTATGTAACATTCTTATGTTTCCTGTTTCCGAATAGGAAATCGGCTACAAAAGGTGTAGCGGGGGCGGGTTCTCACTTGTTTTCACAGGGCACTGTCAATTTATGTGACTTTCTTATGTTTTCTTTTTCCGAATACAGAAGGAAATCGGCTACAAACGGTGTAGCGGGGGCGGGTTCTCACTTGTTTTCCCAGGGCACTGTCAATTTATGTAACTTTCTTATGCTTTCTTTTTCCGAATCCGGAAGGAAATCAGGTACAAAAGGAGTAGCGGGGGTTTTCAGTGGTTTTCACAGGGCAGTGTCAATTTATGTAACTTACCCTAACTTTCTTATGTTTTCTTTTTCTACAACCATATCTTTCCATTACATTTTCAAAAATTGTTAAATTCCGTGGATGCTCAAGTGTAGTCATTACACAGAACCTTTACTTTTTATTTTTGTTATAAAATTATAAATCCGGCAACATCGCTAAAATTGTTGGGGTCAGAACCTTGTCAAATCACTCAAAAACCACAAAATCAGGATTTTTATTAATTAATTTCTTAAAAATTACTGAGTATTCCGCAAATTTTTTTATTGAATATTACTACTAAAAATATATACTTTTAGAAAAAAATAGTAAAAATTTAAAATTCGTGTGTCCGAATAGTGTAACGGACCCAAAACAAGATTAAAAGTATTAGAAGTACATACTATTTAGAAGTCGATAAAATCGAGAAATCGACGAGATCTCGTGCCAGTCAAGAATTGGCAAGCCAGTAAAACTGGCGCCAGTTACTGGATACGTGTAAACGACTTGGGTCCAGCGCTTTGCCAGCAAAGAATTGGCGAGCCAGTGAGACTGGCGCCAGCGACTGGATCCGTGTAAATGCGCCTTTAAAGAGTTTCCACGCGCCACAAAACTTACGCCAGTCGACTGGCGCCAGTAATCATTGCATGTGGATAGCTAGTTTAACACATATGAGAAAGAAGTTTTACGGGATTAACAGAATTGACATTTTTGACGAGATAATGAAAAACTAAGATAGGAATGTGAAAACATCATTAACAAAAAATGAAGAGTTAATAAATGAGAAAGTCGACAAACCATTAGTATAAAATAAGGTACTCGATATAATATATAATTTAATATTTACAATGCTTCGACACATTAATATGTATAATGGCGTTGAGACTATCAGGAACTTTATAAAATATAATTAAAATTAAAATGAAATCCTGCTTGTTTTGATGAAAACATATTAGTTAAAAATAACACATTAACACAAAAACACATTATTATTTAGAAATTTGAACATAGTAATCATATTTGAACTATAAAAGTGGTAATGTACCAGTAACCCAACATTTAATAAAATGTTTGTCCTAATGCGAAGTAGAAAAAATATTTTTCTACTACTGTATAAATAAATCAACTTTCGGGCCGTAGCAACACGAAAGAAAACGAAAGTAAATGTTACAGTTACCTGAATATTATCCGTTGCTAGCTACGAAAGTAGGTTGCTAGCTACGAAAGTAATACTTTCGGTGCCAGGACAAAAAAACAAGAATAAAATTTTTTATTATATTTATTCAAGCGAATTAAAAAAAAATCTTACTTAATAATAAAAAGTTTATATTTATTGAAAAAACAAGTGGTATAATAACAATAATATAAAACTTAAATAACATTAATTTTTATTAGTGAAATTTGAACAGTTAGAAATATTAATTGATGGAATATTATTCAATTCAATACCTTCGCCGCTTCTTATTAGAGACTCGTTATTATCCTGGACTTGGACCATACAACTATTTGTCACTCTCGCGTCGTTAGATGGAATAAAAGTAGGAGATCGATTTAAGATCTTTTTGGAAATTTCGATTTTATTTGTATACGAATCACCAATATATCCCTCCGCAACGGACGAAGATCTCCAACCGCCATGTCTTTTTAAATCCAAAATATCGATACCTGGAGCATTTGCAAGAAAGGTAGATGATGTTCTTCTAAACGAGTGACCAGTGTATTTAATTATATCTTGAAGTTTCAAAAATTTGGCAATTTCTTTGGGAACATTTGAAATAGTGTGTTTTCCAATCACCTGATTCACACACCTACCTCGTTCATAGCGATATAACAAGCGTTCGTCTTGTGCATTATTTGGCCTAAGTTTAATATAATCTTGAAGTAACCTCATAAAAGAAACTGGACCTCCATCATCGGCGATCACAAAACTTCTTTGAACCTTGTTTTTGCTCTGGAGGATTTTAACAATAGCTACATCATCCTTGATTTCGATGTCGTTCAATTTCATTTTATAGATCTCATCTGTCCGGCGTGCTCCAGCTATCCCCATTACTGCTATCACTTTCATAGATAAATAGCTATGATTAGGAGCGTCAAGTAAAAACTTTATTATTTCTTCTTTTGTGAAAATTTTAGATTTTTTAGCTTCGTAACCATCATTTTTTCGTTTAATAAATGCAATAAGTTTCTTAAACTGCGAAATATCTATATTTTTGTTCACAGAAATAGTCAATTTAACCATGGAATATTGTGACCATAAGGACGGAGGTGATAGGGCTTCAGATTTCTATTGGAAGTACGCTAGCATTACATTTTCGTCAATTTGTGAAAGGTTTTTCTCCACGAACCATTCTAGAAATAGGTTGTACGTTTGACAGTACCTATCTTTCGACTTTACGGGTAAGAGTGAGGCACATGCCAACTAGGCCGCCTTCTGTATAGCTTCGTTTTGGTCTTGAAACAACATTTTCGACAATCAAAATTAAAAAATTCGAACTGACAGACTTTGACAGTACTCAAATAACTAGTTGTCATGGATTATTTTACAGGTGTATTTTATTATAATTTGAATAAAATCAAAGTTCATTACTTAATAATATAATTGATCAAAGAACAGTAGTAGAAAAAGTTTAATACATTACACGCTGCAAAGGCCCTTTCAGGTGCTCGGAGTTTTTTAAATAGCCTCGGCTTCGCTACGCTTCGCCTCGCCTATTTAAACACACCTCGCACCAAAAAGTAAACTTTCGCAGCTTGTAATGTAAATAACTATTAAGTACCCTTGAACTCTATAAAAACTAGGAAAAACATTTGTCTTGCAACGTTCACTACTGGATATATGACAAAATAAATATTTATATTATGCCGAAGCAAGTTTTCTCGTTTCTATTCTATCTAGATTATTCTAGTCTGAAATGGCACCCTTTTCAATTTCAAACGCCTAGTAGGTACCTCATTCAAGAGAAGAAATACATTACTATATTTATTTTTAAACCCATCAAGCCCATTCATATATTCCTCATTCAACTTTCATGAGAATAATTGAAAAATTGTAAATGTTTTACAGTTACCAAGACACCCAGAAGTATCTTCTTAAAATGCAGTGCATAAAGAATAAGTAGACCTCATTCCTTTTTTTGGCAATGTAAAAATATGCATTATTCGCCCTACTTGAAATGCAAAAATTAGACCGTTTCCTCTAAAATGAAAGTTATATGCAAAAATGTTTTTTTATAAGAATTAATTCATGTTTTCAGTTAGTCAAACATTTTTTGATCAATTTTGGTTCTTTTTAATCATGATAGTGGCTGGTCTAGTACAATCAGTTGTTAGGTGTACCTTGTACACTAAGATATAAATATATACAATAATTTTAAAAATTGTTTCGAAATATCTATTTAATGCAGTACATTTAGAATGAGGGCGAGATTTAATACCATTGGCTGAGCACTGTTGTGGTACTCTGTCGTTATATTTTCTTCCTTCACTTCATTGTTATTTATGTGGTTGGAGACGATTGAGAACTTGAGGTTTTCCTAACGTTCGCAAAGGTTTTGTTTTGTAAAGGAAGGATTTTTCGATTGCCTTGATTATAGTTTATTCGCCCCAAACTTACGGTTTATCTAAAATCAAGAAATGTTAGATCTTCTAAGTTAATCTTCTAAAACAATGTAGCTATTGTCAAAATAACAGAAGAGTAAATACTTTTTTTTACCATCTTTCTGCATACTGCTAACTGTAGTATTTTCTTTTCCATTATTATTTAATGGCTTTATGACAGGCATACTTTGTAAACTGACGAATTTGTAAATAGTTAAGCCTTAACCAGTGCAGTGTGTGGTTTTTATTTTTCGCCCAATTCCAATGCCTCCGACTCTTTCGAAACTTGTGAAAAAGAGGTTGATTACTTTTCTGACTAACCATAATATCTTGGTAGAGTATCAATTTGGCTCACAAACATTTAAGGGTACTGGTGATCTGTGTTCTTCCATCTTTTGGAGAATGTTTATATGGGGTTGAATGCGGGTATTGTGGCGTGGCAGCTTGGCAACGCTTTGTGACTTTTTAAAGTCCTTTGATTGTGTGGGTCATGAAATACTGCTACAGAATCTTATTCGCTATAGTTTTAGAGGGGAATTGTATGATTGGTTCTCTTCCTATTTGTTGGGTAGAGAACGGCTTGTATGCTGTGAAGACTCTGGGTGTTAAATATGGAGTCAGTGATCGATGCTTGGTCCTATTATCTTTTTATTGTACCTAAAGGATCTTCTCATGAGGTCTTACCATCTTGTGGTAACACACATAAAAACTCGGATATACTTGGAGATGTAATTTCCGACGATCAATTTATAAAGAAATAATAAAACCAGTGTAATTTCTTTTAGGTATTGAACCCAAGAAGAACATATAGTATATTTAAATAAAAAGCTAGCGTCCGGTGTTATTGGGCAAAACATTTTCATTGACTAAATAGACCAGACAAATTGATGTAAAACATATTAATGTTTCTAAAATTACTACTAGGGGGCGCAATTACTATGATACTTATAACTAAGAATTAAAGTCTTTTCGAATATATCGCTGGTTTTCAGTTAATAACAGATATGCAAATAACATTAATTATGGTGACAATAAGGATCGAGGAAGCTTGTTATTATATTTTCTAAATTGCTGTATTTGTTATCCAAATTTAATTTTTTTTGGAATTTAGTTGTTAAATAAGCCTAACTTTTTAGATTTGTATCAACTTATTGCGAGAACAGACCAACAGAAATGCAACAAAAGGCTAGAATTTTAATAAAAATTATTTCCATATTATTAGATAGATAGATGAAAAGACAAAACAATTTTTGCATTGCATTAATTTAACAGCAGAATAAGACAGTTTAAATGGGTAAATATAAATATATTGAAAATCTCAAAGGCAATCAAACTAACGTTGTTATTCTTTAAATAATAAACAAAGTTTTATACAGGGTGTCCCATAACTAATGGTACACAGGAAAAGTGCAGGTTCCTTGGATAAAAATACTGCGATTTGGCCATACTTAGGTTAGTTCAATAGCTGGCAATAACCGAGATACAGGGTGTCCAAGTAAAATTTAATTTTCAATTTTCCTAAATATCTTATTTCTGAATCAATATTTTTGCACACAATTTTGTGACTAGGGTTTTTTTGGGAAAAGGAATTTGAATTTGTTAATAATTTTGATGTAGATTGTAGGGGGCGCTCTCTGCGGTACTTTGGATACATAAAAAGCAGTGTAACTTTCTTGGGCTTTAGTATAATTATGTTTTTATTAAAAATATCTGTTTTTCCGTCATTTTTAAGCAATAAAGGTATACTTCGTAAATGTCGCTCCGACTAATCGTTTTCGAGATATTTTCAATTACAATTTCTAATGCGCCCGTTTAAATTTTGATTTGTAAATGTGAAATTTGTCACAGTAGGCTTTGGTAAAAACAAATACAATGAAAGCATTTTGAAACCTCATTTCTGTCAAAGTTTATTTTCATTTGTCAGCATTGTGAGTGTTTTTAAGGAGTTTTTGAAGATACTGTTATCAAAAATTTAACTAAAAATGCCGCGACATAACTTGTTTTCTAACGGAGAAATGCGAGACATGGTATGTTTATATGCAAAAGAAAATTTTAACGGACGCGGGGCACATTGGCGGTATTTGGAAATGTATCCAAATAGAAGGCAGCCAGATTTTAAAATTTTTAGAAGCCTATACGACATACTTGGAGAAACAGAATCCTTGCATCCAAAACGTAATAATAGAGGATCCTGTTTCTCCCAGTCTGTCGTATAGGCTTCTAAAAATTTTAAAATCTGGCTGCCTTCTATTTGGATACATATCCAAATACCGCCGATCTGTTAAAATTTTCTTGTGCATATAAACATACCATGTCTCGCATTTCTCCGTTAGAAAACAGTTATGTCGCGGCATTTTTAGTTTAATTTTTGATAACATCTTCAAAAACTCCTTAAAAACACCCACAATGCAGACAAATGAAACTAAACTTTGACAGAAATGAGGTTTCAAAGTGCTTTCATTGTATTTGTTTTTTCCAAAGCCTACTGTGACAAATTTCACATTTACAAATCAAAATTTAAATGTGCGCATTAGAAATTGTAATTGAAAATATCTCGAAAACGGTTAGTCGGAGTGACATTTACAAAGTATACCTTTATGGCTTAGAAATGACGGAAAACTGATATTTTTAATAAAAATATAATTATACTAAGGCACAAAAAAGTTACATTTCTTTTTATGTATCCAGAGTACCGCAGAGAGTGCCCTCTATAATCTACATCAAAATTATTAACAAATTCAAATTCCTTTCCTCAAAAAACCCCTAGTCACAAAATTTTGTGGAAAAATATTGATTCAGAAATAAGTTATTTAGGAAAATTGAAAATTACATTTTTACTTGGACACCCTGTATCTCGGTTATTACCAGCTATTGAACTAAACTAAGTATGGCCAAACCGCAGTATTTTTACCCTAGGAATCTGCAGTTTTCCTGTGTACCATTAGTTATGGGACACCCTGTATATACTATTGGAAAACTAATTCCAACACGAGAATTATATTTTCATATTTTTATTTTATGATTTTATTGTTAAAAACCCTACATTCATACATACATTCTTCCATAAAAAATAATATCCATTTAATTTTATCTAAATCGCTTTTCAAAACGTGTTATCGATATGTTAATTTCAATCAGGTCGCCTGGCATTAGTCAATATTTAATCTCTTCCCGTAACAACTCATACTCAAGACTTATCTCTTTACAAAGAAATGTATAACAAAATGCTCTCTCTTTCTTCAAATTGATGAGTAGTTTAAATTGGATAATTTAATTCAAATATTCTGGACTATTGAAAACTTACCTTAAAAACCCTTTTCCTCCTCCACAATCAGTAAACATATTTTTTGAAACCACTCAAATTCTATCTGATGGCAGGTATCAAGTAAATTTGCCCTTGAAAACTCCCATTGAAAATGAGAAATTAGGTGAGTCATTTTATCGAGCAAAGAAATGTTTTTTAAACCTTAAAAAAAGTTAGAGAGAAACCCCTCTCTAAGACATGAATAATCTAAATTTATACATGATTACGTTCATTTAGAATATACTAAGTATGTACTTTTGTGAAACCAATATGTGAAATATATATATCAAATAGTGTATCCTAAGTTCGAATAGTTTTGATGGTAGTTGTAAATCAAGTAGTGGTTTCTCTCTTAATGCTGTGACACTCAAAGGGTTTCAGGTTCAACCTGACCTTTATGATATCTTATGTATATTCGATATATTAATTTTGTTTTGATTTTGGATATCGAGAAGATGTACTGGTATTAGGATCAGAAACAAACTTCTTGACTGTCCAAAGGGATCAAGGTCCTTTTGGTCAGTCGCTAAGGCCGTCAGCCAAAATTTTACCAAATCAACTATTCCAGCCGGAGACAAAGCAAACTTACTTGCTGAACTATTTTCTTCGCATTCCACTGTAGATTTCCAGGGAAGAACACCACCCGACATTCCTGCAGTTGAATCCGAAATGACCGAAATCGTGTTCCGTCAGCGTCCCGTCAAACGAATCCTGAAAGGACTCGACGTCAAAAAAGCTACTGGTCCAGACGAAATTCCTATTATAGTTCTCAAGACATGCGCCGATGAACTAACACCAGTATTTTGTAGACTTTTCAACTTATCCTACAAAAAAGGAATATTTCCATTTTGCTGGAAGACGGCGAGAGTCCAGCTTATTCCAAAGAAAGGTAAGAGAACCCTGCCTAACAACTATCGACCAGTCGCATTGCTTTCAGTTATATCAAAAGTAATGGAGAAAGCTATTAACCAACATCTTCTAAAGTACCTGGAAGGCTTCAACATCATCAGCGATCATCAATATGGTTTTCGGAAGTGCAGATCAACTGGAGATCTTCTAGCCTATGTCACCCATATTTGGAACAACGCAATCGAACATCATGGGGAGTCTCGGGTTGTTGCGCTGGATATTTCTAAATCTTTTGATCGTGTTTGGCATGAGGGGCTTCTAAGTAAACTGCGATCCTATGGTATGCCCAGTCGATTCTGTGCATGGTTGTCTAGCTTTCTTAAGGACCGCTCTCTGCAAGTGGCGATTGACGGATTTCTCTCAGACACCTTCACCATCAATGCCGGTGTTCCTCAAGGGTCCATATTGTCTCCCACTCTCTTCTTACTCTACATTAACGACCTTCTGGTGAAAACTAAAAATCCGATATTTAGTTTTGCCACACTTATCTCATCTGTCTCTTTGAATTCTCAAACATCGGCTGCCGACGCACATCTTCGCAGACAGCATGAAGTATCACGCCTCAACAAAGACCTGGAAGAAATTTTGGCTTGGGGTGACAGTAACCAAGTCGAATTTAACACTAAGAAAACCCAGGCAGCAGTTTTCTCTAAAAAGGTTAACATTACAGAACCGGAAATAGTCATGACCGGACACGCAATCCCACTGGCTTCATCTATTAATTTGCTGGGTGTCAATCTGGGAGGAAATATGTCTTGGCATAACCACGTTGTGGCAATCGCCAAGATAGCTTCTCAAAAGCTTGGCGTACTCTTCCGAACCAGAAAGTTGTACACAACTTTTGACACTATATAAAGCCCAGATTCGACCATCACTAGAATACTGCTCTCATGTCTGGAGCTCTGCACTCAAACATACTCTTCGACTACTGGATTCCATCGAAAGGAGGGCTATTCGTCTGATTGGAGACCACGAGCTGACGAAGAACCTCGACAGCCTAGAACATCGAAGACAGGTTGGGGACTTGACTCTCTTTTACAGATATTTTCATGGAAGGTGCTCGACTGACCTTGCCCTCTTAATTCCGCCCAGAGCGACGAATAGCAGAAATACACGACGAACCACTGCCGCCCATCCATATGTGGTTAAGCTTAGTACTCCTCGAACTTCACTATTTAAGAACTCTTTCATCTGGAGGACTTCATCTTTGTGGAACGACCTTCCCGAGGTCGTTTTTCCCAACGAATATAACCTCCAACGATTCAAAACCAACGTGAATCGCTTTTTGCGCACACGCGCCACTCCCAGAGTGCCCTAAAGGATTTTTCCTATAGTGCTTGTGTTTGATCATAAAAAAACAAAAAAAAAATGGCAGGACACGCAATTCCACTGTTTTCATCTATTAATTTGCTGGGCGTCAACCTGGAAGGAAATATGTCTTGGCGTAACCACGTTGTGGCAATCGCCAAGGTAGCTTCACAGAAACTTGGTGTACTCTTCCAGCCCAAAAAGTTGTACACACCTCTTTTGACACTATACAAAGCCCAGATTCGACCATCACTAGAGTACTGCTTTCATGCCTGGAACTCTGTACCCAAACATACTCTTTCATCTGGAGGACGTCATCTTTATGGAATGATCTTCCCAAGGTCATGTTTCCCAACGAGTATAACCTCCAAAGATTCAAAGCCAACGTGAATCGCTTTATGCGCACACGAACCACTCCCAGCGTGCTTAAAAGATTTTCCTATAGTGCTTATTTCATGAAATTTTGGTCGGGTAATAGTTAATCAATAAAATATAATTTTGGGATTTATCTCCACTCACTCTATTTTCAGCGGTGGAGGGGTACCTTTGGAATTTTAAATAAAATTATGTACATATAAAACTACGTATATATGGGTGTATAAAGAATCAATCATATCAACATGCACATTCAAATTCGGTTCCATGTTCAATTGAGCAATAAACTGAGAAATCATCATTCAAGTCTAACATTTCTCAACTAACTTAAGTAAAAATAACTGATCTGAAATAAATGAACTTATTATTTATTCGTAAAATTTATTTAGAAAACATATTGAAAACGACGAAAAAGCGTATCACCACTTACTGGAATATTATTCAAAATTCGACATTTCCTACCATACCTTTATATTTCAATATTTAATATCAGTTCGGGAATCTTCATGTGCTACAATATTAAACCCTGTAAAAATACTATGAAACAAAATTATTAAATGTATTGATGAAGTAATTCCTTTTTAACCTACAATAAATTTATATAAACCAAGAGTACATCTAGTCTAGTCTAAATTAGTATACTTATGCATGCAATTAATAATAAAAATAAAAAAAATCATGTATAAAACTTATAAAATCAACTGACATACACAATCATAATATCAGAAACATTAACCTTAAAAAAATCAAATTAAAAGTATTTTAAATTAACAATTATTTAGAAGTAGAAATTAATTAATTAAAAACAACCATTTTAAGAAATTAAGTAATAAATAATATTTATAATTAATAATGGACAGATTATATAAAAATCTCTTAAAAAATAATGTACTGAAAGAATAATACGTTGGGCGCCACTGAATGCACCCACCGCCTAAAAATGCGACTACATTGTTGCTCCCGACTTAAATTTAAAAAAATTTGCATCGGATTGAAAGTATATGTTATAAAATTTACTCTTGCAGGGTCAAGGAACCAATAACCATACCACCCGCTGTAGATCTGCATTTTAAAAATGGACGATTTGCCTAATTTTTGGTTGATCTTGGAAATGCAAGCGAAGTCTTAGACGATCTAATTTTTTAAATTCGTTTATTTCCTGTCAGATTGTGGGAGAAAATCTAAATTTTAAAATTATTGTTATAAATTATTTATATGTTCTGTAAATTCAGTGTCATTATTTACCATATGAAATACTTCTGAGTTCATAAAATAATTAGGTTTAATAATGTGGGAGGGTTGAGCATTCCAAAAGTGTAATAAATAGATATAGTTAATTACGAAATAGAGAGAAGTATTATTATATGACTTCTAGCCTAGTTGTGTGTATAAGTTTGAGAATATATAAGTATATCTCTGTTTCTTTTCGGAAAAATGTGTACCTAATCTATAAAAATAATTGCAACAATATTTACAAAATAAATAATATTTAATTGAATCGGTGGAAATCCATAACTAGAATTATGGATTTAAAAGAAAAACTCAACTTAAATTCACGTGTCAGAAAATGGACATATCATCCAAATCCCATAGATCCTAATTTAAAAAAATTTACGTATTGAAAATACAAACTCAATTTGATAGAATCCAAGGAAATAAATAAACTTAAAAATTCTAATATACGTAATGGCCAAATAGAGCTAATAATTCCCTTTTGTTAAATTTAAACTTCTTTTAACTAACAATTATTGTTGTTTGTTTGAAGGTTAGAGACAATGCTGTATCATGTATTTTGGACTTCCATTGTCTTTATTGCTTTATAACAAAACGTTTCAACTGGTACATATGTCTAGCCGTCTTCAGGTGAATACTGAACAAGTTACTAAACTACGAGAGTATTTATACTACTTAGGGGGCGAAAAGTCCGAGGTGAGTGCAGTCATGTGTTGCCACTGGATGACGTACGTAACCTAAGTTTGCATGTACTTGCTTGGTTTCTAAATGTTTCTTATAGCTAGGGAAGGTTTGCTAAAGCAATTATGATTTTCAGTTATGAAGGCTGCTTCCTTTTCGCCAATGTGCTTCCTTGAGTATAATTTCTTATTGTTCCCATTGCAAGTGATGGCCGTGGATCCAAGCGTGGGCACCAAATCTGCTTGTTTCTCCTTTTCGGGTGTGGTTCGGATGTTCTTTGATCCTCTCATTTCAAGTCGTCATAAATTTCCACCAACATCGCAGTGTATTCTATACACAATTCTTACTGTCTTTTTGATTGGTTGGTTTTGTCTTTGTCGATGGCTTCTTAAGGAGTCTTTCGAGCGAAATACTGTTCGGATGTTGTTGTATTGTTGGCCTATCTTTCGAATCTTTTCAGAAATTCCCTTGATATATGGTATGATATGGTGGGTCCAGCTTCGGTGTTATCTGTAGATCTATGATTGTGATTTCCACGTCTTTTGATGACTTGGTATACTAGTCTCGTAGGATAACCATTCATACCAAGGTCCTTTGTGATGCTGTTGAGTTATTGCGTTATAGCCTCCTGTGAATTGCAAAGTGTAAATGATCTGTCAACCAGTGGTTGTCAACTTGAGTTTTTCTTCCTACCCATGATATTACAAATAATGTTTATTCTTGATATAGTTAATATTATTTTATCAGAATAATATGGCTTCATTGTATACACGTGTAATAATCAGATTCGGATTTAAATTATTACCTCACCTTATCCGACCTCATTGTAAAATATCTGTAAGTAAGTGCCAACTTTGTGAATCATGAGTGTAGTTACCTACTCCAAATGATGAGGTTTGTTCACATGACTGTAATTTATGCGGATGTAATAAAGAGCAGGTTCAGAATGAAGATAAAATAAATTAGGATTAAACCACAGCAAATCTTTCACAGGGGATCCAGACCAGAAAACTTATCAGACAGCTGGTTCTGATGAGCCGAAAACCTAATGAAATTGCATTTATCTTGCAAACGAAACTGACTTCAAATAAATATTAAGATATGTTTTTTAGTAATTTAAATTTTTAACAAATTTTGCTATCAAAATGTGAAAAAGCCAGTGTCGTACTAATTTTTTGTTAAAAATTATCATGTCATCATATTAAATCATATCATATATACATATATCATAATCATTATCATCAAGTGCCCTTGGTAAACTTGTTTATATATTTTTATTGCTATGTGCCATTTTAGGTACCTTTCATAACCCAATTTTCACTAAAATGATTAAAGCCGTTTTGGAATTATCTTGAAAACAATGAGAAAATTTAAAAACTATATCTTTCTATCTTTCAAATAAAGAACTGCTGACTTTCTTATTTTTGAATATATTTGTCGCGAAAAAATGTGCTATTTTCATTATAGATAAACATTAACATACATATACTCAACTAAGGAAAAATTATATTTTGTTTTGCAATCTACACTCTGGTAGTGGGGCGTATGCGAATAAAGCCGATTCAAGTTGATTTTTAATCGTTGGAGAATCATTGGGAAACACGATCTCAGGAAGGGTCGTTCCAAGGATGACGTCCTCCAGGTAAAAGATTTTTTAATGACCGACAGTGGTTCGTCGGGAATTTTTGCTATTGGCCAATGGCTTCGGCTTCTTATGGTCTTAGAGATACTAAAAGTTGATTCATTCGGAAACGCTATTATTACTAAAAATAAAAGATTGAATTTCTTAAGTTGAAACTTAAGACTTTGTAGCCCATTAAACATATTTATATATTAATGCTGACTAATCGTATAGATGCACTATTTTGCCATCAATTTCATATAAAATAAATAATGTTGTGTTTTTGTAACACGAAATTTTTGAGAAAAAGTAAGTTCATCAAACTAATGCACATATTCACTACGATTATACGAATAGGAATTCTAGGAATTCCATATATCACTAACTTAATTTCATTAAGCTCACCTTCGTCATCTACTAAAATATTCCTTTGAAATAAATTCACTTTCAACAGAAAAGTGTCAAAATGACGTTAGAATCGCTTCTGTAATTATATTATTACGGACCGTATTTCTTCTGAAATTTGTTAAGTAAGTATAAAATCCTAAGCTTCTTTTGTGTACATTGTCGGATTCAAATCTCAAGGTAGTCTAATAATTTTTATTTTGTAAAAATAATTAAGGTCGCATGCAAGTTTGTCTAGCAAATGACAGGAAAAAGAAAAATTAAACATTGTTTTAATGAATAATGCAACATCCTTTTATTTTTACTTTCCATAATTCCACATTAAGATTCTTCGTTAGAGGTTAGAGTTAGTTACATTTCTGTGGGTTAGGGATGACATACCTACATCATGCAATCTAAATTTTAGATAAGACATCAAACAGAAAAAAAATGAGAATTTATAATATGTAATAGTCTAAAAATAAAATTTTGGTTAAGTATGGTAAACAGCAAAATTATTAGTATTATGGCGTTTGTTTCACTTTCATTTCAGGATGTTTGTGATTGCATGAAAATCAGTTTTTTTGAACAATTAAAATCAAGTGGCCCTTATCAATCTCTTTCTACTACTAGTAGTTTTCAAGCTTTCCAGACCCGGTAACCTTGTTAACAAATCCTAAGAAGTTATAGGAGTTTCTAAACCTATATTTTTTTAAATCTAAAGATGAACAAAAAAAGTTGAATTTTTATGGTCTCAAGCCCTATAGTCGATCAGTGATTAATGATGCGGTAAAATATTTCTATGGTAAGATATAATATGACATATTATGTAATATTTGTGTTCCGAAGTATAATAGGAAAAGATAATGTCCTGTACCAAAAAATTATTAAAAATATTGAAAAGATAAGTACCTAAGCTAAGAACAAAACTAACAGTTTAGACTAGGTGGAATATAGATGGTAATTTAGTTCTGTATATGATAGTGTAAATAACTTGAACAAGATGTAATTTCGATCGATGTGCGGGAGGCAGTTAAAAGTCTAAAACCGAAGCCTGTGGGTGCCGATAATATTTCATCTTATGTAATTAAGGGATTGATTGATTATCAACCCCTCACGTTTCTCTACAATCTTGCAATAAAAGAGGATACAGTTCCGGATAAATGGAAAATAGTTAAAATATTTCCGATTTAAAAAAAAGAGGATAAAGGGGATACACAGAATTATAAACCTATCGCTATAGTATCTCCTAATGCTAAAATTTTTGAATCAATTATTTTCCAATACATTTACAATTTAGGGGCACAAAAAACAACAATTTTCCAATATGGGGTTATGAAGAATAAAGCAACAGTTAGTAATTTATGCGATGCCAAAAATGCCAAGTGGTTGTCATTTTCACGGACTTGACTAAGGCTCCCGATAAAGTCTCGTATCAGATATTGATTGATAAGTTGGGAAATGAATTTGCATTCCAATCCAATTTTGTAACATTTTTTGGATCATACCTACACAATAGGAAACGAACAGTTGTCGTCGAAAATTACTTTTCAGACAAGTTCATTGCTACCTCAGGGATTGCGCAACCTGGTACCATTGGTGTTTTCATTTTTTGTTAATAGTTTTCCAAATTCAATCAATAAGATTAAAATATTATTATTTGCGGATGATTTTAAATTATATTATATTATAATAAACAGGAAGATATTGATAACATCTGTCAGTGGTCCAAAATAAACAACCTTAGATTTAATATCGCTAAATGATGTGTGTTTGGTTGAGCCGAAAAAAGAATAAATTGTATTTGACTACAACATAGACGATATTCTATTATGCGGGTGGGCAAATCCGAAAAGATCTTCTCAACTCTCATTTAAACCACATATTTTAAATATAACAAAAAATGTATCCAGCATTTACGGGTTTATTGTTCGTTTATTTTCGTAGTACATTAGAGCATGCTAGTGCAATATGGAGTCCATGTTATCAAATACACAAAAATAGGATAGAAAGGTTAAAAACAAAATTTTTGATGGTATGGGAAAGTGGTGTATATGATTTAAATGTACCAGAAGTAGAATTAATGTCAGAGTCAGTGCTAATCAGAGTACGCATTGTCATAAACATTAGATTGCATTAAATGCAGAGGTCACAGAAATTAGTTTTTGCCAAATAATTAGAACATTCCTCATGCCACCAAGATTTACATTTTGTACATCTTATCCAATCACCTAAATATAAATTATAGAAACTAAAAGTTTTAAAAATCGCTGTGCTAGAACAATACTAGGACAAATTAAAAAACATAGTTTCGAGAAAATTGACTCTTTATGTTTGAATTGTTTATAAATGTTTTATTGTTTTAATTAAGAATGCTATTTTTCGTAGTGAGTTGTTATTTGGACATAGGAATCTAAGGTAAGTATTATTTTTGCTTTTAAGTATTAACTTTTTATTAAAATTATTATATTTTAAGATATCCTTGTATTGTTCTAGGAAACAAACACATTTTTATAATTTTTTAAAAGTTATCTTGTTATTTCCTTTAAGGTTATCTTAGTATTGAACCACCTAATGATTTGTGTTATTTAAGTTATACCTTTTTTTGACAAACATGTCTTCGTATTGTTCTATACTTTCTTGGAAATTTGCGAACTTAACTCTATTAATTCGTTTTTTAGTTATCTCAGTATTGCATGGTTTTTAGTATGTAAATTCTGTTAATTGTCTTTTTTATTATTTTAAAAGTTGTCTTACTACTGCCGCATAAAAAAATACAGTTATAGAAAAAAACTATATTTATTTCGTTTAGTTTAATAATAAACAAATAAAATAGGTGCCTAATAATAAACACTAAGTAGTTTATCATTTGAGATGTGGATATACCGGAGAATATTGAGGATTTCATGGGTGGAGAGAGTAACCAATGTGGAAGTAATGATGCGTATGCACAAACAGAAAGAAGTGATTCCAACAATTAAAAGAAGGAAACTGTTGTATATGGGACATGTTATGAGAGGAGAGAAATATAGAGTATTGCAAATCATTATGCAAGGAAAAATCCAAGGAAGAAGATCGGTAGGAAGGAGACGTAATTCATGGCTGAAGAACTTGAGGGAATGGCTCGGATGTAGCAGCAACGAACTATTTAGGGCTGCGGTCTCAAAAATAAGAATCACCTTGATGATTGCCAACCTTCGCAGCGGAGATGGCACCTAGAGAAGAAGAAGAAGTTTATCATAATCGAAACTATTATTATTGTTTGAAACGAAAGACATAAAATCAAAACAAAAAAACTAGACAAAAAATACAGCACAAAATAACATTGGAAAGATTACTTACTACTATTATTACTATCTTCATGATCCATTTTTGCCCCTTTTTAAAAGCTTTTAAATTTTTAAAAAAATCAAGATTTTCCGTCGGAATATGTTTGAGGCTCAAAAGGTCCTCTTTTTTTTAAACGTAATTTTTGGTCTATCAATATACGCTGGAGTAGGACAGCCAACCTCGTTATATTTTTCAAGTTTAAACCTATATTTGGTTCAATACAGAGACATCTTTAATGACTTTCGACAGTTTATTGGATTTTACAGAATATCTTGGTGCAATACAAAGATAACTTTAAAAAACGGTGGTTATTAAAATAAATAATCTTATTTGTAGTGAAATACTAAGATATGTTTAACAGTGTAATACTAGGATATCTTTAAAAAAAAAATCTTTAAACCTGGGAAAAGACTAGGACATCTCGAAATGTCCTACTATTTCACCAATAAGAAGTTAAAACAATGAATCTCATCTCAAACGAAAGAAAAAGACATTTTAACATGTCTTACTATTTACCCAAAAACTAATTAAAATGTATATATTGCAATAGTAAGATATATGTTATGGCGGGCTTAAATAAATTCATCTTATATATCTTAGTATAGCTCCTGAAAGAGCATTTTTGGTACATCATAATGGTCCAGATAACTTAAAATCGATATTTTTTATGTTATCCTAGTATTGTTCTAGCACAGCGAAATATCATGTGTACTAAGTAGGAAGTTGTAAGGTCTTTGTTGTTATTACCTTTTTGAATGGCCACTTCTGATTTATTCATCCTTTGCCTTAGGTATGATCATTTTTGGTGTAACAGCAGATGATTAAAAGAAATTGAATATATCAAACAAAAAACGAGTTAGTAAAGATAATTATGGTATGCAGCCACAATATCGGTAGGCGTTTGTGCGATACCGTAGTTTAATAAACGAGATTTTGATTGGTCAGTTTGATTTATTTACCTATGTACGTACCTACTTAGGGAACGGGTACTATTAGGTATCCCTACCCTAATAAACTTGTCCTGTCATTCTTTGTAGATTATTGATTATTGCAGAACAGGTCCGGTTACGTTTTAAGTGCATTAGGTAGGAAAATCTACGTTTATAAGTTTAGTGCACGATTCAGAGTGTGTATAATGGTTATGTATATAGCTTGTTAGTATAAACTTATTTCTACTGTCGTTCGTCGTGCAGATTTGAGCGTTTAGCTGTTAATTTTTACCTTGGTAAGAGAAGTCAACTTTTTAGGGTTATTAATCGCAGGAATTCAGTACTAGAAAATTTCGTTGATTTCTTATCCTCCTAGGTTGGTTGGTTAAAGGCGGAGGTGGCCCAAACTTCTATAACTACAACCTTCTGGTTTATTGTGTACCCCGATCTTGCTAGAAAATATTTGTTTCCTCTAAGAGGTCTAATAATCTTTTGCCAAGTCTATCATGCGGGAGGTTATCGTCACTTTGGATGTTTCCAAACTTAGTCCTCTATGAGTCAGCGCTTAGCAGCTGTATACTTATTACATGAGAGGCAGGTTCATCCTCTTCGCCAATCAATAGGTCCATTGTAGATTCTTATACGTTGAAGGTATTTTCGTAAGTGATAGTGGCCTGTTAGCAAACCAGTAATCTGTTTTAAGTGGGTCTCAGAGTTAGCATTCCATTCGATAGCATCTTCGATGGTTTCAAAATGTTGAACATGTTGTTTTTACGCTCATCTATCTAATCTTGTTTTCATTCCCTATTTTGATATTCCAAAGGTTCAGGGCCTCTGAAATCTTGAGCGAATCTAGCTCTCGCTAGTTCGTCCACTTTCTCATTATCTATTATCCCAGCGTGACCAGAAACCAATTAGAGTTCTACTCTGTTCCCCCTGGTCGCCAGTTCTTCTCATATTCCAGTGTGAGTTTTGTAAGTAAGTAAACCGATCGGAGCCATAGCCTTAAGAGCAGCTTGGCTGTCCGATAGGATGTAAAGCCTTTGGTTGTGGTAGCCTCTTTTAAGATTCTGTTGTACGCACACTTGTATGGCATAAACTGACGCTTGGTGTACTGTGGTGTACTAATATCCATCCTGGGCCTTTTCCCAAATATACCTGCGCCCTCACCGTTGGCGGTCTTGATCCATCGGTGTACCAACCTAGACCCCTGTCAAATGACGAGGGTCATTTATCAGAGTCCCAGCTGATCTTAAATGGTTTTCTGTAGTTTGTTTTCATACGATCGGTTTACATTTCCAAGAGCTCGTTAGTGTCCAATTTTCACTCCTCATTTGTGTTCATCCTCGAGGAGCTGCAGATAGCCTCCAATCTGATGTGACTATCTAGGCAGTCCCAGTATGAGTTCCACTGCTGCGGGGAGGGGGCTTCTCATAGTCCCACGAATGCACAGGCAAGCCCGCCTCTGCAAAACTAAGTTTGTCCGCTGATGTGTTTTTGTCCACCAGACTACAAACCCATATGATATCAGGAATCTTATGACTCTGCGGTTTGAGTCTCCAGGTTTTCCCAACCAAGCTCCTGCACCGCATTAGGCATATTTTTGTCCCTTCGCCTCTGCATAACAGGATAACAGCTCTTTTATCAAAGTAGCAACTATTGAAAGACGTTCAGAACCTTCCGGCCCGGGTTTGATTACATTCGATAGTATGAATTGCAAGTTTTTGTCACTGTACTTCAGACAAGCGCTTCAGTCTGAGGTATTTAAGGTTGGATACTGCAGTCAACATTGTATCATCTCCATCTCCATCCACAACGGTTGATGCAGGACTATTTAGTACGACGTCTTCAATGTTCCTGCTGTCTAGTTGGTCGTTTATTAATATAGTTTCATCATCCATTTTGTTTCCACGAGTATTTAGGAATTATGAGATAAACACCTGATGCAGGCGAGGTTACTTCGTGAGGTCGCCTGGTATCTCGATCTCGATGCTGATTTATACAGGATCAGCATCATCCACCCTCTCAGCGCGGTTCGCATGACGCCTTGGAGTTAAGCCTGTAGTGTGTCTCTGTATCTGTATGTTCGAATATGTATGTGCCTTAGCCTCCTTAGCTGTATAATGATGAATATATAATGTTAATTAATGAAACAATGTATATTAACAGGATTTTTATTCATAACTCCCGAAATTATATTTACAACAAGAACATATTTACTTAAAAACTACTATTAACAACAAAATAAACTTACTAGATATTTTATATATATATTTAACATTTCAACTCTACTTAATATTGACAATAATACTGACAACCTAAAATAGAATTCAGCAAATACGCACGGAATAATATTATAGCATTAAACTGAATTTAAATTTTTGACTTGTATCTACTTAGATACTTAATGGTAAATCTTATATTTGGGCGTGAACCCAAAATAAAGTACATTAAGCAGCTGATAAATTATCAATTTTAATTTTGGATCAATCATTGTTGATCATGAGTTGCAACAATTACCTTTTCGGTTTACGGGACCGTATTTATTATTAATATTAGTAAATGTTCCCACATTCCAAAAAAATGAATATTTGCACTCACCTGAAATGTACTTACCTCTATTATCTCATTTATAGAATTAAATTTTGCTTGTACCACTTTTACTTTTATTATTTATTTACTGTATTTAAGATACCTTTATTTTTAAATACATACCCAAACAGAAAAAAATTGAAAAATCATTGACTAAAGTCTTGAAATTATGAGCCAGTTATGATCTGCCACCTCGGATATACAATTTCGCGTACCATTTTTTGCTTTGGTTCTAGTATTAAAACTCAATCGTGTCCTTATTCATTACATAAAACTTTGTTTTATTTTAAACTTTTAATGCCATCTATTATTTTAATTTTTCTGGATTTAAATGACACATACCAAAGTTGTGAATGGTCAAATTATGACTTTCATTTTCTGTTACTCTAATATTATATATTAATTATATATATTATTTCTGTAAGCTATACCTACTAACTATATCGTTATTTTAACCAAACTTGACTATTCTCAAAAATAGTTTTAATAGATACCTGATATTTGTAGTCGTTTTACAGATAATACATTTTTTCTAAAATTTGCAATATCCTGGTTTGGTCACTTTGTCTATAATTTTTTTCCGTTAATTATATTATAGCTCACATTTGTTCCTCTGCCTCAGGAGGTACCCCCATAAATATTTTAACGAACCTGTCCAACTAAGGATGTGTACCACCAATTGATTTAACTCCTACTCACGCTGCCTCAATTCAATTACATCATTTTCATCTAATAATTCTAAACATGCTAAATTTCTGTTAGTTGGCATTTTTTTTAACTCGGTCTTTGTGTTCTTATAACTTTACAAATACAATACATGGCTGAAACTACTTCTCCTTGTTAAATTATACATTGCTATTGTTCATTTTGTGTTCATAACCGGTTGATTCATTAAATAATGTCGCATATACAGGGTGAGTCGGAAGGAATAGATCAGGAGTGCATTATACAAGTCAGTGAAAATAATATAAAAACTCATGTCCTTAGCCGATTGTGATTTATTTTGAAGTTATAGCCTAATTACAAATAAATTAAGTTTCATACATTAACATTTTTTTAATCATATGTTAAAAAATATCTTCTCTAAACTTTCGGCTTTGTCTACGAAGAGCGCCTGTTGCTCTCCTGATTGCTTCATGTATTTCTTTAATATCCGCTGAAATATTTCTAATACGTTGAATTAGTGCATCCCGATTACCAACTGTGTACTTTGTAAATTTTATTTTTGAACCAGTTTCATAAACAATAGTCTAGTGGTGTGACGGCTGTATATCTTGGATGCCAACTAATAGCACCACCGCGATCAATCCAAACCCCGGAAAACCTTTCGTCCAAATGTTTCTTCACCTGATGAGTGAAATCTACAGGAGCTTACTGCATTTTAACGACAACAAGTAAAAGTCTGAACCATATCAAGAAAGTTAGATACTTTTTTTTAATTATCCTGTCACTTGGAAACAAAGAAAATCGGATAAGGACATGCGAATATTTTTTTACATTATTTTCGCATATATTGGAGTTTGGTCCATTTTTCCCAACTCACCCTGTATATTAATAGTTTTAACTCAGAATTTACTGAAAAAGATTTAATATATTTAATAGCCTTTATAGCTAAACTAGCTGAAACAGATTTTGAAATAATATATAAAATATTTTGATTATTTAATTGATAGAATGACAACTAAAGATTAAAATAATCACGATTGTATGCCAATCAGAGCCAGAAGTACAAGGTGTGAATCTCCAAAACAATTGACCAATAACGGTATTTTTAGCAGTACATCTCTTACCTTAATTCCCTATTCCTTGTTTCATTACATTATTTCTCTATTCCTTGAATACTTTGCGGTAAATTAGTATTAAAAATCTCAACTTTGACACAAATTGCTGCATATTATTCGCATGCCTTCAATTGGGAATAAAAATAATTTGAGTTTACATAATTTAATTATATGCCAGAATCGCAAGCGAATACTTTACCACCATACTATTTTATCCAAAGCTTTATATGCCACAGACATTTTAAGACAAGTATAACTAAAGCCACCCTTATATAGTTCAAGCATAAAAAACTCACAATGCTTCAATGAACTAGTATGTATTTTATTTAAATTAGTTAAACTAAATTCATAAATGTATGAGGAGTACAAATCAGACGATTGCTTCCAAAATCCACGATTAAGGTTTACCAGGACTCTGATCTACTTCATAAAATAAATAGTTATCTTAGCTTACAACACGTTCTTGTCACTTATCTGAATATAACAAAAATATATATTTTGTGCGCAAAATAAGTGTATTTCGCTAGAATGTCACATTAAACACTCATTTCGGAAATACAAACAACATTTTTGTAACTGTATTCAGGCCAAAATTAACAGCGTTATTAAATTTAAAATTTTCTTGTCATTACTATGGAAATGAATAATATTGAAAGTTATCGAATATCAGGTTTATATTTTTTTCTACTACTGTATAAATAAATCAACTTTCGGGCCGTAGCAACACGAAAGAAAACGAAAGTAAATGTTACAGTTACCTGAATATTATCCGTTGCTAGCTACGAAAGTAGGTTGCTAGCTACGAAAGCAATACTTTCGGTGCCAGGACAAAAAAACAAGAATAATAGCGATATAACAAGCGTTCGTCTTGTGCATTATTTGGCCTAAGTTTAATATAATCTTGAAGTAACCTCATAAAAGAAACTGGACCTCCATCATCGGCTATCACAAAACTTCTTTGAACCTTGTTTTTGCTCTGGAGGATTTTAACAATAGCTACATCATCCTTGATTTCGATGTCGTTCAATTTCATTTTATAGATCTCATCTGTCCGGCATGCTCCAGCTATCCCCATTACTGCTATCACTTTCATAGATAAATAGCTATGATTAGGAGCGTCAAGTAAAAACTTTATTATTTCTTCTTTTGTGAAAATTTTAGATTTTTTAGCTTCGTAACCATCATTTTTTCGTTTAATAAATGCAATAAGTTTCTTAAACTGCGAAATATCTATATTTTTGTTCACAGAAATAGTCAATTTAAGCATGGAATATTGTGACCATAAGGACGGAGGTGATAGGGCTTCAGATTTCTCTTGGAAGTACGCTAGCATTACATTTTCGTCAATTTGTGAAAGGTTTTTCTTCACGAACCATTCTAGAAACAGGTTGTACGTTTGACAGTACCTATCTTTCGACTTTACGGGTAAGAGTGAGGCACATGCCAACTCGGCCGCCTTCTGTATAGCTTCGTTTTGGTCTTGAAACAACATTTTCGACAATCGAAATTAAAAAATTCGAACTGACATACTTTGACAGTACTCAAATAACTAGTTGTCATGGATTATTTTACAGGTGTATTTTATTATAATTTGAATAAAATCAAAGTTCATTACTTAATAAGATAATTGATCAAAGAACAGTAGTAGAAAAAGTTTAATACATTACACGCTGCAAAAGCCCTTTCAGGTGCTCGGAGTTTTTTAAATAGCCTCGGCTTCGCAGCTTGTAATGTAAATAACTAATTGTGTATTTTGTGTCAAAGGTATTGCAGGAATGACCAGTCTTGCAATAAAAATTTTAGTTCTGTCGAGTATTTTTATGATTTTTTTAGGAGTAAAAAAATGAAATAGCAATATAAAAATGGGTGGTATGCACAAAACTTAGTACATGCTAATGCTTTTCAACGAATTAGATACTAAGTAACATTTTCCCTTATATACAAACTATCTGCACTCTTAAAAATAACAAGCGAGTCGTTAGAGAGAAGTACATACTAATCAGTAAATCAAAGTATCTACTACCATTTGACCACTTCTCACAGGAAAGCGTTGCAGAATTTGTTTGTTATGTTTGTTCAATTACAAATATTACTAGTATGAAGACGAAACTATGAGTGATTCTTTTGATTTGAAATCAGCCCATGAAAAAGGCGAGGGAAAAAATGAGCAACTGTGCTTTGTTAGTAACTATTCTGTAGACTTATAGGACTTACATTCATAAAAGCCATTTCCTCGAATTTAAATTGATAGTTTGCGGTACGTAAAGTTCTTCATACACCAACTTCACTTAAGCTGAAGTAAATACTACTAAAATATCTTATTCTAGAAATAACGGAATAGATACTTTTGAAGCGAAGTACCTTCTTCTAGTATTAAATACTACTTGAGCGCAGCAAATACTTGGTTGGTGAAGTAGACACTCCACGTGCGAAGTTGTATGTAAGAGCATTAGTATGAATTACGCATCCTATGATGGAGGTTTAAAAATTAAACTTACTAAATGAAATACACCTGGATAAGCCTAAACAAGAACCAGAAACAACACTGATTGCAACTCGTTCAGGTACTACAATGTTTCTACCGTTGCCGCCATAAATCATTTACATACTTTTTTTTAATAACTAAGTAACTGAACTTCTCTATATTATGGCTATAAATACGGGCACCATATTAGCCTTAAATCATGAAAAACACTAATTAGCAGTAATTACAGAAAAGTAGGATTTCAGGATATTAAATGAATATTTAAAATAGTTCGATTTCCCAAATTATAGTAATACAAATCTATGAAACAAGAAGTACATTACCTAATAGGGGCTAAAACTTACAGAATTTTTAGTAGCAGTATTGCTTGAAATATATAAAAAGCTTAAATAAAAAAATTAAAGAATTTAAATTTTTTGAACCTTTTAAAGACATTTTAAGTTCGTATAGTTACGTTATTAAAATCTTTTTATTTTGTATAAAAATTTTCATTGTTTCTTAAATCGACATTTCCAGTCGATCATTCTTCTCGCAAGTATTGTAATCTTTACATATTAACCATATAGGCGCCTGTATGCAAATATGGATTTATATATAGATTTTTATGTAACGCAATTCTTATTTTTATTCTTTTCGTGTCCTTTTAAAATTTTAGCCTTGGAGTGAAATATCTCCTGCTTCCTCATTATAAAGAAGTGGAAAATTTGTGTTTATTTTCAAAACTGGTAAAATTTGTCGTGATGAGTACCTAATAGTATATTTTTCTTTGCTACTTCTTGAAATATTCAGACATGTTCTCATTTAAAGTTTCTAATTTGTTTCTAAATGATTAAGCTGGCTTTCGCTGTAAACTAGGATCAGAAAGAAAACATTGTAGTAATAGGTAATATATATATTTTAATTTGCGCTTTACCAAAAATATAAGTTATGAGTACATACAGCTGTCATTATTCTACCTGGGATAATGAAATTATTTTCTTATAAAATGAAAGTAAAATATGCGTAGCAGGCGAAAATTTCGGGTTTGTTCGGGTTTGTTCGGGTTTGTAACTGTTAAATTAAGGAGACTGTAAAAACCCAATAATTACTTGCTTTAAGACGTATCCTATGATGGAGGTTTAAAAATTAAACTAAAATGAAATAAACCTGGATGAATCTAAACAAGTACCAGGAACAACTCGTTCAGGTACCTACTACAAGATTGTTAATGTTGCCGGCATAAATCATTTACATAATTTTTTTTTAATAACTAACTGAACTTCTCTATATTATGTTTCATGGCTATAAATACGGGCACTATATCAGCTTTAAAGCAATAAAACACCAATTAGCGGCAATTATAGAAAAGTAGGATTTCAGGACATTAAATGAATAGTTAAAATAGTCCCTGCGAATATGTTCGAATGTTATACAGTTAGGAGAATCGCATTTGAATAATCTAAAATACATTCATAAATGTATTTAGAGCAAACGTTCATCGGCATCTAGCCAAAAATCTATATACTTAATTCAATTGTTTTTAAATATTTATATATATTTGGAGGTGATAATATTGAAAAATGAGATGGAAATTTGAATTCCGAAAGATGCAGAGACGTTTCATTAGCAATATGGGTAGATAATTTTTTCTGGCGTTAATATTAAAGTTCGAGCAAAACTGATAAAACATTATCAAATCAAATTTTAATGAAACCAAAGATAGAACAACAATTTATTTTATACGACGTTTTTTTTTCAACGAATCATCATCAATTAAATTTTTTCTAATACAGTCATGATTTTATAATGTCAGATTTCAAGAGCCCTTTTTATTCTATATTCAATGATGATGTACTACACAATGATATTATCGAATCGAAAAACAGTTCATTGCTGTAGTATGTATGTACTAAAATGAATATTTTTAAAATGCTTTTATAAATTATATAATATTCATAAAGGAGAATTATTTGTTAAGAATAACAAACCAGTAAGTCTGAAAAAATAAACAACCAATAGGTACATCGGCAAAAAATATACTGGGAAACAGAAGAAGACCTTAGATGACTAGTTATTGAAGCCTCTCACAGCGCAGTGCCGCAAACGTTAAAAGGCTGATAAATATGTTAAATTGTCCAGTTTTAAGATTTATATTTGCAGAATGACGGAAATTATTTCGAACATCTTTTGGAAAATTAATTACTGATAATTTAATATTATATAGTTTTAATTTAGTTCCAGTATGCTTTTGAGATATGCCTATTTGTTGTTTATTTTATCATACTGACTGTTTTCTTATTATTAATAAACTATCTTGTTTTATGATTATTATGCAGTGCATTATTACAATTTTTTTTAAAAATAATTTTAAATATTCAATTATTTTTACTAATTTACAGGAAATACAGGTCCGTAACTGAAAATCTCATAAAGATATGATTCGAAACGTAATTTAACGATAGTGTGTGGTATGTCATTGATTTTAGAATAAAAAATTCTCTCAAAATTTATGAACTTGGTACATACAAATGTTTTCTAGTCGTAAGATATGTATGTCTAAGTAGTAATAAAACAAAATATTAAAAGTAACATGTCATCATTTTCTAAATAGAACATATAGTTATAGATAACATTTTCTTCGAAACAAGCTTCTTATATTTATGTCGCTCGGAAGTAGAAGCGGGAGGAAACAACAGTGGTGTAGACGACCTGTCCCCTTGCCGGCGCCCCCTATTTAACCATATTTGCATTGAACTTTTCCTTAAACAAAACAACATGCAGTTTATATTTTAAAAATTATAGAAAATGCTTCGTCGTATTAATAAGTTTAAAGCTCAGTGACTCGGAGGGCTGCTTAGCGAATCGCGTCCGTTTCCTTAATTTTATAATGATTTTTTCAAATATTTTCTCCTGTCGCGCATGTCTTTCCTTATTCATTCTGTTATATTTAGTTCCTGTATTTAAATTAAGTTTCAGCGTTTTGTCTATATATTATTTTTGTATAACCATGTATATATTTGGCTATCCTTTGTAGCTTGCTTTTCCATGCCTAAGAACTTTATAAAACGATATTATATTTCTCAATACCTGAATCATATAAACAAAATAGTTACGTATATCTTACGTTACTGCATATATTTTAATAATAAATTTCCGTTAAGGAATTTACAATTTTTTAAAAATCTTTAATGAATCATTTTCCATGTTGAAACAATAGTCAAAAAAGTTATAATTACTACGATACCCCGAACATTTATACATTAACAAAAACGGGCCAAAATAGGGATCAATTTAAATAAGGCTGAATAAATAAATAATAAAAAGTAAAAACATCATTAAATGCTAATATAAGAGCATATATAAGTGGGAAGAATCCCAGGATCTCCAGACAACACCGTGCTTTACGCACCGCAACATACCAGTTGTCTCCAGAAGCATCTCTAGCTTGACCCTCTGAATTTTCTTGTAACAAGTACATACATAGTGCGCGAAAAATGTTCACAGCAATAACTTTTGCTCTTCTATTTGTCCTTTTATTAGTGATAGCTTCCATCGCCGTCTATGATTATCATAATAAGAAGATAAACCCAAGTTTTGTAAATGGTAAGGAGGTAACTGGGCTTATGGAACCTCCTTCACCCATGAAATTACCTATTATTGGCCATATGCATCTCTTAGGTGGATACGAGGTTCCCTACCAAGCATTTGCAGACCTGGGAAAGAAATTAGGAAACGTGTTTAAGCTGCAGTTAGGAACTGTTAAATGTGTGGTGGTGAATGAACAAAAGAACATCAGGGAAGCTTTGGTGACGAAAGGACACCATTTTGATTATCGACCTAATTTCGAGAGGTACCAGCGGTTATTTTCTGGAAACAAAGAAAACTGTAAGTTTTTATTTTAAATAAAATTACTGTTAGTATAGCTTGTTTGACATCTTCTAACGGTTGAATTTTCTTTAAAATCAGATAATTCTTTACCTAACTAAGTAAACAAATTCAATAAAGAGTAGACTTCAAAAACTTTAAAAAATATAAAATTTTAAATTACAAATAATTTTTTTTACGAAATTAAATTTTAGTGTATTTTAAAGGTCGAATTAGATAGATTTTTCAAATGCAATTTTAAATGGCCACCAATCTAAATAGCAAATTATACAATGATATTAGCATTACATTTAATTCAATTTTGGATTAAGTTCTATATTATGGTTTTAATAAATATCTTAGGTATAAAGAATTCTAAACAAAAATTATATACGTATATGCAATTATAAAATCCTACTGCGTTACTGCAATTAATAAAAATAACCCTTTCTTCTACATTATACTATAAAGCTGGGTTCATTCTTCTCTTGTGTTCCACTTAATACTTACAAAATCAGTACGAAAAGTAGTAGTTCTAATATATAAAAAAATAGGAAATAGTCTTCGATATTTTGAGATCTAGCATCTATATGCTAAGCTCATTTATTACGAACATTGTACTGTCATAATATATATTTCTAATACATCTTTCATATATTTTTATATAATTAATTTAAGAAAATATCTATTATTTAAACTTTTTTCAAGCGAGCACACATTTTACGATAATATAATAATTGATCAATTACAAAAAATTATTATTATATTTCGTGTTTTCGGCTTTTTGTTAAAGAAAATCTGAAAATAGGATTAAGTAGCACGTAATATGAAATTTTGAGGATTTAGTTTTCAATTATAAATGATAAAATAGCGTTTACAAATTTTTGTAATTTCAGCACTTGCCTTTTGCGACTGGTCCAGTACTCAAAAAGTTCGTAGGGATATGCTCAAAGCCTATACATTCCCCAGAGCGTTTACCAATAAATATATCGCATTGGATAAGCTTATTATCCGAGAGACACAAGAAGTAATTGATGCCATTGCAGAAAGTGAAATCACAGATTTAAAACCAATCCTTTTAAGAAAATGTGCCAATATTTTTCTAAATCATTTCTGCTCAGAAAATTTTGAATCCACCGATGAGAAATTCATAAAAATGGTAGAAAATTTTGATGAAGTTTTCTATGAAGTTAATCAGGGATATGCTGCTGATTTTCTTCCTTTCTTGCTGCCCCTCCATCACAAGAATTTACAAGTAAGTACATACAATAATGACATATCGGGCACTCCAGAATTTGCCATAAGATTGAAGCAAAAGCATGTTGCTATAACTATTTATATCATCCCCAAATAAAAACTATGCTGTGAGAATGTAGCTTAAAAAACAATTTGATCCAATATCGATGAACTCCAAAACGTTATTTATGAATCTTCAAGGTATAAAAAATTTAAATTTTCGCCTGATCAATTAAAACACCCTGTAGAGCGAACCAGCTGAGCAGCGTTATGAAACTGAAACATCCTATTAATTTTTAACACTAGTACGTATTCTGTTTAAATTATTTTATTTATTATATACAGTATGGATGAAAATATAAAAAGATATTCACGTTGAAACACACTGGCATTCATTCATCTTGTTGCAAATATTCCTGTTATACGTTAATTTTTGCGTATAGTGTAAATTGCATCATTTCTAAAGTTTTAATTACACAAAAATAAAACTTGCCGTAATTAAATTTACAATGCCATGAATTTCAGAAACTAATCGATAGATTAATAAAATTGTAATAATTAAGCCAACAAACCCGAACGAACCTGTAATAATTATAATTAATAAATATATGTATATTTATTACAGTCGAATTTAGTAGAATTAAATTTGCAATAATTATTACCTAGTAGATAAGTTCAATTATTAGGTCATAGTTGTCCTTTGCATGCCAATAAGTTATAAATATTTGAATTTATAATGGAAGTAAGACAATGAGTAAAAAACAGGAAATATATTATTCCAACTTTTCTTTTTACTGTAGCACAGTCAATGAAAATACCAGACAGTTTTGTAGACTGTAAATGTGTTTCTTATAAGAATGCTGATTACTTCCGCTTTGCTATTAAAGGTGTGAAATATAAAGGTGTTTGTAAAATACGAGTGAAGCTCGCAAATAGAATGAAACCAGTTATTGTCCTTAGACACAGGATCTCCATTATTATTTAGGTCCGTACATGCCACTTGTCTATAGTCCCTTACGTTTCGTACACATATTTGAACAACTGACTTCGGTTAAATGTTCCCTTCAATTGATTGAATTTGTCGAAAGATAGGCCTGCATACAGATTAGGATTCATTTGTGCTCTAGGATGCAACAATCCTAAAATATTAGTAAAACGAATGTGCACTTTAGCTTTGTTGGATACACAACTGTGTGTTACTATAACTATTTAAATCATTCCCAAATCAAAACTGTGTTGTTAGAATTTATCTTAAAAAATGATTTGATCGGGTTTGTTCGGGTTTGTTCGTAATTTGATCTGATATCGATGAGCTCCAAAACGTTTTTTAGAAATCTTCAAGGTATAAAAAATTTAAATTTTCTCCTGATCATTTAAGACTGTAGAGCGCACTAGCTGAGCAACATTATGAAACTGAAATAGGATGTTAGTCCTATTAATTTTTAAAATAGTACGTATTTTATTATATTTATATTTATGTATATAGTAATACTCATTTCAAATTGTACTAAATAAAAAAGTAAGTGAATAGCTAATGGATATCGCCGTAAAAATCCTTTTTAACAATAAATACGGGTATTATATTATTTGTTCTGCCATATTTAAAAAATATACTTCTAGACATTATTTTATTATATTTACTTGTCTTGATTATTTATTGTATATTTATATTTTCACATAAAAACATTTACTATTATTATCGCATATATTGGAAAGTATTGATATATCCGCATTTCAATTAAAGTAAGAATCAAAAATATTAAAAGGTCCTCTTGTTTGATACTACCAAAATAGATATTGGACTAAAGAGGAAAGAGAAAAATAAAAATGGTAAAAGCCACTGTGGGAACAGGGTTACTCTAAAATAAACTGTCATCTTATTAATTCGTTTGTCGTTTGTTTTTTTGTGAAAAAATATATGAAACTTTATAGGTTATGAAAATGAAAATATATATACAACGCAAAATACCGCGTCATATTAATAAATGTTATTGAATACAATATTTGAACAAGACTAAAAAAAAATTTTATTTCTAGAGAATGAATGAAGCAACACATGAAATTAGAGAATTCATAAATAATGAAGTTATTAAAGAAAAATGTGAAATGGTTGATATGGATGCAGAACCCAAGGATTACTTGGAAAGTCTTATTGGCCACGTAAAAATAACGCAAAATGATGAAAAATCAGCTATGGAATGGGAAACAGCTTTGTTTGCATTAGAAGATATTATTGGTAAGCATACAAGTTTATTTTCTAAATTATATGACATTGATAAACTGCAATTTTTCAATGGATGTGGACAATACGTTCAGTAATGAAACGCATATGCATTTATGTCTTAACCGAATTTGACATGGTTTAGTCTCTCAAGTCTTACAATCAATAGGTGTTGTTTACAGTTCGTTCATCTTTTATTTGCTTCTCTTAAATCATAATGGACACATTTTTAAAAATGTTATTGCATCGGGAAAGTCTCCAAAAATGTGTTTTAAAATATGTTGAATTAACTAGGTGCCAAACTTCAATTATTCGTTAATATTCTTATTAAATTCACCAAGAGATGACGCTTATAATTCATCGGTAAATGAAGTATTGGGTTCGTATATGATATTAGATAAAGATAATCTCTATATCTTAAAAACATAACTGGATAACTGGATTTAATAAAAATTTACGTTCCAAGTTTGGTTTAAATTACTTTACTAGTTTCTTTAGTATGGAAAACCAATCTTGCTGAATCTTGATTTACCTTATCTTGCGGTGGCTAGGAAATAATTGTATATTTATATGATACCCCCCCCGATAAGCAGGCTTTTACGTTCTACGGTTATTTAAAAAAAGTAACCTATTTCGTAATTCACTAAGATATATAGGTTTTAAAAGATAACAAGAATAATAATGGATCACTACATTGCATAACATCTACAAATCCTATATTACTGGAATAAATAGTGGTAGCCTTTCTTTCTTGACATTTATTGGGCCCTGTTATTGTTAATTTCCCAGTGGCTTATTTTTATCAGTTTTAAAAATTTTGAGGATCGCAAAAATCGATGCTTGATTTTGTTAAGAATCATAATCTCTCTATAATTTGAATAATTTTATTATTATTGAAAAAACTATACCATATTGAAAACGTCGAGATTGTACTGGTCGTAAGTTATAGCTCCTTTTATTTTTCAGGTGGACATTCAGCTGTAGGCAACTTTCTTATTAAACTTTTTGGTTTTCTTGTAAAGGAACCAGAAGTTCAGCAAAAAATTCAACAAGAAATAAAATTTGTGGTTGACTCTGGAAGGCCCGTTAGTATTTGCGATAGGAACCAGATGCCATATACGGAAGCAACCATTTTTGAAGCCATCAGATTGATTGCTTCACCAATAGTTCCTAGAGTAGCCAATCAGACCAGTTCAATTAATGGTAAGTTTGGTTATATCTGTTACTAGTATGTACCAACTTAAGGTTTGTTTGAACGAACTATTTTGTTTTTTATTTGAATAACTATTATGACCAACTTGTTACTTTTACCATAACCATATTGCCAAAGTTTCATCCTTATGAAAAAAATTATATATTATGAAAGTGATCTCCTGCAGTAGAAAGCAAACATTCTGATTTTCTTTATCTTAGGCATTTATCTACGAACGAGTTATTTGGCACGTGTAGCGAACGTCATCGATCGTCAGTAGCCGAATTGATGATCTAATAACAATCGCTAAATGATTTCAAAAGCGCTTAGTCTAGTCGATGAGCGATCGGCTGGAAGTAAGTGCTTTTAAAAGCTGTTGATTAGCGATTTTGGTCAGATAATCAATTCAGCTGCTGACCATCTCTGACGTTGGCGCAAATTATTTCTCTGTATTTTCTTTGCTATTTTCTAAATATTATAATAATAATAATAAACGTATTTTATTCAGCAATAAATATATGCAATTAGGCGATATTTTGCCTACGGGGCCGTTCTTGCATATTATAACCTATTTAAATAAAAATACAATAAATAAAACATAAAATAAAAACAAATACCACCATAATCAATAATTCTAGATCCTAGAATTAACAAAGAAACAATTAGAAATTAGTTGGTCAGAAATGTGAACATATAATGTTCTTTTACAGTAAGTAAGAGAACATTATATGTCGTAATGCCTCGTTCGACTAATTCAATTTCTGCGTACTTCATCAAGTTGGCGTGGTCTATAAAGTTATGCGACATATCTCAGCTCTATGGAAAGTTTAATGCTAGATATCTTGTTAATAGTTGTTGCTGGTACCAAAACAGTAATTTTTTTCCGATATATTAGATTACTTACAACTTTATTTATTGTATATTAAAATTTCAAATAAGTTTATGTTTGGCATTTCAATTTATTGCCACCATATTGTGATATAATTTTGTAAACTTTGATTAGTATATTGCTTATTTTATGAAAATGATCCTGAACCAAAATATTCGCATGGCTGTCGCATAAACTATTAGACCGCGCTCACTTGATGAAATAGTTATTATGATTATGAAGTAATTCGAGCACACTTCCTCTTAACTAATGTGAACAATACAAAAATGTCAAATTTTACTGCGTTAAAAATACAGAGTGCTCCACTTATTACTTATTATAAATTCTAGTTCACTCTAAAATAGTAAGGGAAACAAAATAGCAAATTACCAGAGAATCAGCTCAATTTGTCTACATCTTTTAAGTTATTGAATACTTATTGTCAATAACTAGCAGTTTAACAAAACTGTCGTTACATAAATAAGTCTTAGTGTAATGAATCTATGACTTTATGGTATTTAAATTTCGTTTCTGCCTTTATTCAATTTTTAATAATAATTTTAAAATATGTTGTGTTACAAAAATGGAACTGGTTCGCTTTAGGATAAAACTAAAAACGAAATATTGATTTGATTGAACCGTTGTTTTGTTTACCTACAATATAAACCCTAACAAATTCTGACATATGATATTGACGAGATGATTGATGAAATTTAGAAAATATTAATAATTAAAATTTAAACGATGTTAACTGAATTCCTATATGATAAAATATTTTGTTTGTTCCAGGATACAAAATTGAAAAAGGCACTGTGTTGTTCCTCAATAACTACGAATTAAGCATGTCGGAAAATTTGTGGGAATCACCAGAAAAATTTCTACCAGAAAGATTTATCAGAAACGGAAAACTTTTCAAACCAGAACATTTTCTTCCGTTTGGTGGGGGCAGGAGGAGTTGCATGGGGTATAAACTGGTACAACTTGTTTCCTTCGGTATTTTAGGCACTATCATGCAAAATTTTAATGTGCAGCCGGTAGAGAATGAAAAATACCATGTGCCGGTTGGGTCACTGGCTTTAAAAAAGGACACATTTAAATTTAAATTTGATAGGCGATAAAGTACTCAAGGTTTGACATAATACCAAATCTAGTATTAACTTGTTTAAAACTATTAAATATGATATTTATTTATCATTCCATAGTGAGTAAAATCTGTAAATTATTCTTATAAAGTAAAACTATGAACTCAATTCTTAATAAATTTTACTTTAAATTTTATATTTAAAAGTTTCAAATAACAAAGTATTGTCCATGAAATGTTGTGATTATGAATTAAGTATTTAAAGAAAGTCAGTGACTTATTAAACCGAGTCCTCACTATGCCTCCTGCATTGGCATTGATAGCTGCTTTTGTATTTAGATATACCAAAGCAGGCCGCCGCTATCGCTGGTGACATAATGAGAACGCATCTTTATTGTACGACACAGGAGTCTGAAACAGGGACGGAAGGGAAAGCAAGGTCAAAAAGTAATCAAAACTTATTCCAAGCATAGACGTGCTAAAATTCATAAAATACATATCGAATCACCGTTCCCCATCAAATACTAACAGTAAAACACAGTATTAAAACAATCAAAGGCTTTCGCTCCGACATTGGTGGTTGTGCCCGGTGCCGGCACACGTCTAATTGCAGTCTGCACTTCATATCTTTTTCCTCTGAACCAATCAGACATCGGCATCGTCACTTTCGATGTGGTATCGGATTTACAATTTAATAAAATGTTTCAAATATATATCCTGAATTTAATTCTACCAAATATTCATTATCTATAATAATTTTGCAATAAAAAATAAAACAATTTTGGAATAAATTTAATAAGACGACCTGACAATATCGCTTTTAGGTTTTTATTTTTTGTCCGCATTCTTTTCATTGTTCAGACTAATGTGCCAAATAATACTTAGGTGAATTTAGTTAAGTATTTCATTTCTCCTACGAACTTCCACTTACGCCGTCGCGAAACGATGTATGATATCATTAAATATTTTTTACCGTTCTCGTAGTATCTATATTTTACTTCTAAAGACCCTTGTCGACTAGGCAAATTTTATGATCTGCTGTTTTGATCGAAGATGCATTCGTGGCGCTGCGGGGGTTTGGCCGCAGCTTCACTAACCACCAAATTAGTAGCAAAGTTAATTAAAGTTTTATTTCATGAAAATGCATTGAAGTTTTTGTGCTATGGTGAAGAATTTCTAGAGGATGCTTGAATATTTTATTATCGAAGCACGACCACGAACTTACAACGCCTTCAGGTATGGCATATTTACTATTTATGCTTAACCACTATTCTTGAAACATAGATGTATTATTTTTATCATTCACTGAATGTAATTTTGTAATATTTTATACGGTAAAAAACATTGCATGTACATGCATCACTTATAATAAAATATTTAATAATAAAATACATAGAAAAAAAATACTTCGTTTAAAAATATAATACTGAAATAGAATAAATCTTACGCACAGAAACATGTTTTCAATACAAGTATTTAAATACCTAAATAGAAATTATTATTTTGAAAAATGAATTCCTTGCTACAAGATTAAGTGCTCAATTCATACTCGGAAATACTTGTTTTTAAAATACATTTTTTTGCGTTAGATTCATTCTATTTGAGCATTATATTCTTAAACTAAGTGTTTTTTGTGTGCTCATTTACATCATTCACATTAGTGAAATAGTAACATATTTTTCTTCTAATTAGTTAATTACCAATAAGTAATATAAAATGTATCAACATTTTATTGATTGATTATATCACATAAAATTGAAAGTAAGGAGAAGAAGGACTGATAGTAATATTTTTTAAAATCGTTTTAAGTAGATGTTCCTTGCTAGTATTAGTATTGTTTTGTATCAAATATTTTAATAAAAAATGTGTAAAGTATTATGACTTTCTTGAATAGTTTATTAAATAATAATGGCTAAATATAAAACAGACTTGGGGTTAGCAAGTTCCTATAGTATAGCTGCTATTGCACCATATATCTCTAGTATTATCCGAATTTATGTTCGTGATTGATATAGGCACCAGATTCACAAGTCGAAATTCAGTGGTAAATGTAACGTCAACATTTCTGGGCGAAACAGTTTACTTATTTAAATAAGTATCATATATTAAGAGAAAATCATTTGTAATGCCCCACATCACAATTACAGTAGTCATATAAGGCAGAGCGAAATTATTCTACAACAGGACTTCCTGTGACTAGGAACCCACTTTACAATATAAATAAAAGACATTCCAGGGGTTTTTGAGATATTGGTGATCCTAAATTTTTCCTGCATAATATGATTGATTCCGAAGCCACAAGAATGTTACTTGGATTTTTAAATCGAATCGAAAAATGTCAAAATATACAGGACATTCTATTTACAATAACAATTAAACTGTTAAAAATTATTCTTCTGGCAATGACTCTGGAACGAAAAAATATAGAGAACTACGATTTCCTACTTTCCGATTATGATATCATAATTATACCGTATGATTTAGGTTTTCGGGATAAACTCAGGAAACATTTATTATTGCAAATTGTTCCCTTTAGCAATTTTGCGTATCGTGTACGGCTGATTTATATAGTTATACTTTTAATTTTTGAATAGCCCCGAACATATAAAGAAACGATATAATGAACTAATGATTTACATATCGATACATGCATCGAATAACATTGTAAGTGACAAATCGTGTTTTTACAAGCGAAGACATAACAGGTTCGGGTATATTACTTTACCATGATACTACAGACATGGGATGAAAGAGGCAAAAAAAATTAAGCTAAAAAACCAAATTTTAGGTTTGAAACATTGAAATTGGTCAAAATGTCACTTACAATGTTATTCGATGCATATATCGATACTACTCTGAGAGGCAGCAATCTTTCAGTGAAAAATGGGAATATTTATTTCGGCGCGGTTCGTCTCAAAGTACAGCCTACTACAGATTAATGGAAAAATTGAAATTCTTCACTTATTTGAAATTATATTAATTGAAAATATATTGTGTGTTATATATTTATGAGGAGAAATAAATTAGGCATTTTTTGGCTAAAAATATATAGAAAAATATATTTGAAATAAGAAAATTAGATCGGATAACTCTTCGATATGACCAGGTAGATGCGATTTTTAGGCTGCGTTATATTCTACTTAACGCACTATGAAACTTTTATATGAACGATTTTCTTCTTCTATTATCAGTAATACAAAATATAGAGGACAAATCTGAGATATTCCCAGGTGAACTTATATTGATGATATTGAAGATAAGGGGCCTATTATGCTTGTCAAGATACCAGAAACTTAAACTGCTACGCCAATAAGTTTTACTATACCTTGCATTAAGTTCAAAAGGAATTAAGGAATGCAGATTTCTCCTTACATAACGAAATGGTAAATGCATAGCTATGTCTGTGGGTGAAAATACACTAGGATGTGTTCCTTCAATCATAGCAAAATTTCCTACGCCATATTTCGTCCACAATTCTTATCGAGGGTGGTGCTTCCTTTGCAACCCTTAAGCTACACGGAAAGTGAAAGAGTACTAGCGTAGCGGAAAGTTATATAGAGGAAAGCATCACGCCGAAAAACCGAATAGCAGAAATGATAGTTAGCTGAGAAGAAAATATGTTAATTAATGTTGAAATGGAGCAGGACTCCGACGACTCCTCGAGAAACTCGCAAAATTTCATAGTTGGTCCAGCTTCTTTCTCCGGAAAATTCAAAAATTGTACATTTAACATAGAATAATATTATATAAAAATAACTATAAAAATAAATACAAATTTTGTTCAATATTTTCTTTATAATTACCGGGCATTATGAAAATCAGCGGGCATTATGAATTTTATCGCTCGCTAATATTTCCTATGATATTATGATGTTTACAGTAACTGTTTCTAAGGTATTGTTGGAAAACCAGTTCCCAACAATCGTGTTTTTCTTTTACCGTATTTTTTATCATGCTAAGTTTCAATTCTCTCCGGTATAAATAACTACATTATTGATTCGTTGTACCAAACAATTGCATGTATACAGCAATTTCCTGTAAATACTCATGTATTCTAACCTTTAAACAAACTGTATCTTCCAGTTATCCTATCACTATCAAATTATATTATCATTTAACATCTTAAAACAGACGGTTAAATATATATAATTTCATTACATATCAAATCACCTGGCTACATGCCTATTTCCAACAAGTTCTCAGTATTTTACAGAGAACAAATAACATTGCAATCTTAGGCCTTGCGTTCTCTGTCATGCCCACTGACCGTGGACGGTTCTCTCTCACACGTTCTCTCATTCCACGCCATAGACGATCAGCGAAGCTTCGTCTCGCAAATTCCTTTGTTTCAACAGCCAACTAGGTCGACCCTCGCGCGTAGGAATTCGCCCCGTCTTTAACAGTCCGCTTCAAGAAGTGACACAGACAACCTGCTTTTTGATAGCACTCGCCCATGTTCTTTTAACACGGCTAAAACTTTGTGCCAATTCACTTATGAGTTAATTCTTGCAACCTCAACAAGTTAATCCGCCATGATTACGTCGTGAAATCCCTACTTTCTTATTTTGTACACCGAAACCTTTTATCAGATGACACAACGACATTCCCGATCGTTTCCTTTGATTAACCACTGAGGCATCCCGCCATATGGAAATAAAAATTAGTAACAAACCAAGAATCGAAAGTATAGCAAAATTATATTGACTTGATGGAAGGAGAAATGTGGTAAATATACTTGAGAAGATTAATGAACAACATTTGATCCTTTTTGACGACACTACGAGACTAAGATAACCTGTAAACCATATTTATTTTCCAAGCAAGATATTTTCACAAGTGGTAATCCACAGTTAATAATTGTGTTTTTCTACGGTCAATCATCATTTACTTATCAATGGTGTCTGACTGGGAATGCATCTTTAACCTAGTAAACTCAATACACTCACGCTGAATTTGTAATACAACCCCTTTGTTTACATATTATGTTTATTGTAGTAACGCATATATTTAAATGTAAATGGTGTTAGTTCTTTATAAGAATCCATAATTCCCTGCACCACTTGTAATAACCAGATACAAAAACACTGTGAAATTAAATTTATAACACTAAATCAAACAAACAAAAAAATCAATTTTTATTAACCGCAGTAACCAGCTCTATAAATTCATAGTTCAAATTAACGGACCAACTATTAAGTAAGTTGGTCATCCTATTTTTGATTGTATAGAGAACCGTTCAGTTTTACTACAGGTATTATAAGTAAATAACTGATAGATGAAGTGATTAAAATAACATTTTCACATACCAAGAAAAAAAAGAACATAAAATATGTTCCATGTGATAGAACAGCCCATTTTAGGATATAAGTTATACTTGCGAATTTATAGAGCATAAAAACTTAAGCACATACCGCATTAATATACAGAGTATTCCATTTGAAAAAAATGAAGATTTGTTATTTTGTACACTCTGTATAAGTTATGGCCAGGTTTCCATATAGGAACATACTTTTTGCCTCTCTTCTTTTGTGGGACTAGTACAAGAAAATATTTTTTAAATATGCATTTCTATGGATTTTATAGCTTTTATATGTAATATTTATTTATATTTCTTTGACAACTGAGATATTGGACTTCCTCGCACTAATGGGCCACCCTGCATATCCACAATACATATCATTAAAGAATTGTCAAAATTCGGTAAAGGAAAAAAAAATTTTTGGAATCTAGTAAGAGATATTCAAAGAAATATATAGAATTTCAAATAGAATTGAACCATAAGTTTTATCCTTCGAGATACTCTCTTTTAGAAACAATCGTTTCATTTTTTTCTTTCAAAAATTTCCCTTCAACAATATGTTTTATATTAGAACAACTTCCTATTTTTTAATGGTATTGCACATAGAACATATAAAAATAGTGCCGACAACAAGTTTTAGTGAATTTTTTCCAAATTTATGGAAAATAGTATAAAATTTATAGGAACATTTACTTGGAATTTAACTTCTTTCAGTATGTCATTGTATCTTAAGTATATTTAAATTATAGTATTTTCAGTCCAGTTCCAGAAATTAGAAATAAACAATATCTTTTTTATCTATTGAATTATTATTACTTCCTAGAAATCTTAAAATGGCGGAATTTTGAAATTAGCAAAAACGCCTCCTGCGCCGTCATTTTGAAATCAGAAGACAACTTGTAATACATCATTGGAAAGAGATTTTAAGGAGCTATCCAATTGAAGAAAAAGATTGATAGGTTCATATTTAAGATAAAAAATGGTTTTACTTTCGATTTTACGGTAAAACGACAGGCATTGTTTTTTGCCAAGAAATGTATTTTTATCCATCATGCTTTGACCCAGTTTTAAAATTTTTTAATACTGAAATAAGGCATCTAAAATGATAGTATAATTTATTTCATATAAATCTAGGAATCTTACTTCCGTACCTATTTTTCAATTTTCATTTGACAGAAAATGACATAAAATAATTAACGCATATCTATCAAGATCTATATTACATCAAGATGAATAATTGGAGGCTTCTTTCAACTGCGACCAAAACCCTTAAAGTATTTCAACGAACTTTATCCTCAGGCAAAACAGAAGTCATAAGACCCGGCTTTTATAAGTAAGTAGTAATATAAGATTACATTTTTTCGCGACTCCCAGAACGAAACATTTTCGATTTTTCGTCAAAAAATTAAGATTTTTTACTTCATCTGAAAGAACAAAGTACATATTTCAATTTTTTTAAAGAAGCAGTAAGTAGGAAGGAATGTTTTAAATAAACACTTTAAAATATATATTGATTTCTGCACAATTTGATTTATTAGAGGGGTCTGGAGCACTTGAGCACCCACGGAATATAACAATTTTTGAAAATGCAATGTAAAGATCTGGTTGTATAGAATACTTAAAACCAAAAAAATTTGCAGATGATACAGTTTTTCTATAAGAAAAATTTGAAAAAAGTTCGACTTTGACAGTAATTTTTAAACGAAAACTCCCCGTTTAAGACAGTTACGTCAGTCATTCGCAAACATTGATGCCTCGTTTACTATCATATACAAATTTACAGGAAACATAATAAAGGCATAGTTTTGGGAGCACAAAGCAACAAAAAATTTTATTCAACAACAAGACAAATAATTATTTAATAAACAACTGCAATACCGTCCCGCTCAAAGGCGGATCCAGAACTGCGGTTTGGGGGGGGGGTCATGCATTGAAAAGATACGAAAAGTAATACCCTGCCGCGTTAGTCAAACGGGTATATATGGTATTTTTCTTTTTAAATTGGTCCCGCTATACCTTTGAAGCCGATTTCCTTCTGTATTCGGCAAAAGAAAACACAAAAATGTTACAATTGATAGTGTCCTGGGAAAGCAAGTGAAAGCCCGCCCCGCTACACCTTTTGTAGCCGATTTCCTTCTTATTCGGCAGTTAAAAACTCAAGAAAGTTACATAAATTGACAGTCCTGAAAACAAGTGAAAACCCGCCCTGGTACACCTTTTTTGAGCCGATTTCCTTTTTCCATATAAAAAATAGTTCTAATAATCCTTTAGGCTCGTCGCAAATACAGCTACTTTGGCTTCTTATGGGTCCAAGGTTATGGTCCAGCGCAGCTCAACCGGGCCACTGCACAGCCACTTTGTGGTCGCCACCGGCTAGTAAAAAAAGTTCTTCGTTTTGGAGCAACTGCCAGGAACAAATATCAAAAAAATACCTGTAGGTATATGTATATTGTTGGATAGCTGCACACTCGCTTCGTATTTCAATGATTATTTCCATAATAAAATCAATATATGCCTTATAGGAATTTTAGAATTTTCGGAAAAAGATCCTTTAAGAAACAATTGGACAATAAAATATACATTCCAAAACCGCATATTCTTCTTGTTGTAGAGTACAATATCGTCGGGAGGACCCCTTAAGTTTTCATCCAACAATTCTGCATTTTGTAAAGTGTTTACCAAATCCTGGTTATTTAAAGAAATTATTCGCATCAATTCAAAAATATATTCCATTATAAACGAAACTAAATAATTAAACTATAACTTTTTGAATTGACAACATTGCTTTTGCAATATGCCAACTGACAAATTGTGGAAAAAAGTATTAATATTTTCTGGTCGAAAGAGATTAGTTTTGACATTATAATATGACACCATATTATTAAAGTTTTTAATTGCCAATATTAGTGTTTTTCTTATACTAATCAGCCTTTTATGTTTTTATAATAATCAGTCCTTTTATTTTATTCTTGTTGCGATTTTTAAGAAATGGTTAAGAAACGGATAAGAAACATTCACAAACAAAAAAAAAACATTCTTTAATTGTTTTTCGTAAATAACTTTTTAAAAATGGTTCATCCGCAATTTTTTTTTCAAAATACTTAAAATTAAATGCTCTTTTAGCTTCTCTTTCAAAAGTTGTTAAATTCCGTGGGTGCTAAAGTGCACTAGAACCTTATTAGAGGATAGTTGTTCGATATGTCTTACATAAACTAAGCATTTGATTTTGTAAGGAGTAAGCCTAAAGATTAATTTTTAGGGATCAAAACTCCGACATCCGAAGTTTAAAAAAGTTTTCAATTAAATAAAAAGTGTAAAGTCATTTCTACATGACGCAAAAATATTTTTTCAGGAAAATTCTGACGGGGTATATTGTGAAGCTGACCACCAAATAATAATTTATTAATAGTAGTTAAATAAAATAATATATAAAAATACCAGTCGGCAGTAGGTAGTTGTATTTTCTATATGTCTATTTTAGAGTAAAAGATTTACAAAAAAAGTTTACACAAGACGACGGACTACCAATACACCTTAAAGGTGGATTAAAGGATCAAATTCTGTACAAACTCACGATTCTTGGCTGTGTTGTTGGCTCTGTGTGGGGATTTAAGACCATTGTATGGGATCTGAGCCTTGAGAAGTGGCTTAACAGTTAAGATGACTGAATAGGACGTTATAGATGACTTTTTGGTAACATTGTTTGAGGTTCATTTGGTTAAATATATTTTTGTGTAAAAATTCTGTTTGATTAATTTTGTCTTCAGAAAATGAGACCAATGAAATATACATGCTTCTTGCAATTCTAAAATAAAAGCAAACTTGCTTTACTTCCTGAAAAATAATTTACTATCAATCATTTATTTGCACTATTGTTTTAAAAGCATCCAACACCATTAGATTATACCTTTATGTTAGCAATGCTGCAGAAATTCCACCATGTGCACTATTGTACCTATTTGCTATAGGCCGATCCGTGGGTACAAAAAAATGCTGTTAGCTTACAAAAGGTGGGATAGAAACAATTTTGGAATATGTTGTTTAGGTATAGATCCTGATAAAAAATTCAAGTTTTTGAACTTGGAGGCGGGAGCCGTGAGCTGCTATTTTGAATTAAAGGTCCAATGAATTAATTATTTAAAAATAACTCATCAACAGTTAATCCAATGGCAAAATGTCAACGAAATAATTTAACGACAGCATAATTTGCAATAGTTTTTATAATTACCCTTTTTTGTACGAACAACCCTTAGCGAGTTACACTTTTTTTTCTCTTTATGATCAAACACAAGCACTATAGGAAAAATCCTTTAAGGTACTCTAGGAGTGGTGCGTATAAAGATGTTCACGTTGGTTTTAAATCGTTGGAGGTTATATTAGTTGGGAAAAACGACCTCGGGAAAGTTGTTCCATAAGGATGAAGTCCTCTGGATGAAAGAATTCTTACATAATGAAGTTCGAGAAATACTAAGCTTATCCACATATTGATGGGCGGCAGTGATTCGTAATTTATTTCTGCTATTCGCCGCTCTGGGCGGAATTAAGAGGGCAAGGTCTGCCGACACTTTCCATGGAAATATCTGTAAAAGAGAGTCAAATCAAACAAACCCGAACAAACCTGTTTTCGATGTTCTAGGCTGTCGAGGCTTTTCGTCAGCTCATGGTCTCCGATCAGATGAATAGCTCTCCTTTCGATGAAATCCAGTAGCCGAAGAGTTTGATTGGGTGCAGAGCTCCAGACATGAGAGCAGTACTCGTCGAATCTGGGCTTTGTATAGTATCAAAAGTTGAGTTGTGCACAATTTTTTGGCTCGGAAGAGTACACCAAGTTTCTGAGAAGCTATCTTGGCTATTGCCACAACGTGGTTATGCCAAGACATATTTCCTCCTAGATTGATGCCCAGCAAATTAATAGATGAAGCCAGTGGGATTGGGTGTCCTGCCATGACTATATCCGGTTTTGTAATGTTAACCTTTTTAGAGAAAACTGCTGCTTGGGCGTTAAATTTGACTTGGTTACTATCACCCCAAGCCAAAATTTCTTCCAGGTCTTTGTTGAGGCGTGATACTTCATGCCGTCGGCGAAGATATGCGTCGAAGCCGATGCTTGTGCATTCAAAGAGAAAGATGATACAAGTGTGCTATCGTCAGAAAAGCTAAATATTGGATTTTTAGTTTTCCCTAGAAGGTCGTTAATGTCGAGTAAGAAGAGGGTGGGAGACAATATGGACCCTTGAGGAAGATGTCTGAGAGAAATCCGTTAATCGCCACTTGCAGAGAGCGGTCGTTAAGAAAGCTAGACACGCATGTACTTAATCTACTGGGCAAGCCATAGGATCGCAGTTTACTTAGAAGTCCCTCATGCCAAACACGATCAAAGTGCAACAGCGCGAGACTTCCCATGACGTTCGATTGCGTTGTTCCAAAGATGGGTGACATAGGCTAGAAGATGTTCATTTGATCTGGACTTCCGAAAACCATCCAGGTACTTTAGAAGTTGTTGGCTAATAGCTTTCTCCATTACTTTTGATACAACCGAAAGCAATCACCTTCCTCTCGTCTTTCAGCACGATGGAAATATTCCTTTTTTGTCGGATAAGTTGAAAGTCTACAAAATACTTGTGTTACGTGTTCATCGGTGCATCTCTTGAGAACTATCACAGGGATTTTGTCTGGACCAGAAGCTTGTTTGCCGTCGAGCCCTTTCAGAATTTGTTTGACGGGACGTTGATGGAACACGATTTCGGTCATTTTGGATTGAACTGCAGGAATGTTGTGTGATGTTCCTCCCTGGAAATCTACAGTGGAATGCGAAGAAAATAGTTCAGCAAGTAAGTTTGCTTTGTCTTCGGCTGTGGATGTTATTGTATCATCGGAACGTGTTAGAGGTGGAATAGTTGATTTGGTAAAAGGCCTTACCGACGCTACTGACCAAAAGGACCTTGATCCGTTTGGGCTGTCAAGAAGTTTGTTTTTGATTCTCACGTTATGAGTTTCTTTGCTTTGATTCATTAGTACCTTACATTGGTTTCGAGAGGTAACAAAGATGGTACGATTCTCAGCGGTATATACAGGGCAGCCAATTTGTGCGACAAAGCTCAATATCTCTTTTACCGCTAGGAATAGCGGAAAACTTTTTTCACGAAAGTTATTAAGCGTTAAGAGGTACAGCTTTCAAAATTATCTTCGACCATACAGGGTGCTCCAAAAGGGCGGTGTGATAAAAATTTCATAAAAATTTCATTGAATTCACCGTAAAATTCTGTACATAGCACCGTAATTATTTGTACACATTTTTGCAACGTTGCCAAATAGATTGGAAGATTCCTAAAATTTGTGCAAAAACATGGTTCAAGGAAATGTGTAAAATAATAGTATTATAATAATTTGAAATAAAATATTTTTATGTCGGAAAGAGGAATGTTGACAGAGGTCCCCTATGATAACACATATCAATATTTTTATACAGGGTATTTTCTATGGATATGTCAACATTACGAACTTGAAACCTGAGTTTCGTAAGTTTTTTAAATGAAACACCCTGTATATGATTACTTTATCTTGTAGATATTTTAATCCTCTCTAATTTTTATTAAGGTCTTTCTATGCCTACCTCTACCAATATTGGTGGTATTTCAATTTTTATTAAAACTTGAGCAAAAAAAAGTGGATGTATTTTACCATTGTCATTTTTCTAGTCACCTATGACAAAATAAAAATATGTTGTAATTTAAAAAAATATTTATTCATACGGGAGGATACGACACAAAAATATTTTAGCGATTCAAGCTTGTGGACAATTTCTAAAGTAAATTATTTCATATCATATATCAGTTCATGTAGTGCCCACATTAACTTGAACACATAATTCAATACGTTTTTCAAAAGAATGAGTCATATTTCTACACATTTGGAACTGTTTTCAAAGTATTACCTAATTATTTGTTCATAGTGACCACCATTAACTTTAACATATAATTCAATACGTTTTTCAAAAGAATGAGTCATATTTCTAGACATTTGCCTAGTAATACTATGAAAACAGTTGAAAATGTGTAGAAACATGACTTATTCTTTTAAAAAACGTATTGAATTATGTGTTCAAGTTAATGGGGGTCACTATATGAACAAATAATTAGGTAATAATTTACTTTTAGAAATTGTCCACAAGCTTGAATCGCTAAAATATTTTTGTGTCGTATCCTTCCGCATGAATAAATATTTTTTTTTAAATTACAATATTTTGTTTGTATTTTGTCATAGGTGACTAGAAAAAGGACAATGGTAAAATACATCCACTTTTTTTTGCTCGAGTTCAAATAAAAATTGAAATACCACCAAGATGAGAGGCATAGAAAGACCTTAATAAAAATTAGAGAGGATTAAAATATCTACAAGATAAAGTAATCACATACAGGGTGTTTCATTTAAAAAACTTACGAAACTCAGGTTTCAAGTTCGTAATGTTGGCATATCCATAGAAAATATCCTGTATAAAAATATTGATATGTGTTATCATAGGGGACTTCTGTCAACATTCCTCTTTTCGACATAAAATATTTTATTTCAAATTAAAGAAATATTACACATTTCATTAAACCATGTTTTTGCACAAATTTTACGAATTTTCCAATCTATTTGGCAACGTTGCAAAAATGTGTACAAATAATTACGGTGCTATATATAGAATTTTACGGTGAATTCAAATATGTAAAAATATACATAGTGTCCCATTTAAAAAATATAAAATTTTTATAATACCGCCCTTTTGGAGCACCCTGTATGGTCGAAAATAATTTTAAAAGCTGCACCTCTTAACGCTTAATAACTTTTGTGAAAAAAGTTTTCCGCTATCCTTAGCGGTAAAAGAGATATTGAGCTTTGTCGCACTAATTGGCCATATATATAGCACTCTCACATCATCATCATCATCATCATCATCATCATCATCAATCAGCCCTTTGCATCCACTGCTGAATATAGGCCTCCCGCATTTCTGCCCACTGTCCTCCGCACCTAGTTTGTGGTCACTCTTTTGATATCGTCCGTCCATCTCGTGGGAGGTCTTCCCCTGTTTCTCCTGTCAGCTCTAGGTCTCAACTCTAGCAGCCTTTTAGTCCATCGTCCGTCTGTCATGCGGGCCACATGTCCAGCCCAGCTCCACTGGAGCTTTGCCACTTGGTAGATAACATCCGTGACTTCTGCTCTCGCCCACGGAATGACAGCATCGATCTTTCCATCTTGCGTTGTGTTATTCTAAGCTTCTTAGCAGATGTGACTATCAGAGTTAATGTTTCGGCGCCGAAGGTCATAACCGGTAGAATGCACTGATTAAAACTCTTCCGCTTCAGACAAATCGGGAGGTTACTCTTAAACACGCCCCCAAGTTTGCCATATGCGGCCCAAGAGAGCGTAATTCTTCTTTTTAATTCGCATGTTTGATTGTCTCTCGAGATTCTTATTTCGTGACCAAGATATATCTACCTATCAACCAGCTCTACCTCACAGTCGCCAATAGTAATATTTCCACTAGGGACTAGGTTCGTCATAAATTTCGTTTTCTCACAATCCTTGCTAAACCAGGAATGGCGTTTTTTGGAGGAGGGGATAAATGCTTCCATGCTAGTTAGAATGACGTCGGAGACCTCCCCAGCACAGACGGATGGATCATCAGAAGAGAAGCATACGCTCATCTAAGGAAAAGTGCGAAAATGGTGTTTTAGGTCTTCCTACTTGGCCGATGTATAATACCATATCTTGCCAGGTTTAGGAGGTTGTTCAGAATTAATTGGTAGTTAGCTTAGAGTTGAAATAAGTTTGTTATCAGAAGATCCTAACTAATGGTGACTATATATAGATCTGGGTTTGACATCAAGAAAAGATCCAAAAGACTAGCAAAATCTCCATCTCGGTATAGAATCCGCGTTGGTTCTTCTACGAGCTGCTCATCGTCTGTATATGAGCTAAATGCTCAGTTGACATTATGGACGTTAAATTCGCCAAATATAGCAATCTCGGCACTCGGAAGGTTGGTTTGCAAGAAGTCGATTGTGTTGGCTAGTGATAAGAAAAGGGCTCTGTAATGGGTCATCACTTGGACAATTTCACATTACATTAAACTCTTTCGGTTCAAGTGCGAGTTCTCGTTGGCAGCAGAGGTCATCTCAAATAAAAAGACATACCCTGAAGTTGCGTCGAAATCGGAAATGAAATTCGTATCCAGGGTATAAATAGCTGATGGTGTTTGTTGACGATCTGACCTTTGTCTTGGTCAGTGCAAGAACGTCAGGCTTCGAAGATTGTAAGTAAGTACTGGTGGACTAAATTGATGTTCGTGTTAAGCCCTCTAATATTGCAGAAATCAATTTTAAAGTTGCTAATTCTGGTTGATTAGCAACTGTAGGTGCAACACTATTTCTTCGTTGAGTGTTGTTGGAGAAACCCAGTAAATTGTCGGAAATTGTTATCGTTTGATGAACTTGCTTGCTCGCTTGATGGGGTCCCAAGACCAGCCCCCGCCCGGAGATCCGATCGGGGGGCGAGTTTACCTCCGAAATATTTTGAGCCTGACGCTTCCATCATGCTATTCTTGGTTTCCCACCCTGGTAACTGGAAACATCGGTACAGCGACGAAACGTCAACCCAATGAAAAAATGTGTTAACTCAAGGAACAAACTTCACGCCGCCTAAACCGATGCAATGGTATCTCACCGGGCGATGCCAGGTGGGCCAACATCTTCAATTTGTAGAACTTCCATTGGTAGGAACATAAAGATTAAAAAAAACATTAAACTCCTCCTGGCTATTTATTACATAATTATAATAATTTTTAACGAATTGTTGTGAAGTCAAATTAAGCTCATTTCGACTCCATCATGAGCTAGAGAAAAATGATACATTTTTTGTGGAATAGGCTTACTGGGGATACCACAATAAAAAAAAGCGCACCATTTTGCTCTACTTCATGGTGGCGTGGAAATAAGCTTAATTTGACTTTACAAAAATTCGTGAAAAATTATTATAATTATGTAAGAAATTATAAAAAAATACAGATTTTAAAGGATTTTTTGAAGAATCTTGATGTTTCTGCCAGTGTAACTCGCTAACGGTTATTAGTAGAAAAGAGGTGTAATTATAAAAATTTTGCAAATTTTGTTGTCTTTAAATTATTATTTAGACATTTTGCCCTTGATGAACTGTTAAGGAGTTATGGCTAAAAAACTAATTTTTTGTACTTTGAATTCAAGATGGCGGCTCGCGCCTTCCCCCTCCAAAGTCGAAAACATGAATTTTTGATCAGGATCTATCTAAACCTAATCCTAAATTTTTGTTTTGTTTTTATTTTGTCTTGTATAAGATTTTACTTAAGTTCGGCTTATGTCAATTTATTTACATGTAAATACTGTTTGTACAGTGTATGTACGGAGAAATCAGATAAATTAATAAATAAATAAACAACTTATTCCAAAATGTGTAAAAAGTGTAAATATAAAGTGTAAACAAAACGTGAAGATAAGTGATTATTTAGTTTATATTCTCTCAAATTCAGAAGAAGTAGTATTCATGGATTCAGCATTAACCTATTATACTACGGCTCAATAATGAACTAAGTCATATTTTCAGTAAATTGCAATAATAGGAACAATACGACATAAACTACAATACAAAAATGGCATTTAGCTACCTTCACGTTATCTAGTGAATCTGGTCTACGGCCTAGACAATTTTTGTATTGTACTTTGTGCCATATTGTTCCTATTATTGTAATATTAAATGTTGTGGCTTAGTCCATTATTGTTCCTTATGGAGTGACATTCCCGAGGTCGTGTTTCCCAACGAATATAACCTCCAACGATTCAAAACCAACATGAATCGCTTAATTGGCACACGCACCACTCCCAGAGTCCCTTAAAGGATTTTTCCTATATAGCTTGTGTTTGAACATAAGAAAAATATAATTGGGCTGACGGACTCATACAGCCCGCTTCTAAAATAATCTCTTTATCTATTCCGTACAACTACGTCAAAATTTGTTATATTTTTAAACATTTCTTTTAAGGCTTTGTTAATTTCTAAATCATCTTATAATAATATGAATAGGAACATACCTTATGTTGTATATTAAATATTATTAAAATTATTTTTAGCAAGCAAGTAGACTTCTGAGATCTTGTGATTTGTAAAGCCCAGGCGGGTTTCTACTCAAATTCTAGGGTAGGGAGAAGTGGGGAAATACCAGTCAGGAGGGGAATTCCTGTCACTTGAAATACTACAGTGTAAATCTACTCAGTTTGGTCCTCATCGTGCTACCATCTAACAATCAACGTACAAAGTTAAATGCATGTGGTTCCGCTGTAATGACCACAATTTAATCTCAACGTGTTTGTTCCCCTTTGGTATAACTTTCAGGTGAATCGAAACAAACATAAGTACAAAAATAATCAATTTTTTTGCATGCCCTTATATCGTACTTTCTCGGAAGTAATTGGTCTAATGATTTCTGCTTTTGTAGATATCTAAACCACGAAGTTTAACTTTAGGATTAGGTTTTTTATTATAAGGAGCTTTCGGGTAATGCCGGACAAAACATTGGGACAATACCAGTCATGTTTTATTTGCGAAGAATACGGAAAATGGGGTGAACTTTGGTATCGCTGTACGATTCATTAATTATGCAGTGGGTGGGACACTCCTGGGAACTATAACTGGGATATTTGTTTAAGAGAGTAGGACTCTTACTGTTCCTTCCTTTTTCTATTTTTTTCAGTTTATTATCATTTAGATGATATCTTCTTGACTGGACGTACCCGCAGGGTGGGGGAATATTGGTCAATGACACCTCATTTCTCAGGTCCTGACATCTCCTTTAAGGTCAATTATTTTAATTTGAATGGAAAATCATGATCTAGTTGACGAGTTAGGCTATCTTTTACTCTATTTACTTATATGAGAAGACTAATATTTTATCAATGATACATAATCTAGCTTAAGTGACCGCCATTCCCCCATTCTCCCCTACTATTAGGAGATGAAATTTATATTCTAACCGAAAGGTTAACAACTAGATAAGACATTTCTGCCTTTAAGGAGTTAACGAAAAGCGAAGAAAAACTGAACATCTATCCTTAAGAATAAAATTTTTTTTTAAGGAAAAGAAACCTATATTTTTATTATCGGGGTTACGCTTAGTATAATACATGTGGGTGGAAAAACCTATGAGTTCCCATTACTTACTACTTACACTACTTAAGGGTAAATTTATTGTTATTTTTTATTTGCATTTTATAAGTAAAGAATACTTTCATTATCATAGCTTAGCACCACCTAGGTTATATTTAAAAAGTTCCGCGTTCTGCGCTGTGTGCTTATTTTATAAATTTTGTGTCGCCTTGCCATAATTTCCTGAATTTCTCTATTTTTTTTAAGACCGAAGAAATTGTTTGTTTATTGTTAAAATTACGAGAGTAAACTGTCTGACAGATCACGTGGTCTCAGCTTAATTTTGAAACGTAAAACTGTTCTGTGCCCAGGGCCGTTCCTGGACAAGGTGCTTGTGATGCCCTGCACCAAGGTGACCTAACACGAGGGGAGGCCAATAAAGAAAAATTTATTAAAATACTTAGTTAAACTAAATTTATTAATTTAAAAAAATCAAGAGCGTAGTCGACAAACCACAATGATAATAATCATCGATACTCACTCGTATTTAAATTCCAAATGAATTCTGATTTTTAAATTACATTCAGTTCTATTGCTGGAGTTACGAAGTTACTTGTTTTTTAATTTGGCTACTTCTTCACCTGGGGCATTGAGATTTAAACCGATCCAACTATAGCAAGAACGGGAATAAACATATTTCACATGTGGCACATATTGATGTATCATTTTATAAGAAAAAAATGCCTTCATCTTCTTCAGCTCAGTACCTAATTTTCTATTACTTATTTGCATAATTGAATTTTTCTTTATGTTTAAAAACAAGTATTTTAATTATTGACAATCACCATTATACAGTGTGTCCTCGGATCGATGCATGAATCGATGGAAAAGACAAAAAAAAAATTATTTTCTATTCTCATTCGATCCTCTATTGAAGATATTAAATAAATTACTGCAAGAAATATCCAAAAGAACAAAATAATAAAATAAACACGTTCGGTTTACTCTCATGTGCTATAATACTTTTAGATTTTTAGATATTTATAATTTTTTAAATATTTTCAAACGGGAGGATGGAATAACAATAATAAAAATCAAAGTAGGATAGGACATTAAAATTTTGTTTTTTTGTTTGATTTCACTAGTGTCGCGATGTCCTGTCACGATCATCGATAAACTGATGAAAAATCACGTGGCATGCGGGGGTTTTACAGTGGCAAAATATCATAGCAATCTATATTTTCTAGGTTCAAAACTCTTGCCTACATCTGCTTGGATAAAACCAACATAATGTTTTTTCAGCGGCAGAATTTTGATAGGTTTCAGGTAAAAACTATTGCTAGTCCGACAAAAATTTCATACCAGTCGAAGTCGATTTTGCAATTTTTGTAATAAACATTTTTAAAATTCTTGAACACGAACAAACCAGAACAAATTTTCTCTCATAGACAGGGTGCCCAAGATAAGGAGGGTCTCTATGGAGATATTGTCAATGGTAACAGATACAACTTCGATTAAATGGGGAAAAAGTATCGAATGAAATTTTCAATTTTTAATTTTTTTGATGATAATATTAAAGTTACAGCAAAACTGACAAATCGTTCTCACAGCAACTTTTAGTGAACTCAAAGATTACATAAAAAATATTTATGCGACGTTAAAGTAACAGTAGATTATTAGAAATTAATTTTCCAGAAGGTGTTCGAAATGATTTCCGTCATTCTCCAGAGACTTTAGACCAGCGTTTATCAACCGATGGGGCGCTCCCCCCTAGGGCGCGCCAGCACATAAAAATAAAAAAAACATTTAACTCACAGGAAGATATTAATTAAATTAATATAAATTATTGAAAATAATGTGAGGATAAATAAAGTTTTTTGAGTGATTTTACTGCCTCGACTGAAATTATAAGGAATTTAATGGCAAAACTAAAATTTGCTTAATTATCTTGGTTGACGCAGAAAGAAGCTTATTTTTTTAAACACATGTTATAGAAGTAAATTGCATGCACTAATTTAAAAAAGGATAAAGTTTTAAACTCGTTTTATAAAGTTATGAGTAAGAAAACATACTTTCTTGAATATTTAACTTTAATTATTTTTTCTTGTAGTAAATCAGGTGAATTAAAATGCTTATTTAAAAAAAAAATTGGTGTATATATTCAGCTCTTTAGTAACTATATTTAGGTACTATTACTTTTTGTGCAAATAAAACGAATCACATAAATTAGTAAACCATGTTTTAATCATAAAATATGTAATTTAAGATAAAGATTTTGTTTCTCCCTAAATTATTTCGAATTTAAACCATTTCAACTATGGTACCATCTAAGAATCTTGAAGTAATTCCCGCTTTGTCAAAAGCTACGAAAGAGAATGTAACATATTTTATTAAATGATTTTGCAGACGATAATATATAATATATAAAATAATAAATAAAAGATGATAATTTCCTATTAACCGATACTATTAACTGCGTAAAATATTTGAGTTACAACAGCAATATAAATCTCCATAAGAAATTTAAAAATGACTCTCACCGTTACGACACTGCGACCGTCAGACGAAATTGGAATAAACTGCTGGCCATTTGCTTTCGAGCAAGAGAAATTTCGCCTAAATTTAAAAGTTATTATTTTCTGAACCAGATATGACCTCGATCTCTGGTTTTTAATGGTTGATAGATTTGTCCCTTAGGAAACAATTGCCAAAGTTGGATTGTCTTAAACTGTCAGAAAATTTTATATACAGGGTGTTAAAGAGGACGATGATTTTTGCTTCAATTTCAATAGCATGTAACTTTCACAATAATATTTTTAAATTTTATCACTGTACGTCAATTGAATCACTGGTTCATAGCAAAGAAAGTAATCTGTCAAATTTTTTATATCTGCTATATTTTAAGAGATACCGATTTTTTTGAAAAACTTTGCTTTTTTCAACTTTTTGTTAGCTAGATCCCACTGTGCGTTGTATCGTGCAAGCTTTGCAAGTGATAATTATACCTTATGAAAAGCTTGTTTATGTTCAGTAACAACAATTGTACCTAAATGTTGTGATATGCAGTGGCGTACTTATAATCACTTATATGTCTATGCTTTATGAGTATATCACAATTTTTTTGTATTGGAAAATACTCGCCCCTAGATTAGGCAAGTTTTTCCTTATTTTTTAGTTTTTCATATCGCGCTACAGGTATATTATACAGTGTTTACAAAATTTTAAGAAGATAATTTTTTTATTTAATTGTTTGAAAAAATTTATTTATTTTAATTTTAGGAATAGTGTCGTGTTAGAAAGTTAGAAATTAATAAATAAATTTTTTCAAACTATTAAATAAAAAATTATCTTCTTTAAAATTTTGTAGACACTGTATAATATACCTGTAGCGCGATATGAAAAACTAAAAAATAAGGAAAAACTTGCCTAATCTAGGGGCAAGTACTTTCCAATACAAAAAAATTGTGAGATACTCATAAGCATAGACATATAAGTGATTATTAGTACGCCACTGCACATCACAACATTTAGGTACAATTGTTGTTACTGAACATAAATAAGCTTCTCATAAGGTATAATAATCACTTGGAAAATTTGCACGATACAACGCACAGTGGGATCTAGCTAACAAAAAGATGAAAAAAAGCAAAGTTCTTCAAAAAAATCGGTATCTCTTAAAATATAGCAGATATAAAAAACTTGACAGACTACTTTATTTGCTATGAACCAGTGATTCAATTGACGTATAGTGATAAAATTTAAAAATATTATTGTGAAAGTTACATGCTATTGAAATTGCAGCAAAAATCATCGTCCTCTTTAACACCCTGTATATAAAATTTTCTGACAGTTTAAGACAATCCAACTTTGGCAATTGTTTCCTAAGGGACAAATCTATCAACAATTAAATACCGGAGATCGATGTCATATCTGGTTCAGAAAATATTAACTTTTAAATTTAGGCGAAATTTTTCTTGCTCGAAAGCAAATGGCCAGCAGTTTAGTTAGATATTTTATTTGTGTTATTGCATCATAGTAGTTTAGTATTAAAGATTAAAAAAATTTAAACCTATAAGAGAACTGTAATTTATGGAGTATCGTACTAATATATTTGGTGAGGGAATGACCATGCTAGCACCGTATTTTCTGTAAGCCTAGGTTCCGAATAAAAAAGTAATAGAACCCTGAAGTATAATATCTAATAAAAAAGAACCTGCAAGATCATAACACCTTGCCCATTATCAAAAAAAGGTCAATTCATTTATAATTTTTATTGGAAAATACAATGTACAATATTACATTTTATTAGTTCTTGCGTGGGCCAACAATAACGGTGACATTTTTGAAAAAAAAGGCCAAGGTTTGATTATGTATTATTGAAATAATTCTGTAGTGAGTGCGCTCTGATGCAAGATCAATGTTAATTATACCAACGACAAAAGGACGATTCCTCCTTTAAAATGAGACAAGTAACAACTTCTGATAATTTTTTTAAACATTATTCAATTTGAAAGAGATTATTAATGTTTGACTTCAAAACAGGAACAATTCCAAATGTAACTTGTTTAATAGGAAAATATCAATTTTTAACTGGTTGTCGTCTGCAAAATCCTTTAGTAAAGTATGTTACATTCTCTTCGATGCCTTTGACAAAAAGGAAAGTTCTTTCCGATTCTTAGATGGTGCCAGCGTGCGAGTGGTTTAAATTCGAAATATTTTAAGGAAAAATAAAATCTTAATCTTAAATTATATATATTACATATTTTACCTTTTTTTTTAAAATAGTTTACTGATTAATGTGATTCGATTTATTTGCACGAAAATCAATAGTACCCAAATATAGTTACTAGAGGGATGAAAATATACATTGAAATTTAAAAAAAAATTATAATTTTAATGCATCAGATTTTCTTTAAATGCATTAATGCATGCATGCTTAAAATATGCGAGATTATGCTTAAAATGTTAAAATTATTTTGGTTGGGTATATGGAATCATTTTATAGTAATTATTGTATACGAAATGATTTCTTCCTATCTAATAATGTGTTTAAAAAAAATAAGCTTTTCTTTCTACATCAACCAAGATAATAAGGCAAATTTTAGTTTTAATTTCAGTCGATGCAGTAAAATCACTCAAAAACAAAATTTCTTTAAACTTCACATTATTTCAATAATTGTTGTAAAACCATAGTACCTTTAGCGTTACGTTTTTACAATTTATGTGAAAGGTTTCCACTAAGTCGGAAGAATCGATCTTGTGAACCAACCATGCTTCCTTCCAATCATGAAATAAATATACAATAGACAAATTTTAATAAAAACAAGTTTCTGTTTTAATTATTGTTTTTAAATAGGTCTTGAGGTTAAAACAGCTTGAGACAAGAATCAGTTAAGTAGCAAATGATTTCTTTTAGTTTATCATAATGGTTGGCGTAAAAAATTGTAGTCTTGTTCTCCATTGTGTTATAACAGGTTGAGGTGGCAACTAAATATCTGGAAGTTTTTTCTTATATAATCGAATCCTCAAAGGAACCTTCAGTAATACTTTCTTACATTACCTATACATTATTACATATACATACTTAGATATAGAATACCGCTTCCATAATAAACTGAATAGTTTGTAAATAGTTCTAAGAATTAATATTAATCTAGATAGAGAGTAACAGGGATTAAAATTGCTGTCCACTTGACAATGCTTTTCATCATATTAAGGAATGATGTTGTACTTATTGATAAACTTGTCCGTATTATCAATCATCGTAAAATCGCATCCAAATACTCGCACTGCGTGAACGCTCTGAGTTAACTGAATGTTTATGAACCTAAAAAAATCACAATCTATTGCACTGGTAAGGATAACAGCGAGCATACGCTCCTAACTAATGGTGTTTTATGAATGGAATGTTTTGTCTCCCTTTTATATTATATGTCTATGGTTAAAACGCAGCCACCGGATGTAGACGCAACTTGCTGCGGTCAAAACGTAACTCGCTCGTCCGCAGTGCCATGATAAACACTAGTCACGAACAAACCCTAAATTTTCTGGTGTCGAGACAATGACACAGATACTACTTATTGTATCAACACACTGCATCAGCACATCGCGTCAAATTGTGTAATTTCGGTTTCACGGTCATAAAACCCTAAAATGACACTGACACTGCTTTTACAATTGCGCATAGTGCATAGTGCCTCATGGTATCAGTCGCAGTTTCGGTTTCACGTTCCTTGAAACAGAAACATGACAGATGATATGAAGCACTTCGCATGGTATTCCAAGGGTGGATACGGTTAGATAAATATTAAATCGCGACCATAACCCTCATAACCAAATATAAAAATAATGAAATTTTAGCTCAACACCATAGGCAACCCACAATACATGTATTTTGTGTATCATGAGTTGTCTAAATATTAAATAAGGAAAAAGGCAACTGTACTATGAAAATAAGACTCTGTATAATGGCTACATTGGGCTACATCTGTAACATGCAAAAGAATATTTTCAAAAGCGGGATAGATAGCTAATGCAAACCGGAAGCGCCTAAAAATAAATAAAACGTCTCAATTTTTTTAAATTATAATTTAAACAATGAAGATTTGTCTGCCTTTTTCGACCATGGCTTTTTCGTTTTGTTACATATGTTAAATATAATCAAAGAATTGTATGTTCCTTAAGTTTATAATTTGTTTGTTTGTTTATAAACTTTTACCAAAAATGTACGACTCTGTAGTGTAGGTATGTTTCGGTGAATACACAATCCTCCGTACAGTTCATTTTTATGCGATTCCCAACCCAATTTCAATAAGATAATCGTGAACTAAATGCAAACAGTCTGGTTCTGATTTATAAATACAATTACAATCGTATCATGAAACACGTCGCAACACCCATCGGGAGTGCGTCATTGTATCATGAGACAGCAACGCTGTTTTAACACTTGTGACACTCAGGCAGATGTCAATAAAATAGTGTCATTCAACATAGTGTTACTCACGTCTAATTAAATCAGACCGTTTACACAGTGCGGATATTTTGATGATGTTTTACGATGAGTGATACGGACAAATTTATTCAATGAGTACAAGATGCAATAGATGAAATCATGGTTGACATGTGGGATGAAATGACAGATGAGAAAAACAGGAACAAAGTAAGGAAACAACTATAAAAGCACCCATATGACCGGTCCTATGAAAGTAAACGCAATGTATCGTCCGGCACTTAATCTATTATTTCTACAAGGAAATCATTAATGCTGAAATAGCAAACCAACTGGTCATCAGGCAGATATGTCTCTTTCGCAATCATTTGCCAACCGGGTGCCCAATAGAAATAGATGGAAATAATTTTTAATACTAATAAGTTGGTACCCAATATTGATGGCACGATCAAAGTTGAACTAACGTCGAACTTTAACACTATTACGAGACTTAACAAAATTATTCTAATGATTTATTTGCCATTTTCCTAATCAAAAGCACAACGGTAGAATTATTCAACTTAAAACGACAAAATATGTAAGCGTTGAAATAAATTAAATATTAAAAAAAAGTAGGCTTTCGAGAAAGAGTCGAAGTGATAAAATGGTGTCCGTCGTGTCATAAAATGCAAAATAATATCACATACAAACCCACCAAATTTCATTTCTGTAATCTAAACAATAAAAAAGTTATAGGGGTGAGCGTTCCTGCTGAAACACCCGGTATAGTACTTATATTTCAGAATATTAATCTATTTGACATCAAATATTTACTCTAAAATTAAAGAAACGAGTTAGGTCTTGGGTTTATAGGATAATATACAGCGTGTCTTCGGAAGTTCTTACCAAATGGGAAACTTTTTAATTATTAACTCTACGAAAAAAAGTGCCTCTTCCTAAAAAGTCCTGCTTGGCGACAAAATAAATTTGCACAAGAATATTTGTATGTTGGACATACTTCAAAAAGTATCGGGTTTAAAATTTATAAAAGACGTCGGCTATATTTACAAAACTAAAAACTTGGAGAGTGCATGTATAAAGGCTAACAAACTATAACAATTACACAATAAACACTCTACTTAAGAGAAGTACTTTTATGACGGATAAAAATTAGTTCACTAATTTCTATGAGGTGGCCAATTTCTAATTTCCCAATAACAAATAAAACTAAATGACTCCAAAAATAATCTAGGCCTCCACATGGCCCTCGTCTTTTTGCATACAAATGAAAGCCTACTTATCCAGAAATACTTATTATCAAATCTTTGCGACTATTAGTTTTGTAAATATAGCCGACGTCTTTTATAAATTTTAAACCCGGTACTTTTTGAAGCCCCCTGTATGTCTAACATACAAATATTCTTGTGTAAATTTATTTTCTCACCAAGCAGGACTTTTTCGTAGAGTTAATAATTAAAAAGATTCCCATTTGGTAAGAAGTTTAGCAATTTTTTAGTAGATGTAGGTATAGATGTAATAGGAAATTTTGTTTTTCGCTAGTTTCTATTGAAAAATTTGTGAATTAATATCTTCAAAACGATAGTTTCCGAAATTTGCGTTATTATTCCCATTTCGTCATGTTTGTAGTTTAGATTAGTGTTGGGAAAAACCGATGATTTTAATAATCGAGTACTTGATACTCGAGCGATTTTTATAATCGAGTGAATCGCTCGAGTGAATCGCTTGAAATTCCAATTCGCGAAGCGATGACGTCACCGACCGCTCCACCGGCAGCTTAGCCGTTTACATGTGATCAGGTAGGGTATTTAGCAGGCACGTAACTACGGGTGGGCACGGGTTTAGCTAAAAAATTGTAGTAGCCACCAAAAAAATTCCAGAAAATTATTTATTTCTGAATAATGAATTTTTACCACGTGTCTCGATACAAAACAAATAAACTGCAAAAAATCACCCAAATATGTATTTATTTTTCGGGTTTATTATTGTGCTTTTTTAACCCGAACAAAAAGTATTACCAAGAGTTATTTTTCTTCACATCTTTCTCAATCTACGAGCATAAAATAAGTATATATTTAAAATGGCTTGTCAAATTCTTCCACTTTAAATTCAGGCTTAGTTACGCGACTGGCAAAATAAGAAAATTGATTATTTTTTTAAATTCATGTTTATAATTACCTAAAAGTGCCTGTTTAAATTTATGAATTTTACTTCTGGTTACCAAAAAATTTGTCGATACCTATGTTTTGTTAACTATTTTGCTCGTTTTCTTATTTTCCATTAACATTTTCTATAATGTATGTTATTTGTAAGAAGTCTTCTTGAGTTTAATAATAAAAAGTTCCTGTTTAGATTTGAAAATGTTTACTATAAGATTACCAATGAATTTTTCTATATATTTTGTTAACCATTTTGTTCGTTTTGCTATTTTTCATTAACAATTTCTATTATTATGTTATTTTTGAGAAGTTCTCTCGAGTTTATAGTAAATAAAAATTTTAAAATTATATCCTTTAATTTTTTAATATTTGCAATCGGACAACTGGCTAGCCAGTTAAAACAAAACTTTACCAAACTCATGTCGCGATGACTCCGGTAAGGGATTTGGCATACTTTTTTATATGCACCTTCTCGTTTATGTGCCTTTAAGAAAGACGTATGTCGTATTACCTGCTCAACGTCAAACACGAACGTCGCCAATCGGATGGCGCGGCGCGTATAACGAAGGCCGGTTATCAAGTCACATGCGATATTTTTCGGTTTTTCGCCTGAATTTATAACTAGAGTATTTCCTATCGAGCGAAAAACTGTTCAAATATACGAGCAGTTTTTTAACTCGATCACACTACAGCGGTACATTTCCGTCGGCGTCAAGCGAAGCGCGGGTATCGAGTGATATATAATAAGTGACGAGCGACGGTTTTCGCCTGAATAGAAAATTCGAGCGGTTTTTTTAATAATCAAGCGATGTCGGTTATTTCAATAATCGAGTAATCCAGCGGTTTTTCGCTCGAGCGATAACACTGGTTTAGATTCAATTATGAAAAAGATCATACGTAGATATTACAAAAATTACCTATTTATTTTTATAACATAAATATTATTGGATAAGAAGTTTTTCTACAGCAACAGTGCCAGCTAATTCCTGCAAAGAAGCACACTAAACGTGCTATCTTAACTAGTTTTATAGATACAAGATTTGTTCTAAATTTGACAAATACACCAATAAATATTAAAGTGTATAGTTTGTTGTAGGTACCATCACCACCGCGTTAATTTGAGTGTTTTAGGAGGTATTTTTCTGATGCATTATTATAGTACCAGTAGGTACTGGGACTGAGATCACGATCGTCATTGTTGCAGTATTAGTTTAAGGAATCGTTATAAGACAAAATTACTTCTATTCCTACTGAAAGGCCAAAGCAATATAAATTATGATGATTATTTCTACCTTCGCCTTCCTATTATCATTATTTGCAAACCTTACAACGTTACACAAAGTGTAAATGTAATGTAACAAAATTTTGCGTAGGTCGTATTTATGGATGATAGGTAGAAATATAAAAAAAGCTAAGCAAGTTTAATATAAATACCATACCAAGGTCTAAATTTCTTTTCTTGACATTAAATAAAAATGATTCACAGTGACCTTTATTTTTGCGTGTTGCATTTATGTCGGGCGTATAAAACATTTTATTCTATATTGTTACAATTTCAAAGAATTATAATATGTATTCACAAATATTGAAGCATTTCCATTTTCAACACTAGGTATCAGGTGACCTATAAATTAGAACTTTTTAAAAATCACAAATGAAATCAAATTAAGTTTTAAGGTCAGATAATTATATTGCATTGCACTAATGTAACAGTTTAATTAAATCGATAGGAAATATTTTCATATACGAGTACTTGCTATGTCTATATCCACGTAAGGACGACCTACGAATGTGTACTACGTACAGAAAAAAGTTAAATATAAAGTTTTTTGGATTGATATAAGTTTTAAAATGTTTTAATTTTCTGCTTAAGTAGTATTTTACTTACTTACTTATCTTAAATACTATACAGTATGTCCACGGATTGAGTTGACAAGAGGAAAAACTTTTTTATTTCGCATTTTTCTAAAAAATGTTATTCTTCATTAAATTTTTTGCTATAATAAGAATATAAATGGCGTCGACTAATTTGAGTTTGATCATACATGGCATCTAAAAGAAATTAAGCGGGCAATGTCGAACATTTGCCAGCTCGTGGTCTCCGATCAGACGAATGGCTGTCCTTTCGATTGTATCCAGTAGCCGAAGAGTATGCTTGGATGCAGAGCTCCAGACATGATAACAGTGTTCTAGTGATGGAGGAATCTGGACTTTGCAGAGTGTCAACAGTATCTTTACACATAAGGATGCTGTTCTTATTTTTTTTATCATATGTCTTTAAATTAGGAACACCAGGTATTTAAATTTGAGAAAATAATATGGCTTTCAGTTTGAGCACAAGCGGGAGTTTTTATGAAGAATAACTTTTTTTTTCATAAATCAACACATCACACAACAGCTTTCCCTCTTCGGGAGTCAATCCGTGGATATACTGTATATAAAATTATATCTTTTATTTCCCAAGGATTCCCAAATTTGACCGTATAGGAACTTACAAAAAATCTTGGATTCCTGCATTCTCATCACTTAATTTATTGGATAATATTTTTCGTGCTTCTGCCACGAATTAATATAAAACAATAAATAAAATATAAAAAAAGGGAAGCTGTTTTATAAAATTTTAACTATTTCTGTAATTTGAGAAACGTAATAATTTTTTGGTTCAGCTATGACTTAATTAATTTTCATATTTACCTTAATTGGATGTTATTTTCCCATTATAAAAGTATAGAAGATAAGTGTTTACAGGTTACATGTTTCGCTCAACTGGGCATCATTAGACCTAAAAAAGTCCGAAACAATGTCACAAAATTACCTTATCATCAAATCGACACCACAAAACACACAACTGCAGCACAAACACAAACAGCTACATTTCAAAAATAAAATAGGGGTTCATTAATATAAACTACAAAAATTGAACGTGGAGATGTCGGGTTTGTGTTCAATTAAAAATTCTTAAAAAAATAAAAAATTAAATAAGTGGTCAAGGGAATCATCCGGGATTGGTCAGCAAATTCTAGCCCCTGTTAATAGCGCTCTTGTCGATAAAGTAGAAGAAATCGAAAACCAATAATGTCAAGAAAAGGCGGCAAAATAAAATAGAGGTTACAGACATTAATTAAATGATAGCCCATGTTTATAGCGCTATTGTCAAAGGAAGAAGAAATCCAAAAACACTAATGTCGATGCCAGGAAAAGGCGGCAAAATAAAATATAGGTTACAAATAAGTATTAATCAATTATGTTATTAAAAATTAAATGGTGCTCAAAATTGAACACTTCACATACAGTTTTTCAAGTAAATCCAACTTTTTACCTTTTTGACAATCATGCAAAATGTTTACATTTTCCGATGCCGAAAACGTGTGTTCCAACTCCAGCAAATGGTATGAAAGCTTCGGTGTTTGTGAAATAAACTAAGGTGTTCATGAACTCTAGTAGATATTTTTCTATCTGATTGACCTACGTACACAGCTGAACAATTGTCACACTGCAACGAATATACCCCAGACTTCGAGAGACGGTCTACCTTATCTTTAATTCTTAATAGATGTTGTTTAAGAGTGTTATCGGTTTTAAAAGCCAGTGTTAAATGACTTAAAAAACTTTGCTAGTAGTAGAGAAACATTGCCAGAAAATGTCAGCGATCTATATTGAATGTTCCGTGATTTAGAATGAATAACATTATAGGTTAACCTATACTTGTTGAGAAATTTATAATAAATTCTATATTGGTTTCAAAGCAAATTCTTCATCGCCAAATGTCTGGTTATCTCCAGTTCCCTATTAAAAGAATCTCTGGAAAGTGTGAGTTTAAAAAGCCTATAGAAAAACGAATTAAATGCTGCAAATTTATGCGAGTGAGGGGAGTTAGAATTAAACTGTATTATATTGTCGGTTGACGAAGGCTTCCTGTAGATATTAAAAAGAATTCTGTTTTAGATCTGTTTAAAATGAGATCTAAGAAAGGTAGTTTGTTAAGGATAACAAACTGGAACAGGAGTTCTATTTCAAAAGTAACAGATATGTTTAGATGTAATGCGTTTATAAAGTTAAGGAAATCTTTAAAGTCCCGATCCGTACCATTCCAAACAATGAAAATATCATCAACATATCTTCTATACGTAATCAAGAAGTCAGAAAAATGGCTTTTCATAATTAAACCCTCAAGGTTGTCCATAAAAACCTTACTCAAAAAAGGTGAAAGACAAGAGCCCATTGCCAAACCTGATTTCTGTCTAAAAAACCTATCGTTAACCCAATTAGCGACTGGTCGAATGGCAGACCTGCCAAAGCAAAAAAAAAAATAAATTGAAAAAACGTTTGCTGAAGAACCGTTTCCAAAACAAAACAAGGTCAGACATCACTAATGTGGAAAGACCCTTTCCCCTTAACAACTATGTGTGTTTTGTGGTGTCGATTTGATGATAAGGTAATTTTGTCACGTTGTTTCGGGTTTTTATCTTTTCCTATTCAAGAGAAATTTTTTTGTAAGTTAATAAAAAAAATTAGGTCTGATGATGCCCAGTTGGCCGAAACATGTAATCTGTAAACACCATGTATGTAGTGAGACCGTGACTTTGAGTTTTCTTCTTATTCGTTATTTATTATTGGAAAGCAAAATACGTTTTTTGTAAAAACGAAAGTATAGTATATATGAAATAATTTTTTGGTATTATGTCAAAACCGTATTTTCTTGACATACGTAACTTTGTAAGGTCAACGACGGTATGAGCAGAGTTAAATGTATGTTCTTGCTTGTCAAAAATATCCTGTTTAAAAATGATTATTAAAATAGCTCTTTGTAAATAGGAGGCCATGAATAATAATTTATTTTAATTTTTAATCTGAGTATTATTTTATGATCAAATTTTGCTTTAAAACAAAACTTAAAAGTGTTACATTTTTCGGACTACTTTTTGTTTCTTGTTACTTGCTCAATACCTTATATAATTTATCTCAAAATCGAATGTTTTAATATTATTTCTCAGGAAGTAGAACTTTTTATAAAGAGTAATTTTTTTTCCGTAAAAATAATATAAAATTTGTTTTCCATATACTGCCAATTAAGTAGGGTGTTCGGAAACGGTAAGAGATACGAAGTCTGTGAAATTGGGGCCAAGTTGCAGCAATAATATGCCGCAAAAAATCCAAGATAGGTACAGGAGGCTTGAAAATATTTGAAATATCTAAAATTTTGTGTTTTGAATTTTATTTCTTCCTTACTTTGTTCGAAGAGAGACCAAAAATAAATTTTACTTCATCTTTGCTAATTTTTATTCCCCACAAGAAGGCATCATCAGATTCTTAATGCGACGTTTCATCTTTGGAAGAGCACCTAAATCTACATTCAGCAGTATAAAAAAATTCTGTATAATTCGAAAATGTAAAACTCAATATTCTTAAAAAGTGCCAAACTTTATTTCTATTAATAAAATAAATTACTTGTAGGTACTAATTACACTAAGTATAAATTTGATAAAACTATTAGTTTGAAATAAAAAAATAGGCAGTAGTAGTACGTAATAACAATAATTAAGGACAAAAATAGCAATAATAATTTAAAAATCTTGAATTTCTTCGTAACAAAAGTAAATTGCAGGAACGTACTATTACAGATAAATTTTTCGTAAAGCATTGTTGAGAAATGATTTGTCCACGAAATGACATTAATTGAACAAAGCTGATTTGATTGTCCTAAATTAGGAAAATTTAGGCTTAGAAATAATTGTACCAACTTGATAATTTAGTAGAAACAATAGCCTATTTCGTAAAATAAATCCTTCGATAGTATAAGGCTGAAAAAACAAAACAGTTTCTAATTAATGATGACTTTTTAATGAACTAACATTTATAAATAAAAAATAATAACTAATTTTATTGTGATATATTTACCTACTTATATTACATTTTGTCTCAAATGGAAAAGGTTTTAAGGCAAAATATAATGTTACTTAAGGAAATTTAAATGATTCAAGCTCTAGCTGTAATGGCGTAATTTGCTTGCAGGAAGTCTTAATTGTTTACTTCTTGTCACAAATTAAATATATTCAGATATTTTTAGAACCGTTGAATGTCAAATGTTTAAAGGGACTCTACTGGCTATAGGAACCACTGCATCAATGTCATGCTGATAAATGTATGTTTGCTCCTCTATTACTAGATTGTTCATTAATAACATTTAGAGTCGTACACGTCCTGCTGTTACCGCAAAATTTATTTCTATTTTAAATCGGCCCACGTCCCACACTGGGGCCGATTTAAAAATATCTGGCCAAAACGGAATTGATCTGCTAGAGACATGATAATCGAAAAATAAATGTCTTATGCTCAAGTATAGTTGTTGCAGAATTATACCGTTGACTCTTACTGCCATAAATAAACTACCTGATTAAACCCTATTGTATACGCCACAACCTCTTCAAAGCTCAATAAATGGGATCAGGGCCGGCTTGAAAATGTATACCACACCACATGATTTATTTTTATAATTTAAAATAAATAGATAGGTATTTTTGGTTTTAGGTACCTATAATAAATGTAAAATAATGATAACAATTAATGATAATTCAAAATAATATAATTTAAAAGTATAACTATTAGGATAACAAGTACAATAAAAATTAATTAAATTCTAAGAAACTATTAATAATTTATTCAAAATTTAACTCTGTATCACTATCACTATCTTCATCTAAGCCTAAACTTATAATTAAGGGTTGAACATTTGTATTCATACAATTGTAAGAATTTTCCACCTTAAGTACATGCTGTACACAGTTTTTCCAGCTGTCTGCAGAAATTTTTCTTACTTCGTTTTTAATTAATTCTACTACAGATGTATTTAATGTAGGAGAAATATTATTTCTCCTAATATTGGATTTTAATTGGTGGCATATTAGCTCAATAGGATTGAATATACAATAGTACGGAGGAAGACGCAATACTGTATGTCAATTTTCTGCTGCAAGGTTGTCACACTCGTATTCCTTATGTATTTTAAAAGCTTTTAATACTTCTAGCAGTTCTCGTTTTTTGTAAGTTTCTTCAAAATATAAATCATTTTCAATCATAAAATTTCGAATTTCTGCTTTTGTATTATTAGAATTGGGAATGATTTTTGCTTGCCGACTATGATAACTAGCATTGTCCATTACAATGACGCTATTTTCAGGTATATTTTTAAGGAGTTTATGTTTAAACCAATCTTCAAAAAGTTGTGCGTCGGTATCTTGATGGTAATCTAAAGAAGAATCTGCTATGTTTTTAGCTGAAAGCAACAGACCATTTGGAACAAACCCGTTCTCTGAACCAGCATGTAATATTGTGATTCTTTTGTCTTTATTTGATGGTGTCTTGGTTTGACATTTTTTGGAAGAATCATCCCAACCTTTTCTTGGAGTGTCATGGGTGTCGAACCATGTTTCGTCAAGGTAAATAATTGGACGATTTTCTTCTCTAAATTGTTTAACAGCTGTTAAATATTTAACTCCATTCCCGTAAACGTTGCGATTTCATTAATGTTTGTCTTTTATCAATGCTTCGGTATTTAAAACCCATTTTACGCAATATTTTCCTAAGGCTTGAAAGGCTACAAGAGATATTTGTTTCGTCTTTAATCAGCCGCTCTTTCAGGGAAATCAAAGTGGGTACAGTTTGTGCCTCATACATTTGGTAAATCTTTCTTCTTAATAAATCCATGTCATTTTCGTCAATGCTTCTAAATGTGCCAGAATCACTCCGATTTTTTCTAGGATTAACAGGTTTAAGTACTATGTCTCTTACCGAAGATAAAGGAGTTTTTGTCAAAGTCTCTGCTAAAGCATCCATCGAATTAAAATTTCTGCTCAACAACGATTGATACACATTTTTAATTATTAGTTTGGCATCGGTAGATAAATGCTTTCTTTTAAAAATGACACTTGAAGATGCCCCAATATCAGCACAATTCCAAGGACGCCACATTCTACCACTAATTCTACCACTAATAACTAACTAAAAATTACTCGCCGGAAAACCACTAAAGATTAAAATTATTAAAAATCACTGTATTTATATATGCACCAGGCATAAGTATAAATTGAATTTGTATACCTGGTCCGGCTCTGCTCGAAAAGGTTTTAAAATTTGGGAATTCCTTATTTATTTTATTGTCGAATAGATAATGAGGTTTTATTGCAGTCAAGAGATCAACGATATAATTCTGCAAAACTATACAGTGAAAATATTTTACATCTAAACTACTCAACGATTGAAATATTAAATATATAATATGTTAGTTATGTTTCAGTTACTCTATAACAGCAGATACAGCAAACACTGATATAATAATTAAGCAGCCGATACTATGTGGAAATACATAATTATAGTATTATGGGATACAGTAACACACAAATGATCTTGTAAATTTCTACTATATTAAAAAAAAAACATAACAATACAATAGGTTCGTCAGATAACAATAATAAATATCGAATGAAAGAAGATTCTTGAAAATAAAAAGAACAATGGGTTATAATCTTGCGAAAATCCAAAAATATGGTCAGTATTACATACAGAAGGAAAATTTACGATGTATTTAGGTATACCTACAATGGTCAACAGAATAAATTGGACAAAGGTGAACTATTTAAATATAATTTATCATTAAGTAGCAGGTATAAGTTTATTTATATAGATTTAAAAAAAATTAGTTTAAAGCCTTTATTCTGGGTATGTAAGATTATCCTTTAAAATCAAAATTATGTTGGTTCACAATAAAATTATTAAGTATGTATAATGTTCCTGAATTATTTTGTTAAAATGTCTACCTGTTTGGGCTATGTTTATAGACTCCAGACTTATATTAAACTTTTTTAAAAATTTCCAATTATTTTGCTAATTGTAGTGATACTAAAAAAGTTAAACAATTATACATCAGAATCCGAATCATCTTTAGAGGCACTAGAATAATTTGGTTCCGATTGAGAAGGGGTATGTATTTCAGGAGGTATGTTAATTTAAAACTTCTTTATCAAATGTTTTCAACTTCTTCTTAGGAAGTTTTCTAATACTGGATATAACAGGATCTGAACACAGAATGAGTCTGTTAAAAACATCTTCTAAAGTTTGCTTCCTTGAACACTTGCGAGCAAAATTCTCCCTGTATTTTTAAATATCTTTATTCAATGCTTCTTGTGACTCCTCAGTTAATTGGCCAATCGGTATAAAAAATGCCTTTATTATGTGAGCCGAGTGTATATCTTGTGTACCGTAGTTGGCATGTTATATCATGGCTATTTTGCAACTAGGGACCTCGCTGTATTTAAAGCATATTCTCGAAAGCTTTCTGTATTAATCTGATGACCACTGGATATTGTTTGTAAAATAACTCTAATCGTCGAATAATATCATTATCTATGCCAGTTTTTTAGGAAGAAAGTGATACATTTTCAAAAAACCGCCGAGCCGTATTGCCATCGTTGCTGTTTCCAAATCCAGGTTTCGGACGATCTACAGTTAATCCCTCTTCTTAGTCTCTCCACAATTGTTTTATTTTCTTTGCCTCTAGCTTGCCACTGTTTAATAGGTAGCTTGTATGTCATGTGGAGCAGATACTCGAAGAAACAGATCCATGAGTGAAGAGTGTACAGCCCAAAGGAAAGCGTTCCGGTGCCGGTGTTAACTTTCCGTTCTGACATTAAATCAATATTATTAAATGTCTTCGACGTTTCCCCACAAACATAACATGTTTGAGTTGATGAGGTAGATGTTGCGGCATTACACACCTTGCCATCAATCATTGTAAACAATAAGGTATGAGAAATATAGATTACATTGGATTCTAATGCGACAGGTGTTGGATTTAAATCCCGAATTTGATTCTCTATATACCTTTTCTCTTGAAGAATAATGTCAGTCCTCTGGTGAATTAATTAAATTCTAATAGGAAGGCAAAAGCGTGATGACCCGGATCGGGGATTTTGCCAGATGATTTTTTTATCAATAATATTTGGATCTTTCGAAATAAGCTGGAGTGGCACAAGAGATGTAAGAAATATACTGCCATCGGAATCATCTTTACTGGTAAATGTTTAGTTGTATTGAAGGAATTCAGAGCTTCCCTCACACCCCCATTTACATATTAGAGTCAAGCACTTTAGTTCTTCTTGTCTTGAGGTTTGCAACACATCACTTTGTACTCTCACAATGTGTTCCGTAGTGTGATTATGTAATTCTTATAGTTTCACTTCCGCAGTAGGCAGTGGTCTCGGTGGTCGGTCTCTTAACCGCTCTAGGGTCTAGATAACAACTTAACTTGGCTTCTTGGATTTTTTGTAGGATAGAAACCGTCTTTTATCCTCCCTTCTAATAACTTCATATTGGCGTTGAGTTAGTTTTACATCATTTAATACTGATATAGCTCTTTCAGCAGGAAGTTCTACTAATTTTTCGTCTCTCTCCTTAAAAGCTCTCCTATATTTTTTTAGCTCTCATTGGAGTCGAAAATTGTACTTCTTTTACAACTACTGCTGCATCAAAGTATCCTTCTGCACGATGGCTCATTTGAGCTGCATATTTTAGTTCAGCACAAAACCTTGTTGAGCGAATTTTCCTGCGCTTGGACCGTTTACTGCTGTCTAAAAATTCAATCGAAGAACGACCTCCGGATTTTACCAAAGCCAGAATGGAAAACATGGCTAATATCACTTCAGTATCTAGCCACTTTTTATTCATGGTGAAAAATCTTTCCTTTTTATATTTTACTACCTTAATGTTGACTTTCAAATCGGAATTAAAATAAGAAAGTTTTTGCTTTATGACGTTTGATAAAACTTCGGGACATTTAGCTTGATCCATTATATATGTAAACAAATGAAGACATATATCTTAAAATTTTGTTGAATCACGTGAAAACATTATATTTATATATATACAGGGTGCATGGTAACATGTGGGAAATCTCCCGGATATGAAGAAAACACGTGAAAAGAATACTATAGGTTCATATAAACTTCTTTCGTATCGGCCTCCTCTTTTTTACACATAATTATTGAACCACCTGGTATATTTCAATTATTTTTTAATATGATGTATACCAGGTAAGGCCCGTCAAATTACTACCCAAGAAACTGTTGTGAATTACTCACAGCTGCAGGGACGGACTAGCTGTAACACTCTGTGCCCATTTTTTTTACGCCCTGTATGATGAGAACTTTGGACAATGTTTTTTACATACCTTTAACTATTGGCTAAAAATTAAGTACTCTTCATTCATATCGCTAATCCTAACCGTTTTCGAGAAAACGTCATTTTATTTGCACTGATCCCCCTATCTTCTCACGGGTTAAATATGAAAAAGCGGAATTTTGACGTTCATCATTTCATAGGAACAAAGATGGATCTCTTACCGAAATACGCCAAATACATGATGTAATTAAAATGACGTTTCCTCGAAAACGGTTAGGATTAGCGACATGAATGAAGAGTACTTAATTTTTAGCCAATAGTTAAAGGTATGTAAAAAACATTGTCCAAAGTTCTCATCATACAGGGCGTAAAAAAATGGGCCCATGAGTGTTACAGCTAGTCCGTCCCTGCAGCTGTGAGTAATTCATAACAGTTTCTAGGGTAGTAATTTGACGGGTCTTACCTGGTATACATCATATTAAAAAATAATTGAAATATACCAGGTGGTTCAATAATTATGTGTAAAAAACTTGATTCCATTGGTGCTCTTTGGGAGCCCATATCTCCGAAGAGGAGGCCGATACGAAAGAAGTTTATATGAACCTATAGTATTCTTTTCACGTGTTTTCTTCATATCCGGGAGATTTCCCACATGTTCCCGGACACCCTGTATATACCGGGTGTCAATTTTGAAAACTTCCCACCCTTAACATCTTTCTTTTGCAGTTAAAAATATGAAAAATCGGAAAGACACGTCAATTTTATTTGTAAGGGGGACATTTTTAGCCTTGTTGTTTCAAGCCCCTAGGAGGGTTTGTTCGGTAAGTGTTTACAAAAAAATTACTGCATTGGGTCTCCTTGTAGTACAAATGATTAGAAGATTAGGTGGCACCGTTAAAATCGTTGAATGACCGGAAGAAAATGTAGTTTCCACAATTGATTTCTTATTTATTGATTATTTTACTTCGACATAAATAACTTTTTATTGGCGGAAGAGAAATTTCCACAATAAAACATGGGATCTACTTACGCACTATCTTATAAGTTGTTCAAAATGTTGTCCATTTTCTTGTAAACAATAATAAAGTCTATTCTCGAACTCCTCCATAACATTTCGGAAAACTTCACCGGGAATTGACCGGCATTCTGCTGCAATTCGCCTTTTAAGATCATCAATATCAGCAGGTTGTGTTTTATAAACAATGGATTTGAGATGTCCCCAAAGAAAGAAATCTAAGGGTGTTAAATCCGGTGATCTTGGAGGCCATTCAATTGGTCCCCTTCTGCCAATCCATCTATCCGGGAATCTCTCGTTTAACCACTGTCGGACCGGAAGAAAATAATGAGGTGGAGCACCGTCCTGCTGGAATGTTAACAAATCCTCCTGTAAAACTGAATTACCCTCTGCATCAATTTGAGTTTCTAGCTCATGGGTGATAAGTCGATCAATAGTCTCTTCAAGCATATTAAGGTACAGATCACCTGTCAAGTTTCCATCAATAAATAAAGGACCAATAATGGCATTTCCAAGAATACCAGCCCAAACATTAACTTTTTGGGGATATTGTGTATGTCCTTCTCGAACAATATGCGGGTTTTGGTCACTCCAATATCGACAATTTTGTTTGTTAACATTTCCATTTAGAAAAAATGAACATTCATCGCTGAAACAGATATTCGGCAGAATATTAGGGATGGCGTTGACTTGACGACTTGACGAATTCACAAAACTCTATTCTTCTATCAAAATCATCGTCATACAGTTCTTGAAGTATCTGCATTTTGTATGGATGGAGTTTATGCATTTTCAGTGCTTTTCTTACAGTCTCGTGTGATATTCCTGTCTCTTCTGCTACTGTCCGCAAGGTCCTGGTGGGCTCTGCAGCAAATAATCCCAAAACCTCAATTTGAGCTCCCTCATTTATCACTCGTAGGTTATTCCTTTTTCTATTACTCACCGAACCAGTTTCGGAGAACTTTGCCACCAAATCCAGCACATATCTGTGACTTACATCACGATTTCGATTTATTTCATTGAACATTAATATTCATGTGCTGGCTACATCCATTAAATTTGTTGACCATTTTTTTTGGGTTAAAAAACAACGTATTTTAAGAATGTGTTGATGAATGAACCCAAATTAACTAGGCAGGTACTCGTAGTGCCATCGAAATTTTATTACATTACTTTTGATGTAAATTTGTCGAAGTTACTTTGCCAATCCCCACATAAAGTTTAAAACCGTGCCACCCAGGGGCGTAGCGTGAGGGAGTCATGCTCCCTCTGGAAGTTGCCACTTATTGGAATTTGATAAAAAAACATTAATGTTTACGATGTTTTGTGGTTATTAGTATTTCGCCCTCCCCTAGGAAAATGTCTGGCTTCGCCCACGGTGCCACCTAATCATCTAATAATTTGTACTACAAGGAGACCCAATGCAGTAATTTTTTTGTAAACACTAACCTGAAAACCAAAATCTCAATGCAGGCAAGTTTAATTGTTTCTGCAACTTTGAAACGCGATTATTCGGAACCCTGTGGACAAAACGCAACAAAGTAGGATACCACTGAAATGAGAATTGAACGCCCTTTCAAACGATGTGCCACTTAACCTTCATTCCCATTTGAGATTCTTAGGGTGACATCTACCCCTCCTAGGGGCTTGAAACAACAAGGCTGGACCTGGGGCCACATCAAGCGAAAATCATCAAAAAACAACCATTTCCGACAATTTACTGGGATCTAACAACACTCAACGAAGAAATGGTGTGGCACCTGCAGTTGCTAACCAACCCAGAACTAGCAACTTCAAAAATGATTTCTGCAATATTAGAGGGTTTAACACGAACATCAAGTCAGTCCACCAGCACTTGCAATCTTCCAAGCCTCACGTGCTGGCACTCACCGAGACAAAGGTCAGATCGTCAACAAACACCGTCAGCTATTTATACCCTGGATACGATTTTCATTTCCGATTCCGACGCAACTTCGGCGTATGTCTTTTTATTCGAGATGATCTCTGCTGCCAACGAGAACCTACACTTGAACCGAAAGACTTCGATGTAATGTGGTTTAAAATATCAACGCCGAAAATCACCAAGTTTATCTGCTGTCTTTACCGTCCACCAAGTGATACCCATTACAGAGACCTTTCCTCATCACTAGCCAATACAATCGACTTTTTGCAAACCAACCATCCAAATGCCGAGATTGCTATCTTTGGCGACTTTAACGTCCACAATGTCAACTGGCTTAAATACTCAAATACAGACCATGAGCAAGGCCGCGAGACCGAATCCTTGGCGATCAGTTCTGGTCTAACTCAACTCGTAGAAGAACCAACGCGGATTCCAGAGCGAGCTGGAGATTTTGCTAGTCTTTTGGATCTTTTCTTAACGTCAAATCCTGATCTATATACAGTCACCGTACAGCCTCCGTTAGGATCTTCCGATCACAAACTTATTTCAACTTTAATCGAACTACCAATTAATTCTGCATAACCTCCTAAACCTCGCAGGATATGGCATTACAGATCGGCCAAGTGGGAAGACCTGAAAGACCATTTTCGCACTTTTCCTTGGATAAGCGTATGCTTCTCTTCTGATGATCCATCCGTCTGTGCTGGGGAGGTCTCCGACGTCATTCTAACGAGCATGGAAGCATTTATCCCCTCCTCCCAAAAACGCCCTTCCAACGGCAAGTCCTGGTTTAGCAAGGATTGTGAGTGTGCTGTCAGATCAAAAAATCTGGCTTACCGACAGTGGCGTCAAAACCCTACCACTGAGAATCGTACCATCTTTGTTACCGCCCGAAACCAATGTAAGCTAACAATAGATCAAAGCAAAGAAGCCCATAACGTGAGGATCAAAAACAAACTTCTTGACAGTCCAAACGGATCAAGGTCCTTTTGGTCAGTCGCTAAGGCCGTCAGCCAAAATTTCACAAAATCAACTATTCCACCTCTAACACGTCCCGATGGTACAATAGCAACCACAGCCGGAGACAAAGCAAACTTACTTGCTGAACTATTTTCTTCATATTCCACTGTAGATTTTCAGGGAAGAACACCACCCGACATTCCTGCAGTTCAATCCGAAATGACCGAAATCGAGTTCCGTCAGCGTCCCGTCAAACGAATCCTGAAAGGACTGGACGTCAAAAAAGCTACTGGTCCAGACGAAATTCCTATTATAGTTCTCAAGAGATGCGCCGATGAACTAACACCAGTATTTTGTAGACTTTTCAACTTATCCTACAAAAAAGGAATATTTCCAGCTTGCTGGAAGACGGCGCGAGTCCAGCCTATTCCAATGAAAGGTAAGAGAACCCTGCCTAACAACTATCGACCAGTCGCATTGCTTTCAGTTATATCAAAAGTAATGGAGAAAGCTATTAACAAACATCTTCTAAAGTACCTGGAAGGCTTCAACATTATCAGCGATCATCAATATGGTTTTCGGAAGTCCAGATCAACTGGAGATCTTCTAGCCTATGTCACCCATATTTGGAACAACGCAATCGAACATCATGGGGAGTCTCGGGCAGTTGCACTGGATATTTCTAAATCTTTTGATCGTGTTTGGCATGAGGGGCTTCTAAGTAAACTGCGATCCTATGGTATGCCCAGTCGATTCTGTGCATGGTTGTCTAGCTTTCTTAAGGACCGCTCTCTGCAAGTGGCGATTGACGGATTTCTCTCAGACACCTTCACCATCAATGCCGGTGTTCCTCAAGGGTCCATATTGTCTCCCACTCTCTTCTTACTCTACATTAACGACCTTCTAGTGAAAACGAAAAACCCGATAGTTAGTTTTGCTGATGATAGCACACTTTTATCATCTTTCTCTTTGAATGCACAGACATCGGCTGCCGACGCACATCTTCGCAGACAGCATGAAGTATCACGCCTCAACAAAGACCTGGAAGTACTGGAAGAAGAGTGTCTTGGGGTGACAGTAACCAAGTCGAATTTAACGCTAAAAAAACCCAGGCAGCAGTTTTTTCTAAAAAGGTTAACATTACAGAACCGGATATACGCAATCCCGCTGGCTTCATCTATTAGTTTGCTGGGCGTCAATGTGGGAGGAAATATGTCTTGGCATAACCACGTTGTGGCAATCGCCAAGATAGCCTCTCAGAAGCTTGGTGTACTCTTCCGAACCAGAAAGTTGTACACATCTCAACAACTTTTGACACTATACAAAGCCCAGATTCGACCATCACTAGAGTATTAGAGTACTGCTCTCATGTCTGGAGCTCTGCACCCAAACATACTCTTCGGCTATTGGATTCCATCGAAAGGAGGGCCATTCGTCTGATTGGAGACCACGAGCTGACGACGAAGAACCTCGACAGCCTAGAACATCGAAGGCAAGTTGGTGATTTGACTCTCTTTTACAGATATTTTCATGGAAAGTGCTCGGCTGACCTTGCCCTCTTAATTCCGCCCAGAGCGGCGAATATCAGAAATACACGATGAACTACTGCCGCCCATCCATATGTGGTTAAGCTTAGTACTCCTCGAACTTCATTATTTAAGAACTCTTTCATCTGGAAGACTTCATCATTGTGGAACGATCTTCCCGAGGTCGTTTTTCCCAACGAATATAACCTCAAACGATTCAAAACCAACGTGAATCGCTTTTTGCGCACACGCACCACTCCCAGAGTGCCCTAAAGGATTTTTCCTATAGTGCTTGTGTTTGATCATAAAAAAAAAAAAAAAAAAAAAAAAAGGCTAAAAATATTCATTTCCAGTGTCCCCCTTACAAATAACATTGACGTGTCTTTCCGATTTTTTATATTTTTAACTGCAAGAAGGGTGGGAAGTTTTCAAATTGACACCCGGTATATAAACATAATGTTTTCGCGTGATTCAACAAAATTTTAAGATATATGTCTTCATTTGTTTACAGCTAAATATCCCGAAGTTTTATCAAATGTCATGAAGCAAAAACTTTCTTATTTTAATTCCGATTTGAAAGTCAACATTAAGGTAGTAAAATATAAAAAGGAAAGATTTTTCACCATGAATAAAAAGTGGCTAGATACTGAAGTGATATTAGCCATGTTTTCCATTCTGGCTTTGGTAAAATCCGGAGGTCGTTCTTCGATTGAATTTTTAGACAGCAGTAAACGGTCCAAGCGCAGGAAAATTCGCTCAACAAGGTTTTGTGCTGAACTAAAATATGCAGCTCAAATGAGCCATCGTGCAGAAGGATACTTTGATGCAGCAGTAGTTGTAAAAGAAGTACAATTTTCGACTCCAATGAGAGCTAAAAAATATAGGAGAGCTTTTAAGGAGAGAGACGAAAAATTAGTAGAACTTCCTGCTGAAAGAACTATATCAGTATTAGTTGATGCAAAACTAACTCAACGCCAATATGAAGTTATTAGAAGGGAGGATAAAAGACGGTTTCTATCCTACAAAAAATCCAAGAAGCCAAGTTAAGTTGTTATCCAGACCCTAGAGCGGTGACGAGACCGACCACCGAGACCACTGCAGAATTAAAACTACAAGAATTACATAATCACACTACGGAACACATTGTGAGAGTACAAAGTGATGTGTTGCAAACCTCAAGACAAGAAGAACTAAAGTGCTTGACTCTAATATGTAAATGGGGGTGTGAGGGAAGGTCTGAATTCCTTCAATACAACCAAACATTTACCAGTAAAGATGATTCCGATGGCAGTATATTTCTTACGTCTCTTGTGCCACTCCAGCTTATTTCGAAAGATCCAAATATTATTGCTAAAAAAATCATCTGGCAAAATCCCCGATCCGGGTCATCAAGCTTTTGCCTTCCTATTAGAATTTAATTAATTCACCAGAGGACTGACATTATTCTTCAAGAGAAAAGGTATATAGAGATCGGGGGGATCAAATTCGGGATTTAAATCCAACACCTGTCGCATTAGAATTCCCGGACATTCTGTATATATTATACATAGGTAAAAAAAGTGGAATGGAAGAATGGCGGCTGTATGCGGTGAATGTTTTCGTAAGAACAAATAACTTAGGTGTTATTCATTCTACAATATTATAACAGAATTTCAGCTCGGAAGGCCCCGGAAGGTTATTAAAACTCCTGATAATTTATTAAACAAAATTTACCATAGCATTAAATCTTAAATGAAAACTACTACAGATATTAAAATTTCTGACTATAAAATAGGGCGACGGCGTCGTCCGCAGACCCCGGCTGCCAGATTTAAGTTTCACAGAATCCGTCTATCTGCTGACTCGAGCGATGCTCAACAAACAACTTATATATAATCATTTTTTTATTGTATATCTTCACTAATTTTAATGAGAACTTCAGCCTGCACCGCTATTTTTTTTAGGAGAGAAATCAAGGATTAGTTTCAATAGAACTATCTCACACCACTCAATCCAAGTCTTGCAATGGACAGGAGCATAGTATGTATGTGTGTCGTATTAATTTAGAAAGAATACTTTACACTGTTACCCCATTCTTTTTTAAACTAGTTGAGTCATCATATTTTC